>JAJHPC010000018.1:7565979-8765979 GCA_024447665.1 Juncus inflexus
TGAGTAGTTGCATTAATGCTGAATCTTTCTCTGACTGAACACCAATTCTCAGTCAAATGTGTCAAATTGGAAGCTGAAAGGGAAAATAAAGAAAAGAGAGGACATAAGCAAACCAAAAAACTTTGACTTTAGCGAAGTACCATCCAACTCAAAAAATACCATACTCATCACAAATCGGTGAGGGTTGAACGGAAATAACCCTCTTCCAATAGAAATCGTTTATGGCTGAGCTAGAAGAGGCGGAATCCGATAAAATTGAAATAGAGGCGGAGATGGAGAAGGTAGAAGGGAAGAAGAACAGGCGGATAATCAAGGCGCAAGTACAGATCCAGGCTCCATTGGAGACGATCTGGTAAGTCTTCACCAATTGTTCAGAGGAGATCCAAGCTTTCACGGTTTTCACATCAGGGGAGGATTCAGATTGGGAGATTGCCAATCCTTTGTTTCAGCTCGCATGCCAGGGTCGTGCTGTTGTGCGCCGTTCCAAGAGAAAAGAGGAGAGCCTTGACTCCAGTCCTTTTGCAATTGGTCTCTACGTAGCCACGTTGAGCAAGAAATAAGAAAGAAACGAGGGTTTCATCAGAATTTGGGGGAAATAAAATCATAGGTCTCCTTGAACAATTTAGAGATTGAGAGAAAGAGAGATGAGAGAAAGATGTCAAACAGATCTATGTCTGCTGTCTGCATTTGGGGGAGAGAGTGAAGGTTTCGTTTATGTTTAGGGAAAAGACGAGAGAATTGAAATTTTAGTGGCGTTGAAACAAAAACTAGGGATTGCTACTGAGGTAAAATAAAGAGTAAAGAGGAGGGAAAATGAAAAAATAGGGTGGTAAATGAAAATTGAGAGGAATTCGAAAAGAAAAGTCTTCAAATAATTCGTCAACAATTCGTGGCATTTTCAAGTTCATTCATATCATAATATTCAACATTTATAAATCCTAGTCTAATCTCGTTTAGTAGGATTAAGACTGAATAGCCAGTGTACAATATAAGTACCAGGAGTTGATACCTAATACTAGTTTTTCTAATAATATACCAGGATTTAGCACTTAATGCCATATTTTTAAGAGCCGATAGTGGGATATAGTTCAATGCCGGAAAATAAATATCGCTGTATATTGCTATTGTTGTAGTGTAATATGCCTACAATTAATTACATAATTATTTGGCTATTGCAATATAAAACATAAGTTAGCATCATGGCTTTATATCACACTATGATGTTAATTATATAATTTCGGTACCTTAGCTAGAATACTAGAACACAATGCCGCTCTATAGTATAAAATATTTAGTTAATAAGTAATTTGTTAGTTTAATATGCAATATGGGTGTTCATTTGGTCCTTTTAATCCCAACCAGGCCAAGTATATGATCAAATCGAGCCAAAACCGTACCGACTAATATAGAACTGAAAAAATGAATTACACATAATATATTAATGAAATAAACAAATTTTGGAATGCACATGTCTAAATAGTTACAAATTAACAACAATAAAATTAATTTGGTAGATTTATTCAATTTTTGTAAATCAAAATCGAAACAAACCAATACAAAAGTTACAAAATACTTAAACGTACCAAACCAACCTGAATTAACCAAATAATATAAACAAATTACCTAAATTGACTGAAAATAAACCAAACCGAATGTAAACAATTAACTGATTTACAAATACCATATAACATTATGATAAGACTTGAGATAGTCACACTTTGCCTGACTTCTTTAACTAGTTTTTTCAATGTTATCTATTTAATTAATATATATAATCTTGAAGCCTATTTTTTACAGTACTCTCACTAAAATTGCCACGTCATCCTCATTCTTTCTGACCGTTTTATCATGATCCTAGGGCTGAAATTGTCATTTCAATTCATGTAGTTCTTTGATTCCATTGAGCTATACATCTAATCAATCTTTTGTATGTAAACACAAGTGTCATTTGTTTGCATTGTGTTGTTTATTTTTGCCATTTTTGTTGGCATGTCGACTCAAAAATATAACTATTAGTTTTGCTATTTATATGTTTCATCTTCATTTTGTAAAAGCAGATTATTACATTGTTTCATAAAAGCTTCATTGTTTTCTTACTTTTTTTTTGCTTTTTGCTCTTCTAACTTTGATATCCAAAATAAAAGACGAAGCAATGAATAATTGAAAACATAAAAAGAAAAGATAAGTGCTAAAAATCTCACGCAAAGCACATGCATCCCTTATTAATAATTAATATTAATAATTAATATCAATATTAATATTAATATTAATAATACATTATAATTCTAAATGGTCAGTGCTTTTTTTAACCTCCATCCGATTTTGATCAAATGGTTATAATATAAATGTCCAAAGTAAACATAAATGAACCATGTCTAAAGTAGTAAGTGTAGACCACTATAAACATCTATTTCTCTTCCCTCCACTTTATTGTCTTTTATAAATGAATCATGTCGAAAGTGCAATTTTTTCTCCCCTTTCGTTTATCCCCCCACGCCATCACCATATTCCTCTTCATTCAACAACATATAATATTATCACCATTAATCTTGAACAAAATATTTTATTGCTTAAAAAATTCTCCTAAAGCTATACATTAATCTTAAACACATGATTACTCTAATTGTGCATTTTTTCTATCAATCATGTTACAACCTAATTTCATATACTATTCTTATATTATTATCTTTAGTAATGATTAATGTGCTAAAATGATGAGCCATTTCCTCTTTTTAACTGAGAGTGATTTATTTTCATCTTTATTTTAGATTGTTAAATTTGGGCTCAATCAACCTTATATTCCTTGCTATGAATCTATGATCTGATTCTTATGGTTTTGGCAATTCATCCATACTGCTTATAGAAATGCTTTTTTCATGAGAATTTTTTAATCCTGGACTTACTGTAGGAAGTTTCATATTACTAGATGAAATGTGACAGAAAATCTAAGGCATATCATTATTTTATAGGTGGGTGCTTTGGTTTAAATATATTTTGTACATAAGTTCGCATTTTATCATATCACAAAATCAATACGAGATACAAAAATTATTTCTTTACAAAGTTTAGATACTTTCATTCATTTTTATCATGTAGGAGTGTTCATCACGTCAAGTAAGATGGGTTAGTAATTAATATGTTATGCAGCTTATAGCATATATGTATATAGTATAATATCAATTCTCACAAGGTATTTTCAAGCATATCTTCCTTATGTCCGGTATGATCATCTAATAATGAGATTGACGAAAATCAATGTGATCACCCAATGAGATTGACAAAATCGCGCAGGCACGAGAGTATGATCATCTAATAATGAGATTGACGAAATCGCGCAACGCGCGAGTTTTCTCTAGTAATTAACCCCAACCCCTTATTTTTCACCTACTTTTGAGCCTCCTCATAATGCCACATCATCACTTTTATTTCGACCGTTCGATTAATTTTTTTGTTAAATCTTAACCATTCATTTTCTCAAATTTATTGATATTTTATGGTAACATGTGTGTGGTTATTAAAACATAATTATATCATTGGTTAAATTTGTGTTTTGTGTTCCATCCCTGATTTAGTGAGAATCTTTGTAAATTTGTTTCTGACCACCGGATCTTTATCAGATGGTTTCAATGAATCATAGTTCAAAGTTATGCTCAATTATTAATAACAATAGTTAATTAAGATTTCACTCATTAAAATATAAATAATTTTTCTTTTCTTCTTTAAAAAATTATAATTCTTAATGAAATATGTTATTTTTAATGTTAAAATCATCAAATATAATTTTGTTGGAATTTTCTCTTTATTTTGAATTTCATATTGTTATGGTTCTAATTTTTTTTCTTGCTAAAATATATGAATAAAGACTATATAAAAGAACATGTAAAAAAATGATATGTTTATTAAGTTATACCTTATATCTTATTTTTCATTTTTCTTTGAGCATTTTCAAGAGACATATCGTCAATTTTATCTCGGCCGTTGGATTAATTTTTTTTTCAAATCTTAGCTTTTCAATTAAATTATTATCACAATATTACATGGTTAGTTAGATTAATGTTTCATGTAATTATATCTCCAATTACTCGAAAACTATCCTATCAAATAAAATTCTAGAGTATTAAAAACTAAATTATATTACTTATTGTATTACGGATAATTTGTATCACTTTAAAAATTAACAAAATATAAATAAGAAAAATAGCGGTGACAAATTTTTTTTTCCGGAAAATGAGTCATTTTACATTTTCTTATCTATAGTAAACATACTTTTTTCATATATATAGTATCATTTTTTTAAAATCATACTAAATATAATTATTATTTTTATATTTTTTTTAAAGTTCATCATCTATAATTAAGTCTTATGCGGTTTCAACTAAAATTTATGAAATAAATTATCGTGTATTTTTAGTTTTTCTGATATCTTACTTGATTTTTTCTTCCAATATAATATGTCATAGATAACGACACAAGAAAACCAAAGAGATAAAAAAAGATGATATTTTAATCTTAGAAATCGTAATGCAAACATAAATTAAGATTGCAAATTAATAATCCAAATTATTTTTTGAATTATTTTTTTTTGTTTTTGTATGAATTTATTTTTTATATTATTTTATTTCTTATATGTAATTTATTTGTATAGAGCTTCAATCCTTATAAAATTAGATGTGATATAGAAAATATTTTTGAATGAATAATATATGGATAAAATATCGATTTTTTTTAAAATACAATTATTTTGGAAAATAATTAAACAAATACCATCCTTTTGAAAATAATTTAGAAACTACCATTTCCGCCACTATCTCTGGCGGAATAGAATATGTTTTCTGGCGGAAAATAACATGGTATGTTTTTAATTTTTCTTAACAAATCTTAATTAGGCTAAAAAATATTGTTCCGCCACTGATAGTGGCGAAACAGATTAAAAATTTAATTTTCTGTGATCATTAAGCGTATTCTGCAAAACAAAAAAAAAATTATTGTTCACTGTTCCTCCACAGAGTGTGGTAGAACAGTGTTTTTTTTTAATATTATAATTTTTTTTTTTTGATAAATTTTCAGAGTCTTTTTAGGAGCAAAAAAATATAAAATAGGTTGTTCCGCCAAGCTTGTTGCAGGAGCAAGATTTTTATTTTATTTTTGACTAATTTCTTTTCTAAACTTGCAGTTAACGCTAAAAATTAAAAAAATTAACATGTTCCGCTAAACAGAGGTTGTTCCGCTAAGGGTTCTGGCGGACCATGCCCGGGCTATTTAGCAGCCTTAAATAATGCTAATTAGAAGAAAAAATGGTCCGGGCGTGTTCCGCATAAACCTTAGCGGAACGGTTAATTTTTTTAATTTTTAGCGTTAACTGCAAATTTAGAAAAGAAATTAGTCAAAAAATAAATAAAAAAATCTTGTTCTGGCAACAAGCTTGGCAGAACAACCTATTTTTTTTTATTTATTTTTTTTGCAGAATACGCTTAATGATCATTGAAAATTAAATTTTTAACCTGTTCCGCCACTATCAGTGGCAGACAGTGTTTTTTAGGCTAATTAAGATTTTTTAAGAAAAATTAAAAAATATATCATGTTCCGCCAGAGATAGTGACAAGAAATGGTAGTTTCTTAATTATTTTCAAAAGGATGGTATTTGTTTAATTATTTTCCAAAATAGTTGTATTTAAAAAAAATCTAAAATATCTTATGATGTAATTTAAAATGATTTTAAACATAACCAACTTACATAACATAATTATTATATATTATTTATGTATTTAAAATTTATTTCAAACTATTATTTAGATTTTTCATATTTGAGATTTATACATAAATTCAGATGAATAACAAATTTGAATATTCGTAGCGAAGCGCGAACATTATCCTAGTATATATAATTTTAAAGGTCATCTTCTACAGTGCTTTAACCTAAAAATGCCACGCCATCCATTTCATTTTGCACCATCCGATTTCTTATCAATGACTTATATTTTGGCATTTGTATAAAGGTCATCAATATGGATCGTGACCGTATAGGCTAACAATGACAATATTTGGATGATAAAGGAGTTGGTCTATGGAATATTTGTATGAACCACGATATAGTATTTTTTTATTGATTATTCATTTTCTCTCCCCCTCTCTTCCTCATTTCTTCTTTACCGTGACTACATAAGAGAGTATTTCATCATTTATAGAAAATAGGTGCTAAAAAGGTTCATGTTTTACAAAGTATATTTGAAGTAATATTTTTTAGTTCCAAGTAAAATGAAGTAATTTTTGGAAATATTAAATTTTAATTTTGTGGAGCTGTAAAACTATAATTAAAATTGCAACTTCTATTTCAGTAGCCAATCCTTTATCATTGGTATGACATTATTATTTAAGCATTTTTCCACATATTATATTTTTTAAGAATACTAAGGATTACTTATTGTCGCTGTATTATATGAAGGTAGTATTATTTTATATCAAAAAACAAAGAAAGTAAAAAATATTTAATGCAACATATGTAAACGTTTACCTTTCAAAAAAAAAAAAATTAGGAAAGAAGTAAAAGAAGAATAATCACGCCCAATATTATGAGTTACTAACTTTGTGATGAGATTATATTCTATTCAGTTTTATTCTAATTTAGTTGATAATCATTTTAGTATTTTGGTACACAATTGAAATTTCGCACCTTTTAGACTAATAGACAACAATTAAATGTCATTTCACTTAAATGTGTTTTTTTATAGCTGCTGCTTATACCGATAATAAAATTTCAAATAAAAGATTATGGAAAGTTCGCACACGAATTGTGAGTATCCCTTGTAGTATTATTAGTACTATATGGAAGCAACTTTTCTGATGGTATTATGAAATCCTAACTTTATATGTGAAATAATTATTTTCCACGGCAATATAAAAACGGATGGTATTATGAAATTCTAGCTTTACATAGGAAAATATTTATTTTTTTACAGGACAATATGAAAGCAAACTATACTTTCAAAATATATCTCCTTTTTTGCAATATAAATTTTCTATATATATACTATTCTTGATATACAACTTGTAGACAAAATTATCTTTTTCTCCTTATCTACACTACACATGCAACTATGCTGGAGTTATTGATACACGCAGCAGCTCTTGCAGCATGATGTGGTGACAACTAATAACCAAAAAAAAAATGAATTATGCAATAACTTGATAACCTTGAATTATTTAATTAAATCCTAATTAATCCTCAATTTTATAATTACTAATGACTGAATAAAATTTCAATCCAGTACACATATGCCGCTCATGACCATACTTTATCATTGCTTCTAAAAAACGAATAAATTCATTTGAAGCCAATGGAAAAAACAAATTTAAGGGAAATTACATTTAATTGTTATCTATTAGTCTAAAAGGTGCGGAATTTACTGTGTACCAAAATACTAAAATGATTTTCAACTAAATTAGAATAAAACTCAATAGAATATAATCTCATCACAAAATTAGTAACTCACAATATTGGGCGTGATTATTCTTCTTTTACTTCTTTCATAATTTTTGTCTTTCTTTTTTTTTTTTTTTTTTTTGAAAGGTAAACGTTTACTTATGTTGCATTAAATATTTTTTATTTTCTTTGTTTTTTGATATAAAATAATACTACCTTCATATAATATAGTGACAATAAGCAATCCTTTGTATTCTTAAAAAATATAATATGTGGAACAATCCTTAAATAATAATGTCATACCAACTCAATAGAATATAATCTCTTCACAAAATTATTAACTCACAATATTGGGCGTGATTATTCTTCTTTTACTTCTTTCCTAATTTTTTTTTTTTTTTTTTTTTTTTTTTTTGAAAGGTAAACATTTACTTATGTTGCATTAAATATTTTTTACTTTCTTTGTTTTTTGATATAAAGTAATACTACCTTCATATAATACAGCGACAATAAGCAATCCTTAGTATTCTTAAAAAATATAATATGTGGAACAATGCTTAAATAATAATGTCATACCAATGATAAAGGATTGGCTACTGAAATAGAAGTTGCAATTTTAATTATAGTTTTACAGCTTCACAAAATTAAAATTTAATATTTACAAAAATTATTTCATTTTAATTACTTTGAACTAAAAAATATTACTTCAAATATATTTTGTAAAACATGAGTCTCTTTAGCACCCATTTTCTATAAATGGTGAAATACTCTTTTATGCAGTCGTAGTAAAGAAGAAATGAGGAAGAGAGGGGGAGAGGGGGGAGAGAAAATGAATAATCAATAAAAAAAAATACTATATAGTGGATTCATACACTTACTCCATAGACAAACTTCTTTATCATCTAAATATTGTTATTGTTGGCCTATGTGGTCATGGTCCATATAGATGACCTTTATACAAATGCCAAAATATTAGTCATTGATAAGAAACCTGATGGTGCAAAATGAAATGGATGACATGGCACTTTTAGGTTAAAGTACTGTAGAAAATAGCCTTTAGGATTATATATATTATAAGAGATGCACGCGCTTTGCGCGAGATTTTTAACACTTATCTTTTCTTTTTATGTTTTCAATTATTCATTGCTTCGTCTTTTATTTTGGATGTCAAAGTTAGAAGAGCAAAAAGCAAAAAAAAGTAAGAAAACAATGAAGTTTCTATAAAACAATGTAATAGTCTGCTTTTACATATATAAGAGACATTTTTGAGTCAACATGTCAACAAAAAAGGCAAAAATAAACAGCATAATGCAAACAATTGACATTTATGTTTACATACAAAAGATTGAATAGGTGTATAGCTCAATGGAATCAAAGAACTACATGAATTCACGCGACAAGTTTAGCCCTAGGATCATGATCAAACGGTCAGCAAGAAAGAGAATGACGTGGCAATTTTTAGTGAGGGTACCGTAAAAAAGAGGCTTCAAGATTAAATATATCAATTAAATAGATAACATTGAAAAAAAATATTTCAAAGAAGTAGCGCAAAGCGAGAGTATCTCTAGTCTTATCATAATGTTATATGGTATTTGTAAATCAGTTGATTGTTTACATTCAGTCTGGTTTATGTTATTTGGTTAATTCAGGTTGGTTCGGTACATTTAAGTATTTTGTAATTTTTGTATTGGTTTGTTTCTCTTTTGATGTTTTGATTTTGATTTACCAAAATTGAATAAATCTACCAAATTAATTTTATTGTTGTTAATTTATAACTATTTAGACATGTACATTAATTATTCAGTCCAAAATTTGTTTATTTTATTTTATTAATATATTATGTGTAATTCATTTTTTCAGTTCTATATTAGTTGGTTTGGTTTTAGCTTGAATTGATCATATACTTGACTTGGTTCGGATCAAAAGGACCAAATGAACATCCATATTGCATATTACAAAACAAACTACTTATTAATTAAATACTTTATACTGTAGAGCGGCATTGTGTTCTAATATTATAGCTAAGGTACCGAAATTATATAATTAACATCAAAGTGTGATATAAAGCCATGATGGTAAATTATGGTTTATATTGCAATAGACAAATAATTATGTAATTAATTGTAAGCATATTATAATAATTTATAACATAACATGGCTTATCATATTGTCTTATGGTATAGTAAAATCAGTTAATTGTGAGGTGTTCATTCGGTTCGGATTATTTAGTTACCAATTCGAGCTTATCAATTCACTTCGGTTGCCTGATTGAACTCGGGTTGGATCGGTTTAAGTATTTTGGAACTGTACATCAAGAGCTTGTTGTTTGCTTCTTTCATGTATAGTTGTTTGGTATAAGCACTAACGCATGTCAATTGTACTTTTATCAGATGATTCTTTATGAGACTACAGCACAATACCGACTGTCTGCACGAGTCAAGTCCATTTTTTTGAACCAAAGTTCAAATAACCATGGCTAGAATCAAATATTTCCAAAAAAGCGAGTATGAAAGTTTAGGTTTTAAAAAAAATATATTCTTGCATTTATGGAAACAATTAATGTGTCCAAAGTAAATATTTTATGTTTCCTCAAAAAAGAAAAACTATTCATGCTATAATGTTGGAGAAAAAATTGTATTCAAACCAAAAATGTCCCAAAAGATTTATCAAATATTTTATTCAATAGTAAAATGTATTTTTTAATCCAATAACATATTATTTTTGGCCTTACTTGTATTATTTCTTTAAATCTTTGTATCCAAGGGCATATGTGAGTGTCAACTACGATAATGCATGGTTGAATGTTCGCAAATATCTGATCTTGTAAGGTCAGGCGGAACATCTTGTAGGCTCTAATATTATATGATACGTTCAACTGTTGGATTATTAATCCAACATTGGACTTATATGTAAAATAATAATATGTATTATACTACGTCAAATATGTTTATAATAAAGTGATCAACTTTAGTTAATGATATTAAACATTAATGTGTCAAATTAGGGTGTGGCCTTTGATGTGTAGAATTGTGGGTGGTGTATTTCTATATTTTATGATGGGCTGAATTAGAAAGTTCCACATTAGGAGTCAAAGGGTGTCTTTTCATGAAAGGGTACCTCTTAGACTATATAAGCAATTTGGTCCCCAATACATATGAACTAAGTCACTTCTTTCATCTGCCCCTTAAGAAGAGAGAAAGAGAGACCATAAAAGAAATACAACAAAGGAATCTCAATTGGCGTTCATAAAGTATTTGGAAGACCCTACTTGCTAATTCGGTGTTCTATTCCCCAAACGTAATCATGGATCAAGGTACGCTTCCGTTATTTAGAGTTTTGATTCACATAGTTCGATCTTGAATTTGACGGTACCGGTTCGTACCGCCCTAACATCAACATCATGTAATAAAACATGGAGAAAATAATTTTTGCTATATGATTCAAAAGTTGAAAGTAAAATATAATTATATGGAACTCTCAATCCATAAATAAATTCTCCACTCTTTTATTACTAAGGAACAGCTATTCCAAGGAACAACTATTCCAAGTGTTAGGAATTACAATCTAAATTATTCTTATCTTTGACCGCGCGGGACAACTAAAATCCAGCAAAGACTCAACTCACATCCAATGTGGATACTTGAAATCTGACCTATGAGCCTCTAAATCTTCACAATTATAGACAGTAGTATAGTGTATATAAAACACAATAAGACCATGTCTACCCTAAAGGGCACTCGTCAAATCATAAATCGCTAAGTGTCAAAAGAGCAGCTATAGATGGGGCACTAATTATCGAGACTGCTTAATTGATTTTCAATGGTACAAATGAAAGATTATAGTATTTGTCATATTCCAAGTTAAAACTCTGTTATTTTATTATCATATGACGTACTTTGGTTTTAGTTATTTATAAACGCTTATATTAATGTAAAAAATAAATAAATGTTTCTATAGCGTATCATTTTTGTATTTTTTGAAATAGGAAACTACTAGAAAATTTATTTAGACCTAGTTTTCTCTTAAATTTATGTGTAAACTTGGCCGCCAAATTCTAATATTCCTTTTTATACTCAAATGAAAATTCTCGTCCATCATTTGGTAACTTGGCCGACATGTTTTTAATTCCTTCTATACACGAATAAAGTTTATCATCCCTCTTTGGAGATCTTGGCTGCCAAGTTCTTATGTTTCTTTTATACTCAGAATTAAACTTATCATTAAACATTTAGAAACTCGGCCGTCAAATTCTTAAGTTCCTTTTCCACTCGAATTGAGATTTCATCAAGTATTCGGAAACTTGACCACCAAGTTATTATGCTTCTTTTATACTCCAATGAAGATTATCATTCAATATTTAAAAACTTGGATGTCAAGTTCTCATGTTTCTTTTCTATTCATATGAACATTCTCTTTCAGTTCATAGTAACGTGACCGTCGTGTGAACATTCTCTTTGCATATGATACTGAAATTTGTTGCTCAATCGCTATCGCATCATATAAAAATAATCATGAGAAAAAAATATGATTCAATTTTATATACTATTTAGAATTACAATTAAATTAATTAATTTAATTAAATAACTTACATAAGGGCTTAATAATCCATAACCATGCATGTAGCCATGTAACATGACTACAAACAAACAATAAAACCACTTCAAACTTGTCAAGTTATGTGGGGTGGGGTGGGGTGGGGGTTAATATTTGTGATTATGTAAATATGTATCGAGTATCGAGATCTTTAAAAATTATAAAAAGAGTCTTCTAGTCCATATAAAATTATATTTATTTTCCTGTATATTAAATTTATTTTGAAAATCTACCAACATTTCGTGTATCTCCAAATTAGCAATCAAATTGTTAGGAGTTGGGTTTTGTAATTGAAAATGGCAATTAACCAGTTTTAATCGGATGAATTTTGTTTGCAGCATCGTTGTCCTTTAAGTTGTCCCTACGATATAAATAATAACATGTGTGCACAGTCCAATAAATAGCAATCGGATGTAATAGATCTATCTGGATGCATTCGCCCTTGTGAAATCAAGAACCCACCAACTTCGATATTATGTCCAGATCCTGTTCGGACAATGATCTTCCCATATATGTATTTATATATTTTCTGGATCCTGATCCGGATTGGAACGTCCCGGATCCTGATACTATTCAGATCTTAAGCGGATACTAATACTGTTCGGATAATTTGGATGCGGATACTGATCTGGATTTTATTCGAATAATTAAAACGGATATTTAGTACTTAATATAAATATTTATTTTATAATTCGTAAATGAATTTTAATTAAAGAAACATGTTTTTACTGGATAAAAATTACAACTATTTGATAAAACTATATAAAATAAAAAAAATAGTCAAAAATATATGAATATGTAAGAAAATAATCATACATTTCATTTATATAATATTTTATTATGTTTCTAAATTAATAATTATTAATTTTATAGATATTTGAAGATGTTATATACCTAATTTTATAGATATTCCGATCAATAAAAAATTTGGGTCAAAAATGAATATCCATATTTGAGAATATCGGTCAAAATACAAGTACCCGTTTTTATATAGTATCCAGATCCGAATATTGCTCGGATCCAAATCCGGATCCGACTCCAAAATCCAATACCGTCTCCGTATACGAATAAAAGATCCAGATCCCGATCCGGATTTTTTTATTTCGATCCGGATATTTTCCGGATCCGGTCCGGGTCGATCTGGATAATATCCGGCCCGTTTTAACCTCTAATCGTAGTACTGAAGATACTCCAATTTCTTTAAGGGGATGTTTTGTAAGAGATTCATTTGGACTTTGTTTGGAAAAAGTGTAAATGGTCTCCTCATGATATCATGTTTTTGTATTTACACCTCTATGATGTCATGATTTTTGTATTTATGTTCTCTTTGATGTCATCATGACTTCTATGACTGTTTTGTGAGAAAATGAAAGTGCAAAATAGACGTCCTCTTTTGTTTTTATGTTAATATCTTATTTTGTCAAGTATAGAAACTTGGTGTCCAAATTTGTGTAAACTTTGCCTTAAGTTTACATATACTTGGACTTCAACATATATTGAGACTCATGATGGATGCATCCCTTAATTAACATGGCAATGCGTTTGTCAACATTGGCCTAAACATGATAAAAATTCAGGCCTTATGTTGTCAAGTTGATCTATATATGTAAATATTCATTACTTTACAACCACACAAATAAAACATGACTGTTCGTATTTTAGTTTGTGGCTTACTATTTATTGTAGTAATCAATCTGCCCCTTCAAACTTTCAACATTACTTTTTTTTATATATTTTAATTTCTCAACTCAAGTCAACCTCAAATAGTAGTAGTAATAATAATTATGAAGGATAAGTGTTGTTAGGAAACACAAGAGTTAGAACAGAGCCAAAATGAACCAGGATTTGTGCAAAATGAAATTTTAAATCTTTTTTATATGAATCAGCAGTTAACATTATAATTCACACAGAACAATCTTTTGACTCTTTATTATATTATCACTACAAAAAAAATAATCATTATTAAAGTCCACAAAATCTGAAAAATAACCTCATTAATTTAACCTCCTCTATTTTCCAGTTCATGCCTACTCCAACTACAATCCAGTCCCCCTCACATCCAATCCCAGCCAAAATCAACAAACCCGGAAATCATTTGCTGATATATTTCCCGGATCCACCTCTGTTTCACACTTGTAAAACAGAACAGTAGCACTTTGACGGGATGAATTTACATCCATTGGCGGCCATTGAATTTGTAAAATTATACAACAAAATTGCTTTCTTCTTTCAAAGTTGGGTGTGCCCTTGATTTGTCTTTATTTTTAGACTTGCAGACCTGTAGAAGTAGCCTAAATGGAATGAAAACTAATTCGATACTTAACTCAAAAATAAATAAATCTTATTTCAAAATAATATGGTTTACTCTATTGAACTAATCTACAATTCTGATATTTTCAACCAGACATGACCTGAAATCCAACTTATCTATACTCTACATTATAAGTGGGGACCTGCTACAGCACGACGCACCGTAGCATGACTGCTTACGACGGGACTCAATATTAGTATATATAATTTATTTTCTAATAACAATATATACATAACAGTATATATAATTTATTTTCTAATAACAATATATATAGAAAAAGTGAAAACATTATATAAAAATGAGAAAACAGTATATAAAATGAGAAAATAGTATATAAAAGTAAAAAAAAATAAAAAATACACAAAGAATAAATAACAATTTATTAAATGACAAAACAGTATATAAAATGAGAAAACAATATATAAAATGAAAAATAACAGTATATCTACAGTGCGTCGTGCTACAGTCAAAATAGTGGCACAAGATCAAAAAAAGTACGATATTGATTAGTCAAAATATATAAGATAAACTAACGTCCCATATATATATATATATATATATATATATATATATATATATATATATATATATATATATATATATATATATATATATATATATATATATATATATATATATTGATTCGTTAAAAATAAATTGATTTGTAGTCACGGTCCCAATAACCGAAAGATTGTGGGTTCGAAACTCGCCAAATGCAACTTCATTAAAAAAATATGAGAGATACATGTTCATCCTATAAAAAGGCTGATTTTATCTTTTGATATATCAATGTATTTTTTATCAATCCAATATATCTCTAATACATGTTCAATATATATTTTTCAAGTATCAATATATTTTTATATATCTAAATGAAGCACATATGCAATATATAGTTTTAAGTACCAATATATCATTCTATCTATCTACTATTCTTTGTACATATTTACTATATTATTTTTAATTACAATATATCATTTTACAATTTTTGCCTCGCATAGTATTTTGGTTATTATCTTTATGATGCAATAAAGTGTATCCATATGATAAATTCCTTGAAAAAAAACGGAGATCATCATTCAATTTTTAAAAAATTGGTTGTCAAATTCTTATGTTTCTTTTCTATTCATATGAAGATTCTCCTTCAGTACATGGAAACTTGACCGCCAAGTTCTTGTGCATATTTTTAATCGTGTGAAGATTATCCATCCAGTATTTAGAAACCTGACCGCCAAATTCTCTTATTCTTTGACACAAATAAGACATATGAAAGAGTTCTATCCAAACATTAATTTATTATAGTTTACTTATGTAATACTTAATAAACCATCTGCACCTAATATCTAAATTACCTAAGTCTAGTCGTCTATTAGTATTTCACAACTTTATATGTTTAACAATTTATATATTTATTTATGCTCTTACTCAATTACTTCGCATATGGTACTGAAATTTGTTGCTCAATCGCTATCGCATCATATGAAAGTAATCATAAGAAAAAAATATGATTCAATTTTATATACTATTTAGAATTATAATTAAATTAATTAATTTCAAGGTGACAGTTATAAATATGAGAAAAAAAATGATTCTTTGAATACCGGATTTCATTCAAAATTTGTGGTTTTGATAATTTCAAGGCAGTATTACTTGTCAGCAGGAAATACAATCCATCTATCATTAATAAAACACGGAGTTCACCTGCCTGCCAGTGAACGCCTTACACGCAGCAATTCTAATTGTTATTTCCCTAGAATTGGTTTACTCTGAGCCGTGTGATGAAAAGGTGTGTGCTTGACCCAAAATTAATTGAACCGAGTTCACCAGTCGACGCGTAGCAGTAGGTCCACGTGAACAGCAAAATTAATTGAACCGAGTTCACATACACTGGAAAGTCTTACTTGCTATTGTTTCACTGAACCGAGTTGATATAAACATTATTAAGTGAGCAAAATGTGGGAACACAATTTACTCAGTATTTTTCCTTATAAGAAATTGGTTCACCTACACCATTGATATTTATAATGTTGGTTCACCTCAATTCATTCTATTCAAAACATTAAAATGGCCTTGAGCTTAAATCAATGTATCATGGTGTTTGTGACATTACTAAATATGATCTTTATGTAGCGGGCCAGAATATAGATAATGACTGACCCGTTTAGATAACTTGCACAATTTTATGTTTCATTCCAAATAATATTGGTGCATACGTGTATAGTTTGTACTATGATATTTAACATAATGTACTTTTTATCTAAAATATTGTCAAACAGTAATAAAATTACTCTAAAAAAAATGATATTTCAACCTTAAAACTTTGAGTTGATTACAATTAGTTTTGAAATTATTATAATGATGCCTACAGTGGAGTTAAACTTAAAATAACGAAAAATAATTGTACTAATGCCATAATTTTTTTTACAACGTGATTATTTTATTAAAACCTTATATGTTTAAAATATACATGTTTTTATACTTGAACATGATTTATAATACAAACTATTTAAAATAACCTCATGTATCAACAAAACTTAATTTTTATAATATGAGGTTGTTTAAAAAATAACATTATATATTGTAATTGCGGGAATTTTACAATATATAAGGTTATTTTTTTCTTGGACATAAAATTATTATTTTTAATGAGTTATGAAATTATATTAACCATAACAAAATGTCAACAAAGTCCTTGCATTATAAACTTTTCAAAATGCCCCAAAATAAAGTTTCAAAAAACTAATCTCTGTAGTTAACTTTCCTCTAATAGCATGCACTGCATAACTTACCTAAATTTAAATATGAATTATATTATGAATATGCACAGTGTTACATGTGATGATTCTTTATTTGTAATATTATTGTAAAAAATTAATAATTATTTATTAAATAAAAATTTAATAATACATCTTAAACTATAAATCTACATTGGAAATAAAAGCAAGCAACGAGTCAAGGGATTTACGATTTGGACAGCGAATAACGAGTCTCCAACAATCTGGATGGCGAGCGGCGAATCTCCAGTGATTTGGACGGCAATTGGAGGAATTTTGGGGGTGACATGTCACATATACCACTTTACAATTCAAGTTACTTAGTACATATAACTAATATACATATTAGTGACATAATTAAGCAAAATTAATTTATATTATTGGCTTATTCATGAACTATAGACTCTATCTGAATTGAACTTCTATTTTCATCTATTGTTCATCAATTGAATTTTTAATTTTATTCATGCCGCTACTTAATGCAATAAATTAAACAATTCTATGGTAATTTTACTTTATTAATCTTTTTGATATACATTTCTGCACGCGAGAAACATAAAATAAAATGGTGCAATTATGTAGATTTCAGATTTATCTCAATATATTTTGTGAAATTGACAAATAGAAATAACATACATCCATCTACATCCTTATTATAGTCAGTTGTTTCTCCATATAAACCCCACAAATATAATTGACACAGAGACAACACAATCATATTTGTTAACAATTAAGAGTACAATAATAAAATTAACCAGGTGCTTTCTTTTTTTTCTCCATCTAAAAACAATGAAGTCGCCCAACAAAAAAAGCAATATACACATACAACGAAAATGTGCGGCAAACACGCGCGCCTAGTGATGAAAAAAAGATATCATTACTAAAGTACTGGTGAAATTAAAGGTAGCCACTCAATTAATTTAATGCGCTTACAATTGGGCCCCATGAATTTAATCAGTGGTAAGTGATACATTGCATTAAATAATGTTCTAATTATTGTTTGTATATTTTTTTGAAAAGAAATTCTTAAGAATGTAATCAGTAGTGGTAAGCAAGTACCCGAGTAATTAAATCTTTCCCTTTTTATTTTTTCAAAATCTCAATGTAAGATATGCTTTCAATGTATGTGAAATATTGGTGGATTTAGTTATTGCAGTAATAAGCATGTACGAGAGTAGTTGTTTATTTTTTCCTTTCAAAATTTTAAAGCAGTAAACATTTCATTCTCTCATTTTCCTTACTCTTTGAAAAAATCTCATTAATGGTGCTGTTCTAAATTTGGTAACAGTTATAAATATCTTTTTTTCCCCCTCATAATCATTAATTTTTCTATAAGAATTGCACTATTTAATGCCTTTGTATTTGAATAAACTCCAATAAATGGTAAGTAATTGTTTAATTATTTTCTGTGTTATTTCTACTGGTAAGCAGATTTAGTGAAGAAATAAGACATTTTATTGATGGAGTAGGCCAATTGTCACCATTCATCCAATTATGAATGGAACCCATATTTAATTTATGTTCTAATAAAAAAACACAAATTACTCGAAACAATAAATATATCTCGTACAAATATGGGAATTGTCACCAAATAAATATAAATTCTAAATCTTTCTAGATATTGAAATTAGATGCTTCCTTGAATGGTGTTCCTTGAATTCCCAAAATATTGAATTCCATAAATAGTTAAATACTGCCATAATATTGTCACCATAATAGTTAAACACAATCGCTTCTCTCTCTGACTTGCCAATGCCAACGTCAGACCATGCACCTCTGAAACTAGTTATAGAAAGACCAAACAGGGGGAATGCATCATTAAGAGGACAAAAAAAAATTTGAGCGAATGTGGCTCTTGAAGAATGATATGGTGCAACTATTCAAGGATACTTGGACATCTACCCCTCTCTCATCAAACTCAGCAATTAACTTCCTCAAAAAATTAGCTGCCACTTGGAAAGTGATGAAAGAAAGGGAGACTTTACAGACCAAGAACAGAAACATCAATCTAAAAAACTCGAAAAGAGTAATACAAATTCTAGATATTTTAGAGGAATCTAGAGAACTAAATAATGAAGAAAAGAAACTTAGAATAGAGCTAAGAGAACAAGTGCACAACATAGCTCTCCAACTAGAAACAAAATGGCAACAGAGGGCCTCATGCACTTGGCTAAAATTGGGAGACAATAATACTTCATATTTTCATGCGGTTGCGACAGCTAAAAGACAGCACAACTTCATATCTACCATTTTAGCAAATGGCCAGACTTACCACGAAACAGAACAAATAGCCTCAATCTTTTATGATTTTTACAAAGAAAGTATAGGATCAAGGCAATCGAACACAACTCCATGTGATGTTGACACATTACTAGGACCACCTACACATGGCCAAGACCTTTCTTCTCTAAGTAACCCATTCACCGAAATGGAAATTAAGAAAAGTGTGGATTCCCTCCAAAAAGGTAAATCGTCTGGCCCAGACGGATTGACCTCTGAGTTTATTTCCGGAATGTGGGAGGAAATGAAAGAAGACATCATGAAAATGGTTCGGGACTTCCAAGAAAACAAGCTAGATTTATGGAGGATTAACCAAGCTACGATTACACTAGTGCCCAAGAAACAAGAGGCTAAATCACCGGAAGATTTTAGGCCTATAAGTGTGATTTCATCCCCGATTAAGATAATCACAAAGTGTTTAGCTAATAGATTGCAACCTTTTCTATCAACCATGATACATTGCAATCAAACTGCATTCATTAAAAAACGAGCAATAACAGAAAGTTTTGCTTCCTCAAGAGAATTGCTACACTTCTTCCACAAAAGGAAAATCCCGACAATCATGCTTAAAATAGATTTCAAAAAAGCTTTCGACAATCTATCGTGGGACTTTCTTCGAAAGCTCCTCATGGCAAAAGGATTCCCCGAAAAATGGACTCGCTGGATTGAGAATTTGCTACATTCCTCGAGTTCCTCGATTAAAGTCAATGGAACTATATCCTCTTATTTCTTCCACCATAAAGGACTAAGACAAGGAGACCCACTCTCTCCTATGCTCTTCGATTTAGCGGTTGATATTCTTCAGGACCTAATTAAGAAAATAAATTCCCATCTAACAAAAGTCCTCACAATGGACGCCCAAGTGCTTCAGTTTGCTGATGACACCGTGATCTTTTTCGAGGCTCATGCGGAAAACCTCAAAATCATCACGCTAACACTTGATATCTTCTCAGAGATAACGGGATTAGCAATTAATTGGGAGAAGAGTAACTATACCCCCATAGCTATACCTCCAGAATGTTACGATAACATAGCAACAGTCTTGAGATGTCAACGACAACCACTACCAACTAAATATCTTGGGTTGCCGTTGACCTTAAGAAAACCGAAAAAACTAGCCTTCCTACCACTAATAGAAAAAATACAAGGAAGAATAGCCTCTTGGAAAGGAAGACTACTCTCATTTGGAGGGAGAATAACCTTAATAAAAGCAACACTGAATGCTCTGCCTACATATGCCATGCAGGTTATGAAATTACCAAAAGGGGTACTCAAAAGTATAGATAGACTAACAAGAGCATTCCTATGGGGAGGAAAAGAAACATGCGGCCCAGGAAAATGCCTCATGAATTGGAAAAGAGTATGTATGCCTAAAAGAAACGGAGCATTGGGAATACCTCACATGGAAACAATAAACAACGCACTACTACAAAAATTCATTTGGAAGCTAGATAGCGGAGATGGTAACCTATGGGCAAAATATATCAACTTGCTATATGATATTAGCTCATCTAGAGCACTAGTTCATTGCTGATGACACCAACCCCCAAAGCCTATCCTTCTTCCTGAATGACTTGAAATCTATTGCTGATGCATACATGACTTCAGTTGAAAGGCCTAACGGACAAGCCAGGAACTCATGGAGATGAGAAAAATCGGGCAAATTTACAGTCAGATCGGCATACAAGTTCATGCGTGAACCAGGGGTACAAAATCATTGGCAAAGAGCAATATGGAAAATAAAAGCTCCCATGAAAATAAGATTCTTCTTATGGTTAGCTTTCCACACAAGAATTAATACGGCAGACCTACTAGCTAGAAAAGGCTGGCCCCATACTACAACGTGTATTCTGTGCAATAGGACCACAGAAGATAGAGACCACCTCTTACAAAACTGCACTTTCACGAAAGCAGCATGGAGAATTGCTGAAAGGAAAACAAGTGCTCATATTAAACTAAGGATGAGCGGAGATTTCGTACAAACATGGAAAGCAAATAGACGGAGAATTCCAAAAAACCATAGAAGGAATTGGGAAAGTCTCTGGGCAGCGATGGCATGGACGGTGTGGAAAGAAAGAAATGCGAGGATCTTCAACAACACACCAAAGACGCCAGAGATGGTGGCTACACTGGCAGCGCAAGACACGGCAAAATGGATTCAATTTTGTTAATTTTTCTTTTTTCTGATCTATAGAGTTGTAAGGGACAGTAGTACAGGGTAAACCTGAACTATAACTTTGTAACTCGATGCTTTATTAATACAAACAAGAAGAAATGCATCTTGCATTCTTCTATTCAAAAAAAAAAAAAAAAAAAAAATATTCATAATTTCCATAAACAACCTTCTAAATCATTGAAGGCCTCTGATGCTTCTACAAAAAGGTTATCAACACCAAAACCTAATTGGCAATTAATCATTAATTAAAAGAAATTAATAAAAAATATTAAGTGGAAAATTTTAAAATAAAAAGAAATTAATAGAAAATCAGAACAAAAAAAAATGTATATGGCAATTTATTCGTAAAATGTATATGGCAATTAATTCCTTCAAAATCCAATTTTAGCACCTTCCATGAAGATAGAAAATAAAAGCTTTGAAATTTTGAAATAAAGCCTTCATTAAACTGAGGGAAATAAAACAGCAAAAAAATAAAGAAAATATGAAAAAAAATACAAAATAGGAAATCAGAAAATTTTTGAAGGAAATTAATAGAAAATATTAAGTAGAAAAATTTTAAATCAAAAGGAAACTAATAGAAAATCAGAAGAAAAAAAAGCAATAAAAACAGGGGCAAAGGATTGGAGTTTGAAACCCCTAATAAATCCACTTCCAAATCATCTGAAAATAGAAATAAATTGGATTACAGGAATTCTCAAACATAAAATAAGTTTTCAATTACCACCATAAAAAATTTTAATTAGAAAGAAGAGAATGATTTACTTGCATGATTTGATGGTAACTTTGCTTAGACTCGGCACAACAAAAATTAGTAAAATTTAGTTACTGTCAAATTTCAGAAAATTACCATTTCTTCAATGCAAATTTCAAACTCCAAATAATAAAAGAAAATCAAACAATTAAGTGGTTTCAAAAAATTTAGAAAAAACCATACATAAAATGGACTATAATTCAATTTTTAGTTTAGGGGGCAATTTTTTTCTTTTCGGTTTCGGTGATAATTGTAAAATGAAGAGAGAGCTTAAATTACCAATAAATCAAGTACAAGAAAATATAAAGAAAATCCAATATTCCTACAAAAAACGAGTCATTTCAAAGATACACGAAAAGGGAAAACTATTACCAACAAAAAGTAAATAAAGATGCAGAAAAATCGAGAAAAATTAATAAGAAAAAATAGCCCGTGCTTACCGGAGGCGGTGAGGTAGAAACCGGAGTTGCAGGCCAGGTGATCGACTCAACCTCTCTCTCGTGTTCTTTTTTGGTGCGTTTTGGGAATGAACAAACCTCTCTGATGTAATTTTTTGGTGTGTTTTGTGAGGGGAGAGAAGAAATAGGGAAAAAAAAATTCTCTGGAAAGAGGAAATGAATTGGGTAGAGAAAAAGGGAAGAGGAAATGAATATTGGAAGAGAGAAAATGTATATATGGTTGGGTAATTAATTTGAAATTTTTTGAATAAAATGGACAGGATTTTCTATTTACGACTAGTAGCTGGGTCAATAATTCAATAATTTTTTTCTTTGAAAAAAATTTAGACCGGATTTTTTCTAATCATTGGTGGTAATTAAGTTCAAAATTGACTTGAAAGTCTGATAATTACTATTGACGATACAATTTTTGAAAAGTGAGAAAATCACCAAAATCCAGAAACCAAAATCGTCCCGCTTATCATATGGTTTTGTGACGTCGTAATGACTACATCAAGGAAGTTCGGGGGTAATATTATGTCTCTGTAGCAAAAGACTCTTACTGAAGAAATAAATGACTTGTTGGTTTGAATGGCCCAAAAGCTTCAATTCTATGAGAATCATGAGGTATTTTATTATAATTTTTCTTGGTAATTTTGCGGATTAGTCCTTACATTATTGTGAAATTATAAATTATCTCCTATCTCTTTTCTGGAATCTTCTCAAATTAGTCCTTAGTCAGTACTTCATCTCAAGAATTTTCAAAATCACTTATCACTAATATTATATTTTTGTTTTTATTGTTTTTTTTTCCGTGAAGAGGGTAATTTATGACGATGGCTTGAAAGATGAAATGGTGACTTGTCATGATCAAGTTTTAGGCCTGATGGAATTTGGTGAATATAAGTTTTCTTTTAGGGCCCCTTTTGGAAAGTGGAATTATTAGAATGAAATTGAATTTTAAGAGTAAAAAATTCTGAATTAATTAATTCTAAAGTTTGTTTGGAGGTTAGAAGTATAAAATTCTAAAAAACATAATTTCTTGTTTGGTGGTTTGTAAAAATCTAGAATTATGTTATAATTATACAATTAGTAATCTAAAATATGGAATAATATAATATAAAGTAATGTAAAATAATATAAAATAAAATATATAACATAAATAATATAGAATAAAACATATAACATAAATAATATATAATAAAATAAATTAATATAAAATAAAATAAAATAAAATAAAATAAAATAATATAATATAATATAATATAATATAATATAATATAATATAATATAATATAATATAACATAAGTAATAGAAAATAAAAATATAATAGAAAATAAATAATATAATATATATAATATAATATAACATAATATAATATAAAATAATATAATATAACATAAGAAACATAAAATAAAATAATATAATATAACATAAGAAACATAAAATAAAATAATATAATATAAAATAATATAATATAACATAACATAACATAACATAACATAACATAACATAATAAATATAATATAATATAATATAATATAATATAATAGTTTGCCGCATTTTGGCATTCTAACTTTTTTAGAGAATTATATTTTGGTGAGTTTGTATAAGATTGAGAGATTTTAGAATTAGCTAATTCCAATTCTAAAGTGTTGCCAAACAAAAAATTAATGTTTTGCATAATTTCAAAATCCAATTCCCCTCAAGATTCTCCACTCCAAACGGCCCCCTACAGTTGTACCTTCATAATCATTTATTTTATTTCATGTCTTTCAATGGATAAATTTGATGTTTTGCTGGGGTTGAAATGAAAATTTTCCCTTTATTTCATGAGACTATTTCACAATCTTTATTTATTTATTTAATTTTTTGTAAATTTATTTAATTTTTTCGAATTTAAATTTAGATAATTGAGAGTCGAGAGAAGGCGGAAGAACGCAAGCGCACTGATTCTACAGAGGCATTTCATGTTTTCGTACTTGTACATAATTTTATTAATTAATTTTTCTTTTTCTTTTAATCCATATTATCATTATTCTTTGTGGTAATTTCATATTTATGTAAAATTTTATCTGACAATTTATATTTTTAATAATTTTGATTTTATAAATGTAGAATTTGGTCGATTTAGCCAGGTCAGAACGGGTCGCGAAAACGGGGGCGGAAGGGGTGCGGTTCGAAGGGTCTCACATTAATAAGAGTTTACTGGCGCTTGGAAATGTGATTAAGAAACTACGCGAAGGGGCACAAACTCTGGGGTATTTTCATCTTTTTTACATTTAGTCATTTAATACTGAGAACTTAATATTATTTTAACAAACTTGATTGTTTAAAATACCGTTGTGCATTTGGAAATTTATATTTGGAAGTAGAAAGTTGTTGGTATTTGACATAATTGAAAATTTTAAAGCTTTTTATGGTGAAATTTATGCAACAGGGGTGATGTATGTATTCATTTTTTATATATATAGGTAAAAATTGATCAAAATGTACTTATTTATAATTGTTATGTTTATTATTTAACAGGGTCATCTGCCGTACAGAGAGAGCAAATTAACGCGAAGGTACAGCCGGCTCTGGGCGGAAATGCAAATACTGCTATGATAGGCAATATCACACTTGCACTGGTATATTAAAAAAATGATAGTTTATCTTTTTTGTATTTTTTGCACTATTTCATAGCGATAGAAAATTGGAACTGTTATTTATGACTCGTTTGTAAATTCATGCCCAAGAGAACTGAAAGTTGCTGGGAATTTGCAGCTAGGGCTATGAGCGTCAAAAATTGTGCTCGTGTCAATGAGGTCTCCCTCTCTCTCTCTCTCTCTCTCTCTCTCTCTCTGTAATATATATATTAGAGCAAACACGTGCACTTGTTTGCACAGTAAAAACAATCACAATTCCATGTATTCATTAAAAATGGAAATTATAAATTCATCACTACATGTTCATAAAAAAATGGCTTATCACACTTTATTTCATGCAGAAATTTTGACAACAAAATTATACAGTTGTCCATATAATAAAACAATAATATTCTGCAAATAATGATGTGAGGATTCATGTGTGTCATAAAATTATTCTAGAACAAGATGGAAGTTCAGAAATTGCTTCCGATTCATTCTCCATTAGATTTTTCACTTCTTCATCTTATTCAAGCAAAATGGAGGCAAAACCTCTTTGCATATGTTGCTAATAAACCTAAAAATAAAATAAAAACAAATCTATAATTAAGCTTGCAGAATGAAATTAAAACCGAATAGGATGATATATATATAAATTACGGTTTAGTTTGGAGTTTACTTAATTTAGTTTATTGGCACGACTATCTACCCTTATTTGGTAATTTTATTTTTGTGACAAATTTTGACAGATATCGCTTTGCTAAAGCGACAAAGGAAAGAGATTGAGGAGCTCCGTGAAAAAACTCAAGGTTATTCATTTTATTTATTTCACTAATTAATACCCTCTTTAATTTAGTTTTTATTACAATGAATAAAATAGGCCTCCGTTGATATGAAATATATGATTTTTTCTGTGTTTAATTAAATTTAGAGCTCTCACAATGAGCATTACACACTATTACAAGTTAGTTTTTATTTATATATTTCACATTTTTGATATAATTTCATGAGTGTGGTCAGCACTCAATGTGGACGGTCATTTCATTTTCATGAGTATATTTTATTACAAAGTTTGTTTGTTATATAATTATCTAATTATATTTTTCTTGTCTTTTTATTAGTTCCATTATAAGGGTTACGACCATAAGTACGAAATACCCACTATAATATTAAAGATCGATTTGCAAAAAAACATTTGATAACAACACTGACTTTTCACCGATTAGGGACGACTTTTCACCGCAGAGGAACTGACTTTCACCGACTTGGGCCCACTTTGTTAGCTTTTGAGTTTAGAATATTATTTTCTTTGTGAGTAATAAGGTGAACTCATAGGCCTAAATTGGAATTTTTTTTTAAAATAGCATCCGTAACATAAAAAAATTAATTAATCAGCATTCACATAAAAATAATTAAGTATCTAGCACTATAGCCAGTCTTTCTGGCGGTAGTGAGTCAGTACCGCCAATCTCTCTGACGGTAGTGTCTATTTTCCTTAATTTTATTAGCGAAATTTTAACTCACCCTTAAACGGTCTAAATTACTGTTAAATTAGTTAATTAACGACTACTCCTAGAGGGAGTGGCGGTAGTGGCTAATTTTTTTATTTATTCTCAATTAACGAATAATTAATTATTTGCACGACGTTACTGTCAAAATAATGTTAAACTTAACGAAATCACAACTACCGCCAGAGTGAGTGGTGGTAGCGTGCATTTTCTTATTTTCTCCCCCCGTTTGCAACCCGTTTACAAAAATAAATGAAAAAAATAAAAAATAAAAAATAAATAAAAAACGCACTACCGCCAGCACGGCTGGCGGTAATACTATTTTTTCTTTTTTTGTTCTCTGAATAGCGCCGGAGATGGAAAATTTTTAAAACACCCAACTACCGCCAACACCTGTGGCGGTAGTGACCGTCTGACAGTACATGCTATAAAAAAGTTCAACTTCATCTCTCTCCCCATTCTAACCTAAAACCGCGTCCCCAACACCAAAAAAATAATTTGGAGACGATTTTGAGAGTATTTTGAGCCAAAAAAAAGAGGAAAAAATAGAAGAAATTAATTAAAAATTTAGAAGAAAAGAAGGAGGCTAGAGAAAATCAAGACGAAATTAGGTAATGTATTATAGATTATTTTGGAATTTTTGATTATTTAAGAAAAATCTTGTTGTTTGTTAATTGAAATATTATTGTATTTAGGGAAAAAACAAGAGTAAATTCTTAAAAAAAAAGGCACAGAACAGATCAATTCTCGTATATTATGATGGTCGGGTTGTTCATCTATCGAACGGAATAAACTATGACTCACCTGAACCATCTTATATACCAGAAAATACGAACGTAAACAGAGATTATTATGAATTGTGTAACGAGGTTTGTGAGAATATCGGTTGGTCCTATAGTGATGATCTTATAATCCGAGGTAGATTTCCTTCCGCTCAACATGACAATGGGTTAAATTATAGGTTATTGAAAATTACGAATGATACACAATGGGTTAAATTTGCGGAACACGTTACGAGGGTTGGGGTTGAATTAGAAATATATATTGATTGCGTCCAGAATAAACAATCACATGTAGGAACTAGTAGTAGATCAAATGTGGTTTCAAATGCAAACGAAAATGAATTGGACGAGGATGGAAATGAATGTGAGAATGAAGACATTTTTGCGGCATTTGATATGGCCCGAGCGAGTATTAATATTTTTCCAGAGATAGATGAAGAAGAAAATGAATTGGACGAGGAACCGGAAATGGGGTCAGAGGACGAAGAGGAAGAGGAAATTTATGAGCTTAACGAAGAAGAAAGGGTAACGCGATTCTAATATATGGAAACGGGTGAAATGGTTAGTATAGGGACTTTTAGCGATCCGCCGGCAGCTGAGTTCAAAGATAGTTCAATGTAGGAATATGCAATAAATGATGTTGTATCAGGTAGGCGTGTGACTGAAAGAGATGATGAAATATTGTATAAGGGGCATACATTCGAAACAAAATTGGAACTACAATCGGCTGTAAGAGCATACAGTGTCAAGCATCACCGAGAAATAATAGTTGACTACTCAAGCAAAAAGAGATACATTGTAGTCTGCAATCTTAAAGATGAAGGTACATGATGTAGTTGGAGGATGCACGGTTCTATTAATAAGAAAAATGAATTATGGGAGATTAAAACATTTAAACAACCACACGTGTGTACTAATCAGACCCCTCGAAAAGACCACAAACAGTTAACGAGTGCGCTTGTTGGGGGATTAGTTCTAGATATAGCTAGAGCGGATTTATAAATTAAACCTGTAACCATAATAGAAGCAGTTAAATTGAAGGTTGAATATATCATTTCATATTGGAAGGCGTGGAACGCGAAGCAACATGCGATTTGATTCTTATTCGGGGGTTGGAGGGAGGCATATAATTTGCTTCCCGAATTGATGGCGGTAATATCATCAGCAAATCCTGGTACACTATATTTTTTTAGAACGGGAGATCCAAATAGTGCGGGTGAGCTCGAGTTCGAAGGTATTTTCTGGGTATTTGGTCTATCACTCTATGATTTTCATTTCTAACCGAAAAGTACCAAGGATGTTTGCTGATGACAATTTGTAGCGATGCTAACGGTCAATTATATCATCTAGCTTTTTCACTAGTTGAGAGAGAGAAGAGAGAGACATGGGAGTGGTTTTTTGATTGTTTGCGAAATATAATCGGAAATCAAAATAGTTATTTTTGTTATTTCGGATAGGCATCCCGGTATAATTAGCGCAATGAGAGGTGATAGATGGAAGCCCCCTTACGGTTATCATCGTTATTGCATGCGGCATCTCGAAACAAATTTCTGTAGCCACGCGATGAACAAAACAGTGATTCCGTTGGTGTCGAGATTAGTATGCGCGCACAATAAATATAAATTCAAAAAAATTTGGGAAAAAATGGAAACGAAGTATCCCGAGGGACTGGATGGTTATCGAGAGTACCTAAAGAAAATTGGATGCTCTCGCACGATAATAATGGTCGTCGGTGGGGCCTAACAACTAGTAATAATGCTGAAATTATGAATTATGTTTTCAAAGGTATAAGAAAGCAGCCAGTTATGGCAATTGTTATGGCGACATTTTACAAGTTGAACTGTTATCATGTGAGATACCGGGCCGATGCTGAAAGCCGAGATAAACAGTGGTCGGATATGGTGATGGAAAAAATGGAACGGAGAAGAAATAAGGCCGCTACGCATATCGTGTTAGTAGTATGCCCTAGGCTAATGTATTTGAGACCTAGATGTATGGATTGTGTTAAACAAACATTGTTTTTATTTAGAGATATTTTATATAATAAATGCGTATTGGTTATTTTATTCTTATTACTAAAATGAACCTTGAATATGATATTCAGCTTTATATCATCAAAGTATGTGACTTTGATAGTAAAACTACAAAGTTTTATGAATGATATTCTAAACTGTCCTTGATCATTCATAGGATGTTTGTGAGACAAACATACTTTATGATAAGCTATAAATGTACATCAGTATGTTAGTTGACTGATGGTCACGTTTTACTGATCATGAATAAGAGTTATTAAGTCATTAACATAAGTATACGTTAGAGACCATATACTGGATTGACCCACCGTGAGAATACTACATGGTTCGTGTCATTAGTTATTCTCAGTAAAGAATGTATCTGTAATCCTTAGACTTGAGATTATCTCAGTTTCCTACATGAGAAATTTTATACTTTAATATAATCTAACATCGTCTTTAACCGGGCGGTCATAAAGATTATAATTAGGTATATAATGAATTATGCGGAGGAAAGAGTTTAATTAAGATATGATTTGTTCCTCTCATAAATTGAGAGAGATATCTTTAGGCCTCTTGATGATTTGATTGAAGAAATGCACGGCCGTGCTCAAGTGAATTAATAAAGAGTTATTAATGTCATTTCATGTTCAATCAAATTCGGTGTCAAGAAATATTTATCGACCAACATAAGGTTGACACATACCATGCCTTATGGACGATATAGATATCGTGTAACAAAATGATACAATGCATGACATAAATTAGGTTTGATCGAATCATCTATATTTGCTTAATTTGGGTAATCATGATGTCTTACTAGAGGCCGCTCATGATTTATAATCCGTTGTGATTATTGCCAACATTAAGTAAACCTACAGGGTCACACACAAAAAACAACTATTGAGACGTGCACAGAAAAATCATAACTTATGTGATAAGTTGTATGGAGAGCTACATAGTCAAGTGACACATCCAATCCTACATCTTATATGATAAGGTGTGTTGTATATATGGTTACATAGTTACCATGCACATAGGATATGAAACTTATGGACTATGTAGGCACAAGAGACACCCCAAAATCAGATTAAGTATTATAATATTTTCGTCCATCTTTTGTGAGAAAAAGAAGAGAGAAAAAATCCGAAAATTATTCTCTTGTTATTTCTGTAAGAGAAATGAAGAACGGATACTAGCATATATCGTTCTTTATCCGTTCAAAGGGGTTGTTCGTGTGGATACCGGTAAAGGACGAAGCGAACTGCGGTGTCTTTGTGATTCGGGTTGAAACCGTGGTTTTGTTTGGAGAATCGGTTTGCTTGGAGAATCCGTTCGTTTGGAGATCGGTTTGTTAAACCGGTTAGGCGAAATATACAAAAGATCGGTTTGGAAACCGGTTTGGAATCGGGCAACGAGAAGCGTCAACCATATTCGCTTTTGATAATCACGGATTAAGCGTAATCCGAAGGTACAAAGTTATGAACTTTTCTTTGATTTAATTGTAATTCACGGATCCTTCTTTTGGGTTTCGAATTCGATTTTGTTTGGTTTTGTATTTTCCGCTGCGTTATGAACGGTAGAAACCCTACATATCGTTACGTGTTACAATTTAGACAAAGGTGTTTATCAGGTGGAGACACGACCTCGTCGGACGACGAGTGGTATCGGAATTTCGGGAAAGACTTGGCAAGTTAACTTCAATGAAGGTAATTGCGGATGTCAGAAACCCATGATATATCACTACCCGTGTTCTCAAATCATATCAGTTGGCATACATAAAGTAGTATCATCCGAGCCTTTTATTCATCCATGTTATTCCTTGGATAATCTGAAACATATGTATGAAAGAAGTTTTTATCTTGTTAAGAAAAGATCACATTGGAGGCCATGCGAAGAATTTTGTAATTATACATTATATCTGGGCGATAAACTCGTAAGAAAAAATACTAACGGAATGATGAAACGTGGACGACGTCGGGAGATACGTTTCAAGAACAGTATGGATACCATGCACAAATATGTCCGTGCAAAGTGTTGTAGTGTGTGCAAGTTGCCAGGTCACACAAAACCAAGACGCACACAAAGGGGCGAAGATCGACACAATGGGCCGTAGTTTGTTTCGAACTTTGTATAATTTTAAGAACTTGTAGTTTGTTGGAACATGTAGTTTATTATTTTAGTTTGTTTCGAACTTTATATTATTTAAGAACTTGTAGTTTGTTGTTTTATTTTGTTTCGAACTTATAGTATGTTGTAATGACGAATAAAATAAACATAAACACAAACATAATACATGAATAGTCCAAACATAATACATAACAACATAATACATAACCAGTAATTAGGCGTGTATCGTGAAATACCGCGTCCAGCACCCAGTCTAGTAGTGCGTCGCGTACCACATCCTCTTGGCAGGCTCTTGCGTAAGTTGGCTGACACCTACGCCTTCGTCACCATCATCATTGCCCCCGTCGTCATCATTGCCATCATCGTCACTATCTTCATCATACTCATTAGGAGTATCGAGATAAGGCCATGGAAGGTCGGCATGATATTCATTACTCTCAACATACCCTTTTCGCATGCATCCTAACATATCCGGCATGACACTTCACATCTTCGCCCCGTTCCATCTCGTACGGATGGTTTTTAACCCCTTTTCACATGCCTCCGTAAAGTTTTCCATCTAATTATAAATGTAATATTGTTATTTCTTTAAAATTATTCAAATTATTTAGCTATTAAAATTATTTCACATACCACTTTTCTTTTGTCAGGAATAAGAGGACGATACGAGTCTGTATCATGCGGGATGGTCGACTGCACCAATCTCGTATTCGATACCCTTCCGTACCACTCCATATACTCCAAATGTCTGTCCGGATTATACGCCTTTCTCTTAAATTTTTCGGAGTTATTCATCCAATATTGCCATTTTTCGAACTCCCAATCCTGAATATATCTCGCGTGAACTGTAGGCCAATCACCTTCGCGGCCATTAGTCATCTTTTCCAAGGAATTATTGTATTCGCATCATCTGATGAAGCCCGAACTGTCGCATTACCGTTGCGGACGATAATGTTCGACGATCCACATGTAAATCAACTTGGACTGAATAAGTGCGAAATCTCTCTCAAACTCGCAAATGGGTGGAAGTCTCGCGCGATACTTATCGTAGGGTCTCCACTCAATCTGCGACTAATGAAGGTTATCCAACTGGTCTCGATTGCCGCACGAATGAGTTGCTCCGGGTTTCTCCTTCACCTTAGCACCAATCCAAATAAATCCAACCGTATCGTTATCATCCGGCTCAGAGCCGAGGGGAGGTGTCGGTCGTCCGAACTTGAAACGTGTCCAAGCCCACATCTGAAGTAACATAATACAACCCCTCATATTCTTCCATTTAGGCGTCGTACTCTTGCACAACTCCCGGTATAAATATCCTAACACCACACTCCCCCATGCCCATTCATCCAATCTCTCCATATCCTCTAAAAATACCAGTGGAATAACCGATATACTATCGCCCGACGGTTCCGTGAATAGAATATCACCACATAAAGCAAGTATATACGCACGGCAATATTGTTGTACCGTCAACTCAGGCGCTTCGATCTCCAAATTAGAGAAATTCTGGGTAAACCATTTCCTTTTAAGCAATACCGCGCTATCATGCCGGTAATCACCTGCCTCGGGTGTTCTCCCCAATAAATCCGTAATTTTTTGGCCCCAATTCACATCCTTATTACTTACACACATGGCCATTCCATCGACTCTCAAACCCAATAAACATGACACATCCTCCAATGTAATCGTCATCTCCCCGTGTGCCATGTGGAACGTGTGAGTTTCTTTTCGCCACCGTTCCTGCAATGCGGTTAAGCAAATACCGTCTAACGGTATAAATCCAATCTTCGTTACTTGGAACAAATTAGCCATTTTTAGATAAGGGATGCAAAGGTCGTTCCAAGGCACCTTCATAAACGAAAACAAAAATAATAAATATATTTACAAATAAAAATTAATAATATTTATATAATATAATTAAAAAATAAGTACCGCAAGACGATGTTGCCAGAAATGGTAGGATTCGAATGATATCAACCCCGCTTCTTGCGCAAACTCTCCAGTCCTATGTTCGGCTTGTAGTGCGTTAAGCGAATATGGCGGGGAATTATTTTCTTCGATCATACGACTGTTTCCTTTGTCCGCCCGACTAGGTCGACTAGGTCCGCTAAATTTCGAAGCCAATTCAGTCTCACATTATGTTGATATATAATGCAAAAAATATTAATCATAATATTATCCATCTAACTATTGATAAGTCAAAAAAATATTGATAATTCATTTTTTAATGAATTGTGTGTCGTAAATATGTTGTAGTAGATTTCTTGAGATGTTTTACATGCACAACTATAACAAAAAAAATACTAATCGAGCACCCAGATAAATGACAAATATAGTATTTGGACACACACTACTACAAAAGAGACTTTTAGTAATGCCACTTTAATAACGGTTTACAAGAAAACCGTTACTAAAAAGGGCCAATGGCATTTTCGAAATTAATTTCTAAACTTTCCATATCGGCTGTAACTCAGAAACCGATGCTAAGTGTATTCTATAACGGTTTCTTCAAAGAACCGATGCAAAATCCGTAACGGTTTATTGGAGAAACCATTGCGTATACTGTTAGTGTCGGTTCCTCCAAGGAACCGATGTAACTCTGTAACAGTTCCTCCAAGGAACCGATGCAAATATGTTATGGTTCCATGAAGGAACCGATGCAGAATGTCGTGGCCACATTTGGTAAATAGTAGAGTGACATTAGTAGCTTTATCAGGTCCCAGAGATTAGAAAACATCGACAAATCTGTTAAATGACTGTCTAACGGTCCCGGAGCAACAATGTCCACCTATCAAGGTTACGACATGAATGGGTTTATCTGGTATACCAAGCAACAAGGATCGTAAAAGCACAGTGCAAAATAGTGGAGTGACATTAGTAGATTTATCAGGTGCTGAAGATACATCAATGTCGTATTACGGTTGGATTGAGGAGATATGGGAACTAGATTATTTCAAATTTCGGATACCCCTATTTCTGTGTAAATGGATCGATAATCGCCGTGGAGTCAAAAAAGACAAAGAAGGGTTTGTATCTGTCGACTTTAACCAATTGGGTTATCAATACGACCCTTTTATATTGGCAAAACAAGCAAAACATATTTTTTATGTTGTCGACCCGGCCGATAAAAAATGGCATGTTGTTATTTCGGGTAAAAGACGAATTGTCGATATTGGGGATATCGTAGACGAAGAAGAATACGATCATTTCGATGAAATACCTCCATTTTCCACCGGAATAGAACCCTTGCAAGATGAACATAATACGCAGATATCTTATTTGCGTTCAGATCATGAAGAAGGGGTGTGGGTACGACCGTCGAAATTCAAGAAGACTAAATAGTTATGTTTTAATTAAACATGTAATTTTTATATGTAATTTTGCATGTGTAATTTTATTTGTAATTCTAATGTGTTTTTTTATATATATATATTTTTAAGTGTGCAATTTTTATTGTTTATTTAGATGTGTAATTTTTTTTAATTGAAATCTGTAAATTTTTTAATTCACATGATGCATAATTTGAGTGCATATGCATTATACAAGGATATAGTATCGGTTCTTTGGAAACAACCGATGCAGAGTAAAATTTAGTATCGATTTTTTTTTGAAAAACCGTTACTAAGTGCTTTTTGTTTTTGTTTTAAGTGTGCAATTTTATTTTTTTATTTAGATGTGTAATTTTTTTTAATTGAAATTCTGTAAATTTTTTTATTCACAACATTTAGTATCGGTTCTTTGGAAACCACCGATACAGAATGACATTGAGTATCGGTTCTTTGGTAACAACCGATACAGAGATAAATTTAGTATCGGTTTTGTGGTGAAATCCGTTACTAAGTGTTTAGTGTTTTGAGTTTCCCGCCCGCTCAACATTAGTATCGGTTCTTTCATAAAAACCGATACAGTGTCAATATTTAGTATCGATTTTTTGTTAAAAACCGTTACTAAGTCCCTTAGTTTTGAAATTTTTTCTTTAAGTATCAGTTTTTCATTTCCCCGCCCGCTCAAACACCAGAAAGCTTCCTTTCTCTTCTCTTCTTCTCTGTCGAGTTTCGCTGAACCTCTTTCTCTCCTCTTCTTCGTCGACTCCGTCGAGTTCTTCTCTTCTGCGAGTACCACTTCTCTCAACAGGTTATTATCTTCTTTATTTCGGTTTTTTTTATGATTTTTAGGTTTGCACATAAAATGTTTGTTGAAATGCTTGAGTGAATTTTAGGGTTTGCAAATGGAGGGATCGAGAAAAAGAGCAAGTACAACATGCGAGAAATTACGCAAGAAAGCACCATCATCTATCTACGTTGACTTTCAAAACGATGGCACCCCTACCGGGCCATATGCGGCCAATTTTACAACCTATCTAGCGGTTTTAGCGAGAGATCATGTTCCTTGCACGATTGAGGATAGGAGGCGGGTGGACATGCACCTTAAAGAAACTCTATGAAATGAAGTGAAGGTAAACCAAAGTTAGGCTCATAATTTTTTTAGGGTTAGTATCATAATTTTTTGTAGGGTTAGTCCTAACATTGTTTTTTTAGGATTATTGGAATATCAAGGATGACGCTCACAAGAAGAAAATCATCCGCCGCATGGGAGAGGATTGGAAGAGTTGGAAAGGCAGACTTGTGAGGGACTTCATCCGTCGACCGAATCCCAAAACTCCGTGTGATGTATTCAATATCTCAGAGGAAGCATGGGCAGAGTTTTGGATGTTAATTTTGATTTTAACTAATTTATTAATTAAAAATATTAATATTGAAACTTCATTAATATTAGTAATTAAAAATATTTAACAGAAGAAAAGCGCGAAAGGGAAAGAGGCGCAGAAGCACAACATCCATACGCACAGACTCGGATCGGCCGGGTACAAAGGTGTCAATTGGGACAACAATGAAGTCATTTTGTCGTCTTCGTCCACGTCGGGAGTTAGTTCAGTTGCTGACTCTCGAAGCTGGAGATGGTTGAGGGCGAGAGCAAAGCCGGACAGCCGAGGGTTTTTTGACAGTCCCGAATCCGGTGACTAATGATGTCCTCCAGCGCGTGATACGTGAATTAATTTATTTCGATATAAATTTAAATATAAATTTAATTACATACCCTTTTGTCAAAAAAATTCTTTCAATTTTTAGATTTGTTCAACTTCTTACAAATTTTGATTTTCTTTTCTACACTCGATCAGACCAGATGTGTATCCCGAGAAGGATATCGAGGAAGTGAAGGATATGGTTGTCGATTTCATAAAAGAAAATATTTGATTTTGTTATGAATAATATTTGTATATAATTTTTGTAGGAATAATATATATTGATGATATATTTCAGTGGATTTATTTGTATGCATGCTTGTTTTATAAACATTTTGGCTAGCAATGTGGGCTAGTCACAGAAAATTGGTTGTTTTAAAAAAAAATTATATATTATTAGTAACGGTTATTAAGAGAAAACCGAAACTAAGTGCATTAATAAATTAAAAAATAATTAAATTTAGCAACGGCTCTTTTATAAAACCGTTGTTTTTTTGGGGTTCTGTAAAGGTTCTTCATAAAGAACCGCTACGAAATTTATGTATTGTATATCGGTTATTTTTTTAAGAACCGATACGAAAGGTTAAATATTTCTTCGGATTCTGTAACGGTTCTTCTTAAAGAACCGCTGCGAAAATAGGTATTTTATATCGGTTATTTCAGGAGAACCGATACTATAGTTAAATGTTTATATCGGTTTCTCCTTTTGAACCGTTGCGAAAGTTTGAACGCGTAAAATTTAGCAACGTGAATTTAATATCTGTTATTTAATATGTTTAGTAACATTGTCATAGGTAATGGTTCAAAACCGATATATAATAGATTTATTACCGTTATAAAATGCATCTTTTGTATTGGTGACAGAGTGGAACATTGGTTTTGAAGACCAAAATGTTATTTAGAAAGAAAAAAAAAAGAAATTTTCCATTGGCGCACATATTTTGAAAGAAATATGACTTAGACACATGTTTTTTCCAAATTCCACAAATAACACTTCCAGCATTTCAAAAACAAGTAGAAATAAAATTTTGGTGTTTGAAATGTCGAAAGATATTTAAAGTCACTAAACTAAGTTAACATAATGGTTAAAAGAAAAACTAATAAAAAAATAATTTCGGTCTTTCAAAGACCGAAATTTGTATATTCTGTTGTCCTCAGTTTGATGATATTTAAAACTATTTTGAACTACTAATATTTTTGTGTGAGAATGTCTTGAGCTAGATAGTCTCACGATCAAGTTCTCGGAAATGTCTCGGTCGCATCTTGCCTATCTCAGAAGGATAAGAAGTCATCACACGTGCAAAGGATTTCAAAAGGATATTTCAAGGCATAGGAGCAAGCTTCTTAGCTCTTAGTGTGGGTTTAGTTTGGTGAGAAGTTTAATTATTATTGAAAAGAGAGTATAATTTGTAATTGTCTATTTTTGGCTAGTTCTGTTGACAATGGAAGTGGTCCGTTGCCAACAGAACACTGAATTGACAACGGAACTGGCCCGTTGAAGATTGTTTTCTCCCTGACATCGGCTGTTGATTTGTATTGTATAGTCCGTTGGCAACGGATCATTAGACTTTTAGCTGTTGGGAGAATATCTTGCTTTAATTTCCTTCCGTTTTTATAGTCCATTGACAACGGAATAGTTCCGTTGGCAACATAATAGTTCTGTTGGCAACGGAACTGCGCAGGATTCTTTTCTGAAAGCTGCTCTTTCCTCCTTTAAAAAGGGGTGGCCGCCTTCTCAGAAAAAGTGACGATTTTCATTGATAAAAAACAAAAATTCTCTCTTCTTAATACTAGTTAAATTCTCTAAATCTTAAAGTAAGATTAGTGGAATTTTGAGTGTGTTGCTCGTGTTTGTTTGTTGAGTTATTAAGATCGAATTAGAAGTTATTGCTCCATCGATTCATCAAGGTTGTTGTAAGACGAGCGATGGTTCGAGATCTTATAGTCGTTCTTGGTTGTTAGTGATTATCGGAGCCGCAAGGCAAGTCCAAGAGAGTAGGCAATTCGTGAATGCGATAAGGACCGCTAGCGAGTAAACGAGTGGTTAAGGCTAACGCAACCACCTCGCCGAACTTCGTCAACAAGTTCGTGTGTTCGGTATCTCTGTATTTTTTCTATTTACTTTAATTTCTTATTTATTTATCTTTCTTTGTTAATTAGTATTCAAACACCCATCAACAAAAGTCTAAAAATAATAAAAATATAAAATCCTAAAAATACATATATTCACGTTTCCACACATTAGGCCTTTTAAATTAATATAAATTCAACCAAACAACATATTCGTTATTTTTTATTAGGCTTGGATTTGATTAATATAAATTAATAATTATTCCACAAATACATTAATATAAATTAATAATTATTTTAATACAAATTAATTTATATTAATTTATTAATTTATATTAATTATTAAATTTATTTATAATTTATTCATTATTTATATTAATTATTTTTAATTTAGATACAAATTTTATTATACATAACAAATTATTTTTAATTTATATACAAATAATTTATAGATAATAACGAATTATTTTTATACAAATAAGTTATTTTTAATATACAAATAGAGAATTATTTATATATAAATAACAAATTATTTAAAAATATTAAAACAACTAATATATATACAAATTTACATAACGAATTATTTTTAATTTATATTAATTATTTTTAATTAAAAATAAATAACGAATTATTTTAATATAAATATTAATTTATGTATAAAATTAATAATTAATATAAATAATGAATTATTAATGAATTATTAATACAAATTTCGGTCTTTCAAATTCAAGTCTAATAAAAAATAATGAATATACAAATTTCGGTCTTTGAAAGACCGAAATTCTTTTTCTAGTATTTTTTTCTTTTAACCATTAAATTAACTGAGTTTAATGGCTTAAACATCTTTCGGCATTTCAAACACCGAAATTTTATTTCTACTGGTGTTTGAAATGCCGAAAATGTTATTTGTGTAATTTCGAAAAACAATATATGTATAAGTAGTATTTTCCTTCAAAATGTGTGAACAAGTGGAAAATTTCCGCACAAAAAAAAGCTCGAGCAAATGTGCATGTGCAGTGGGATGAATGGTTGAACCTTGCCATCTTGAAAGATTTTGAGCATTGTAGGGATATGGCTGAAATTTTTTACGTGGAGCAAGAAATGTGGCAACATGTGACCTTTCGTGAAACCGACCATGACGATGACAGCATAGTATTTTATAGGATAACTCAACTCTCACATACGATTCACAACCACTCTCAATGAATTTTGGGTTTCACATGCTCGATATATTTGTGTGATCCATAAGTGAAAATTGTATCATCCCGTTATATGTTTGTTTTCTCTAATATCTTACTAGCATTAACTTAAAAACACTAACATTATAAAATTAAAGATAGATTTTCACAGAAAATTAGCTAAGTTGGTTATTAAATAAATGAATCAATCATTCACAAAGTATTTTTTTTAAGCCACGAAAGAAATATTAGAGTCGTTTTAGCAAACGAAATGACTAATATAGGCATCACACATGCAATTCAATAATTGTGCTTGCTCTTCCACAAAATTTTAGAATGGATTTTGTTATTAGTTTTCGTTTTCATAAATCAAATGACTTATTAAATATTAGATTATTGTTACAAAGAAGCGAGATTATGCATTTTCTGACATAGATCCGGTCCACGACAGAGGCGAATTTAGGAAGTGCCAAGAGGGGCCATGGCCCTCCTATAAATTTGAAATCCTAATATTATCCCTTAACAATTTTAATATTAGTCCTTGTGTAATTATATTTGCCCCCTTGTACTTGATATGGTGAGTACATTAAAAGAATAACAAAAATACGAGGGTTTATATCTAAAAAGGCTTAAGAAAAAGTGAATCAGCCTCTTTAATGTAAGTTTGATTCTTTGTGGACTTCAATCAAGAAAACAAATCACACTAGTGTTATTGCAGATAGGCTTATCCAATCTACTTTAAAAATTAATTACATAAGATTTAGGGTGAGTAGAAAATCATATGATTTTAGTCTTGTAGGTATACTGCCATAGACAAAAACCTGTGCATGTTATATCTTCTATTTTTTTCATTCAACTTAAATATAAATAATTCCAATTTTTGTTGGGTGAAATACTCTAATATTAATAATAAACGAACTACATATAATTTTGATATTTAAACTTTCTATACAAAAATATTAAATTATTTTATAGCTAGAATTCCAGTAGGCAATAAGCACCTGCTATTAAAAAAAGTATAATTAGAATGTCATTATGTTAAACTTTCTTTCAAAAGCATTTTTTTTCATCATACACTAATTAGGTGTATTCAGTACATAGTTTTTATTTTGAACTTTGCCATTCCTATATTTTTTAAGTTATCATTGCTAAATTTAAAAAATACAGTAAAATAATGTTACTTTTTTTTCTCTTTTTTTTTTATATAGTATGTATATATCATTCACAAAGCATTTTTTTTCATCATACACTAATTAGGTGTTTTTGCATATTATTTAGAGGAAAAAATTATATTCATATATACACAAATTAGGTGTATTTCATGTTATTGATTGCTGAAGAGAAAAAATTGTATTTGATATTTTAAATCAAAATCATCATGAGTTAAAATATATTTTTCATTCTAATATTTTTCGACAAAAGTGTCATTCCAAATACAATAAATGCAAGGGCTTTATTGATAAAATTATACTATGTATGTAGTAGGATCATGCAATGACAAGTCCTTACATCTTTACCGAATTTATTTTTATTGATTATGTTTTTTGTGTTGTAACGAACAAATATAATGGCTACGGGCTTTGATTGCAAAAAAAGTCGTTACGTTTTTACTGTTCTCTTCCACATGTACAAAAAAAAGTCCATGTCTTTAATGTACTCTTGGCCATGAACGAGTATGGACCTCTCTGGAGCAGAGCAAGGGTTGTCCTAGTAATTCACAATTTTAACTGGGAGCTTTAGCCTCTAATTGTAATCCTCTAACCAAGAAGGCGCCAAGCGTCATAATATTTGTGATAAATAATATATACAAGAAAATAAAATTATGGAACTTGGACTTATTAGTTTCTTCTACAGTAAAAAAAAGCTCCAAAACCGAAACGGAGTCCTTGGAGGTCTTTAACACTACAAACTTCAGAAAAACCATTATATAATTAACCATATAATCTTATCGGATCCGGGTTTCTTACTCTTCCTTTATCGGGTCGGACTAATATGAGTTGTTAACTCCATACCCTTCAACTTTCAAATCATGCAAAAAATGACTTCAAAAATAGTTAGATCATGCAATCTAAATTTTTTCGAAGCAAATATATTTATAAAAGCCTATGGTCATACTAGGAATACAAAACAATCTACATATTACAAAAAAAGTTGTTTCATAAAGTATTATATTGTTAAATAAACATGAGAAGCAAATTACTTGGCTTTACAAACTTGTGATACCAGAGAAAATCGATTTTCAAAATCATGCAATTATCTAGTTTATTTATAGTTTCAATTCGATTATGAACGGAATGATTAGGGTATATCAAGTGGATCTGGAGGATTGTAGTTTCTCTGATTCTTATGAAGTTATCATGTAAGTTAAATGATATTTAACTTAAAAAAAAAATACTTACACTAATTTATAGTAAACCTCCCAAAAGCACAAATATCTAAACCAATGTAACATCGACTCTAGGTCATGCAAATGAATAGATTTAACTGAAAACATTAGAAGAAGTTGGCAGCCGAGAATGAGACGGTCGACAGTCTGTATATTGGAGATGGGGAGGTGTTGCTTTCATTTTATTAAGCATTTTTTTGGTAGGAATTGATAAAATATTTAGACTAATTTATATAAAAAAAAAATCTAATAAAGAATCATTAAAAAATTAAATAAATTATTGGTATTTTTGGATTATATAAACATAATAAACTAAGTGAATATGATATTAGTTGGCAATTTGAGGATTTTGATGCATTTTTATGATTTATATAATTTAAATTAATGTGGATTTTCTCTTATTTTGTTTAGCCTTTTTATTATTTTGCAGGTAACTTTTGTTTATGTTAGTATATACTAGCCGGCGCTTCGTGCGTTGGACGAGTTTTTTTTATTTCATTCAAATTTATATGCCATCAATTTTAAGTTTTGAGAAAGGATCGGTTATGCCATAATATTATCAAGGAATCCAAAATTGAAGACACAATAGAAATTCAAAATATTAAAAGAAAACACCGCATCTAATTCTCTGTTGCTTAGTCGGTCCATAAATTATCTAATTCTTTTGCTGCTTATTCCATAAATTATCGATAAATCTGCCAAAGATTCAAATCTTTATTAGGTAACAAAATATTGCTTTTTGTAACATTACATACTGACATCTTTGTTGTGTAACTGAAATGTAGTAAAATATTTCAATCTAACAGTACAGTTGACTACTTTGAACTTGTTTGTAATTATTAAATGTACTCAATTATTTCAATTTACCTAATAGATCTATGAAGCTCTAAATGCATGAGAAAATAATCACTTCCAGATCAATTTACCTAATAGACGTGATAAATATATTATGTTCTTTGATTGACTATTGATCCTTTTCCTCCATTCATTTCCAGATCTGCATATTTATACAAAACCCCATCTTTTCATATAATTTATTTAATATAAATATATATAATTAAAAAGATGTACTTACCGGAATACAAAATCTGGAGGAGTTTATGGTCCGCAAATTACATATCTGAATAATTGCACCAGCATGTCTACATATATAGCAGCATTCGCAAAACATTTTTTTTTCATCATACACTAATTAGGTGTATTCAGTGTATAGTTTTTATTTTGAACTTTGCCATTCCTATATTTTTGAAGTTATCATTGCTAAATTTAAAAAATACAGTAAAATAATTGTACTTTTTTTTTCTCTTTTTTTTATATAGTATGTATATATCATTCACAAAGCATTTTTTTTTCATCATACACTAATTAGGTGTTTTTTGCATATTATTGATTTCTAAAGAGGAAAAAATTATATTCATATATACACAAATTAGGTGTATTTCATGTTATTGATTGCTGAAGAGAAAAAATTGTATACTTACTTTTGATATTTTAAATCAAAATCATCATGAGTTAAAATATATTTTTCATTTTAATATTTTTCGACAAAAGTGTCATTCCAAATACAATAAATGCAAGGGCTTTATTGATAAAATTATACTATGTATGTAGTAGGATCATGCAATGACAAGTCCTTACATCTTTACCGAATTTATTTTTATTGATTATGTTTTTTGTGTTGTAACGAACAAATATAATGGCTACGGGCTTTGATTGCAAAAAAAAGTCGTTACGTTTTTACTGTTCTCTTCCACATGTACAAAAAAAAGTCCATGTCTTTAATGTACTCTTGGCCATGAACGAGTATGGACCTCTCTGGAGCAGAGCAAGGGTTGTCCTAGTAATTCACAATTACTCTCAATGCATTTTGGGCTCCATATATTTGATATATTTATGTGGTACATAAGTGAAAATTGTGGTGGATTTGTTTGTTCATGTATCCGCATTCTATTTTATGTTAGTTTTCTCTAATATCTTACTAGCATTCTAGAAAACATAACATTGTAAAATGCAAAGAAAGACTAAAAATGTTGATATCAATAGTTTCAATGGTGAAATATAATAAAATTTTGAATTTTGGCACCAAGATTTTAAATGTTAAATGGAAATTAAATATAGTTTCTTTGTTGGAATGAATTTGTGGATCGGAATGAATTTTCACACAAAACTAACTAATACTTGTTGCAAAATAAATGAATCATTCATGCACAATATGTTCTCAAGTCATGAAAAAAATGAGATTGATCAAATCACACTTCTAGTAATGATAGGTTTCCAATACCATTAATATGAAAATTTCAGCATACAAGTTATGTACCATTATACCATTTTACATTACATACACAAAAAAAAAATATATTCATACACAAAACAAATACAACATAACAAATTTTATATTCATACAAAAATGCCACATTCCGTATTATCCAACGACTCCCAACCAAAAATTCCACCACCAAACTCATCCCCCATTCTCATAAACTTCCAAAAAAACACAAACCCTAATTCTAAACTCATCTCTCTCTCTCGTTTCGCGTCAATTTTGTTTCTTACTCATCCCACTAACCAACTTGCCCATCTGAAACCGCCACACCAAAAAATACACAAACCCTAACCCTAACAACCCCAACCCCCACAGCAAATCCCCTTCATTCCTCCTCCACTCAATCTCCTCAATCCTAAACTCCCCGCTTGCTCTCTCCACCAAAACGTACCCCACTTTTCCGTCTCTCACTGAAACCGCGACAGCTGTCTCAGTACTCTCTAACTTGATTTTGTCTTGGACGCCAGCCTGGGCCCAGCTGTCGTCGGATTTGAGGATTTGGAGGGTTTTGTTGGAGGAGACGAGTAATGAATGATCGTGGTTGAGGGACAGATGTTGGGTGCCATGTGGCACGAGCTGATTGGCTGTGGGGAGGACTTCTTTTATCGCCCCGTCTTCTGAATCCACTTTGAAGATCTTCCCCGTTGCAGGCTGTAGGAAATAAATAAATAAATAAATAATTTTTTTTTTTTTTGAAGGAAGTAAGGGGTCAAAGGGACCTCTTGCATTCATTAAAATGAGACGTTTTTAATTACAAGAATTGGTACTGCTCTGAGTAGCATCCCATCACCCAAACTCAAATTACAACAATAGAAAAACAATTTAGCACAAAGAAAATAATTACAACAAATTGGACAGAGTCATGATCCATAAATTAACACTAGCCCTAATTTGCGAAAAGCAACCATCTTCATCACCACAAAATAAATAAATTATTAATTAAGTAATAATTAAATAAGGGGAGATTTTTATGTTTAGTTATTTACTATTCCAAATGTCATATTTTAGACTTTTTGTAAATGAGAATATCGAATTTACCCCTTTCAAAACTCAAAATATATCGTAATTATCCCTCTAAAAATGCAAATAACAAAATTGTTCTTCCAAATTTAAAATGTATTGTTAATTATATTTATCCTTTCGGATCTTTTTGTGGACAAAATATGTTTCTAATTTGGAAGGGTAATTTATATTTGTATTTTTCAGAGAATAAACGTGATATTTTGAAGTTTTGAAACATAAAACTCCCACTAAAACAAATTACAAAATTGAGGCCTAATTAGTTGATTAAAAGTAAATCTAACAACCAAATACCATCTCGAATTTCCAAAATATTATCAGAGAATCAGAGATATATTATTAGCCGAGCACCACATCACTGAATTCCTGACATGGCACGCTCTCATTGGCCGTACCTGCACTACAAGGAGATAGCCACTGCTGACATGTACAATCCCACCAAGCCCTTCATCTCCATACTTCCGAAATTCCGAAAGCACGCTCACTTCCCCTTCAAGCCCGATTCTCCACACAATAGCTCTTTCCGCCCCACTAACAAAAACCTCTCCGGTACCCAAATCCACCGCAACTCCGCCAATCTCACCCTCCACCTCCGCCACAAACAACCTCTTATAACCCGACTTCAACTCGTAAGCGGCTACCAACGCGGGGTTTGAGAATCCCACGATGAGGCGGCGGCGGACGGAGTCGACGGCGAGGGACGACACGGAGGAGGTGGGTCCGGAGGGCTCGGAGATGAGGTGCTGGACCACGCCGGCGTCGGAGACGGCGAGGATGGAGTGGGAAGTGGCGGAGCCGACGACGAAGTGGGTGGAGATCGGGTCCCAGGCGAGGGTGGACGGGCGGAGGGAGGAAGGAGGGAGGGAGATAAGGTGGCGCTCGGAGAGGACGAGGAATGGAAGGAGGAGAAGGAGGGAGAGGAAGAAGGAGATGGACATTGTTTTCTGCTTTTGTTGCTTAGACTTTTCTTTCTCTTTCTTTCTTAACTATGTTTTTCTATTTAGAGAAAATTATTTGATACTATCTAAGGTCGAAATACATTTCTATCTATCATGCTAGATTGACCCATTAAATTTGGATACATACAAAAATCTTCTTTATTGGTTATTTAATGAAGATATTCATTACTTTAAATAACAATAACATGTGTCATCACATGAAAATAAGATTAAATGAAAAAATTCATTATGCTGCATATTTTTCTATATATTATGCTGAATCAAAAGACAAATCTCTCGTTGAGCCGCCAAACGACTTCGGAAAGAGAAAGCGAAATAGGTAGCTCGCTTCCTGAAATCTATGCTCTCTCTTTTTAGATGTTCGGTAGGGAGATTTATTATCTCTTCTTTTTAGCCTTGATGTAGATTCTCTCCAAGCACTTCCAAAAAATCAATCCACTCTTAACCAGTAATATCACGGTAGCACCTAAAGTTCTATAATATGCCGATAACATAATAATCTTCTTTCAGGCTCATCCACAAAACATTAAAATCATAATAAGATCGTTATCACACTTCTCTAAAATGACCGGACTCCAAATTAATTGGAGCAAAAGTGATTTCGTCCCAATCGTCATTCCACAAAATTTTCATTCGACAATCGCCACCCTACTACCATGCAACAAAAAAATACTACCAATTAAATACTTGGAGCTACCATTATCCATCAAGAAACCCACCAAAATAGCATTCATGCCACTTCTCAATAAACTATACCTCAAACTCGCGGGTTGAAAAGGGAAAATATTTTCATATGGAGGAAGACTTACGCTAATTAAAGCGGTCATGGCTGCATTACCAACTTATATGATGCAAAGTTTTTTATTACCCTAATGGGTTATAAACGCCATTAACAAACTCATGCGATCTTTCTTTTGAAAAGGGGACGTCATGTTCGGAAGGTCATTGTCTAGTACAATGAAAAAAATATTGCCCACCTAATAAAAAAGGGGGATTAAATATAAAAAATATTGAACTACAAAATCAAGCCCTTCTTGTTAAATGATTGTGGTAAATTGATGCTAATCTAGTAAGTGTTTGGGCTAAAACAATTGGGGAGCTTTATGGCATCTCCAATGCAAGAGAACACAGCCACATTCCTACAAATCATTTATCCTTCTTCACCAAAGATCTTCTTAAACTCATGAATATTTATTCATCTGCCACCATAAGAACAACCTCTACGCCTACAACAATATGGCGATGGGGAACGATAAACTTTTACACGGCCAAGCAAACCTACATCCTGATCAGCAACTCCGGAGTAAAAATTGCATGGCAACGAAGATTGTGGAAAATGAAGGTTCCGTCAAAAACCAAAATCTTCGCTTGGTTATTGTTTAACAACAAAATACTAACTGCCGACAACCTCCGTAAAAGAAATTGGTCTCACACACCTATCTGTAAACTCTGCAGCTGAGAACAAGAAACCGCCTCACACCTCTTCGTCAACTGTATCTTTTCCCGAGCCATTTGGACACACATCAATGCAGAGTGGAACCCGAAATACAAAGCTCCAGACATCATCAATTTCTGGCAGAAAAATCAGATTCACTTCCAAGCGGAAAGAAGGAAGAGTTGGGACGCAACTTGTGTTGCAGTTTGGTGGTCTATTTGGTGTGAACGCAACATAAGGATATTCTCAAACAAAAGCAAGCCACACAAGATTCTAAAAAAGAAGATCAAGGAGCTCGCAAGCTGGTGGTCGTCCAACTTGTAGTTTAATCCATTTTAGCTAGTATCTAGTTTCTTCGTTCCATTACATTTTCTTGAAGAAATCACTCATTGTAACGCCATAGCCATGTACAAAAAACTATTTTACATAAATGAAAATGAGTGGTAAATGACTTCCGCCTTCCACTCCTTCAAAAAAAAGAAGAAGTCTATGCTCTTTTTATATCAAATAAAAGGACCAGTCAATTTAGTTATCCACGCTTGCCAGTTTGAAAGCATCAAAGCATGATCATGAGAAGGAGGCCCCACTCGAGTGGAGTTTGATCCTTAATTCCGGTCTTGATTCTCTGATCAAGGGTTCCTGCTGATTTGCCACAAAATAGAAAGTAAGAGAAAGTCAGAGTAGAGAGGTCATTCGGTCCTTTGCCTCTTTGCCGAGGCAGGGGAGGCCATTCCCTTCCAAAATACGTCAAGTTTTGAGAAGTCCATTCTCAGCCATTCGATACAGGCTTTTTGAACACTTTTATTATGGTTAAAACGCTGAACTCAATTACATTTGCATATTTATTTTCGCATATTATAATATAATAAAGTTATTGTATAATCTAAAACTCACAACTAAAAATCCATTTAGTTTTGAATAAATGTAAAGTAAAATGGAAGTTGTGAAAAATACCACATGTATGAATAGTTGAACTTGAGATACTGGTGACAAAGTTGAGAAATATAATATCTTACAAGATACATGCTTATCATGCTCAACTCATGCTGACATGTCGCAAAGATTTGTATGGGTAAGTCATATTTTGTTGACAAATGAAAGAGATATTCATACTACTTGAACAAATAAATCTTATTTCTTTCATACTATAGTAGGTAATAAAATTGTCACATGTTTGAGTGTTGAGTAAATATATATTTTGTCCTACAAAGCAAGAAGTAATATTTTTTTTAGAGAGAACTGCAAGTGATCGCTTCATATTTGTTCTCTTTTTAAGTGGGCTCATATGTCTTCATCTAAATTTTTTAAATCAATCCTGCTATACACGGGATTCGAACCCTCATCTATGGATACACCTAAATTTTTTAAAGCAAGAAGTAAATATTAACAGCCAAAGTTTATCTTGCAGAACGCTCAAGAAAGAACAAGTTTCATCCATGCTTCAGTTAATAATCATCACGCACAGGGTCAAAGATCTCAGGCATGGAGATGAAAATCACGTTTTTCACCAACCACTATTCAAATCTACAGCCTATGAGGCAAAAGAAGTCATGAATTTCAGCCATTAAGTCAGAAAATGCGGCCATATTAAGGCATGGTTGGTGAAAACTCAGCCTATAAACAAGCCAACTTCAGAGGCATAAAACACCAACTTCGAGTGAGAATTAGAAAATTACTATCTTAGAATGATTTGTAGATCTTTTCGAGTAGTACAATGTTGATATAGAGTTTGTAAGATTTCGTTGAGAGTTGTTACTCGAAAATCCACGAGAAAGCACAGCTGCGTAGAAACAAAAGAAGGGAAGCTCCACATTTTCACGATGTTTTGTAACTTCTTCTTTCACTCTTTTGCTTATATTTTTATTATGACTTGTGAGTAGTACATTCATAGGATGGTGTAATTGGGTTAATTATTGTTATGTGAGTTTTTGGGTTTATCGAATATTATTTGGATTAATTATTTTGAGTTAGTTTTCAAGTTCTATTATATTTGTTATTCGGCTTGGATTTAATAATAATGGCATGTTGTTAAATTTTAAACCAAATGGTTCAACGTAACCAACCGGTACGGTACAGGACAGATCTTAATCACCCTCACTAGTAAGGGAATTCGAGAATTTAGAAAGTGATTGCAGATCTTAATCGGATCATGACCTAGGGTTGGAGTCTTATGCCTGCGGATCTTAATCAAGGTTGAAGAACTAATTGTAGTATTAGTGCCCTAGGTCAAATGTATTTGTGCTAGAAAATAGATTATGTATTAAGACATTATTATTTATTCAATAAAAGTTGTTTCTTATATATCTGTGTGTATGGGTTGTGAATGTAAATCTTATATCAACCAAGAATGACACTTCAGGTTCATGTCATCGGAATACGTGATTCTGATAGTAGAACTGGAAATCAAGGAATGACATTCTAATCCGTCTCTAGTGATATGTGAGATGTTTATAGAGATAAACATAGTTCAGGTAAGAAGATACATATCTATACAAGTATATTCGCAGACTGGATGATCATGTTATACTGATCATTGACATAAGGATGTCAAGTCTAGAATATAGGTATGTGTTAGAGAACACATACTGGACTGACCACACTATGAGAATATGCATTGTATATGTCATTAGTGATTCTCATATAAATAGTGTGTTTGTTCCTACGACCTGAGGTCACTATGGATTCTTGTATGTGGAACTGCATACTTTAATATGATCCTACGTCATCCGTAATGGGATGATCATTAGGGTCATCATTAGGTATGTATGCACTGAATCATGACGAGGAATGTGAGTGACCAAGATGAAATTTGTTCCTCTCGTCATGAGGGAGATGTCTCTGGGCCCCCTGATGAACTATGACGGAAGAAAATGCATGGTCATGCTCAAAATGGATTAACATGTGTTGTTAATATCATTTTGTATTTACTCAGACTAATTTTCGATCAGGAAAGAGACTTTGATCAAACTCAAGGAATTTTCCAATAACAAAGGCACATTTTGGCAATTTTGGATAACATGTGCATTTTTCAGGGACTTTTTTGCAATTCGGGAGAACATAAGTGCTTTTTGTGAATTCCCAAAAAATATTTAAGTAGAGGCTATTTTGTAATTTTCAATAATACAGGGACTTTTTTGAAAATTTCAGGATAATATGTAGTAGGGGCTTTTTTTTGAAAATTTTCAATAATATCGGGATTTTTTGCAATTTAGGAATAATAGAGTGTTTTTTTTGGATTTTGGGAGAATATAGGGTTTTTTTTTCAAATCCTAAAAAATATTTAAGTAGGATTTTTTGCAAATTCAAATAATACAAGTTTTGTTTTATAATTTTCGTTTGCATAGATTTGTTTGTAATTTATAAATTTTATACGGACTTTTTTACAAATGTTAAAAAGTAGTAAGTGCAATACTAATATTCTTTGAATCACAATTTAATTCAAATACTCTAAAAGGGTCATAATTAATATTATAAAATGATCTGCTGCATAAATAATATGGTTAGTGACACCATAGGTACCATATTTTGCAAATTGGGTTCACACCTAGGGGTGGCAACGGATCGGATCCGGTTCGGAATGTGCTCAAACCATATCCATATCCATATTTTTTTTCGGATCCGGATCCGGATACGGTTCCATCCGGATCCGAATACGGTTCGGATATTAAACGGATACGGATACGGTTCAGATATTATCGAATACGGATACGAATTCGGATTCTTTTCGGATAGTTAAACGGATATTCAGTATATAAAAAAAATTATGTAACTTAAGGGGATCACAAAAAAATGATATTAATAAGAAATATAAATGTTTGTCAAATAACTCCCGAATATCATTAATGCATACAAAATATCGAGAATTTATACAACATACTACTACTTCCTAAAATATCTCCCGAATATCATTAATAAGTACAAATATCGAGAATTCGAATTTCCACTCCTTAATAACATACAAAATGTGGGAAATTGATATATATATATATATATATATATATATATATATATATATATATACATTCGCAACAAATACCTACTCAACAACATTTTCGTCATTCTCCTTAAAGTCGTCAAAGATCGATTGTAAATCACCTAAACAAAAAAATTAAAATGTCCATTAAGTCACATGAAGAAAAAAAGACAAACAAAAATTATATATATATATATATATATATATATATATATATATTACATTACATTACCATTACCTTTTCTATTGGCTTTAATCCAATCTTGGATGCAAATCAACGCTTTTACATTCTTTGTAACGGTTAACTCACAAGAACCGTTACTAATTACTCTTAGTAACGGTTTTTATGAAAGAACCGTTACAGAATTGGGTTTATTATAAACAGTTGGACTATTTAACCAACTTTGTAACGGTTAATTCATAAAAACCGTTACTAATTATACTATTAGTAACGGTTTTTATGAAGAACTGATACAGAATGTCTTTGTAACGGTTAATTCAAAAAACCGTTACTAATTATACTATTAGTAACGGTTTTTATGAAGAACCGTTACAGAATGTCTTTGTAACGGTTAATTCATAAGAACCGTTACTAAATACACTCTTAGTAACGGTTTGTCTGAAAGAACCGTCACAGAATTGGGTTTATTATAAACAGTTGAACTATTTAACCAACGTTGTAACGGTTAATTCATAAAAACCGTTACTAATCACACTATTAGTAACGGTTTGTATGTAAGAACCGTTACAGAATTTGTTAAATAGTCAAAATCTGTAACGATTTATTATAAACCGTTACAGATTGTGGACTATTTCTATTTATGCAATTTGTAACGGTTCTTGCATAAAAACCGTTACTAATTAAAAAAAAATGAGTCATATTGAAACCGGCTGGACTTAACAAATTTTATAAAACGGATATCCGTTTTAATGATTATTCGGAACCGGATCCGGATCCGACTGTAATATTAAAACCTATATCCGGATCCGGATCCGAAAAAACGGATCCGGATCCAACCCGGATCCGAACGGATCTGGTTTTTCTTCATCGGATTCGGATATTCTCTCGGATACGGTTCGGGTCTGTTCGGATATAATCCGACCCGTTGCCACCCCTATTCACACCTCCACACGTTTTGTTCAAAGTTAAATATGAACTAGGTCTATATGAGCCAATATTTAAAAATCTCTTGGTGTGTGTAAACTTGATTTATGCACGAAAAATAATTCTTAATTGAATAAAAAATTACCGTATAGTCGGCTAATTTTAAGAGTTATTTTATGTAAATTATGTTCATTTAACAAATTTCTACAATAGCATACTAACTCCTTGCATTTCTATGTAGCATAATGGATTTTTTTCATTTAATCTTATTTTCATTTCATGGCACATGCTATTTAAAGTAATAGATGTCTCCATTAAATAACTAACGGAGATAATTTTTCTATTTATCTAAATTTGGTGTCTCATCGGAAGGTTTGCCTTCTGATTTGGCGAAAGTTGGAAAATCACATTCCGCCCGTAATGCCCCAAAATTTATAATTTTAGGGCTAATGGTATTTTGGTAATTTCACTACATTTTATAGTTTCATATTTTATTTTATCAATTAACATATTTAAAATTATAAATTTAGGCTCTTGACGCACTGTGTTGTGTCTAGGATCGCAGCCGTAGGGTATATCTCAGTCAGATCTGATTTCTTCTTCTTTAGTTCTATTTTCTTCATCTATTTTTTTCTTTTTATATTTTCTTCTTTTATCTTCTAATAATTATTTTATTTAATATTCTAAATTTTTACCCACACCCCGGTGAAAGTTTTCAAATGATATATAATATAAATAATTTCGGGCTACATAGTCGTTATAATACATAAAATTTTAGGCATATTCTTACTATAAGATTTCATCTCTCAATTATTCAATAGATTGTCAAAATGAAACAAATACATGGATTGATATTCAAAAGTCAAAACGAAAAACTGTAAGATACCTTACCTTAGCCATACAAGACCGCACAAAAAACAAAAAGCTGTAATGCCAAGAATATTTCGACTTCCGACTCCTTGCCCGAATTTTAATTTTAATACACATCAAGACTTCTGGAAATCTTTATTATTCAAGTAAAGACATGGCAAGCCAAGAAAGGGGACGTGCCTCAACAGAAAAAGGAAGGGAAAATGAAAGTTGCGCCTTGTCCTTGGCTGATGCGTGGAAGGCAAAAAGAAAGAGAGAGAGAGTGAGAGAGAGAAAGAATGGGGAACAGAAAATAGGAATTGATTGAATGCACTCAAATTCAATGTCATGGTATATAAGTTCAATTAAATCATTAATTAGAGAAATTATGAATTGGGTTTGGGTTTTGTATCGAAGGTTCTATAATCTACTGGATTATCAGAGGAATATTTGGATCAGGTTTGGGAAGTATTCAAATTGAAATGTTTTTACTGATGCACATCTTAAAATGAAGGAATGAAATAAAACTCGTATCAGCAAAACTTTTAATACAGATACCAATTCAATGAAATAAGACATCATAACAGCATAATTAAAAGTAGAAAGAACAATAAATTAAATAAGATATTAAAATTGTGGGTTGGTGAGAGAGGCTCGAGAAATAACTTTTATGAATTTATTATTATATTATTATTAAATGATTTTGAGCTTTTAAAGGAAATTCTTACTACGAGATTCGAGAAATCAATATGGATCGGTAGTTGTTTAGAGTTCAGCTATAGGAGGCTAGGCCTATTTGATTGTTCGTTCTATCCTTACTGAGTACATCCGTACTCACTCCTTTAGTTTTGTTTTGTTTTGTTTTGGTCCAGGTTGAAGTAGTTTCATATATAGCCAGAACTCTGAAGTCAAAAGTTTCAAGCCACGCATCGTTCAGGTATCGACATTGCTATTTTATCATGAAAATGCTTCCTATATCATTAATTAATTTTAATGATATTGCGGCGGTCACATTTTGATTTCGGGGCGTGACACTACTGTTACGAATAATTGTTAGCCTGTTTAACTAAAGATAATATAGGTTTAAAGAAAAAAAATATTTTAGTCAAATCTGGTGACGAAAATGCAAAAAGCAAAAAGAAAAGCAATCTTTTTTTGAAATATTGCTACAATAAATTTTTACCCATGATTGTGGGGAAATGATTTTTTTTTCATAACATTGCGTCAAAAGTCAAAACCCATTTATAATTAATTCAAAAATTAAGTATTCAGCACTTTCGCCATATCAAATGGCGGAAGTCAATTTTAACACCAAATTAGCCTTGATTAAGTGTTTTCAGATTCCAAATTTAATTTTTCAAATTGTTGCTAGCTCGGACGGCGAAAATAACAATTTTTGAAGCCAGTGTTGTAAAAATCATAGTCGCCGACTAATCTCTATATACATTTTCTGTATAAAAAGAAATTAGGTCATTACTTCAAGATATATATCAGCAAGTAAAAGTAAAAAGACGGAGGAGGAGGAGGAACTTCTTCACGTGAATCACATGGATGGCGGTGCCGGTATTAACAGCTATGCCGCCAATAGTAAGCTTCAGGTGATCCACATTTTAATATCATGTATATGCTCATATTCCTGTTTTAACAAACTGTATTTTTTCAGAGTAAATGTTTTAAGTTAATGTTATTTTAATTTAATTTGAACATTAACTGACCCATAATTTTTTACATTTTATTCAATATGATTTACTCTCATAGTTTTACAGTCTTTCCAATTATTTGCTCCTTTATTTTTCTTTTACTTTAATTTATTCTCTTTTATTTTAACTTTATTTTTTCATCCATCTTAATGGCCGTCAAGGCCATTCTTGTAAAGCCAACTCTCTCGGCAAATGATTGTAATGAACCTATCATACTTTTATTCTAATTAAACTGCGGAACCCAGATAAAAACTGAGATCTAATTCTCAAAAAAAAATATGATTTACTCTCGGATGGTGGCATGAAATGTAAGACTGAATAAATTTAAGACTCGTTTCAAATTTCAACCGACCTCTTCACTCTTCAGTAGTAGTGTTTAATTTTATAGATAAAATGAGGTTGTAACATATTCACGTTTTGAAATGGCCGGCAGAAGAAGGCAATAACAAAAATGAAGCCGTTTCTAGAAGCAGCATTCAGAGAATTATGCAGAGATCTCGTTCCTAAGAAGATGGTCATGGCTGATCTGGGCTGCTCATCCGGCCCCAACACGTTCATGGTTATATCTTAAGTGATACACATAATTAGAGCCGCTTGCCAGACATTGGGACAGAAACCCCCTGAAATGCAATTCTTCCTTAACGACCTTCCTGGAAACGACTTCAACAATATATTTCGGTTGTTGGAGTATTTTAATAATCAGGAGAGTTTAAGGGATGCGAATGTACATTATTATATTGTGGGGTTACCGGGATCTTTCTATGGTAGACTTTTCCCTCAACAAAGCGTTCACTTTTTTCATTCATCCTACTCTCTCAATTGGATTTCTCAGGTATATATATATATACAAACAATTTTGTTATGCTAGTGTAATATAAATTTCCATCCAACGAAAAAAATACATATCCTAAGCGTAATTTGCATAATGATTATCGTGCAGGTTCCTGAAGGGCTAGAGAACAAAGGGAGCATTTACATTTCGAAAACAAGCCCTCCTCAAGTGGTGAAACTCTACCAAGAACAATTTCGTAAAGACTTCTCGCTATTCCTTGCATTACGTTTCGAAGAACTGGTTTCAGGTGGTCAGGCAGTTCTCGGCTTTATTGGAAGGAAGAATAAGGACATATTATGTGGAGAATTAAGTTGTCTCCATTCCTTAGTCGCGGATGCACTCAATTCAATGGTCCTAGAGGTAATTATATATATAATTAATTCCACGTAAAATATAAAAAGTTGAAAAATATATATATATAGTGTGACTATGGAAATTCGATTTGAAGGGTCTTGTTGAAGAAGAGAAATTGTACTCCTTCAATTTACCAGTGTACGCGCCATCAATTGAGGACCATCAATTGAGGAAGTAGAGACGATCGTAATGGAACAAGGGCTCTTTGACACTCTTCAGATCAAAATGTTCGAATCAAACTGGGATCCTGACGATGATTCTGAATCTGATATAGTGCGTGACAATATCAAAAGTGGCACAAATTTTGCCCTCTGCTTAAGGGCCGTTTTGGAGCCGATGATTTCTAGTCATTTCGGCGAGTTTATAACCGAGGATTTGTTTTCAAGATTTGCGAATAATGTTGCGAACCATCTTGTGAAGGAGAACACTAAGCTTCCAATTTTGGTTCTTGCACTAAAGAAAAAAGATTGAGAAAAAAAAAGGATTTGAAGGAAGGATTGTATACCTATAGTAATTTAAAATACAAACAATAAAAAGTAATTGATGTAAAATTAGCTTTCTATAATGAACTTTCAATCAAGAAAAATTAGACGGAATTTATTCTGTTTCCTCTTACATAAGCATCACATATCAATGTTATCATAATCAACTCTTATATTATATATATACATAACAAATAAATGAAAATTCAATAAAATGGCTGTGAAATCTACCTAATTCATCCTCAATAAAAAAACAAACCAAGAAATTACCCGTCATATTTATCAAAAAGAAAAAATATATCTATTCATGACATCACGCACCACTCATCTTTTTTTCTCATTTCCATTTCGTTTGTAAACAAGAAGTCTAACCTACACGATTGATTTTTAATCAAATTATAAGTCGAAGGAAAATCTCTTGCGACCAGCGAAAAATCATCACCAAATCGTTGCATTTTTTCAACCGTTAATTGCCAAATTAGGGCTCCTGAACCGGCCCCTAATTTCTTAGCCGATTCAAATATTATATCATACACTATTTATAACATAAGGTCCCTTTCATATGTATTATTTTCATTTGAACTTCCATCAGAACCAACTTCAGAAAATAAAACTGGTTTATTTAATATTTTTTTTACTATAGTTTATGTGAGAATCAACCCAATTTGAGAGGTAGCTCACCTTTTCTTCTAAGCTCGCTTTTTGAATCCTATTTTCAAACAAAAATTACAAATATTAAAAAATCTATTGAAATATAATTTGATAATTAATTTGACGATTTATTTGTACCAGCTGTCAGGATGAGCATGAACTGAAGCAAAATCGATCGTTTGAATTGCGGAATTTTGGATGAAATTGAAGCAAAGAGAAGCGGCTCAATTTCCTGCATTTATATCGGATCAATTCATCATTTTTGGGCCGTAAAATACCTCTAAACCGACCGTAAGAAGATGATTTTTGTCCAGTATTTTTATATAATGAAACATTTCAGCTATCCTTGCCTGGAATTAAAAACTTTTCACAAAATGAATATTTTATCTAAATAAAAATGTTTTTATTATTTTTATTTTTCAAGTACCTGAAGAAAAGGAGCAGAAGAGTTAGAAACACAATGTGGTTCATTCATTAATTCCCAAGCAAAAATGGCTGGTTCATCACGATATTTTACTAATACATACTTTTACTATTTGTTATTTCATGATTAAACTTTTGTCACTAATTTCTCCCTACTAAATGCATGAAAGAGAGAGACAACAGAGACAAAGGAAATTTATTAAATTTATTAATCATAATTCAAAATTATCAGTACATTATCCCCCCTCTCTCTTTCTCTTATCAAAAACACTTAACAGAATGGCCATAAGCATAATATGTCAACAATCATTCCAATCACCCCCACATCAAAGCGGAGAAAGAAATCACTATTGTATCCTCGTTTTGAAGAATTAAAATCCTGAAATATTTGAGCTTTGCCTTCGGCTTCAACAACATCATAAACACTTGGATTCTCTGAAAAATGAAAAAAAAATATACATATAAATTTGAGTTAGTCACTCTTCAAAAAAAACAGTCAGTTTATGTATGATATACCAAGCATAATTCACGAAAGTGATTTTCCCTCACGTTTCATACCAAATACCAATACATAATAAATGATTTAGTATTTACGTAAATCTACTGAATTTACAGTAGATATTCCTTTATACCAAAAAATAAAATTTCATGTATGTTTTAAGACCAAAAATAAATAAAATAAAATCCCATATACCTAACTCTTTTGTAAAAATTATGTAAACTATTTCAGGTTTTACCAATGGCGGAACTAGGAAGGGGTGTGTGTTTTTTTGGGAGGGGGAGGGGGGAGGGGGGAGGGGGGAGGGGGTTTTACAGGAGTCATGGGCCCCCTATGAAGAAAATTTTTGTTCATATTGCATTTATATTTTAAAAAACATTTTGGTCCCCCTTTATTCTCAATATTCATATACTCTAATTCCACCACTGGATTTTACATCTAAATGATCAAATTAAATTAATTTATAAGTTTGTTAAATAATATTATTTTTTTAGTTTCTACATTTAGAGATTATTTTTCATATTTTACAGTATTTAAAGAGAAAAATAATTGCGACTTGACAATAAAAATAAACTTACGTTTAATACGTTCAGCCTGACTAGGAGTAAGCGATGCAGCGAATCCTGACATGACCGTGTTGTAGTGATAAAGCACGGCCTTCTTTGCTAATTCCATGCTATAAAGTAAAAAAATATATTAGTTTAACAAAATATTCAAATTATTTTCTTTATCTAATCTTAAAGATATATTTGGTCCATTAAAACATGTAATTGTTTAGTTTGGATATTACATTTTACTATTTTTCTCATGCTTTATTTGTTTATTCATCTAAAAATTAAAACAAAAGTTCAGTTTTGGAAGAAGAGATTGTCCAATAAAACTAGATATTTGAAAAAGAAATCTTAATTAAATATGCAATAGACAATTTATCTGCAGCCTTGAAAAAACAAAGAGAAAAATATCTTACTATAAACTAAATTTACTTACTTTCCAAGAACTTGAGAGAGAATATTATCATCGAATGTCTCGTGGTTCACGCTATCTGGATAATTAACATAAACAAAGTATTGACTTGGTTTCACCGCATTTTCCGTCGCGGAGACGAAGGATGAATTGGCGATCAAACAGGCGAGAAAAACAGCAACGGAAAGAGCCAATGAATTCCTCATTTTTATTGTAGATTTCTGATCGTGTAGTATATTTATTTTGTGATGTTTATTTGTTTTACGATATTTCTGAAGGAGAAAGGGTGATTTTATAGTAAAATGAATTAAGAGATGATTTTAATTTTCCTTTTGAAATCATAAATGTTTTGAAGTTACTTTACATGAATTTATTGAGTTGGAATCAGGTTTTGTGGTTTCTTTTTTAGGCTGAGCTTGAGCAGGTTCTGTGGTTTTGATTTCCCTTATAATAAATAAACTGAAATTATTTATGAAATAAACAAAAACTCATTCTTTGCTGTTTCATTTAATAAATTCAAGATATCATGTAATGTACTCTAGTTATTCATTATAAGAGGCTTTTGTATCATTCATCATGCTTTGTCTTGAGAAGCATAAAAATAAAATATAATAATTCCGCTAACCGAAATGAAAGCATTATATAAGAATATAATCAATAATTGAATTTATTAATCCACATTCTTTTGTATCTTTTTCTTTCTCGAAATTTGAATAGTATCAGTTTCATCATAAATAAATAATAGAAACTACACATGTTTTAGGCTTTTTCATATCACAAATGTATGAATTTACATCACATTACATGCATTTACTAAATTAAAATTTGGTTATGTAACATTTATTTAAGTTGTAAGAAACCGAAATTATTTATGGAAGAAATAAAACTCATTCTTTGCCTACTTTGATAATATCCTAAGACCTTTACTTGTAGAAGGAATAAATAATTTGAGCTTATCCTAAAAATTTAAAGAGAGAACTAAACCTTTGTAGGCCGCCCACATTATATAACTTTGACACGTGCGATTTTTTGACGCTGAAATTCAGATGTTTTTGTTTAATTGCAACTTTTTTGAAAAATAATTCAATACCTACCATTGATTTGAAATTAATGAAACAACTAACATTTCCATCACTTATAGTGACGGAACATATGCATTTTCAGTTTTTTCAAAAATATCTCATTTGACTGACTAAACATGATTAATTAGTATAAAAAATAGCGTTTCGTCATAACTAGTGGTGGAACAGGCTATTTTTTTTTTTTTTTTTTTTTGCATACTAACAGTTAAACAGGCCTAACAGATGGGTAATTAGTCTAAAAAAATTTAAAAATTAGCATGTTCCGCCAATAGTAAAATGTACCTTTTTCCGCCACTAGATATGGTGGAATAAAGTAAATTTCACTAGTTCCGCCACGGGTAGTGGCGAAACAAGATGTTATTTTTTGCGTTTATCCAGTCAGAGAGAAAAAAAAATTTGGCATGTTCTGCCAGAGCTAGTGGCGGAACAGGCTAATTCTTAATTTTTTTGGGCTAATTACCCATCTGTTAGGCCTATTTAATTGTTAGTACGCAAAAATTAAATTTAGCCTGTTCCGCCACTAGCTCTGGTGGAATACTGTTTTTATACTAATTAATCATGTTTAGTCAGCCAAATAGAGTATTTTTGAAAAAACTGAAAATACACATGTTCCGTCACTATGAGTGGTGGAACAAGATCTGTTCCGCCACTATGATTGGCAGAAATGGTAGTTATTTCATTATTTTCAAACCAATGGTAGGAATTGAATTAATTTTCAAGACAGTTGCAATTAAAAAAAAAAGTCCGAAATTCAGTTCTCTTAGTTGGGCCATGATTTGTTTTTTTTCTCAAACTCAAGAAAATTATTTTTCCACTTTTTATGATATAAAAAGATATATTATAAGTTCAAAAAAAGTTATAATAGTATTTTAAAATGGTATATTGATATTTGCAAAAGATAATTATGATAAGATAGGTACTAGAAATTTATATACTAGAAAAATAAAAAATATATTTGATATGTAAAAAGATATAATGATATTCACAAAAAAAATATTTATTCTAAAATAATGTAAACATAATAGGCAAAAATATAAACTTAGGTAAAAAGGAATATTGAAATTCAAAAAAATAAAATAAACAGCTAAATCTAAAATATTATATTATATATTTAGAAAAATGTGTTGGTATTCAAAATGTATACTAAACATACAAAAGGACATAATTATGAATAAAACATTAAAATATATATAAATATAGAAAAAAATATAATAGATATTTAGAAAAGTCCGAATATATTCAATTTTTACAAAATATTATTGATATTTAGATTATGACAACATAAATATACTTCAGTACTATTTATAAGATGTCTATAATCTTATACAAGTAATAATTGACGGCTCATAAATCCTCCAAAAAACAGGGGCGCAAAACTTCTACTTTACCTTTAGGGGCGTTTGGTTTGAGTTAGGAACATTTTCTCACGAGTTGGTGTATGAGATTACTTTTTTACTATAATAGTAATAGCACTAATCTCATATTGTCGTGATAATTTTACCAAATTAATAGGATATTCTCGCAAAAAAGATGAGAAAATTGCATTCATTCTCACAGCCATTCATTCTTTTCTTTTTCTTTTTTGTATAAGTATATTTCTTATTTCTTCTTTAATTGTAATATAATTATACAAGACAAAATGAACACTTAATGACCATAAAAGTATTATTTTATTAATAAGTCCAAAACTAAAAATAATCTCTTGACATAATGATTGAGTGCTACTAAACATATTAAGTCATAAGTCATGAATTTAAAATTTATTTGCATTAAAATGTGAATGCAGAGAAAAAGAGTTCTTCATGCTATACAAAAAAATGTCTAAATATTTAGATAAATAAAGACAATAACGAGACCAGAAAGTAACTTTCAATGATTTCTAAAAAGAAAATATAATTTTTGGGAGAAACATTTCGATTTTCAAAGTAAACTTGTCCTTTGGAAAAATGTAAGTTTTTCTTTACCAAAGTATACCTTTGAGCAATGTTGTGGAAATCGTTAATCGGGATTGATCGGACGGGTCGAAAATTTTCGAGTAGGGGATTAATCGGAATTAATCGATTTGATCTAATCGGACTGAATTTTTATATATATTTCAAATAATATTAACATTTATAACAAAAATATTCAATATCCTAAACTCATAATCTAATAAACACATATAATTTAAAGTTCAAATACATAATTCCAGTTAAAACATAAACGATATTCAATACATAATTCAAATTAAAATATAATCCAAAAAAACAACACACATCAAAGTCTAAACAAACAACACGTATCAAAGTCCAAACCAAAAACACACAACAAACTCCAAAATAAAAAATTAAATGGGTGAAAACTAAAGAAAAAGGATGAAAATATATTAAAAAAAAAAAATGATTGATTTTTTTGGGTTTTGAATGGGCCAGGCCTGAAAATATTAAAATTAAAAACTGAAATAAAAAAAAACGGATTTGGGCCTAATCGGGTGAAAAAACGGCCCAAATCGGCCCAAAACGGGCGGCCGATTAATGCAGCCGATTAAGACGTTTTCTGCACGGTGGGTGCCATTTTCTGATTAATCGGCAATTAATCGGCCGATTAATCCGATTTCTGCAAAACTGCTTTTGAGAATTGATGAACTCAAAATTAACTTTATAGTTTTTTCTCAAGCTCGCATTCAAAAAAAAAACTTTGTTGTTTTTTTAATTTTAATTAATTAACAAAGTCGCCAGCCACTGCTAGGTATTAGTCCCCCTTTCAATGAGAAATGGATTCGAATTTGAGGTGCCTAGATACTCAGGAATTGGATGCTTATGGGCTAATAATCGGGGAAATTTTTTTTAACAAAGTCTTCAGTAAATGATTTGCCTATCATTTCAAAAATAATAATACTTTTTGTACTTCACATTCATCAAACACGGGTTTGCCTAGATCTCGAATTTTACAACCACGTCAAAATCATAACATGCCTTCTCAAATCAGTCAATTGCGCATCCGGTTTGCCAAAGAAGAGTCTGGAAAAAACGAAAATAGAACATCAATAATCACACGTGCCATCCATTCATTACTTGAATCAATCAAACCATCAAAGTATCTATCTCAAAAATATCTTGTTTGAACCAATGAAAATATCTACCGAAATTTAGTAGACACCACAACACAAAACTCGAACCTTCTCGAACTTCTTTTCTTTTATCCCACCGCCTTTATCTTCTTTTCTTTCACACACACCCCTGCATACTTAGAAAATATCACATTGCTAAGAATAATTTGTAGCATCTAAATGGTTCTTTTTTAAATAAATATAAAAACATCATTTCAAATTATTTCCTAAAAAAACATCATTTTAAAATATATTTTACAGACTAACTTTTTCTGTAGCTGTGAATTTTTGTTATGTTTTATATATATACTATTTATATTAATATAGTTAAAATATATGGTTTATTTATCTGTTACATTTGATATATATCCTGTCACATACATTATGTCTCTATAATGACGTGTTTGTAATTATAAGATTTAGTAGGGTTGTTTTTTGAAAATCATACGTCTGGAGATATTTCCCCCCTCTTATAAATACACAAACGCATAATGATTTTGATTTCAACATGACGTGAAATAATCTGAGAGAGAGAGCGAGGAGAAAGCAAGAAAACGGCTCTCATGATGAGGACGAAGTCTTACTATTCTATACTCGGCGTCTCGCCTCAGGCCTCCACTGGCGAGATTCGCTCTGCGTATCGTAAACTCGCTTTGGTATGTTTAATTTTTGTGAAGTTTTGTGTAATGGGTTTTGGTTTTTATGGTTGGTAGTTATGTTTTGTAAAGAAAATTTTGTGATTAATTGAATTTTTGTGGGTTTTTTTCTTTGTTGGTGATGTAGAAATGGCATCCGGATAGGAGAGGAAGAGAGCCGTGGGTTGCGGAAGAGGCTAAGCGCCAGTTCCAGCTGATTCAAGAAGCTTATCAAGGTAATTAGTTTTCGCATTTTTAATTCAAAAATCAAGAAACAAACGGTGAATGTGCAAAAAAGATAGATTATTTTGCTATTTTTATTTTTTTTTATTTTTTTTTGCAAAAAAGATGAATTTGAGTGGAAATTTAGGTCTGATTTTCATGGTTTTTTATTCAGTTTTGTCGGATGAGAAAAGGAGAGCTTTGTACGATTCAGGGTTTTATGATCCGTTTGAAGATGATCAAGAGGAGGTTGAGGTGAGAATTTGATTCAGTTTTGTATTATTCATAAATAATGTTTTTTTATTTTATTCATAAATAATGTTTTTATCACAAAATTTTCACATTTAATACTGTCACTTTTTTCAAATATCGAGCGACCTGATTTTTCACTTATTTATTTATGCGACTTATCTGCTAGTAAGAAAAATTAAATAAAGTTAATTGAGTATTTGTAAAGTGTTTTTATTGTATTTAATATTTTGTACAAGAAACAAAAACATAGTAAAACAAGCTTCTTATTCCCCTTTAAATTAATTTGCAGGGTTTGCATGATTTCATTGAAGAAATGATGTCGCTTGTAAGAGAGGTAATTTATAGCTTCTTAAACTTTTTATATTTAAATGTGTGTATTTAACTCACTTTTATTAATTTTTTTAATTTAGGAGCCGGTTTATAGCATGCAAGAGCTCCAACAAATGTTCAGCGAAATGGTACAGAGTTTCGCCGCGCCAGCTCAGCAATCCACGTCAGCTCACTGCTACGGTACTGGTCTGCCAGCTCGGCAATCCACGTCATCATCTCACTGGTACAGTACCGGTATGCCAGCTCGGCAATCCATGTCATCATCTCACTGGTACGGTACCGGTATGTCAGCTCAGCAATCCATGCCATCATCTTACTGGTACGGTACCGGTATGAGTCGAAATGCGAAGAGGAATCGTACTGATGTGGGTCCCGCTGAAGTGTTGAGATCTCATTGATTTGATAATTGATATTCTTTCATTTGACTAGAAAGAATGTTGGAGGGTTGATTTTGAATGAAAAGCTGTGTAGATATGTTCTATTTTTTTTTCATTTTTTCCTTTTTCTGTGCCTTTAGAGGTAATTTTTTGTGGGTGGCAGTGCTCTGTTGATTTTTTTTTGTTTTTAATGAATTCTGTAATGGGTAGGTATGAAATATTAACGGTTGACTGTCAGGTTGATTAAGTGCTTTTTGAGTTGTAATTTGCATCATTTGTTTCGAATTTCTTTTTTTTTTTTTAATAGAAGAATGCAAGATGCATTTCTTCTTGTTTGTATTAATAACTTGTTTGTATTAATAAAGTATCGAGTTACAAAGTTAGAGTTATAAAGTTATAGTTCAGGTTTATCATGTATTACTGTTCCTTATAACTTTACATAACAGAAAAAAGAAAAATTAACAAAATTTAATCCATTTTGTCATGTATTGTGCTACCAGTATAGCCACCAACTCCGGCGTCTTTTGTGTGTTGTTGAAGATCCTCGCATTTCTTTCTTTCCACACCGTCCATGCCATCGCCGCCCAGAGATTTTCCCAATTCCTTCTATGATTTTTTGGAATTCTCCGTCTATTTGCTTTCCATGTTTGTACGAAATCTCTGCTCATCCTTAGTTTAATATGAGCACCCGTTTTCCTTTCAGCAATTCTCCATGCTGCTTTCGTGAAAGTGCAGTTTTGTAAGAGGTGGTCTCTATCTTCTGTTGTCCTATTGCACAGAAAACACGTTGTAGTATGGGGCCAGCCTTTTTTAGCTAATAGGTCTGCCGTATTAATTCTTGTGTGGAAAGCTAACCATAAGAAGAATCTTATTTTCATGGGAGCTTTTATTTTCCATATTGCTCTTTGCCAATGATTTTGTACCCCTGGTTCACGCATGAACTTGTATGCCGATCTGACTGTAAATTTGCCCGATTTTTCCCATCTCCATGAGTTCCTGGCTTGTCCGTTAGGCCTTTCAACTGAAGTCATGTATGTATCAGCAATAGATTTCAAGTCATTCAGGAAGAAAGATAGGCTTTGGGGGTTGGTGTCAACTAGTGCTCTAGATGAGTTAATATCATATAGCAAGTTGATATATTTTGCCCATGGGTTACCATCTCCGCTATCTAGCTTCCAAATGAATTTTTGTAGTAGTGCATTGTTCATTGTTTCCATGTGAGGTATTCCCAATCCCCCGTTTCTTTTAGGCATACATACTCTTTTCCAATTCATGAGGCATTTTCCTGGGCCGCATGTTTCTTTTCCTCCCCATAGGAATGCTCTTGTTAGTCTATCTATACTTTTGAGTACCCCTTTTGGTAATTTCATAACCTGCATGGCATATGTAGGCAGAGCATTCAGTGTTGCTTTTATTAAGGTTATTCTTCCTCCAAATGAGAGTAGTCTTCCTTTCCAAATTTGTTTCGAATTTTGGGAGTTCGAAAATTTCTTTTTCCAATTTTAAATGTAATTAATTTAGGTGGTGTTCAGCAAGAAGATAGAATAAGAGTGGAAGAGTGAAAAAAATAGGTTATTTTAGCCGAACAAGAGTGGAAGTAAATATGGAAGTAAATAAAATAAATGAGTAGAAGAGTGGAGTTTTCTAATTTTATGGGGAGATGGAAGATTTTTATTTCATAAAATAAGTTAAATTTTAGGATGAAAATATCTTTATTTTTTTTCATCTTTAGATGGTATTGTACTAGTAATTAATGTACTATTTTTCTCTCTCTCCTTTTTTCTATAATTAAAAAAAAAAAATGAATGAAAAAATCACTAATTTTTAATAATAATTTCATAAAATCATAAATTTGAAATGTGCAAATGATTGTACTCATTTTTCTCATTCTAAAGAGATATGTCTTCCTATATTTTTAAATAAATTTTTATTTTTCTTTTATTATTGTATTTTTAATTGAATATTTTTGTTTTTATATTTTCTATCTTATTTAATTAAAAAAATAGAGATTATTAAATAAATTAATAGAATATAATTAAAATAAGAATATTATAGTAATTAGCAATTATTTCTATTTTTTAAATCAATTTTTTATTTCATAAAACTTGTCGAACAATAATGGAATAAAATAAAAGAACTAATTTTTTACTATTTCACTCTTTCACTTTTTGCCGAAGGGACCCTTAGATCAAGGATTAATTTTGATAACAAAAGCTAGTGTTTGTTCTGCTATCTTCATTCTGTTTTGTTTCGTTTACACTTTTGGGTTGATTTCTAGAATTATTTGATAAGTTGGTGAATATTATTTACATGATAGGCAAATAGCAATACATAAAAATGTTTATTTAATGGTTAAGGTAACCTATGATTTATCCACAAGAAATCTATTCGGTGAGCTTTTGATCTAATTCACAACTTGCAGAATTAGATCATAATATAAATGAAGAAAATCTCACTCAACAAAAATCCTTAAAACCATCAGATTAGAATCAAATGGCTCAGAACGTATCTTATGATCTTATCAAACCAAAACTTGTTAACATATACATTTCATTTTTTTTTAATTTGGTGCACCATTAATTCAACTAAATAAAATAAAATAAAAAACTATAAATAAATCCTCACTGCAAAATCTAGACCACTATGGTTGGAAAACAAAATGAAGCCTCTCAAATTAGCTCTTCTCATCACATCCTACACAATACTAATCGCAACCGCAAAACCCGACACATCAAAATCCGTGCATGTTTATGAAGGCAGAAAACTTGACGCATCAAAGTCCGTGCACAAGCCAGAAGTCAAAAAACTTGACGCATCAAAATCCGTGCACGAATCAGAGTGCCCTTGCCCTTTTTGCTTTTGGTGTGAGCCAGACAAACCGCCACATGATATACCACATGATCCTCCTCCACATGACCCGCCACACGTTGTGCCGCACGAACCTCCACCTCATGAATTGCCTCCGATTGACCCGCCTCATGACCCGTTAGTGCCAAAAATACCGTGTTTTTTTGAGCCCCCGCCGCCGAGTCATGAGGAGCCCGTAATATCGAGTTATTATGGGCCACCGCCTCCTAAATTATATGTTTATCAGTCGAATCCTTTGGTCGTTTCATCGAGCGATTATTATGTTGCCAGGAAAAGTTACATTGTTGTCACGACGGTTTTTGCGATGATTTATTTCTTATTATGTTGAATTATAGGATTATGAATAATTCTAAGCTTTGATTTATTTAATATCAAATTTACGAGCTGTCTCTGCCTAAATTTTATGTTTATAAGTCGAATCCTCTGATCGCTTTGTCCAGCTATTATTATGATATCAGGAAAAAATACGTTATTGTGACAGCGGTTTTTACCCCGGTTTGTTTCTTATTATGTGGAATATAATAATTATGAAATAACATCTGTTTTGAATTATGTGGAAATTAAAGTAATCCAATTGTGTTGAAAAGATAATTCAGAGAGTATGTGTGCGGGATTTAGTTATCTTTTTTATTTAATATGAAATTCAGAAAGTTAACGCCCCAAATTAGTGTAGGTGTATCTATGTAAAACCATATTATTTATCTAATATATAAATTCGGGTGTTAACTATTGAAGTTGGGACAATGATATCAATCTTATTTTTTTAATGAGAAGTTTGAATTTTGTATTTATCATAATTGATTTAAAAATTTAGATAAGAATATATGTATTCACTTTCATTATTTTTTTACTATTTAAGTTCGGAAAATTCACGGTCAAATTTAAATTATCAAATTACCTGTAATTATATTAATTTTGAAAGGTTTATATTATATGTAAAATTAACACTTCCCGCCTAATACTTCTCTTCTCTCTCTAATCAACAGTCAACCAAAAAATCAATCAGATTTTTGCCATTAAAAATCAAAATAAAAACAAACAAATCCCATCTCAGCTCCCCTCATCTCTCTCTAAATAACTCCCTCTCTCTTTCTCCCTTCTATTTTATAAGTTCTCCTTAAGATCCCAAAAGTAATCGAGAGACTGTGTAAAATCGAAATGGGATTGAGGATCGGAGAGAAACGAGATGATTCCTGTTCGTATTCTCTTTTGGAGGAGAGAATTGATGAGGGCGATGATTTGAGACTGAAGCAGCTCGGATACAAGCCTCAGCTCAGCCGCAGTCTCTCGTATGTTAATTTCTATCAATTTCCCTATTTTTGCCCCTCAATTTTTTCATCCATTTTTAGATGCAGAAATGATGGGTGATAATATGCAACATTTTTGACATAACTATGGTGTTGATTTTTTTTTTTTGACAAAATTAGAATATATAACAATAAAAATAAAAAGACAAAATTAGAGAATATACCAAACATATATTCTAGTAAAATTAATAATTTAACAACATTTGCCTAATATTTTGGTCCAAAGCAAGAAGTTATCATTTTATTGTTTGTTAATAATATAATGTTATGCAAGATTATGAGATATAAGTATCTGGTTTATAGTTGATTAGCTGGAGTTGGATAATTTAATTTAGATTCAGAATGCTTTTTGCGTGCACGGCTAAAAAATTGATATTTTTGATATGCTCACATGACAGCCAAACCTAAGGAATCAATTAATATTAAATGGTCAAATTCCATAAATAAAAATTAGAGATTCTCAGCTCGCCACGTTGTGCACACACTATTCCAAATTTCTATGTTTTATTTTATTGTTTGTGTATATTGTACTATTTATTATTTATTATTATATACTATATAAATTATTTGTCTAGATATTTATTATTTTGTTTTTTATACTATTTTATTACTTTTGTTAAAATTATACTTTTATATGATATTATAATTTATAGGTATTAATGTTTTCATTAGTGCATTTATTTTATTGTTTTTATAAAAATATGAAAATTATTATTTTGTAATAAACACTATATAACAATAATTAGAACAAACTATAACACTAATACAATATCTATATTTTATAATTTTAGTTAAATGAATGGTATGTCTAGCTTACACAATAATTAACTCATTTACATGAAAAACAATTATCAATATTTATACTTAATTTTTCTAAAATAAACTTCCAATATAACTATCTAAAACATTTCCAATCGACATCATTTCAACATCGCAGTGCATTCTCAAACTTCGCGATAGCAATCAACTTCGTATATCCGACCTGACCAACATAATGATCCTATTTATTTTTCACAATTTATTTAGTTTATGTAAATAAAATGTTTGATTCTGCTATCTAAAATAATTATTTCACTATCATAGCATCCTCAAACTTTGCGGTGGCGTTCTACCATCGTTTCCGTCCTGACAGACATAACAACCCTATTTATTTTCCAAAAGTCGAATTGAGTTTCTGTAAAAGAAACGTCTGATTCTGCAATCTAAAATAATAATTTCCTAGCACTCTCAAACTTTGAGGTGGCATAATAGCACTATTATTTTTCGAAACTTATATCAAGTTATCTATAAAAGAAACGTCTGAAACTGTTATCTAAAATAATTATTTCACCATCACAGCGCGCTCTCAAACTTTTCGGTGACATTCAGCATCGTGTCAGTCCTCACCGGCATAACGACCCTCTACGGGACCGGGCTCGAGTTCGGCGGGCCCGCGACGATAGTCTACGGCTGGCCAATCGCCGGTCTGCTCACTCTGATCGTCGGTCTATCAATGGCTGAGATTTGTTCTGCTTATCCCACCTCAGGCGGTCTGTATTTCTGGGCCGCCAAACTCTGCGGCGATGAGTGGGGACCTTTCGCTTCGTGGATAACTGGCTGGTGAGTTTTGTTTTGTTGTTATTATAATATTAGTTAGAGACTTGATGCTGAACGATAGTGATTTGTTACCGTGCAGCACAGCAATGCTTATTTTTTAAGTTATGAGAAATAATATATGGATTCCTATTTTTTTAAATAATATATTTAATCAAAATATATATATAAATAGAAAAAAACATTATGCATAAAAAATTATATATCGAATATAAAAACAATATATACAACCATAAGGAACAGTTTATAAATTCTGAAAATAGTATTTAGAATATAGATATATATTTTTGTAAAATATTATATTTAAATACAAAATAATATACTAAAAACACAAAACAATATATAAAAATAGTATATAAAAAAAATAAAAACTGTTTTTATTTTTTATGCTATTTCTTAAATATAGTAATATGATGCATAGTTTTTTTAGAAAAATAGAAAAATAACTGTTGTGCCGTCATGATTCCCTGGCATGAAAACGCTTTTTTAGTATGTGTAATGAGTGCATGGATGAATTGCTACTAATGTACATAAAATAAAGTAATGATTAATGAATTTGTTAATTTTATGCACTATTTTGATCCACGTCAATTTATATTGTTAGTGTTCACTTAGTGACAGCTACCGTTTCTATAAAATAATTCCGGAATAAATTAATCTAGCGAGCATCACATTGTTTCATATATCGTTTTAATTGCACATAAAAATAAAATAAAACAAATAATAAGAATTGTTTGGCTGTCAAATTAAAAAAACATATGAATATCACATAAAGATATGTTACATGTCAACCTTTTTGTATGCTAGATATGAATATGAATTATTTGGTTACAATTTCTCAATTCAACGCAATACTTCGACTCTCGTGCGTCACATGTTTTATTTCCAGACATTCGATCAAACCAGCTGTATCACTCCATTATTGCAAAATCCTTCTTTTATCCAATATGTTTAAAAAAGAAAATTAAGAATTTCCCAATTAAGTAAAAAGGTAATGTACAAACAGGACGTACTGTAGCACGACACACTGTACATATACTGTTATTTTTCATTTTATATATTATTTTATTTTATATACTATTTTGTCATTTAATATATTATTATTTATTCTTTGTATATTTCTTATTTTTTTACTTTTATATATTGTTTTCCCATTTTTTATACTTGTTTCCTCACTTTTATATATCTTGTTTTCACTTTTTATATATATACTTGTTATTAGAAAATAAATTATATATATTGTTATGTATATATTGTTATTAGAAAATAAATTATATATATTGTTATATATATATATATATATATATATATATATATATATATATATATTGCTATTAGAAAATAAATTATATATACTTGTTATTGGATCCCATCGTGAACAGTCATGCCACAGTGCATCGTGCTGTATAAGGTCCCTAAGTAAAATAATTAAATTGAAATGATTCATATCCACACCCATTGTTGGCCTAAAAAATGAATTGCATATTTTGGAATTTTTTTTAATTTCTGAATCATGAATTAAGAGAAGATTTAGAAATTTGGTCTTTGTTATTATCAATTATTTTTTATGTAAATTAGTTTTAAGATTTTTAAAGGATTGAATTTGGTATCATGATGTGATGACCCATACCTTATAGGCAGAAATTCTTCTCTTACTTGATGGTCATTTTTTTGGGTATTTTATCTTTTCTTTCGTAATTGATATTTTTTATTAAGTGTAATATATTAGTTGTATGTTTTATTATTATATAGAGCTTCTTAGAGGACAGATCTCGAATTACAATAATTCATTGTTTAATACTTTGAATGAATCAAAAGAAATATTTCGCTTGAAAATTTATTATGCTGATTTTAGTCAACTCTTGTATCTTTTGCTTATGTAATCAAATATTTTTTTCTGCACATGTCAAATCACCGTGATTAATTCAACATCTTATATAAATACACCTACCAATATTATGAACTCTCAACCTTTTTTAATCTGATCTCATTAACTTTTTTTTATATTTAAAAAAAAAATACACATTCTATACTTTTAGGTTCTCTTTATCTTTATAAAGTAAGATGAATTATTTTATTTCTACAAAAATAGTCTTTAACTCCATTTAATTGATTCGACTTATATTTTCAACCTCCTCTCTTAAATAATATTAAAATAATATTTGGATATTGATGAATAATATCTAAATATATTTTTTACAAATTATTTATCTATTTTTTCAAATGAATTATGAAAGTTATATATTATTTCTCTAATATTTCAAAATGAGTTAGAATTCTGAAAAGATTTGAATTTCGATCAAAATTAGGTTATTTTTTTTATTTTATAAATTATGGAGTTTTTGAAAATGAAAAGTTATTTTTTTCATTATTTTCAAAGTCATGAATCCTTTGGAATTAGAAAGTTTAAAGTAGTCATATTATTAGTATTCTAATAGAATGTATCAATAAATAATAAAAAAATATAGAAAAAAAAATCTCCATGTAAAAAATATTGAGTAAGTACTTCAATACAAAACTCCAAACAAATTCTTTACAGATCAAGAGATGGAGACATGAATCATTTCCCTCTTTTCCCACATGAAATGACATGTTGATAATATCATTCACCCTGCACACGGCTCACGTAGACCATCGTTTTTATCTATTTGGTTTATATGAAACAGGCGTTGGTGAATGAGCTTTGTTTATTGAAGCAAGTGATTTAATAAGGCCAAACTATTCGCCTTTTTGAATGGACTGTCACCAGTCAATAGTTTTATTTTCTCCAGTAAGTTAAAAAACTGGATTGCTACTATGATTTTTGGATCTTAGATGCATATTCAGAAAAGAATTACATGGCATTATTATAACTTATTTTTTTTATGCAAAATTTGATTAGCGTAATTATTTGTTATTTTTATATATTAAATAATTGATAATATAATAGGATCTATTATAATATTTGATGAGATGTATAACAAGTTAAATTATAATAATATTCCAAGAATTTATGCTAAATCCATTGTTTTATATATGGATTTAAAAATTCATGAATTTTGGAATACTTTTTAAAGTGAGTATCCTTTTTTCCCAAAAATTAATTTCCATGAAAATGACTCACTTCAAATGAGAGGAATCTTTCTACAACTGGACAAATCCAGTTTACGTCAAAACAGAGAAACACAAATATATGAAAGGTAGCTTGCAATTATTGGCCGTTATATGAATCTCCAACTTATTTTCCAGTGATTAATCTCCAAGATCCTCTCTGCCCAACTGTGATCCTCTCTCTCCAGTCTCCACACATACACAGCAGAGACAAAGCCAACTAAATAAAAGCCAGGCTCTCTTTTGACCTTTCTGCCACCTCTCTATATGTATCAAAAATAGAGGCTCTCTATCGACCTTTTGTCACCTTTGGTCCTCTCTCTCTCTCTCTGCTTACATAGCCAACGTAATTTCAAGGTTCTTTGTTGACCTTTTGTCACCCCTCTCTCTCCACCTACACACCCAAAAATCTCCAAATTAACAGAGATGACGATGAAGAAAGATGAACTAAATGGGGCTTCAACCATCACAATTGATTCCTCGCTCGACTCCGGCCATGCAAGACTCCATGCACTCGGATACAAACAAGAGCTCAAGCGCGACCTCTCGTATTTTCCCTTTTCTTCTCTACCGATTTCCAGTTTTCAATTTCCTTTTATAACTCTAATGTTTATGCTTCCCAATTGGTTGAGCCAAATCTAACGGTAGTACCTCTCCTGATCAGAGAATATTTCTGAGTTATATATGGAATAACCTTATAATAAAAGGAATTTGTAAAAAATAGGGAATTTTGTTTGAGTTTGTAAAACTACCATTTTCAATTCTAGAAGTTCGAAATTAACTTTTTAACTCTCTCTCTTTGATTTGGCATGTTCAAGCAATTCCGATCATCCAGAGTTCAAAATTAAAAAAAAAAGCAGAAGTTAATTTCGAACTCCTAAATTTCAAAACCGCCATTCATACAAACTCAAACACAAAAATACCATTTTTCCAAATTCTTTTCATTATAACGTCATTCTTCAAAACAACTCATGATCTCATTTCCACACATAAACCCGTACCGTTCCCTCTCCATCTCAATCCTTCCAATTTTACCACTCTCAATCCAATACTCCCCATCATCCTCATCCCTTTCCGTTCCTTTTGAATCAAAACCCCGCCACCCTTACCAAAACCGCCAAAACCCATGCAACCAATCATTTGGGAAGCATACACGCACTTCAAACCTTCTCACTCACTCACTCACTCACTTCTTAACCAACTAGGGTTTTGTCAAACTTTGCGTTCTCCTTCTCGATCATCTCAGTGCTGACCGGGATCACGACGCTGTTCAACACGGGGCTGACATTCGGAGGGCCCCTCACGATGACCTACGGCTGGTTCCTCGCCGGCGGGTTCACCATGCTCGTCGGCCTCGCCATGGCCGAGGTCTGCTCGGCTTATCCGACTTCTGGAGGGTTGTATTACTGGAGCGCCATGCTGGCGGGAGCCAGGTGGGCCCCGTTCGCCTCCTGGATTACTGGATGGTAATTTTTAGAAATAAAATGAAATAGATTGATTTATTTTTTGAATTTTATTGTGTATCCCAACTCCCACGCCAGGCTGCTAATTTTAGAATAAATAAAATTAAATGAAATGGATTTTTTGAATTTTTTTTTTTTTGAAATTTTGAATTTTTATGGGGGATTGTATTATTGGAGCGCCATGCTCGAGGGGCTGAAGTGGGCCCCATTTGCCTCCAGGATTACTGGCTGGTTAAGTTTAGAAAATAAAATGAAATGAAAAGTAATTGTTTTTTTTATTTATTTTTTATCCCACTTCTAGCGCCTATATTATTGGGGCACCATACCGGCTCGTAATTAACAAAAATAAAATGAAATAAATAAACAAATGAATTGAACATTATTATTTTTTTTTTTATGTGATGGTTTGAGGGAGATTAAAAAAAAGTAATTTTTAGAAATAATGATATAAATAAATGAAAGGAAGTTTGAAAAAAAAAGCTCATGCATTATACCGAAAATCCAAAAACAAAGAAGCCACTGTATTATTGAGAATCGGGGAATTGTTTAGAATTTTTTGCGATTTGCAGTATTGTTGGGATTTTTTGCAAATTTCCCTAAAGTAAATGTGAAATTGTTCTATTTTTCTGTTTTTATGGATTTTTGTGTGGTGGTTTGGAGTATAGAGAGGAGGGAGTAAATTGTGATTTGTAGGAAAGTGAGGTTTTTTTCGGAAATTTACTGAAAACTATGGATCGGACAGAGTTTGCGGAATGGTGTTATTATATAAAATAGAGTGTTGTATATAATTGAATATTTATGCCAATATGTTGGAAAGTGATTGTTGAGGAGTTGCATTGATAATTGTAATTCATAAGAATTATGAGGAAATTAATGATAAGTCCTTGATTTTAGATAATATTCGTGAGTTAATGTATAATATTGGTAAGCTAAGCAATTAAATTTGGCTTGCTCACTTTCTATTTAAGAAAAGCACCAGAATGCAGAGATTATCTTTTTTAAGATTTTCGCGAGATAATTTGAAAAAATCATGTCTCAGATGAAATACATTTTTTAATTTTTAATTATATAACTTTACAATTTTCTTGCATAATCTGAATTAATGTACAACCTTTTTCTACATCAATCCTCATTACATTTTCACTAACCCGATACATTTTCTCCTCCTGCAGGTACAACATCGTTGGTCAGGTAATTAATGTGCAAACTACAAATATAAGCACCAAAATACTAATTTATAAAGTCTCAAGAGTTAATACGCAAATTTCCCTTTTCTAACAGTGGGCTGTAACTACAAGCATAGACTATTCACTAGCGCAATTACTGCAAGTGATAATTTTACTTAGCACAGGCGGGAAAAATGGGGGCGGTTATTTAGCCTCAAAATACGTCGTAATTGCATTTCATGCCGGAATTTTATTAATTCATGCGACTATTAATAGTTTGTCGATTTCATGGCTTTCCTTTTTGGGTCAAATCGCTGCCGCTTGGAATATGTTAGGTATTATTTATTTAGTTTTCTTTTTTTTTTTCTATATATCATATTAAATTTTCTTTTATTTTATTTTCTTTTATTGTTTGTTTATGTGTTTTTAGGGGTTTTTGTGCTTATGATAGTGATTCCAACAGTAGCAACAGAGAGAGCTAGTGCGAAATTCGTTTTCACGCATTTTAACACGGAAAACGATGCGGGAATAACCAGTAAACCGTATATATTTTTAATCGGCCTTTTGATGAGTCAGTATACTCTCAGTGGATATGATGCTTCTGCTCATATGGTAAAAAAAAAAGATACAATTCTCTCGTTTGATTTTATTACATCTTTTCAGTCAGAAATTAAGGTATTATTTCATTTTAATTTATTTATTTATCTCGATCCGTACCAGTATAATTGCCTGTTTGGGTGTTGGCATATGCCAATTGCTTGAATCGCCAATTTGAGGCCTAACTAATGTTTAAAATTCAATATATAACCAAGTAAACCTAAATTTAATGCTTAAACCGATAACCAGTACCACACTTTTTCTTGAATTCCTTCCAAAAATCTTAACCGCTTCCAATCTATATTTATTCTTAAATTACTTATCCTAAATTACCGAATTGGATCTTAATCGAGACCATACAAGTCTTCCTTAAACCCCTAAATATAACAAAGCAACCATAAATCACTCCTTAAATCAAATCCCATCACTATTCCGAAAACATAACTCACACGTACATTTACCCTCTAACGCAGACAGAAGAGACGAAGAACGCAGACATAAACGGCCCGAAGGGCATCATCTCCTCGATCGGGGTCTCCATCATCGCGGGCTGGGGCTACATCCTCGGCATCACCTTCGCCGTCAAAGACATCCCGGCGCTGCTCAACCAGGACAACGAGGCCGGCGGGTACGCCATCGCGGAGGTGTTTTATTTGGCTTTTAAAGGGAGGTATGGGAGTGGGGTCGGGGGCATTTTGTGCTTGGGGGTTGTCGCCATCGCGATCTTTTTTTGTGGGATGAGCTCCGTCACGAGCAATTCTAGGTGAGGAAATGGATTATGCAAATGTAATTTGTGACGTGGGTTAATTAAATGTAAGTGTCTTGAACCTTGATTGACGTGCCAAAGAAAAGCCGGTACTAAATGCGCAAAACGGGTAAGATTGAGGAACGTTCAGTTGTGCGAAATTCGGAAAATTTGAGGTTGATTTCAAAATTTGGGTTTAATTGAAGCTTAATTACTAAAATATATGTCAATTGAGGAGAAATTGGTTTCAAAATTTAGCTTTTAAAAAGTACGTATGGAAGTGGGGTTTGGGGGCGGGGGGAATTTTGTGCTTGGGGTTGTCGCTGTCACGATCTTTGTTTGTGGGATGAGCTACGTCACGAGTAATTCTAGGTGATAAAATGGATTATGCAAATGTAATTTGTGGCGTGGCTTGATTGTACAAAATGTAAGTAAAATTAGCCAAAATTGCGTTAATTGAGACTTGAATACAAAGTCGGTACTAAATGCGCAAAATTGGTAAGATTGAGGTTAATTGAGGGATGGTGTTCCGTTCAATTGTGCGAAATTCGAAAATATGAGGTTAATTTCAAAATTTGGGTGTGAATCTTGGCTTTAATTGAGGCTTAATTACCAAAACATATGTTGATTGAGGAGAAATTGGTTTAAGTGGGGAGGACAAGTTTTGAAAATAGATTTGGAAAAATCAAAAGTGTTTCTTTTTTCTTCATTGTGCCTTTTACAAAAAATCTCTAATATTTATGGATTATTAAATTTTATTAAATTCTTCTTTTGGAAAATTAGGATGGCGTATGCATTTTCAAGAGACGGAGCGATGCCATTTTCATCGCTTTGGCATAAAGTCAACAAGCAAGAAGTTCCAATTAATGCAGTCTGGCTCTCCGCTTTCATTTCTCTTTGCATGGCTTTGCCGGTACTTAAATTTTATTATGCTTGACCATTTAATCCATATACTTATATTTTTGTTGTTGTTTTCTATTATCAGTACTTATCCTATAAGAAAACTAAAACCTCAAAATTATTTGATCAACTTTTTAATATATATAATAAGTTTTATTATTACCTCTGCAAAAATGTTAAAATGTCAAATTTACCCTTTTAAAATTCCAGAACTAAATTATCTTTCTAGAACTAACAAGATTTGAATTTTCATTTACCCTACAAAAAATGTGGAAAAAAGCCCCTCTCAAATCTTTATTTCAATTTTCATTTCAGTCCTTGGGGAGTCTAGTCGCATTCCAAGCAATGGTCTCAATCGCAACAATCGGTCTATACATAGCCTACGCATTGCCAATTTTCTTCCGAGTGACTCTCGCTCGCAAGTCCTTCTCACCCGGTCCGTTTAACCTCGGCCGGTACAGCTTAGTCATAGGTTGGATCGCGGTTCTTTGGGTTTTGACAATTACTATTTTATTCTCTCTCCCCGTTTCGTATCCGATTACGAAGGACACTTTGAATTACACGCCGGTTGCGGTCGGCGGGTTGTTTGTTTTGGTGGTTGCTTCTTGGGTTTTTGGCGCGAGGCGTTGGTTTAAGGGACCGGTTACAAATATAGATGTTTAGATTGGGAAATTGGTGGGGAATTGAATTTATTTTTAATGAATATCGTAATAATTTGGGGTTAAATTTTTATTTGGAAAGGTAAGTTTAGAAAAGGGACAATGTGTAATTTTTAGTTATTTGTTGAAACAACTGTTGTGAAGAAAAAATTGTGATTAGTTTTGATTTTTCCTCTATTTATATCATATTTGATACAATTTTTTCTATTTCTGAATTAAATATTTTATATTGTATTGATTCAGTGATATGAATTATCAAAATTTAGACTATCAATAATCAAATAACAGGTGAATAGTTTATTTTTTTGTCATTTTTATATTACAAGTATCTAATTATTCTTATGATAATAACCCAAAAATGAATTATTGCCAATCCAATTAGATCTTTAATTTCTTGTCCTCTGGAGATTTAAATAGTCTGATATTATCATACTACATGACACTTACTCTTGTTTAATGTTAATGCATCTTGTGAGTTGTGAGTTACTTGACTTCATATTTCTTATGAATAGATATTATCATACTTCATGACACTTGCTCTTGTTTAATCATGATACGGGATACAAAGATCCAGCAGACTTCTCTTTAAGATATAACATTATTTATTTTAAATCGATTCATGAATAGTTCCGTCAAATAGATACAAACTTGGCATCTTTAATGTTGCGTTCAAAACGTAATTGATTTTCTCTGATATCACATTCTAAATGATAAATAAGAACAAATGCAATACATACAAAACATGAAATCAAAACATGCTAGTTTTTCATAATAATACGAACAAATGCAATGCTTCACTTAATATGAAATTTAGATACTTTTTTAATTTTTGATAATAATAATTAGTTTTCTTATATAGAAATCAAAACATGTCAAAAGTGTGAACTACTCATGTTTTTCTCATTGCATTGTTGTTGTTGTGCTCATCAAGAGTTCTTCTCATTTTGAACAAGTTTTGCATGACCATCAATAGTGATGAAAACATGTTAACAGTGTTCATGCTATTATTGTTATGAAAGACTAATTTATGATTAGTTTTGTTCCTCTTTATATGTTTCTTCACATTTACTTCTAATATATAAAATTTATGTTTTGGGGGAATGTTGACACGTGGATAATGTTTTGATTTTCTGTGATATTTACTTTGTAGACTATCATGTAACAAATTAGATTTACTCAAGAATATAAAGAAAAGTTGATTCATTGCATTTTATACCACGTGTAGACAGGAAAAACGAAAAAATGCTTCCATCACTGGGTCCCACAAGATAAGTACATAATGCTGTGAATTTGTAGAGATTCATGTGTAGAGTTATTTTTATGAATATAAACTGACCCGCCACACAATATATTTTTTGCGATTGGTTCCAAAAATATATTCCAAACACACGTTGCTGGCTAAGTGAGTTGAAATGCAAATTTGCAAATTAGTCCAAGGACCACTAATCATCTTCAAATTGTACCAAACAAATGTCAATTTTTAAACTTTTGAAAAATATTCAATACGGATAATAAAATTTTCACAAATTATAAATAAAGAATTTTAATAATTTTATTACTTTTTTTATATTTTATATACTAATTCAAAATAACATATTTTATTTTTGTTTCTTATTTGGAAATAAATAATAAGAAATATTCATTATTTTCAAATATATATTTCAAAATAATATTGCTTTATATATTGTTTCATATTTTCAAATAAAATAATGATTATTATTTATGAATCTAGAATAAATAATTATTTTTTTGAAATAAAAAATATTATTTCCAAATAAAATATATAGTGCTATAATGCAACACATAGTTATAATTATTGTTTTAAAATAGCATACAAAATCTAAATCAGTATTAAAAAAATTAAATGAACTTTGTCTAGAATATATTGAAGATTTGAATTTTTTTAGTGTGAATATCATGCAAATTTAATTATAAAATGAATAATATTTTGGTACAATTTGAAGATACTTAGTGGTGCTTGGACCAATTTGTAACTATTTTATTTAAAGTTTATACACGGTCCATTTGTTATTATTGACATATGTTTCAAACAATATGTTTTTTTGGTATTCCAGTTTGTAATTTATATATGAATGGAAAAAGTCCTAAAATTTAGTTGTGCAATTTTTTTTTTAAAGAAAAAGGAGCCAAATCAAAATACATTGTAAAAAGAAGGGATATTTATCAAATACCCCTCGACTTTTCTTAGTATTTTAAAACACTTTTTACCTTTTAGATTCCTACAAAAATTATTTAATAATTTGATTGAATTTTTTTACCCCTTATGTCTTAATTTTAATATAACATTTATTTGATTTTATTTTGGACTAAAAGATCCCTCATTTAAATTTTCTTTATTTTTCATATTTATTTTTCTTTCAAATTAAAATAATAATTAAAAAATTAAGACACAAAATATAATTTTTTTAATATGTCAATTTGTGTTAAAATATTATTTTCTTATTATATACTAAAATATCATATTACTATATCAAAATAAATAAAAAATATAGCTTCTCATTTTTTAATAAATTTATTCTCACTAAACTAATTTTAATGGATAATTTTCAGTTTGTTGTTGTAAATATAACCTACTACATTCATTAGCTTATCATATATTCATTCTTTCGGTTATCTTTATTCTGAATAAAATTTCATGAAATTACCATTGAAAAAACAAATATCTTTGTTCAACATTTAGTTTTAGCTCATTTTCATAAGATATCAAAATGAAAACATGTTTTTTCCTTCTTAATTCTTAATTTGAAATTAGATCAAAATACTTATTTATAATTATTGTGAAGTGAATTTTCTTATGTTTTCTCTTTAGTTCTTTGTTTGTTCATTGCTTTTTTTTTTTATTATTAAGACTTACATTCTTTTTTATTATTAAGACTTGCATTCTTTTTTTTGCATTTAAGCATGGCTTATGTTTTTACATTTAATTTTTGTTTAGATATAATTACTTTAATAATATATCCTCCATTATTATGTTGGGATGCAATAATAGAGGAAAAACTTGCAACGATATATATATTCTTTTTATGATGTAAAATCATAGAAGGTATCACCTATATTAACCTTATCTCTATATGCATCTGTAAAAAAATGAAAACAAAAAATGCAAGAAAAGGTTGTGGACAAACAAGCAAATATATGTCTCGCTTTAGAATGCATAGTTATAAAATATATATTGTCAATATTCATAATTTTAACTCTCTTAAGTAAAAGAGAACAAAGAACTGAAAATAAAATGTGATTTATATTTTTTTTGTATTATAATATTACGGTGTATTCTATTTGTTAAATTTTAAATGTACAAAAATATGTCCGAAGCCGAGTGAGTCCCCTCTAGTATTATATATTGCTAATATTTTCCTATTTCCAGTCGATCTTACTCTTCGACCGCACGTGCCTAAGCCACATGATTCCTTAACCCGTATAAATATCGAATGTAAGGCCCAATATTATCCCATATAATATAAATATATAAATATCAACTTAAAAACCCAATATTAGCCCATATAATATAATTAATAATTTCAAATCCCAATATTATTCCGTATAAGGGGGCAGTTGAATTTTCTACAGTTATACTTACAATTTTAGTGTTTAAATTGAAGAAGTTAAAATTACTATAATTACATTTTTCATGATTGGATTGATGTTATTAAACCTAAAATATCATATCCAATTTAAACATTAACCTACCAACCTTTCTTTTTAGTCTTGTCTTTTCTCCGTAATTCGGAAGATCGTAGTTTTGAGAGAAAGTCGAGTTACTGCAAGTGGATGTATGTGAAAACTCAAACTTTCGTAGTTGAACCAAATATCACAATCCAAACACTCAAAAACTCTTCATTACGGTAGGTGCACTTTCCAACTAGCGTACTTACATTATCCAAACAACCCCTAATTTTATTCCTAGCCCCAAAGCTGGGTTTTTCTTGAATTTTTGACATGTGTCCACTTTTTTTAATTGATCTTCTGTTGCAATTTCATATAAATTAAGTTTTGTATATTTGATGTATTGCAATGAACATGAATCAGCAAATACATGTATTTTAAAAATACATGTATTTGATGATTCATATTGCATGTTTAAATTGGTGTATTCAAAATTATATATTGTTTGATTTTGTTAAAAATCATAAATTTCATGTTTAGTTGATTAATTAATTTTATTTTATACTTAATTATGACCACTAATTAGATTTATCAAAAACTATATATATTAATTAATGACTTGATGCATTCTATAAAAATGTATTGCTAAATACCTTTATTTAAATTCCCAAATTCAGAATTTGTAAAAATAAGACAATAAGTATAATCCACTCAGATACCCCAAATATAACATGCCCAGATTCAACCAGTAAATAGAACTTTTTTATTTCTTTTTTTTTGGGTTACTTGTACACACTCTAGATTGATATAGTACTGGTTGATTTTGATTTTGTTATTGTTCTTTTTTTAGGGCAGATTTTATTATTGTTCTTGGGTATATGAAATTCTTGTTTTGTTTCTTCTGACTAGAGCATATTTATTCAATCCCATATTCATTGATAAACATATTTTGAGTATAGTATTATTCTATACTATAATATTATGTTCTATATATATAATTATTATATTTTTTTAATATAAAATAAAATATTATGCATTCATATATAGATATTATAAACTATGCATTAATATTTATGCTTGGTTGAGCTCTGTTACGAAAGTTAAATCGGACCTAAATAGGCCTCCATATGTTATATTTATTGTAGCCCATATTATTATTAGACGGCTTACTCAATGAGAAAAAAAAATGACGTGGAAAGATTTCACAGTTCCCTCTTCCTAAAACTTCAAAAACATATTTAAATCCAATCAAATCCAAAACTCTTCGAATTATTCCCAATTCACTCAAATTCAAATCAGGAGGATATTTTCTCCAGTTTAAATTCCCAATTTAATCTCTGAGTGTTTTCGAATCGTGACTCATGGTGAGTTTAGAAACCCTAATTCCTGTTTTGATTTTCTGTGAATTAATTAGGTTTTTGGGGTTTCGAACAGGAGGACGATGCGAAGGAAGATCTGGAGCCTTTGTTTGATTATACTCGTGTTCAGCCGGCGGATTTCTTCTCATTTGATGGTATTGAGTTTCTCTGAGATTCGTACTTGTTCTAAGTTTCTTTTCTTTTCAATCTTTTTTTTGCTTATATTCCATCGAAAGCTTCAATTTGCGTAATTGATGGTTGGGCTAAGGTTTCGAATGAAAAGCCTCGTTCTTTAGGGGTTATTTCTGCAAAATTCTAGTTTTCAGTGGCATTTATGCAAAATTTGATTATCCTCTTTTCTGTATTCAATTCAATTACAATATATTTAATTTCTTCTTCTAATTGTATCTTTTATGATTATAATAGATTCAGACATAGACAAATCAGAAATCTTTTCTCACTGTAGAAAGAAAATCAAGTCAACTGATGCGGTAATTTTTCCTTATATCTGCAATTTTATTATTTTCAGTACCAATTTCTTAGTTCCTTTATTCATGTTTGCAATTTTCTTATTTCAATTTAGGAGAAGGAAAACAAAAAGGGAAAGGATGGTGATGATGATGTGGCGGTAGAAATGAAAGGAAATAATAAAAATAAAACAAATAATGATAAAATGGAAGAAGATGATTGGTTGCTTCCGCCTCCACCAAAGACTCTGACTGAATCCAAACAAAAAGAAGACAAAACTTTACAAGAATTAAGGTATTTTATTATTGTTTTATTTTTTTTGTTTCAAGAATTATTTTATGAGATTGTGATACAGTTTTATTAGTGTTTTTATGGTACATTTTACCAGTTTAGGATTGTTATACTCTTTTTATAATTATCCTTGCTTTTTAATATTTAATTGAGCAATTAATTGTGAATTAAGGCTAAATTGGTTTGAATTAATCATACTTGCACAGCTGACGGTTAATTCAGGCTTAATTCATGTATTTATTACTTTTTTACATTGTTAAGTGTCTAAAATAACATTTGTATTATATATATATATATATATATATATATATATATATATATATATATATATATATATATATATATATATTATGCTTATTGTTTCCCAAAATTACATGAAGATTAAAGAAGCAGGAGTTGGCTTCACTCGCTCAGTCAGCGCAAGACGTGTTGAAAAATTTGGTCGAAAACGTAAAAATGGAGGTGAAAAGTGCGAAAAAGCCCCTTGAAGAAGTGATATTAGATGAACCAATACAAGAGAGGCAAAAGATCGTTATTTCCATTCAAGACAAGGATGGCCAAAAGCAGTTTTGCATTTATAAGGTATATAATTATATTAAGGTGTTTTATTATGGAAAATAATTTCATATATAACCTAAATCTTGAATATTATTCCAAAAGTTGGGTATTTTTTCTGATTTAGGGTGTGTCCTTATTTTTTGTTTTTTTTATAAATGCAGGATGATAAATTTGAGAAACTTTTCAAAATTTACGCCAAAAAGGTTAATCTTAAAGCAGAAGATTTGGTATTCAGTTTCGATGGAGATAAAGTCGCTCAAAATCAAACCCCTATTAGTCTTGATTTAGAAGATGATGACATGCTTGAAGTCCATGTCAAATCGAAGTGAATGAAAATTAGGGTTTGATGGAAAATTAGGGTTTGGGTGGGGCAATACTTTGGAATGTCAGATATGCCCCTGTAAGTTTGAAAAATGTTGTGTATGGCCTAGCTTAACTGCTCTATTGAGAAATGCAAAATAACTCAAGTTATAGTTTGTATTTCTATTTTGTTTTTAAAAAAATGGAACGGGTATGGATGATATTTTAAATATAACTTGAGGTTATATGAGATACTTTTTTGTTTTTTGTGGGCGTATGTTGAGATATATTGAGGTTTTGCAGGGAGAAATGTGAAATTATCATCAAATGATTTCTTTTTGTATCTCTTTTTGTGATCATTCCATTCATTTTGTTAGTATTTGAGGATTTGTACATGATATTTTGTTAGAGCAATTATATGCAACACTTAATAGTACAAGCAGAGAAGTTTAATTGTCTGCCCACAAACTTAAATAGAGAAGGAAAAAAGAATGGTAAAAAAATAAAATAAAATATGTTTTTAGAGTATGTTTGACAATATAACTTCAATAACATTTTTACTATTTCAAATAATATTGAATAAAGTTTTTAAACAAAATATGTCCTATAAAATCTGAACCAGATGTCTATACTGTGGTTGGAAGTGAAGTGTACAGGACTATCAGATAATAATCGAGCTGCTTCAATAACATGACTAAAAATATGAGTGTTCACAATTACATATGGTCAAGGCTTCGCTAGGCGCAGCCTTGCCAAAATCTATTGAAGAGTCGAGCTCCATCACTGAAATAATCATAAAAGGGCCATCATTGAAACTATTTTGCGACTAATTGGTATTCTCTAGTATCTCATTATATAATTACAATCATTTTGTAAGCTGTTTATGCAAAAAAAAAGAGCCACCCTTAATTTCAGAGAATATTAATAAATTTGCAAATGATGTGTTCATCCCTTGATGTACATCATACAAATCTAGTGAGGATAATTAAGATTAATTATATTAATTACATCAAATCAAACTAGCCATCCTAATTATATTAATTAAATAAGATTTAGAGGATGATGACAAGTCCACATTAAATCAAACTGACGAAAGATTAGTCAGGAAATTTCATTTGTGCTACTTTAAAAGTCTTGAAATGTCATATTTGCCCCTGTAAAGTTGTAAAATTTTATGCGTATCAGTATATGCTAATTTATTGTTTAATGGTTCTTTTAAGAAATGAAAAAATAATCAAAATTGTTTTCTGTATTTTGCTTAGAAAATTTGGGAGGAGGGATGTGGAAGATATTTTGCATATATTTCAAGGTTATATGAGATATTTTTTTCTTCGGGTATATTAATATATTGAGGTTTTGCTGGGCTAAACTCAAAGTTTTACTCAACATTTCATTATCAACATTCGTATTGTATTGTTTGCCACATAAATTGTAGTACAAGCACTAAAATTGTACTGTTTGCCACATAATTAAACAGAAATAATCAATAACATTTAGCACCTCCTTCAGAAGATAATCTTAGTAACTTTGTAATTATTTTTAGAAAGAACAGAATAATAAAAAATAAATTACTCTTCATATGTTCTTTTTATTTCATTACTATCATGAAACTTCTGCTGTAGACATACTAACTTTTAGTAACTTCTATTGTGGGTTAATTCAGGCTTAATTCATGTATTTTTTTTTTAATTCTTGACACTGTTAAGTTTCTAAATTAACAATTGTATTTTATATATTTAATTATTTTTATTAATTCTCAAAAGTATGTGAAGATTAAAGAAGCAAGAGTTGGCTTCACTCGCTCAGTCAGCGCAAGATGTGTTGAAAAATGTGGTGGAAAATGTAAAAATGGAGGTCAAAAGTGCGAAAAAGCCCCTTGAAGAAGTGATATTAGACGCCCCAAAAGAAGAGAGGCCAAAGATTTAAATTTCCATTCAAGACAAAGATGGCCAAAAGCAATTTTGCATTTATAAGGTATATAATTATAATAAGATAGTTTATTATTGAAAAATATTTCATATATAACCCTAGAAAAATGTTTTTTTTTTTGAATACTTGCTTGAGAACCCTAGAAATGTTGAAATATTCTTTGTTTAGGAGTAATATTTGAGCATTATATGTATTTATATCTTTAAAATCTTTTTAGTTACCAATTAGGCTAAATGCTGAATTTGTGATAATCATATTCTTATTTCAATTTTAGTAGAAATTGTTTATTTTTCTTATTTAGGGTTTCTTTATTTTTTTGTTTGAAATGCAAGATGATAAGTTTGAGAAGCTTTTCAAAATTTACGCCAAAAAGGTGAATTTGAAACCAGAAGATTTGACATTCAGTTTTGACGGAGATAAAGTCACCCCAAATCAAACCCCGGTCAGTCTTGAATTGGAAAACGATGACATGCTTGAAGTTCATGTTAAATCGAAGTGAAGCAAAATTTGGGTTTTAAGGAAAATTAGGGTTTGGGTGGGGCAAAGTTTCATTTGTACTACTTTTAAGAGTTTGAAATGTCAGATATGCCCTTGTAATTTTGAAAATTGTTGTGTATGGCCTAGCATTGAACTGCTCTCTTGAGAAATGCAAAATAACCAAATTTGTAGTTCATAATTCTATTTTCTTTTGAAATGATGGGAGGAGGGGGTATGGATGATATTTTACATGTATCTTGAGGTTATAGGAAATAACCTTTTGTTTTTGTGGGTTTATTGATATATTGAGGTTTTGCACGGGCAAATATGAAATTATCGTCCAATGATTATACATGATATTTTGTTAGAGCAATAATTAACAGTACAAGCAGAGAAGTTCGATTGGTTATCACATATTATTAAATAGAAAAAGGAAAATAAAATAAATTAAGAAAATTGGAGTATTTGTTTGAGAATAAAACTTTAATATTTTAAACATTTTAAAGAAAAAGCTGAGGGAAATTCAGAATATTTCTTTGTCTCCTTGAATATGAAAAACGTTACTATGTTAAAATCTGAACTAAATGCGCAAAAATATGAAATTAATTTTTACTTTTGTCACATGATTGAAAATATAAGCTTGAGTTTTCACAGTTTCATATGGTGAAGACTTTGCAAGGTGCAGATTTGCCAAAATCTATTGAAGATTCGAGCTCAATCACTAAAGTTCTCAAGATAATATGACCCTTGAAACCATTTTGTGACTAATTGATTTTCTCTAGTATCTCATTATATAATTACAATCTTCTAATAAAATCATGGTAATGAAAAAATAAAGCCTTGTTTAATTTCACAGAATATTTATAACTTTGCAAATGATGTGCGACTCAGTTTTGAGTATATAGATGATTGAATTAGTCACATAAATTATGTGCTCATCCCTAGTTGTTACATCACACAAATCTAGTGAGGTTAATTAAGTTTAATTATATTAATTAAATCAAATAAAACTAGCATTTCTAATTATATCAATTAAACAAGATTTAGAGGATGATGACGTGCTTGAAGTCCACATTAAATCAAAATGTAGTGTTTGTCAGGAAATTTCATTTGTACTACAAAATAATCTTGATATCATATTTGGCCCCTGTAAAGTTTGAAAATTTTATGTATATCAGTATATGCCTTGGCTTAACGTTTAATGGTTCTCTTGAGAAATGAAAAAAACTAACCAAAATTGTTGTTTTCATTTAAGCGCGAAGTTTTGCGTGAAGGAAATTTCTTTTTCATCAACAATGTTTGTGATCATAGTTTTATCTTGGAAAATTAACTTTACACAACATTACAATGTTCATTATCAAAACTTTGATATCTTGAAAAGATAATTTGGAAAATTTCAAAGAAAAATTATATGTTTCAATTTTAGAAAATAATTTGATATTTTTAGTATTGAAAGAATAATTTCGACATTTGAATTTTCTAAAGGAAAATTTGAAAGCGCGACGGGTTTGAGCACGCTTAAAACTCGACGAAATTCTGTATATATTGTTGTTTCGGTTTTTCAATTCACTATTTTTTCTATATATTGTTTCACTGTTTTTACGTATATACTGTTTTCTTGCAATTTGTATTGTTTGGAATTTGTATATAAGGTTTTTTTGTTTTTCAATAAACTATTTTTTTACATATATTTTTTTTACTGTTTATGTATATAAAGTTTACAAGATAATGAATCGTGTATACTGTTTATTGTCTCTATTCGCGAAAAAAAAGAGGAAATCGTGCTGCATGAGAGAAAATCCTTGTCATGCGGCATCAGGTCTCATTTTTTAAAGTTAGAATTTGATATTTCTAGTTTACTAAAAGGTATGCATGAAATTATCACAGGCAAAAGAGAGAAGAAAAAAAAGAGAGGAAATGAATGGCACCACATAATGAGAAAAATTAGTTAAAAATAAAAAGGAAATCCGAAAACACCGTGATAAAATAATACAAGCATTTTACAAAATTTTTTTTTTTTGAAGGAACCGTTCAAATTGTTAAATTAATTAAAAGAGAAGTGATACAGGTAGGGGAGCTACATCACATAAGTAGCCATAGCTACCATACCCATACTGCCATACAGGACCTTGCCCTGGTATGTTACCAATGTTCTATCCACAATAATGCTTCATGAGATGCTTTCTTAGCGACGATCGCTGGAGTGGATTTCTTTTTTTTCTTTTAGCAAGTTTGGAGAGTGCTTGATTGTCTCCCATCCAAAGTATGGAACGGATTTCTTGTCGTTGAAGATTTTACAAATAATTAATCTTCAAACTGCAACACAGAAGAAAAATAAATAACCATAAAACAGTCTCTGTCAATTCTTCACTGGTAACTAAGTGAATTGTCAACCTCCATTTCTATGATGTTCATCATAAATGATCTCTCAAATTATTTTGCAACAAATTGATTTTCTCTAATATATCATTATAAAAGTATGATAGTTGAATAAACGTTATGTTTCTGTAATGGAAAGAGCGTTTTGTAGGTTAAGAAAATATTTTTAATATACAAATAATGGGTGCCTCAAATAAATAGATGACTGAATAAGTCACACATGATATGTATGCAACCCTAGTTGGTAGATCACGCAAATCTAGTAAGTTGAACAATATTAATTAAATCAAATAAAGTAACGGGAGCTGATATTGACCGACGGTACTGTAGAGACTCTGTAACGATGGTATATAAAAACTGAAAAAAATTATATAAACTGAAAACAAACAGTATATAAAAAATTCATTCGGTAAAACAGTATATAAAAATATATAAACTGAAAACAAACCGTATATAAAAATTCATTCGGTAAACAATATATATTTTAAAAAATGAAAATAATATATAGCGTATATAGAAACGTGCGAAAATAATATATAATTTCAATCTGATGCTACAGTGTCACTATAGTATCCCCTCGTGTTTTCTCATTTCCCTAAAATAACAGTTTTAATCAATCTAAATGACTTCTCCATGAAAAGTTATAACAAGAAAATTGTAGAAAACTAACAATTTCACTATTGTAATAGTAGTTTGAACACTGAGTTTGCATATATATATATATATATTTCTAACATTGAACATTCCAAAAAAAATCATGCCAGAAGGAGAAAAAGTTAGAAGAATTATTTTCGAACATTCAGTGATTGTTTTTTATTTTTGAACATTCTGTGTTTGTAAAAATAAAACACAGAATATGCTTTGAAACTTTAGCATTTGACTGTGTTTTTTTTAAACTCAACCATTTGAAAATCCTTCTTTTCTCACATCATCAAATTATTTATTATTATGAAAAAGAATTGAATAAGCTAAAACAAAACTAGAGGTATGCACACCCCCAAAATGACAAGAAAATAGGAGCACACTGTTGTTTAGAGCTAATTTGAAATTCTGAACCTTTTCCTTCTTTAATAGTATTCAGCTACAGTTAATCAACAAATTGCAATTGTGATAGTAAATTATTTGGAATTTAATTTTTCTAGAGAAAATCTAAAATTTCTAAGGACAAATTTTCAGAATTATTTTAATACTTCAATTTTTTTTTTTTTTTTGAGATCTAATGCTTCAATTATTAGAAGGATAAATTTCATATTTTGTAGTTTTGGAAGTATAAATCTGACATTTGCAATTTTTGATAAACAAATATGATATTTTAGTTTACTGAAAGGTATGTATAAAATTACCATGGGGTAAAGAAGAGAGAAAAAGAAAAAAAAAAATAGAAGAATGTTACGACATTTTGAACGAAATAAAACGCAAACACACCCATAATTTCACGAAATTAAAAAATGATTGCACCATTTTCAGATTTCCCACAACTCAAACCACCAATCAGTTCTTTTCAAATAATTGAAAAAGAAAGAACTATTGCCTGCAAAAAAAAGTTCAGTAAACCCTCCAATAGTAATATATATTTCCGCATTTCATAAAATTCATTAAATATTATGCTAAATAGAGTTTTTTTCTTTCAGTTATGTGCATAAACCGTACTTTTTCTGGGATATTATTCTTGACATATAAATTGGATTCTTGCAAGAGAATTTTGTAATCTATTGAATTGCCGAGCTCCATTTCTATTTGGAGTTTATGATAATATGATCTTTCAAACTATTCTTCAACTAATTAATTTTCTCTAATATCTCATTATAAAAGTATGATAGTTGAATAAGCATATGTTTATGCAATATAATGAGCGTTATGTAAGTTTACAAAGTATTTATAATTTATATATATAGATGATTGAATGTCACACGAAATATGTGCACATCCTAGTTGTTGGATCACGCACATGTAGATGATTGAATCAGAATCCTTCATTCTTTAACAATAGTGTAGTAAGGTTAATCACCAAATTGTAATTGTGATAATAATGAATTATTTGAAATCTGAAGTTTCCATAGAAAATCTAAAATTCAGCATCTTTGGGAGGACGAACTTGACATTTCAAAATAATTTAATGCTTAAGTTATTAGATGGGTAAATTTGATATTTACAATTTTGGAAGGATAATTCTGATATTTGCAATTTTGAAAGACATTTTTTTGACAAATAATTTTGAGAGATAAGTATGATATATTTTAGTTTATTGAAAGGTATATATGAAATTACGATGGGCAAAAGAAGAGAAAAATAAAGGGAAAATAAAACAATGTCTCGACATTATAAGAACAGTATTTTTGAATTAAAAAACATCAAAAAGAAAACCCAACAATAAAAACAAAAACTTTGTAATAAAATAATACAGCCATTCTACAACTAACTAGTCTTCAAACTACAACAATAACTCACAAAGAACTCACAACTAAAAGAACTTTGTAAATTTTATCTTTTAAACACTTGAGTGTAGAATCACCTACCTCAAGCTCAGCCTAAAAAAAATAAAATAAAAGAAAATAACTCACAAAATAGCACTGTGTCAACGCTCCACAAGTAATAATATAATACCCTAAAATAAGGGTAAAACCAAAAAAAATTGTTAGGCTAACACATACGTAAACAGAAGAAATAACTCACAAATAACACATAAATATTAACAAATAATATCTCACAAATAATACACATTATATATGCATGTCATGAAGTTCAATATATGTTATACTAAAAAAGTTATTTCTTTGATTTATGCACATTAATAATATTTTGTTGGACAATTTGGCGAGATGAATTAGACTCTTGCGAGAGAATATTTTTTATCGTCTATATAAACTCCTTTTGAAGACCACTGAATTTCTTCCAACTCCAAATTCTCAACTAAAATCTGCACAATAAATTAATTTTTTAACATTTTATTCAAAAAAATTAATTGTAATTTTACATATTACGTACTAGGTACTCGATATAGCATATGGCCATAAATTATTTCATGCAAAACCTTTCAAACCAAAAATATCATCATAACCCTGCCTCGCATATTTCTTTAAAAAAAAACCTAAACTAGTTGCTTTCCTAAATAATTGAATTTCTGAGCTTGATTTATATAAAACTTTACGATAATATGATCTTTCAAACTTGTTAGAAACTAATTGATTTTCTCTAGTATCTCATTATGGAAGTATGATAGGTGAATGCGTGTATTCAATATAAAGAGTGTTGCGTAAGTTTAGAGAATATGTATAAATTTACAAATAATGGGTGCCTCAATATATAAATAATCCAATATGCCACACAAAATATGTGCATCCATTACTTTATAGATCACGCAAAAAGTTGAATTATATTAAGTAAATCAAAAAAATTAACACTCCTAATCGATCTAAACGGCTTCTCCATAAAAAGTCATACTTCAAAACAAAGTAGCAAAAATATTCATTATTAAGTTTGTAAAGATGAGTTTTTTACCACCCTTTTTTTCTAACACTGAATACTCCAAAACAATTTTTTCATGCCAAAACAAATTGTAATTGTGATAATAAATTTGATTCTTTAGTTTACTGAAAGGTATATGAAATATCCACAAAAGAAGAGAAAAGATAAAAGGGAAAAATAAAATAAGGGCACGACATGCTTAGAAAAATATTTTTGAATTAAAAATACAACAAAATCCCAAAAATAAAAAACTTTGTAATAAACTATTACAAGCATTCTACAAACAACTAATCTTCAAATTACAACAGAATAACTCACAGATAACATTACATCCCAATCCTGCACAGGTAATAACAATAATAATACCCTAAAACTAGGGTTTCTTTCATTTATGTGCACATTTTTGGGGAAATTATTTCGGAGAGATGAACTGGACTCTCGCGAGGGAATATTCTTTATCAGCTATCCAAACTCCATTCGAAGACCATTGTATTTCTTCCCACTCCAAATTTTCCGCTAAAATCTGCACAATAAAATTACTTTTTAATAAAAAAATTGTGATTTTACATTTTAGACACTTAGATATATAATATGACGATTGGCGATAAATTCTTTCATGTAAAAGCCTGCAAAACTGAAAATATCATCATAACCTGCCTCTCATATTAATTAAAAAATTGACAAAAATTTGAAAACAGAGGCAGTCATGATATTTTCTTATACTTTACAGGGGTATATGTGATATTTTGACATTTTGCAGGGTTCAGAGGTGATATTTAAACATTTCGCACGGGTATACGTGATATTTTGACAGTTTGCAAGGGCATATGTGATATTTCTTAAATTTTCAGGTTACATGTAACATTTTCCCATTCCGCAGGGGTATATATGAAATTTTTCCATTTCACAGGGGCTTAAACAAAAATACGCCAAAAATATTAATTTACCTCCAACTGTTCAGCCGGTATATGTGATATTTCTTATATTTTGCACAGGGGTACATGTGATAATTATTATATTTTGCAGGGGAGGGGGTAAACGTGATATTTTTCCATTTTGTAGGGGTAAAAAGGAAAATATTGAATTACCTCCAAATGTTCAGACGGTAAGGGAATTCCGAGAGTGCGCATGACGGGCTCAGGCATGGGCTTCCTGCACCGGGTCCACCTGAAGGAATCCACCGGATCCTCTGACGAGCTGGAACCGTTTTGGTGATTGTGGTGAGAATTAGGGTTAGGGTTTGGGTGGTGAGAGGTGGGTTGGTGGTGGTGGTGGTGGTCTGAGGAGGAATTAGGGTTTGGGTGAGGGTGAGGGTGAGGGTGAGAGTGAGAGTGAGAGTGAGAGTGAGAGTGAGAGGTGGATTTTTCGCCGGCAAAGGATAGTTCGTATCTGAAAAGAGTTGATAAAAATTTGAAGTTGTTATTGTAGATTGAGTAATTGCACAAGAGAGAGAGAGAGAGAGAGAGAGAGGGTAAATAGGAAGGATGAAAATGGGGAGTAATTGCACAATTGAGGACTCAATTAAGACAGTGATGGATTAGATTTTTGATGAATTGGAGCTAATTTGGGAGATTTGGTAACATCGGGGTAAATTTGTTATTGATGAATTTACATGAGAAAAAAAAAAGCAAAATTGAGGTCGAATTGGGTGGAATTGCAGCATAATTTGGGCAATTGAGGGTTCAATTCTGATAAAATTGGATTAGATTACAGGTTAATTACACAATTGGGGCTATAATTTGTAAAAAAATACCTGTTGAAATGAGTTTCAAGGTATAAAACTTCGCCCCTTTTGAGCCTTGCTGACGTGTACTGAGACTTCTTCAAGCCCTTGTCAGCAACAGCATTAATGCTGTATTTCAACCTAAATATAAAAAAAATATTTATATATGCACTTCAGAAAAAGTCTGTGCATTCAAACAGTTTCAATTATACTTTTCAGTATTTCCCACTGTTAGAGTTCAAAAGAATCATCCTTTTGAAAAGAGCAATTTTTTTTTCCACAAAAACCAACATCTATCAGTATTCAACTAAAACACAATCTTTAACACAAAATTAAAAAAACAGCTCCAACAAGAAAAGATAAATAAATAAGTTACCAAGGCTCGTTGCAAAGGTTGTACTGCACAGTCACCTCCCTAACAAACTTCTGCTGACGCAACGCATTCTGCAAAAACACAAATAGTTAACCAATCAATCAATTCATTCATAAACAACCAACCAAATGAATAACTAAATAAATATAATATAAAAAAGGTAGTACAGAAGCGGCAGAACGAGTGGTCATGGTGCGTTCGACCGAAACAGGGGCGAGAGTCGGCTCGAGCCCTGAAGTGTGCTGCAGTCGAGGCTCCAGCTCTATCAAATCCCCTCCTTTCTGCATAAAATTATGCATTCACACCAAAATAATAATAAGAATAACACAAAAGACAAAGGAATAACAAAAAGGGGGAAATATCATATCATGGGTGTGTACAAAACATAATCATATTATGTAAACCCCTCTTTTCTGTATTTTTTTAAAAAGCGGAGCCAAACTATTGTTTCTTCGTTAACTTTTTTTTTTTAAATAGAATAAGTCAGAAAATGCGGTATGATTGTCGTTTTAGTAATTAGTAGAGGGATATTTTCTATGGTTCTTATGTTTTATAAGGGAATTGGTGGCATTTCACTAGCCTGGCATGTAATATTAAACTATTAATAAAACAATGAATCGTTTATCTTAAAAAACTAAGAAATGTTCCAATCCAATACAGATGATTAATTACTAAGTATTACTGACCAGTGTGATATTTAATTATTAGATATATAATAATTAAATTTGAAAATCAAACCTTGACAATGAAGCAACTCTCGACGCGATAACTGCAGCTTATTCCGTCTCCCCACGCGCGCGAACGCACATTATTCCTCAAAGTAGAAGTATAACCTTAAATACAAAAAATCAACATTAAAACCACAAAATTGCAAATCAGTCCCTCCGTTTCAAATGGAATAAATTCTTACATTTTTGAGGGGGCAAGACGCGAATAGTCGCCTTCAGTTCCTGAATGGCCGACGGAGGAGGGGAGGAGCTCGGCGAGCAGTACCCCATGTGCATTAATACTGTTCAAATAAAAATTATTTGTCAAAAATAAAAATATTTTATTTTGGAGGGTTAAAATACAAAAATAGTTTGATTTGAGAGTAGAATGTACCTGCGACAAGGTCCGAGTCGTTTGTGTATATATCAGTTCCCCAAAGCTGGGCCCCCTTTACCTAAAAAATATTAAAAATAAAAAAATAAAAATTATTATTTGATATTATAATTTAATACATATATGGGTACAATTGGGAGGAAACTGAGACTAAAGTGAGTCTTAATTGCCACATAAGTGCGTTTAAACTTTGAACCCTAATTTTAGCTTAGTAGCACAATTGAGGCACGATTTGAGGGACAATCCGGTCAAATTTACTTTAAAAACTGCCAAAATTGGGGAAAAAGATAAACAAATAAACAAACGCTGACCTGGCGATTTGTGGAAATAACGTACTCAGAAGGAATACGGATCTCCAGCGAGGGACCTACTTGAGAATTCTCAACAATTTTGGCGTCTTTTTGCAAATCTTTGAATTCTCTCCAAGATTTGAGGAGCTCTTGCATGCACTCCCCCGCTTTGTACACAATCACAGACGCCTCTCCTTTGCCTTAAATAAAGAAAAAAAAATCACAAAAGGACAAAAAAAGGATTTTTGCGAAAAAAGGCCTGGATTAAGAAGAAATTGCAGAAAAGTCCATAAAGTTGTTTTGAAAAAAATAATGAAAAGAAGGCGTTTTCTGCAGTTTCTTGATAACTCAAGGGCCTTTTCGAAAAAAGGTCAGAAAAAAGAAGTGGAGAAAATTTGCCAGAAGAGGCGGAAATCAGCTGACCTTGCAACCTGCAATACACAAAAAAGAAAATAATTACAACATGAAAAAGTATGCATAAATAATAACAGAACTATCTTTGTTAACACAAGACAACTGTACTAAGAACAATAAAAATAACAATCATCTTTAAGCCTAGAGTGAATGTTCTCAATGCAAAATAAAAAAAACATACTGAAAACAACAACAGACTAATTATTAGGACGATACGAATACCCATCAGCACGCTCCCCAATTCAAAACCAACACCAAAACCCAACAACATAACCAGACAAAAATAAACAAACAAAACAAACAAATTACCCGTCGTCTCTGAGTCTGGACCTGAAGCGCGGTTCCCGATGCGCCGAACCGGAATTCCCCCTGGCGACCCTCTGCTGCCTCCTCCTCTGCGTCTGCACCCCTCCGAAGCCCCCTCCCTCCCCCTTCTCCCCCTCCGCCACCTGTCTCCCCGCCACCTGTCCCTGTCCTGACGTCACCTCCTCCCCCTTGTTGTTATTATTATTATTATTATTATTATTATTATTATTATTATTATTATTATTATTATTATTATTATTATTATTATTATTATTATCTTTTGCTGAGTCGATGTTCGTCGGTGTGTTGTTGGTTGAGGGTTCCTTTTCGGTTGTGGATTCCTTTTTGAGTGATGATGAGTCTTTGACTTTGTCCTTTTTGACTGCGTCGGTTGTAGTGGTGGGATCTTCGGTGGGCGGGACGGATGGTACGGAAGGTACGGACGGTGAGGGTTTGACTTGGTCGTCAGATGGGGGGACGGGTACAGGCGGGAAGCCCCAAGTGGGGATTGTAGGATTAGGGTTAGGGTTAGGGTTAGGGTTAGAAACCCTAATGTTTGTATTAGGGTGGTGGTTGTTGTTGTTGTTAGTAGTATTGGCATTGGTATTGTTTCCGTTTGTTGGCGTTTTGTTTCCGTTTGTTGGCGGATCGGTCTCGTCTTGCTTCGTACCGGCTTTGTTACTCGTACCGGTATTACCAGGTTGTTGGACCGGTACAGGTTCAACCGCCACGTCAGAACTCTCTTTTGTACTTTTCTGCTCTGCGGAAGATGAAGGAGGTGGGAGGGATAAAACCGCCTTTTGCGTCGAAACAGGATGAGCTGGCGTATGAGCTGGCGCTGGTGCCAAAACTACTACTGGCGCTTGTACAGCTGGCGGCGGTTGAACAGGTCGTCTTTCCTCACGGTTCTCGATGCGAGGGGCTTTCGAGAACCGTGCGGAGTCTTGCGAGTTGTCGAGCGGGTGACAGCTGGCGCCGCCAGGCTGGACGGGTTTGTTGGCGGTGGTGGTGATTGTTTCTTCATGAGGCCTTTTGTTGGACGGAGTTGAGTTTGAGTGGGTGGGGATTGGTGGTGGCGGGTCCTCGTGAGGAGGAGGGCGTTTTGGTAATCCGCTCATTTTTCGAAGGGTGGATCTGTAAAAAGAAGGGAGAGTTATTGGTTGCTTGTTTTAGGGGTTGAAGTAAAGAGATTAAATCAGGTTGTAGAATTATCTTAATTTCAGTTAAGAATAATGTTTAAAGGGGAAATATGGTATTTTGAAGGTTTGTAAGGGCGAAATGTGAAATTCGCCAAATCTGAACTAATTTGGTCAAAGTAAGGAATTAAATCAGGTTCCGCTTCAAATTTAGTTATAAATAATTAAAAAAATATATGGAGACTTGATTTTTCGGAATTAAATTTATTGTTTGAAATAGAAGAGGAAAAGGAAATGAGTTAATGTTCAAGACAAAAAGTTAGGATGAAATTGACTTGAGTTAAAAGGGAAATTTTTAGGGGTTGTACAAATCTTCCATTTTCTGGATCCAAACCCTAATTTCTAAACAACTAATTGAAAAAAAGATCATTGTAAATAGTGGATAATCAGTGGAACAAAAATCTGACGAAAATGAAAATCCAAACAATTCATCACAAACCCCTCATGAGATTAAATTCACGTTAAAAACTAAAAGGATTCACAAAATTAGCATCAAAATAACGCTAAACTACAGGGAAAACAAACTAAACAGAAAAAAATACACAGTTCCTCAAAGTTAATCAAATCAAACAAAAGGGTGAAATTACCACTGAATAACAAATTAATGCGGTAAAATACCACTTTACATCAAAAAAGGGCAAAAATTAAGAATTAGAAGCCTTACTGAGGAAAATCTGAATAAGAAAAACTAAAATTTCCAAAAATTCCATTACAAAATCCGCAAGAGATTAAATTCACGTTAAAAAACCAAAACGATTAACAAAATTGCACAAAAATAACGCTTAACTAAACCAAAAAAAAATTAAACGAAAAAAACACATTCCTAAAAAATAACCCGGACCCAAAAAAAAGAGGGCAAAATCACCACTAACCAAAAAATTAATTTGTTAAAAACCAACTTCAAAATCACAAAAAAGGGTAAAAATCAAGGATTAGAAGCCTTACCGAGAGAGAAAAAAAAAGAGGGCAAAATCAACAGTAATTAACAAATTAATCCGTTAAAACCCACTTAACAATCACAAATAAAGGTGAAAATTCAACAAGGATTAGAAGCCTTACTAAGAGAAAAAGCTCGGTGGTTTTCCTTGCGAGATCGTCTGAAACAAAGAGAGATTAATTAAGAAACCGAAAGTGTGTGAAATGACTTGTATTTAGCCTCTGTTGTCTGTAGGGTTCGCTTTTATATTTTGAGATAGTTTTGGGCCTAGTTGTAATCTTGGGCCTTCAAAGGCCTCCCTCTATAGCTTTTTTTTTTCGATACAAGCCCGTAGCTTGTTAAGATAGCATCTCTTGTATAAGATTAGACATGAAATGAGAGATCTTATTGTTAGGGGTGTCAATGGAGATCTTATTGTTAGGGGCGTCAATGGATCGGTTTCGGGTCGGATCCAGGTAGAATCCACATGCGGATCCAATTTAAATTCAAAAGATTCAAATACGAATCCAAATTCATTAAGAAAATAAAGATTCATATAAACCCATTAACGAAACGGATTTCGGATCACATTTTGGATCATGTCATCAAGTTTAAAAGAAAACTATAAATGAGTAAATCTCATAAAATACGTGATTTATTGCCCATTTTTTCTTGCCAAATATTCACTCTAATTAATTTCTAATATATCATAAAAATACGGGATTTTTTGCCCATATTTTCATATTTATTATTTTGTTGTTACATATGTATATTTACTATATATTAATTGTCAGATTCATTTCGGGTTTCGGATTCGGATCTTGCAAGATCCAAATACAAATCCATTAAACTAGCGATCTTTTTCAAAAATCCAAATGCGAATCCATTTTAACTATCGGACAAATTTTTTCGATCCACATGTGAATCCATTCACTCGGATTCGGATCGGGTTATCGGATTATGGGTATCCATTGACACCCCTACTTACTGTAGGTCAGCAAAATAGAGTTCATATATGAAGTGTCAGTATTTTGGAGTGCCCAACAGTATTCGATTACAAAAGATATGATGAAATTACAAAAAAATATTTTTGTAAATACAAAAGGTATAGTGAAATTACAAAAAAGTATATTTGTAAACACAAAAGGTATATCCAAGTACAAATATATATATGTGTACAGCTAAAACTATATGGCGTGCGCTTCTGGACACTCTAAAAACTGGGCACTCCGAATAATTTCTCAGCAAAATATACTTTTCTCAACAATCCTTTTTTTTTCTTAGACAATCCATGATCGATCAATAATGGGTTATTAAATTTGCTACATATTAAGTTAAATATATTTGTTGTAACTCAAATTTGGGTCTCTCTCAAAATCGACGAAATATTTTATCATTTGAGCTAACAAGATTTGGCATACTCAATAATCCCTTAAAACAAATATAATTATAGATAAGTTATTTTTTAATTTAATTTATGCATTTTCAGATTGTATATTGTTAAACAAAAATTATCCGGAGACACCTAAAAAAAATAATCCGGCAATTTGTCCAAGTATATTAACAAAAAAGGTCTAGAAACTGAAGTTTAGAAATTCATAAGATATACATATACTAAGGACTTTTACGGTAATATTCATGATATTTCTGATTTTATTTAAGGCACAATGAATATTTTTACATTATGCATTATATTAGTGCCAAGAGGATTTTCACTATTCTTACTTTTTTTGAAGGAAATTTAGACAGGGTTCTAAAGCTCCCCATCCAAATGAGAAAATATGTGAGGCTCTTAATTGTTAAAATTTCATGGTTTTAATGCGGAAGTCCAATTAACCATCCCCTTCTTTTTCACTTACCTTTGGACAATTCCATGGGGTCACCCAGAGCCAGCCCCAGCGGTAGTCCCGCGAGACCTGAGTCTAGAATCTAAAATTTTGAGAGATCCAAAATATATTTCATTTTCTATATATATATATATATATATATATATATATATATATATATATATATATATATATATATATATATATATATATATATATATATGTTAAAATAAAAAATACCCCAACACTTGATAAACCAAGCAAACACAGTCCACAAACATTTTTCTCCTCGTTCCGCCAGAAATAGAAACTCACTCAATTTCCCCTCTCACCAAACATAAGCCCCTTCGTGAAATTGCAATAAAAAGTTGAGTTAAGCACAGTAACTCACGGCTCCACATCAGCCGTTTGTCAGCGTATGACACCGTCTTCGTTTTATTATACTAGTGAGTTTATGCTAAGGCCGTCCAACCTCTAGTCTTATCTCGTCTCTTTTTTTCTCCTCAAATTCAGTCAATTTGGTCTTGATTCATAAATTTCAGTGGTATTTTTCTATCTTCTAATTAAAATTGTTCTTGTTCTTGACATATGAAATGAGTTGTCAATTGATTATTGAAAATCGGTGAAAAATAATATCTTGTTAGTTATTATGGTTAATTGATTTGAGTTGATTATTAGGAATTAATATAATTTATTTTTAGAAAGGCTAGTAATTAGTATTATTGGAGAATTAAACTTATTTGAATTATTGGGTTGATTATTGGTAAGGCTAGAAAGTTAGGGATTTAAAATTTGTAAACAAAATATAATATTAAAAATTATATATGATATTTTTGTATAGTAAAATAATATGTATATATATATTGAATTTTTTTATTTGAATATTTAAAATTTTTGTAATTTTTTGGGAGTTTTTTTCAAAATAGATCTAGAACCCTTGAAAACCTGGGGCCGGCCTTGGGGCCATATCATCTTTTATTTCTAACCGAATAATTTAGTCATTGCAGCCAAAATTACACCTCTTGATCTTTTAGGGTGTGCTCCAATGAGGAAGAAAGGGAGGGAAGGGAAGAGAATGAATGGGAGAATTTTTTTTTATCTTACTCCAATATCTTATTTTGATAGGAAGGGAAGGTGAATATATGTTTCCTTCTCCTTGGATCATAAAAGCTTCAAAATTTGTCCCCTCCCAAAAAAAATTTGGAGGGTAATGGAGGGTAAACATTTTTTAAAACTCTCAATACCTAAAATATCATTTTTCATTATTTTTATGACATAACAAAAAATGATAAAATTGTCTTTTTATTCTAAATTGCAAGGGCACAAAATTTAGCCTTCATTAATCAATTTTAAGATTGTGGAGCAAGAAAAAATGTCACTTCCCTTCTCTTTTATTTCCATCCTCTCTTGACCTGTCCCCTCCCTTCTCTTTCCCTTTCCCTTCCATAAAAGTTTATGGAGCACACCCTTAGAGGAATTGATATTTTGTGATTTTTTATATACTACTTGCCATGTGGTTTTTTTTGTAATCAAATTTGATATTTCTTATTTCACTCTTGATTTAATGTGAATCATTTTTTCATTATATAGTATGAGTACCAAGATTTGGGTGTGACAAAAAATAATGTTCTTTTTTATGAGGAATAATAAAGTTTTTTTAGTTTTTATAGCCATTATATTACCTATTGCACATATGCGAATACGTGTATCATATCCGATCTGATATGGATACGGCGAAATCTTAAAAAAATATAGAATACAGATGGAAATGACAATTTTATATATTATTTTGTTATTTATTAATTATATTTTATATATTTAATTAATTTATATATATTTATATATTCTAATTTGATGTAGGAAATACTAAAAATTTAATATTATAGAAATATCTTGATCAATGATCATAATAATTGTTTATTATCGTTAGTTAAATAATTAGATAGTTCAATCTTATTTTACTTATTTTAATAATATGTTATTATATGTTTTAAGAATATATGTTCTTACGTTAGAAGTATTCGATATGAATGCATGATATATATGTGAAGTATTCGTTATTACTTAGTAAATCTCAATGTCCAGTAACACAAGATAAACGGAAACATATAAGTAGGATTATGTATGTTTCGGCAACTGGATCTATCATGTATGTCATGTTAAGTACTCGACCGGACGTGGCACAAGCATTAAGCGTAACAAGTAGGTATCAGTCAGATCCCGATGAAAGTCACGAGATGGTTGCATGTATATCTTCATACTTTGACATGGTCAACGTTATCTTTAACCGGATACTTGCAAAAGCTATGCTCAGGTATTTAGTAAACCATAAGTTGGAATGTGAATAATCAAGATATAATTTGTTACTCTTGGATACGAGAGAGATATCTATGGGCTCCTGATAAATTGAGGCTGAAGGAAAACACACGGCCGTGTATGAAAGAATTAACATGTGTCGTTAATGTCTTTTAATTTATTCAGTCTAATTATAGATTATGAAAGAGAATTGATTATATTAAGGATGACATAAAACAATATCTTATAATCAATATAAATATCGTTTGACAAAGGAACTAAATACATGATTGATATTTAGGTTATGATCACGTATCATTCATTTAATTTGGATAATCATAACGTCATACTAGAGGCTGCTTATGATTTATAAACTTGAAATTTATTGCCAACATTAAATGAACCTATAGGGTCGCACATAAATAGATCTAATTCAGTTTGACATAGAAAATCAAAAGGAAGGTGAAGAGGTATAAGCATGAAATATTATAAATAGATGAAGGAGTCGTCTGATTAGGTCAGAAGATTCAGAAAATCCAAGCCACCTTTTGAGAAAGAGAAAAAGAATCGCTCAGACTAAAGCTACAAGGATACAAGTACATGTTTCATAAGATTCTCAACTAATGATAGAGATCAATAGTAGACATTACAAGTTTTCACTATAAATTTCTATAATCTAATAGGCATATATTTCCCTCTAGTAGAACATAAAGGTCATGTTGCCTAATGAGCATTTGATGCTTAGCATTTGCATAGTGCAAGTGGAAGACTGAAGGATTTATGCCATAGGCCAAAGTATTGGACTAGAGATTAGATTATGAGAAACACGTTTATTTAGTTCATATATGATTGAGTATTTGGGTGACTAATATATTTACATATATTAGATCGACCATTAATGACACTTTGGGTTCATGTCATCGGAATACGTGATTCTGATAGTAGAACTGTGAACCAACGAATGACATTCTAAACCGTCCCTAGTGATATGTAAGATGTTTATAGAGATAAACATACTTCAGGTAAGAAGCTACATATCTATACTAGTATATTCGCAGACTGGATGATCATGTTCTGCTGATCATTGACATATGGATGTCAAGTCTGGAATATAGGTACGTGTTAGAGAACACTTACTGGACTGACGAGAATATGCATGGTATATATCATTAGTGATTCTCATATGAATAGTGTACTTGTTCCTACGACCTGAGGTCACCATGAATTCATGTATGAAGAACTGCATACTTTAATATGATCCTACGTCATCCGTAACGGGATAATCATTAGGGTCATCATTAGATATGCACTGAATCATGACGAGAATTGTGAGTGACCAAGATGAAATTTGTTCCTCTCGTCAAGAGGGAGATATCTCTGAGCCCCCTGATGAACTAAGACTGAAAAAAATGCATGGCCATGCTCAAAATAAATTAGCATGTATTGTTAATATCATTTTGTATTTACTCAGTCTAATTCTCGATCAGAAAAGAGACTTTGATCAAACTCAAGGATGACATATTACCGTACCTTGTGATCAAGACGTATATTGTAGAACAAAAGGAATAAGCAAATGTCTATTCATATAGGTTTATGATCATTGATCATTTCATTTACCATGGGTAGCCATGACATTAGTCTAGAGATTACTCATGACCTACGATCTTTAGAAGATCGTTGCCAACGTTAAATGGAACCTACACGGTCACACAATGAACTCCATTCATATGATGTATAAATTGATCAACGAAATAATCAAATATTGGATTGTTGATTATGCAAAACAGTGTTATTCCGTTATCAGCGGAATAGTTACGTTCTCAACGGAATAGCTCCGTTTGGAACATAATAGATATGGAAACTGTAATGACCTTGGCTGCCAATTTTTCTATTAAGGAAATACATATTCCATTACTAACGAAATAGGCGCAGATTAGGTTTTTCAGTTATGGTAACTGAGCAATCGTTCGCCTTCCTCTCTAGTATAAATAGAAGAGCAGTCCCTCTCTATGATACACACAATTCTCAAGTCTTAGAGGCCGCTGTAATACAGAAATAGAGAGAGAGTTTTGTGAGGTAATTTTGAAAAGTATTTTCGGATTCGTCTAATAGAGTCCGATTATTCCGTGTGTCTAAAGTTCGCGTGGATATGAGTAGAGATCTCCTACTTTGGAGATTAGCGAGCGATCAAGTTCTTCATCCCTAGGAAGAGCAAGAAGGTTTGCAGAGTCGAGTTTCAGAAACCAGGAAGAAGAAGGAAGCAAGACGGAAGTTCATTCAGACCTACATCCGCTTCTCTCTCCCGGATTAAGAAGATCCGAGGTATAAATTTTAATAGCATAATCTCGTACCTTTATTTCCTTTACAATGTTTCTAGAGAGGTTGAACCCGTAGATTCCGTTGTGCATGTAACGTATATGGCTACGGGTTTCCCAACAATAATAACATTGATAATAAAATTAACAATAATAATAATAAATAATATAATAATAATAATAAATAAACAATATAATAATAATAATAGTAATAATATAATAATAATAATAATAATAATAATAAAATAATAATAATAATAATAATAATAATAATAATAATAATAATAATAATAATAATAATAATAATAATAATAATAATAATAATAATAATAATAATAATAATAATAATAATTGGATTAGGCCATCCATGTATTTTGTCATCCCAACGTTTTTAAAAATTTCAAAATACATGGATCTTACCCCTTCAAATTCCCATCCACCAAATCAAACATTGAATTTTGGTTCAAATTCATGACTTTGAAATACAATCCGTCTAGATACACCAAATCAAATATGCCCAATATGGACAATCTACGAAAAGATATAAGGTTGTTTCGACTTCACCAGTATTACACAGAATGAAGGGTGTCAATCAATACATGGTCATCCCTTCGTTAGTAGATTAAGTTGGGTGGAATTGTTGGAAGTTTTATCCAACATTGTGAGGCTCAGGTTTTTGAAGATATTCAAGCGTATTTAATGTTTAATCAGTGATGAGACAAATATTCTTTTATTCCAGATAGTGAATAAAACCTTGTTTTATATACATTGTTAAACGCTGATTTGTCAAGATATGAGACCTTATGTACATGTAAGTGTCCACTGTACAGTACAAGTAACCAGCAAGGGATAACTTACAAAAACATCCCTATAATATTTGTTTTGAAGCAAACCTTGTAATACTTTCATAGCATGTTTATATGTAAGAAAGCTACAAGGATCTAAAACACATTTGAAGACCTTGAATGGTTAGTTGCATATGTACAGATAGAATCAATAAATAGCGCGTAGAGAAAACCAATGTATATGTAGTTCAAACATTATATTAATACGGGTCAATTAGGGCCTTAAACAGTCGTAATCACCACCTAATTTTTCTTTGTTTTCACTTATAGAAATGTCCATTCATGCATATATGGTGCTATATGGTGCCAGGTTGTGTTTGAAATTTCAAACTTTTCTTCAATTTGCACTAGTCTGAATTCAGTGGGCAGATCTTAATAGAGATTAGAGTAAGCTACTCTCCTAAGATTTTTAAGTTATGGTATATATAATATACATCGCCTCCCTAAATTTTTAATGTATTTTTCATATCTCCTTCTGAGTTTTAGATTAAGATCCATCATTTTCTGAATTGTCACTAAGTTTTCCACATTATTCAATCTCCTAACACAATATTATATATCGCGTAAAGATTTACTCATAGCTCATTAATTTAGTTATAATGGGGGAATCGCTCATTTCCATCTTACAGATAACTCAAGCTCTCTCTCTCTTCACCCTTCTTCTCTTTTCTTCAACCGAAGGCCGTAATTATCTACTTCCAGGAGACTCTTTATCTGTCAAAGAATCTTCTGATATTCTAAAATCACCGAATGGCATTTTCTCATGTGGTTTTTACAACATCTCTCAAACCGCGTTCACGTTCTCAATTTGGTTTTCCAAATCGGCAAACAAAACTATTGTTTGGACCGCAAACCCTAATCGACCAGTTCATGGCTCGCGGTCTATCATTAAGTTCAGTAAACATCGCGACTTAGTTGTGAAGGATTATGGAGGTGAAGTTATATGGTCAACAAATTACAAGAGCTCATATGATGCATATCGTGCAGAACTCCTCGACTCTGGGAATCTTATTATAACTGATCAAGATAATAATATTATTTGGCAAAGCTTTGATAGTCCCACTGATACCTTATTAGCTAACCAATCGATTACTGCAAACACGCAATTGGTTTCTGCCAATATCTCAGCTTCTTCAGGTTATTATAAATTATACTTTGGTGATAGTTATGTATTATCTCTAAAATACACAAATTATGAGGTTTCAAGTATATATTGGCCGGATCCAGACTACAGTGTTTGGCAAAATAACAGGAGGCCGTTTATAAGTAGTAGAAATGGATCTTTTGATAAGTACGGGTCTTTCACATCAAGTGATGGATTAACTTTCGAAGCATCCGATTTGGGCCCTCAAATCTTGAGACGGCTAACCCTAGACCCTGATGGAAATCTCAGATTATACAGCCTCAATGAAACCGATGGTTCTTGGTCGGTCTCATGGTTAGCCATTTCAAACCCTTGTAATATTCATGGCTTTTGTGGAAGGAATGGTATTTGTATGTCATTACCACAACCAGTTTGCACTTGCCCTCCTGGTTACCATATGAATGATCAAAGTGACTGGAGTAAAGGTTGTAATACTACATTACAAATTAGTAGTTTGGAGTACTCATGGTTTTTGCGTCTTCCTTACACTGATTACTGGGGTTCCCCGGTAGAGAGTCTCACAACATCAATCTCTCTTCAGAAGTGCAAGGAAATTTGTAGGAATGCTTCCTCGTGCGAAGGTTTTGAGTTTAAACCCAATGGTGATTGCTACACTAAATCCTTACTCGTTAATGGTAAGTTTTATCAAGGGTATTGGGGCGATATATACCTTAAGTTTCCTCGAAGTGTTAAATCCTCAGAATTGACGATTCCTAAAGTGCCAGCTTTAGCATGCAAAGAAAACAAACCCCAAATAATTCTTAATTTTCAACCCGATGATCACAAAAGCAGAATATGGATTTATCTCTATGGCTTTATAATAGTTATTTTCGCAATAGAAACATTCTTCATTTCTTTTGGTTGTTTCTTCATACTTCGATCAGAGCGCAAACCATTAGAAGCGGAAGAAGGTTATAAGATGATATCTAGTCAGTTCCGGAGATTCACCTACAAAGAGTTGGAGAGGGCGACTGGTAAGTTCAAGGATGTGATTGGAATGGGAGGATCCGGAGTTGTTTATAAGGGAGTACTGAAAGATGGGAGGGTAATAGCTGCTAAAATGTTAAAAGATGTTACACAAGGAGGGGAAGAATTTCAAGCAGAACTTAGCGTTATTGCGCGCATTTATCACATGAATCTAGTGAGAGTGTGGGGCTTTTGTTTTGAAGGATCGCATAGGATTTTAGTTTGTGAGTATGTGGAGAACAATTCATTGGACAAAGCCCTATTTGGTATGGAAAGTGACGACCTTTTACTCTGCTGGGAACTAAGGTACTTTTACAAATATTGTCTCAGCAATTAATCATACGTTAAAATAAGATAATTCATTAAAAGTGTCCTCTAGTATCTTATATTAGATGATACTATAATTAAGCACTATGCATGAAAGCATTTAGATATAATTTTATAATAAAAGAGATGAGTATGATAGTAATCTTTTGTGTATCAGGTATAAGATTGCACTAGGGGTGGCAAAAGGGCTGGCATATCTTCATCACGAGTGTCTAGAATGGGTCATTCATTGTGATGTGAAACCTGAGAACATTTTACTAGATCTAGATTATGAGCCCAAGATAACCGACTTTGGATTAGCAAAATTGCTTCATAGAGGTGGAACGAACTCCAAAATGTCAAAAATTCGAGGAACTAGAGGTTATATTGCACCGGAATGGGCTTCTAATCTTCCGATCACTGCAAAAGTTGATGTTTATAGTTACGGAGTATTGCTTCTTGAGCTAATAATGGGGGTTAGGGTTTCGGATTGGATGTTAGATAATGGAGACAATGAGTTGAGAAGTTTATTTATGATGCTTAAAGAGAAATTGGAGGGTGATCAGACAAATAATTGGGTTGGAAATATCGTCCACTCGAGATTGAATGAGCAGTTCAATCATTCACAGGCGATTATTTGTGTAAAATTAGCAATTTCTTGCTTAGAAGAGGAAATCAGCAAGAGGCCGAGCATGGATTCTGTCGTGTTGGTACTCAATTCACATGATCTTCAAACCAATTCCATGAAGATTTCCTAGTGTTACAGTAGCAGTTGTAAATGTGGAATGTGTATTGTATTGTATTGTTTAGAATTATAGATATTGAATTGTAGAGTAGAATAAGTTAGATGGTTGTCATGTATTAAATAAGATGACTATTTAAGTTTTTAGTACTTGAATAAATAGATGTAAAAAGAAATATAGATGGTTGTCATATATTAAATAATATATTTTTTTAAGCATATTTTGGAAAATAATTAAGTAAATGGCATTGATATGAAAAAAATTAAGCAACTAACACTATCGCTAGTTATTCTGGCGGTAGACATCTTGTACCATCAGAATTATTGGCGGTAGTGTCTAATTTTTAATTTTTTCCATCAGCATTCTTAAACAAATTATTTAATAACAAATTAGCTTCTACCACCAACTATTTTGGCGGTAGACGTACAAAAATTAATTTTTGAGATTTCAAAATTTTTACCCGTTTTAGCAAGAAAATTGGTGTAAACATTTTAAAATTAAAATCTATTGTTAGTTTTTCTGACGGTAGTGATAATTTTGTAACTTTTTGTAGATCAATCTTTTATCAAAACCGTTAAGAAAAAAAAAGGGGGTAAAAAAACAAATTTCGTTTTTTCTCTCTTCTCTTAAAAGAAACGTAATTAATTTTCAACAAAACCAATGTGTGTATTCAGACCAAATGTTCAGAGAATCCAGACTAAAAACAGAGTTATTATTTATTTACGCCTTGTGCCTATGAGAGATTGTCAATCTTTTGTTCTTTTCACATTAGAGATTTTTAAAGAACACAACACCTACTGTAAATGTGATCTTATCCCTAGAACATCACATCACGACCTTGATAGATGTGAAAAAGCCGCTCACATGATCATTAGACTTGGACTCCATTTAAAAAATGAGAAAGGAAATTCATTACTGTGTACCGAGTTGACTGAAAATAATGTAGTTTTAGTAACCGTCTCAAACATGCATGCTATGATGGGACTATGATGGAACAAATACTATTTTTTTTTCTGACTGAAACTATGCCCCATAGGCTGGAACAAATACTATTTAATAAACAAAAAACAGGTGTACTAAAATATCAGTATGAAAAGAAAATTGTTAGTGAAATCAGAACTTCTACCGCTATGAATTTTGGCGGTAAAAAATCTCAAAAATTAATTTTTACACATCTACTGCCAAAATAGCTGGCGGTAGAAGCTAATTTGTTATTAATTAACCTGTTTAAGACCGCTGATAGAAAATTTTAAAAATTAGACTCTACTGCCAGTAGTTCTGGCGATATAAGGTCTCTATCGCCAGAATAGCTGGCGGTAGTGCCAGTTCCTCATTTTTTCCATATGAGTACTTTTTGCTCAATTATTTTCCAAAATAATGCTAAAAACAAAATTCTAAATAATAAGACAAGGATTACTTTTGTTAATAGTGTGACCCGGCCCTTTCGCTAGTTGTTCAGCCAACATGATAAAATTGATAGAAAATTGACTAACTAGAAAAACAAAGTCATCCCATCACTACTAGAAAACAAATTTTCAGTGGCAGTGTATTTCTTTCAGTGGCGGTACTGCCAGTGAAAATATTATCAGCGGTGATACCACCAGTGATAATATTAAGATCGAACCGCCAATGATAAATATAAATCGTCATTGAATATTATTTTCACTGGCGGACCCGTCGTTGTTAATGTTATGCAGCCGCTGATAAATTTTGCCGCTATAATGGAAAAGAATTGGGAAGAAGGAGGAAAACTAAAATATTATCACCGGCGGGTTTTTTCATGTACCACTGATGATAGTCATTGAAATTTTATCAGTGGGGTTTTTTATTTGTGTTGTTGATGATTTTCTTTTTGGGCTACCACTCATCCAGGGGCCTCTTAACTCCTCTCTAAACACCTTCTCTCTCTGAACGAAAGAAAGAAACGAAAAAAAGAGAAGAGAGCCGTCCACAGCCATCGGCGGTGGCCAAGCTCCGCTCCGAAGACACCCCTCTGAGCCGTGTGCTCCCTTCTTACGTCTTTCTCACTCTCAATCCAAAAGTTGTCTCCATTGTCTCTCAATCCAAAGTTTCATTCGATTTCGACTCGTTTTGTTGTTGCTCACTTGAAGGTATATCATTATTTTTGATAAAAAAAATCTTGATTATTGTTATATTATGTCTCAATTGTGCTATTGTTATATTATGTTTCAATTGCTCACTTGATAAAAAAATTTCCAATTTTTGATATTATAACAGAGTTTTGCCGCACATACGCAACAAGCTCATGATGATTCCAGTGACGCTGTTAACTTAGATGACTAATAGGATGAAGATTTAAAGTTTCTTTTAAATGTTAGGTTTGGGGTTGTATTATGTTTCGACGAATTATGTTGATTTTGGATATCTTCTTAATTTTGACGAATCTATCTTGTTTCATTTTGGATTTAAAAATGGTTTGAATTTGAATTGTATGAAATTATATTATTAAACTAGGATTTGTATTGTATGGAAAATTGAAAAATGAAAAGAAAATAGGTTATGTGAGTGACTTTCATCGGCGGTTCAACATAAAAACCCCTAGTGATAATCAAATTTTTATTTTTTAGAAAGCATTATCATCGGCGGTTAGGCCATAAACCCGGCAATGAAAATACATTTTCTCTGTAATGTTGGTGGTATTTTCACCAGCGGTTTGTCCTTAGACCGCCGGTGATAAATTTTACCGGGGGTGAAGTGAAGATACCGCCGGTGAAAAAAATCCAGCCGAACAACTTTTTTTACCGGGGGTTTCTCTTCCCGTCGTTGATACTCCGCCAACCGCCGCTGATACTTATTACCGACATGACCGCTAGTAAAACAAACTAAGCATTAGCGGCGGCCTACCGCCGGTGATGACTTTCAATAGCGGGTTTCTACTTTCAGTGGCGATTTTTTGACCGCGGATGAAAACTATCTTTCTAGTAATGCATCATATTTGCACACCTTTCGAAAAAATAACTTCATGCCTGATGCTAACTACAACACAAAATGAATGAGGTACACAAAAAATATTTGTTCACAACAATAATATTTTGTGATTGTTTGGTCAAGGAGTAGGTTGGAAACATCATTTAGAATAGCCACACAACTTAAAAGCATGTAATGTGTCATCTATTATTTTTATTTTCACATTTTTCCTAATTTTCCTTCTATATAATGGAATGAAAGTAAATACAACCTTTCATCTATTATTTTTGACAGTTTCACGCAGGCTATTAGATCGGTTCATATTGGTTGTTAGATCTTAACAGTATGGCTGATTATATTTAGAAAAAAAATATTTTTTTATCTCTTCAACTATTCAACTTGTCCTTTTTTGCCACCTCAACTTTTTTTTGATCTAATTTTAATCACTCAACTATTGAAATAATCTTTTTCTTACTATTTCAGCAATTAAATATTACGTGTCCGTTAACTTGACACGTAAACGATAATTTGATATATAATTATGATGTGCTAATTGTGACATAGTAGTTATTTGAAAAATAAAAAAAAATACCCATTCAAATATATAACTAAAATATACGAACTATGGCCATCACGATCAAATTCGGCCGAAACAAGCACAAGCAACACGACCCACTAGCACTGCCACCAACAACACATATGAGAACGGCCACGAACCCATATTGATCCATCTTGACTTCTTACTAGCAGGTTGCCTGAACAAATTTGTTCTAGCTCCATAACAAACAAGTAAAAAAAAGAAGAAAAAATGTATATCAAAGACATGCAGATGCCTTTATTAACTCATCATGCTTGTGTTTTCTAAGAGTCGACTAGGTATTATGGTGACAAGTGGGGCCGGAGAGAACAAGAAGGATCGGGTCGTTAATAAGTTAACAACAGCCATACACGTTACTTGCCAGAGCTCCGCATGAAATTATTTGTATGGTCTACTACTTATTAGATGTTTGTACATTTGAAATAATTTGAACACCAAAGTGTGGTGTTCAAATGTGTTTTTGTTCGGTTTTCAAATGTATTTTCGTGCGTGTTTGGTTGAACAATTAGATATTTTAATTTATATGGACCTTTTTTGTATGTATTTTTGTTTGTTTTTGAGTTATATATATATATATATATATATATATATATATATATATATATATATATATATATATATATATATATATATATATCTGTCTATATAGGAGTGACTGAACGGTTGTGCACTAGCACCTCCCTACGAATGTTTTGGTGAATTTGACAAGAACAGAGAATTATGGAGATTTCATTATGCCTGTTCTTAGAGTTTAAGCTATATTTGATCGATCTTTTTTATATACTAACAGCTTCTTCACGCAACACACGAGATGTGTGAACCGCTATACTTGTAATCATTCATTTTATGTGGTTGTATTTTTTATAAAACATACTAATTTATATTTAAATATATTTAAATATAAGTTGATATATTATAATAAACCTAAATCAAGCAATCATCTTTACTATATTATATAAGATGGCATTGCCAAGTTGTTGCTGTGATAACTTGTGATAACTTGACACAATTGATTGGAAAGCTCTAATAATGTTTGAGCTTCCAATCCATCATCAACCAGAAATCAAACTGCACTCACAAATTAAATAAAAATTCTAACATAAGAGAAAAGAATAAAAAAATAAATAAATATAAAAAAAAACAGGCACAAAAAAGGAGAAAATAAAACAGAGAAAATAAGCAGAGGCTTATCATAGTCCAGGATTGAATATATCCTAATCACACAATTACTTTACTAATATAAACATCAGTATGCCTTTGCCTTGTAGAATTCTATTTTTTGTCATCTTGAAACAAAATATCTAAAATTTTATATATCCATGCTTAACAAATCCTTCAATTTAGCAAATGAATTGCCATATTACCCATCATTCATGCCTAGTGCACCTGATAGAAACAGCAACATCCTTACAATCTCCTACAAAGTAGAAAAATAAATAAAACAAAATAAAATAAATATAGGGTTTAGGGTTTGAAACATAATTAAGAGATACATTTATACACTTACATTTTGCATAAAATAAAAATAGGCATGATAAAAACCACTTTTTCTCATATATAGTTAGATAATTATAACTGTGATGCTTAGTAAGCCAAGTAGTACATTCAATGCTTTAGTGATCGAATTGAATATCATTCAAGCAATTGAAGAGCATAAGGAAAGCCATAATTTTTTGGTGCAGTTCACTTACGAAAGCTAATGCACCAAAATCAGTACAAATACCAAGTGTTTTTGTCCTGACACGGTACAGAAATAATAATACCTTCGTCATAATTAAATACATGACGCTAGTATCGCAGCCTCATTAAAGAAAATATTTTCACATAATATACCGGTGAAAACCATATTTTTTTTCCAATGTAAGCACTATAATTACTTGTATATGATGCAGTTTGATTCTAAGGTGTAATACATTGACTTAATAAATCATATCAAAAACAGGAAAAAAAAGAACAAAGTTATATACACTTGAATTTTTTTTCCCAATAATAATAATAATATCACCGTGTATCAAAAGACTGATGTTAATTGGTTATTTAAATTTTAAACCCGATCATAGAAATTGATTTTTATTTTACCTAATAATGATTGCTAGCCAAACTCTGGCCATTTAGTAAGGCCTTCTTCCGTTCTACCCACCTTTGTTTTTCTTTCCTTTTCAGGTTCAGTGTGCCGATCAGTTCCATCTGATTGAAAAACAAAATGCAATAAAGCAACTCCATAAAAATAAAACCATATGAAAAATATAATATTAAAAAAGAACTTCATTGTAGATTACCTCTCCTATTATGAATGTATCACCTTCTTTAACTCCAAGCTTAATGAGATATATATTCCATATTCCTCCAGTTTGAAAACTCCTAATTCATTTTGAGTATGTAATACAAAAAAATAATAACAATAATGAATTAACTAATTAGAAACCGATTGACATTGTTCAATTTGAAATCTTCTGAAAGAGGTAATTTTGCAATTTACCCCTCAAGCTTTTCGAATTTAAATAAAATAAGGACCGCTTGACTCTAGTACTGTTATTATTACTGTTAAATCTAATTGCCAAAACTAAATCACTAAACAGACAACATCAATTTTGTATAAATAAATTGCAGAAAATCTTTAACCGGGTTGGATGTCATTTCTTCCCAGAAGTAGGAGGCGGAAATGCAGTCCAGGAATTAGCGCTTTTGTTGGTGCTCTGAATCTGCATTGAGATGTTTTTGCAATTTTCTACATGTAAAATATTCTCTTGTCATTACCAAGTGTAATATAACAAACAACCAAAACAGAAACTGAATTTGATACAATTACTAAGTCCCTGCCGTTTTTGTAAATTACATCAGTTTTGAGAATGGAGCATCGAAAAGTAAAAGATACGGTACTTAACATTTGAACTATTCCATTCAGTTTTCTTTTCAATTAGTTCTGCCATTTCGTCAAAAACCATGCACGCATTAATAAAAACAGTCAGTTTTTTTAATTTGTACGTTTTTCTTTGCAATTTAAGGGTTATTTAAGGGTTAAGTCATTAATAAAAACTATAGACTTTTCAGCACCATTTTTCACTACCAATTCATTTGCAGTAAAGGCTTATTTTACAAAATCATGAGCTACACAATCTTATTTATAACGAAATTACAAAGTTCTGAAAGGAGTAAACTGATAATTCCAAAATACCTTCATCAGGCAATTGCGATATCCAAAGCGTAAAATTGTCATGAAGAAGCTGCTTAATATGTGTCGAATCTTTATACGACTCCTGACTTAACGTGTGCAGCTCAAATATCACCTCATCAAATGAACTTTCGCCAAATTGCACGCCCTAAATAATCAAAACATCACAAAAATAGTAATTATGAGTGCAGATTTTGTATCATGTTTAATTGTAAGGGCCTAAGTGCATAAATCATAAGTACTGTTCAGTATTGTTGAGTAGTTTAAAACAAGGCAATGACAGATCCGATGAATTAGCGGCAATAGGCAACCAAAAAAAACAAAATTAGTAAATTAAAAAAAATAATAAAAAGGATAAATTCAACTTTAAATTATGGCGGTGATAATAAACCAAAATTGAGCATAATTAATGTTAATCAGCCCAAATTCATCTTAAGAAACCTAATTAAGACAATTTCAGTTTGGATTTCAGCTCAAGTGATAGAAAATTCATTCTAAATTAGATTACAGTCAATATTTATTCAAAATTCAATCAAAATTCATTCAGAAATCAGTAAATTCGCATGATTCAGTCCATCAAAAAAACCTCACTAATAAATATTCAGTAAATTGAGAGGAAATTAGTAAAAGGGTGAAAATTCATTCAAAACTCATTAGAAAATCAGTAAGTTCGCACCTAAAAAGGGAAAGGTTGCATTCGAAATCACGGTCAGCGTGTGGTCCGTCGACTGGTGTGGGTCGAGATCGAGAGAGAGAGGAGATGAGAGACTCTTCGTCCAGCAAGAGAGAGTGCGTCGAGAGAGACAGAGAGAGAGAGAGAGAGGGCTCGGAGAGACAAAGAGAGAAGAGATAGAGGGAGAGGGAGACAGCCAAAGAGAGAGCGGAGAGAAGAGACGGCGGACAGAGAGGGAGAGAGGGAGGTTTTTGTGTTGCCAGAACTTCACGAATGAAAAAGAAGAGAGATGGTTTCGCTTCGCTCAGAAAAAATAAAAGGGAAGTGACACGGAGAAGGAAAGAATTTGACAGCAGCAGAGTAAAAAATTCCGACAAACTTTTTTTATTTTGTTTGTCAATTAAATAAATTAAAAAAGTAAGACTATATCATTCTTTATTGTTAATTCATTTTTTTCTGTAACATAATTATCATCAAAATCTTTAAATTTATAAATATTCATTAAAACTAATTAATTATTTATAAAATATATTGTTAACTTATTAATATTAATTATTTTTATTCATGAAATATGTAGAAATTTTAATATTAATATACTTATTCAAATAAAGGTTGATTAAGAAAATATAATGGCTAAATATTTACAAACACATACAAGAATAAAAAATAAATTTTCAATATTATACAATTTCATGAATTCATAATTGCTCCATGAACATGAAATAACAAGTAAATAAAAAGGCCAAAATGACTAACTAATATTTTTCATTTATAAAAAATCTTATAACGGACAAACTAAATTAAAAATTTATTTTTTTTAGAAGAAAGCCGTTTCTTTTTTCAAAATTATCAATTGCACCATTTATTTTAATTCGTTAGTATTTGAATATAGTATTATTTTTTTTATCAAATAGCATTTGACACTTAATATGTTATTTTTGTTGTTCAATTTTAATTTAGTTAGTCCGTTATAAGATTTTTTATAAATAAAAAATATTAGTTAGTCTTTTTGCCTTTTTATTTACTTGTCATTTCGTGTTTATGGAGCAATTATGAATTCATGAAATTGCATAATAATGAAAATTTATTTTTTATTCTTGTATATATTTGTAAGTATTTAGCCACTATATTTTCTTAATCAACCTTTATTTGAATTAGTATATTAATATTAAAAATTCTAAAGATTTCATGAAAAAAAATAATTAATATTAATAAGTTAACAACTTATTTTATAAAGAATTAGTTGGTTTTAATGAATATTCATAATTTGAAAGTTTTGATGATAATTACGTTAGAGAGAGAATGAATCAACAATAAAGAGTGATATACTTTTGCCTTTTTTAACTCAATTGATTGATATGTACAAACAAGGGTAAAAAAATCTTTTTATCACAATTTTTTCTGTTCCTCTCAAATCATTTCCTGCTCATATCATTCACCAAATAAAATCGGGGCGGAAATAACAAAGACAGTATTTTTGACGTGTGTAAATGGAATATAAACGGCAAAATCTCAGCAGTTGAATATTTATCTAATAGTTATTACTAAAAATGACAGCGTGTGTGTACGGTTATTTGTAAAGAAAAATGTTAAGGATTATACTCTATTAATAATGTAACTCTATATGGGCCGTTTGGCAAGTGAAATTGGATCTTAAAATTTCATTTCCTATAAATTCTTTATTTGGCAAATCATTAGAATAAGAATTAAGTAATTCTTGGAATTCCCTCTCTATATAATTTCACCTAAATATAATTATCTCTAAAAGCTAGAAGTCGAAAATTCAATCATCTCTCTATTATACATTACATTACATTATATTATATTATATTATATTATATTATATTATATTACTCATCTCATATCATATTATATTATATTATATTATATTATATTATATTATATTATATTATATTATATTATATTATATTATATTATATTATATTATATTATATTATATTATATTATATTATTTATATTATTTATATTATTTATATTATATTATATTATATGAATTTATTTTATTATATATTATTTATGTTATATATTTTATGCTATATTATTTATGTTATATGTTTTATTTTACATTATTTTATATTACTTTATATTATATTATTCCATACTTCATATGACTAATTGTATAATCATAACATAATTCCCGATTTTTACAAACAACCAAAGAAGGATTTATGTTTTTCAAAATTTTATACTTCAAACATCCAAACAAATTTCGGAATTAATTAATTCGGAATTTTATACTTCTCCATCTTAAAATTCAATTCCACTAAGATAATGCTCGCTTCGCGGCGAGTATTTCAATTTTAATAGTTATTTCTATCTAACAATGTATAACTTACAATTATAAAAATTCAAAATTAAAGTTTGTAAATTCATAGTACATAAATAGTATATGAGAATTCAAAATTGTTATCTTTGATTTTCTTATCTCATTATGTCTTGATATATTATATTAGAAAAATAAATTAAGTGTTAATCGAGGCTTAGATGAATGAAATCGAAAAAAATAAAATGCAAGATAATTTATTTCGTAAATTTTAATTGAAATTACATAAGGTTAAATAATAGATGATTAACTTTACAAAAATAAAAAATAATAATTATATTTAATATTATATATATGGGAAAAGTATGTATACTGCATAGGAAAATATAACATTACTCATTTTCTTTAAAAATATGTCACCGCTATTTTTCTTATTTTTTTAGATGTCAAAATGATATAGATTACACATATATTATTATGAAACTCGTAATACATTAAGTAACATAATATAGTTTTCAATATTCTTAATTTTTTTTTTTAGATGAAAGTTCTCACATAACGGAGATATAACACTTGGACATTAATCTAACTAATCATATTATATTATGATAATAATTTAAATTAAAAGCTAAGATTTGATAAATTTTTTGATTCTACGGCGGAGAGAAAATTGATAATAGTTCTCTTGAAAATTTTCGAAGAGGGATAAAAGAATATGATACGAGTAAATGGGCTTATCAATTTATTACATGTTCTTTTATATAATATATATTCACATATTTTATCAAGAAAAAAATAAAATCGGAATCATAACGATATGTCTTTATATGATATTATGGAAATAATTTAAATGAAAAGCTAAGATTTCAAAAAAATTTGATCAAACGGCCGAGATAAACTTAACAATAGATCTCTTGAGAATGCTCAAAAAGAGATTAAAAATAAGATATAACGTATAAGCTAATGAGCATATCATTTTTTGTACATCTTCATTCATATAGTCTATATTCACACATTTTAGCAAGAAAAAAAATTGGAACCATAACAATATGAAACTCAAAATAAAAAGAAAATTCCAACAAATTTATATTTGATGATTTTAATATGAGAAATAAAATATTTTATTAAGAATTATAATTTTTTAAAGATGAGAAGAAAAATTATTTATATTTTAATAGGTAGATTCTTCATTAACTATTAGTACATGTGGTATTGTGGTAATAATTTAAATGAAAATCTAAGATTTTATTAAAAACTATCTAACTGCGAAGATAAAATTAATCTATCAGTCGAGATAAAAATGATGATGTGGCATTTTGAGTAGGCTCAAAATTATAAGGTGTTGGGGTTAATTCTACTCATTCCACTTGCCAAACAGGCTCTAAATTAATGGGCTCATTAACTTGTTTTTGTTTAATCAGCGGTATTTGTGCCAGATATTTGGGCCTTTTTAAGTTATTTTATCAGGTTTTTTCTTTTATTTCTTTCTAGTGTCGTTTTCAGAGTTTAATATTTTGTTTGGGCCTCTTTGTATAAACATTTCATTTGTTTTGCGTTTGGGTTTTGAGCCCCAAGAAAACTCATCTTTATTTATTTGAGTAATTGGATATTTTTATATTTATGAATTTTTTTTGTATTTTAAACAGTTGAATGTTTTTGGAAATTAAATTTTTTTGAATGCAAGACTATTATTTTCTATAATTTGAATTATTTCATGATTCACGAGATTTTTGATGAGTATAATTTGAATATTTAAATGATAATCGAAAAATAATAGTTTATGTTAATTTCATTTGAAAAAAGAAGAGAATCGATGTCACATAATAGAAATATGTTAGGCCTTTAACAGTCTTTAAAGCACCGAAAATATCAGTGTTTGTAACGGTGATTAAGTAAATAAAAATATTAAATTACATTTTTAAAAACATTATACATATTAATATTATATCTTTTAATTATTAGGTTATATATTTTTTTTGTCATTTTTTACTTTACAATAAAAATCTACTATTTTGCAAACAAATAAATTTGATATAAATTACGCTAGAAATGCTTCATTTGTTTAGTTTTCTATGGATATAAAGAGCGGCTGATATTTTCCGCGTACAAGTACTTACTGGTGCCTATGATGATGGACACACGTATGGTGTAGGATGGATGCTGCTGCCATTTTGATTTAGAGGGCTTGTTGAGCATTTGATTATATTGAGTGCTAGGGCCACAATTTGTAGGTTGGTTATCTTATAAACCGAATATAGTCCATCTAATTAGACATGAGGACCTCATGTCCTGTCTGGTTAATTTGATAATCCACCCCAGTAATCACACCAAGGCAGTTGAAATAATTTAAAAAAAGAAATTAATGAAATGTATAGGCAGTTAGTTTCCAAGTTGAGAGATTTATTAACTCAGGGCTGGGCTAGAGCCTAGAATGGGTTGGTTCTTCAGGCTGATATAAATATACTACTAGCATGGGCTTAAATGGGAATTGGGCCTTGAACGGACACTTGGATGACTGAACTGGCAGTGGCAGTGCGACCTACCAAGCTCGCAATGGTTGTGAGTCTAGTCGAGTCTAGTCTACTTAGGCTCAGGCAATGCAAAAGCACGCGATGACTTGCCTACGTTTACCACGTAATGATATCACCCTTCTGCATCATTTCCGGTTCAATGCAACTCTGTATCTCGCGTAACCTACCATGCATTACAATGAACTAACTGTTCATATAAATATCATGCAATTATCTATACTATACTATATGCTAGCAATATGGTATGGGATTGAAGTGAGGTAAATTCTTACATGTTGATTTAGGCACAGTGAATCACGGTCTTCTGTTCGCTCACGATATATACCATACGAAAAAGAAAGAAAGAAAAGAAAGAAGAAAAATGAGATGAAACAATTTCCCGCTATTTCTATTCAAGTTCTTGGTCTTATTTATCTTATCTTCCCTCCTCAACCTTTGGCATTCCAATCCATTTTCATATCAACCACCTTCTTCGTCTCCACCTAATCTCTTCTTCCTTTTTGATACACTATAATATTTGTTTGCTTCTTTTAAATCCACATCTCATACTTCCGTCCATCTCCACTTTTTGCAATTTTAAAGGTAAGAAAAAGAGCATTTTTGGAGCTCACGGCCGGTGAGTTTAAACCAAGAGATTTCTCTCTAACCGATCTCTACTGCTGTCCTTTTTTTCTTTACTAGGAATAGCTGCATCGATATCTGTTTCTTACTTAACTGGCAGTTCTTTTGTATGATTTAGAACGGAAAAAAAAAGTGACAAATCTGAAGCTGTAGTAACAAATTAGGGTTTCTTTTCCAGACCTACAATTAAAGTCTGAAAATCTCAGGATCTTACAAGTCAGTTTGCTTTTGGCGGTTGAAAATGATATATATAAACTCAGATCTATGCATATTAATTACTCTTTGTTATTCTCTGCGGCTTGTTTAATTAACTTGCTTGTATTTTTGTGGTCTTTGCACAGATCGAGATAACAGCTTGAGTTGGTGAGCCGATCACAGTAAAACCCTAGAAGAGAATCTGCCTGTCGAGTAATAAATCATGGAAAATCGTGCTAACTACAACACCGCACCCTCACCTAATAATAAACAGGTGATTTGCATGTACAAATATCGCTTTGTGATTAATGTTTCAATGCCTCTATACTCCTTTTTCCTTCTTTTTTTGAGATGCTTCTCTTTTGTTTTGATGGCCGAGATTTCTTTGCAATCGTTTTTCTTAATTAAAAAAATATATCTGTTGATGTAATCCAGATCACTTAGTTTTAGAGTTTCTATATAATAAGATCAGTGAGCTGATCCTGTTCTTCTTTGTTTCATTTTAACCTACTGAGATTTACTCCAACCACAAATTTCTTCACTGCTCATCCTGTCATCTGTTTAAAAACTCTTTCTCTTTTGAAGAATATTAACCAGGCTTGTAGATCTGTATGTTAAAATCCATTTATCTATTATTATTATTTTTTATCTGTTTGATTCTAAACATATTTTTGTTGCAGAATAACTTGAGAGCGATCTTTTCTCTTGGAGCAATCTGTTCATTATTTTTTTCTTTCTTTTGAGATAACATGATGGGATACGGATCTTTTTCACCATTAAAAAAACTCACTGTTTATTATGTCGAAAATTTTCATTATTGTGTTATGTTGAAAACTACCATTTCCATTTTATTTTTAATCTATATATCTCGTTTTTTATTCCTATGTCTTTCGGTTAATCTATATGGACTGTGATATCAAGAAATTAGGGATATGAGGAGAAATCTGTTTTTTCCAAGGATTTGCTGGTTCTCTCTCGTATGGAGTCCTTTTTCAAATTTTGAATAACATAACATTGCCTTAATGCATAGAATAAAATCCTCATGTTTGTTTGTCTCTATCTGAAAGATATTTTATCAATTCTATTTTATTGTATTGTATTGTTTTTCTTCGAAAGCAAATTTTTTATTGTAAATCAATATATATTTTTTTATTTGTTGCTGCTATGCAATAATAATTACAACTTTAAAATGTAACCTGCAGGTGATGTACATGTACTACAGACAGGGCCAACCCCGACATTTGGGTTGCCCTAGCCCGAAGTGTGACTATCTCTATGATAAAGCCCCGTGAAGTTGCCCCTAAAATAAATAAAAAATACAAGACAAAAATATTAATAAATTATAGAGCTCAAAGTTATTCAAACAAGAAAAAGTTTACTTTAATAACCTGAGGAGATAGAATTAATTAAAATTAATTGGTTCATATTAGAGAGAGTTTACATATGTTGCAAGAAATAGGAGCCTGAAAACCACAATTAATTTCGTCTTTTCGACCTCGTATTTGGGATTTTTTGGTAGTTTTGTTGTCTAAAGAAGATTACTACTATCTTAGATATGTTTTTATTCCTTAAATCATCTACACCTTAGTTTTCTATGAGATTTAAAGATAGAATAAGGATATGAATTAGAATAAAACAGCAACCAAGAAATGTAACAAAAAATCGTCTTAATTTTCTACAGTAGTATTGGCAATATATATTGTAGGATAAACATACATGGACTGGAAATTTTATAGAATAGATATCCAAGTGTATAGCAGTGCGATTATTAAATTCTTGTACTAATCAAGATCCATTAAGTCTATAAAATGGTTCCAATAACTTAGTGACTGTTAGGATTAGAAATTATTATATATACCAGTCCTCTCATGTACAAATTAATGAATGAAAAACAGAAAATATACATTCAGCTTCCTTCCAACAATATTCTTGTCTCCTGTACAATTCAGTACTATTGTTTCTGTTATCAAGTAGAAATCATACAAAACTTACCCAAAAATACTAAATTAGATATGGAAGAATTGGTAGAGAAGTGCTATTATATTAACATTAATTCTTCTGCTAATTTCGATTATTGGAAATTTTCTTAAATTAAGACTATATATGAATAGATTAGATCAATGCCCAAAAGAAAATAAAAAATTAAGAACCAGGCAATATCTAGTGTTGAATTGAGCAGATTATCTTCGATTCGAGCAACTTATTTGCTGCAACTTCCAGTGGCAGTGACCTAGAATACCTTGCAGACAATACAAATAAGAGCTCATTAAAATAAGAACAACCACTGAAAATTGCAATAAATAGATATCATTACTATGATCAAGAGTGAGATTGCAATAAATGGATAAGAAATTAAAAGATGCAATTACTAAAATTAGAACAACAACTAGAAGTTAAGAAAACAAATTAGTGAGTAAGAAAGATAAATACAGGATCAGGACTTACCAACAATAACTAGATGAGAGGGAGAAAATCTCTACTCAGAAGAAGCGATCATCGTGCTATGAGAGAGAGACGAGAGGAGGATCGTCAATTGCCAGAAGATGCGAGTTTTTTCTCCAGTACATCATCGCCAAAAGAAATACAAAGAGAAAGAGTGGTTTCTCTCCGGTAATGAAAGAAATGGAGGTACACATTTTTTTCCACCATGGTACTCTCCGCTCAATATAATTCAGTGACCTAACTCTGATTTTGGGCTTTTCGAAACAGAGTATTATTCTTAAAATTTCATCAAACAACTCTGCATTATGCTCTTATATTATATCATAGTTGCCCTGGCCCAAGTGACTGTCCTAGCTCATGAGCTTGCTGGACTTGCTCTTAGATCGGCCCTGACTACAAAAAACAGAGCAGAGCAGTTGAAGTTCCATTATTAGAGGGCCCGCAAAGAAGCTCTCTTTCCAGCAGAGAATCTCTGCCGTCCTTTCCATGCACCGGTACCACCCAAATTTTCCTTCTCCCCTTTTCTTCATTCCCCAAAATACCCGCATTGAACAAGATTTATGTCTGCTTGTGTGGGGGCAGTTTAGGGAACTCAATATATACTTGTCTCCTCCTTCTGCTCACTCCTCTTCCAAATATTCTCTATTCACTGTTTGTTATGTTCAAATCAAATTTCAGCTCGACAATTTGAAGTAGGCGTCTTCTATCAAATCGATCATGAACAACTTCCTCCCAGATCCTCCATCCACTTCAAATCCATTCGAGTCATAAAGGTACTCAAAAATCACTCTATATTTTTTCTTTTTCATACACATATTTTGTCCCCTTTCATTAATCCGTCCGATAATGGCGTGGCAGGTTTGTGAGCAGACAGACTTTTACGTGACAATGAGCTTCCCCAGCAACTTATCTCTCAGAAGCTTCTTCTTCAGACTGCCCTTGAGATCCGCCGTTCAGAACAATCAGGCGGCTCAAGAGCCAGAAATGGACAAGATCGAGGTACGTGATGAGCTCGAATCAGGCATCAATGATCCTTCGCACGAAGGTTCCCTTCGGTGTATTCTACAAGCAGAGATCCATGGACAACTTCTGGCTCCTCAAACCTAGTGCTCCTAGTCCTCCCTTAAAAGAGGAGATATCAAATAAGAGGGCCTTTTATAACTTGATCCCTGGTTCTTGCTTACTCACTTTGAGAAAACATGCACATCTCAGATGGGGTATAAGGAGATTAAGGGTCAAGCATGGAGGAAAACATAATGGTTTGTCAGATTTACAGCCATTAGAAGAAGAGGAGGTGAGTACTGAGAATGCTCGCGTCTCAGAAAATAATAAGGTTTTTAATTTGGAGGAGCCAGAAGTGAATATGAGGGATGAAATAGAGGAAACAAAAGAAGAACAAAAGAAGGTGGGAGCGAGAGTGAAAACGGAGTTGCCATTCAGCGGAAATAAGAGAAAAAGAGAGATTGGTTGTAGTTCTATAATTAAAAGAACGAAGAGGAGAGGGAAGGGGAACAAAAGGGGACCAGCTGGGGGCAAGAAGCTAAAATACCGATCGTCGGTTCAGTACAAAACAGAGCAGACTCTGTTACAAGTAATGAAAGAAATAGGCGCCAGCTCAGACAAGCCGGTTCTTCGCAAGGATCTGAGAGAGCAAGCCCGCCAGCTCATCCCCGACAATGTCTTGCTCGATCACAAAGTGCTCACTGACGAGCCGGACCGGTTCATGAGAAGACATAATTCAGACAGTATTATTGACTATTAGTTGAAGCCCGCTGAGCTGGCCGAGATAAGATGCCAGGCTGGCATCACGGATCAGTTGTCGCTATCGCCGCCCGGTTGGAAGTCCGGCGATCTAGTGGAGAGGTGTACTTTTTGTCGTCACAGCCAGCTAGCACTGGAAATGGGGTGGGGTCAGCTCAGGGAGCTGGAGGATCGGAATATGAAGCTGATTAGTGAACACAATGAGAAGATGCAATTGGCTCTAATGCAGCTGCAACCTGTTGACCACTTATGGAAGGTGCGTGCTTCAATGTTGGGCTCCCTCCTCATGAAATGGGGGCATGGGCCATTTATTATGTAATTATGTAATTAATAAAAATTAGAGGGTCTTATGTGCAAAAGGGGTATTTGGTTTTTGAAATGCAACAGAGAGCTTGTGTCTCTCTGTTGCGTGGCATCATTTTGAGCGGCCAAAAAGAAAAGAAAGAGAAAAAAAAAGAAAGAGAGAAGGAGAGAGAAGAGAGAGAGAGGAGAAGTTTGCTCTTGTTGTTGCTCTCTCGTATTGCCGGTTGGGTACGGACCGGTACGGTAGAAGTCTCTCAAGTTCCTCTTTAGTTCGGTAGCTTTCTTATTTATTCTTTTGGGATCCTCCGAGAGTGTAATCCACCGAGTCGGTGACGAGTGTAGCCTAGGATTCAAATGTGAGTTGTAAATCCTAGAAGAGGTTTTTATTCTTGTATTATTTGTAAGCGGTACGATTCGTATCGAAGTTAATTAATATAAAGAAGTTTTCCTTAATTTGTGTGTCTCTTATGTTTGTTGTTTATTCCTTTACAATATTGTGTGAATCGGATTAGTTTGTGATGTTAGTTTGAGTATTTGAGTTAACCATAAAAGCTGCACACAAGGTGTTCGACAAAAGTCTCGAGTGAGGATTTTTGTGCGAAACGCCCCTGTTTTTCCCAACATTCAATTGTCTTTTCATTTAATTATTTATTTATCTTATTATTATTATTAGGCTGATTAACTAGGGTAATCAGCTCATGATTGATTAGACACAGTTAATAATACATCATTGATTAGATAATATGCACACGTGTGGGTTTTAGCATTGAATTCTTGATTGGAATATTTAATTTGAAGAGCAACAAGCTAAATTAATGGGTAGTGGGGACTGACTGAAGCAATTGCTTCAGAAAAAGACATATTGTGTGGGCTGCTGTATTTTTGTAATTTAAGTAGGCCTTAATGGTCTGGTGTATTTTTGTAATTTAAGTGGGCCTTAATGTATATTAAGAAATTATAGTAACGGAGAGAATTGTGGATTTTTTTTAATATACTATTATTTTCAAAAATAAGTCAATAATTGCACTATTTGAAAATAATGGAGTAACTATCATTTCCGCCTCTGTAGTGGCGGAACATTTTTTTTCCAAAATCGGCCCATTTGGCGGGTTAAACATAATTAATTAGTGTAAAAAAGCTTGTTCCGCCACTAGTAGTGGCGGAACAGGTTAAATAAATTTTCAAACCATACTAACGGCTAAGCATAGCACATGAATTGGTAATTAGTCTAAAAATTAAAGAATTAGCCTGTTCCGCCACTATCATTGGCGGAACAAGTTCATATTTAGCCTGTTCCGCCACTAATAGTGACGGAACAGGCTAAATATTTTCCTTTCCCCTGACTGAAAAAACGCGAAAAATAACCCATGTTCCGCCACTTCTTAAAGCGGAACAGATGAAATTTACACCTGTTCCGCCACTACAAGTGATGGAACATGCTAAATTTTTTCCTTCTCCCTGACTGAAAAAACGCGAAAAATAATCCATGTTTCGCCACTGCTAGTGGCGGAACATGTGAAATTTACAAAAAAATCCTCATTTTAACCCGTTCCACTCTCTCTCTCCCCCATTAAACTCTACCCACACCCGATGGAAAAAAAGAGGTGAAATTTTGGGCGAAATTTGAGCGATTTTTGAGTCAAAAAACGCCAAAATTAGTAAAAAATTAAAGGAGAAAGGAAGAATTAGAAGGAAGAAGAAGAGAAAAGTAATTTATTTTATTTTATTTTGAGTTTAGGTTTAGGTGTTGGTGTTGATATTTTTTGAATTGATTGAAATTAGGATAAATAAGTTTGAATTAATTGAAATTAGATTAATTTGTTTGATTTGTTATATTAATTTGTTTGTTTTGTTTGAGTGAATTTAGTTGAAATTATTGATTAAAAGTAATATATATTTTTTTATTAGGGTAAAATACGGAAGGTGAAGGAGAAGAACAAGGTGAAGGTGAAGGTGAAGAAGAATAAGAAGAAGAAGATATTAGGTTTATTCGGTATGTATAATTTTTGTAGTATTTTTTTTAAAATTATGAAAATATTCAATAAATAATTTTCATTATTTAGTAATTTGAAGAAAATGTATAATATTAATATATATATATATATATTTTTAAAGTTAAGTAGTAATATTTATTTTTTTGATTTTTTTTAAAAGTTAAGTAGTATTATATAGGAAAATATACAAATAACCCCCTATCTTTTATCAATATTACAAAAAATGCATATGCTAAACTTTTCATTTACAAAAAACCCCCTCCATACACTTTTCAATCCATATTTTAGTTAAAATTTTTGAAATTACCATTTTAGCCCTATGAAAAAAATTCCAAAAAAATTTTTTAATTTTTTTTTTCTAAAAGGATATTTTCCGACAACAAAAATATTTCATAGAAAAAATATTTATAGAAACAATATTTTCCGACAAAAAAATATTATTTTCTAGAAAAAATATTTTTTAAATAAATTCTAATAAAAAATTTCTTACAATATTATTTATAAAAAGTAAAAATTGTTAAATTATTTTTTTAACTTCTACAAAAAATATTTTCATAGAAAATAGTCTTCTAAAAAAGATGTCATGTGGAGCCGGTTCAAGCCGGAGCACACCTAGTCAGGCGAACAAGGGGAGGGCTCCGATGGTTGAGCCCCAACATCCGACATATCCACTACACGTATTACAAGACAGACACAGAACGAGACGTTTCGACGGGCAAACACAGGCAATGTCGAGTACATTGCCGGGGAGTTATCAGTTCAGGCAACATCAGACAGCGGTAATGTATTTAAATATGGTTATATATATGTATATATTTTATTATGTAAAAATATTGTACTTATATTTGTCGTTTATGCAGGTGTCATGGAACTATCCGTACGAGCCATATTTTTTAAATACGTGCTTGTTACAAATGCTGAAGATTGGTTATATTCCTATCGAGACTACTACGATAAGTGCTCTGCATGAGCGGTGGACACCGGAGACAGACACATACATTTCATATACTATATGGGTAATGACCATCACGTTGGATGATGTGTCATTTTTGTTGGGGATACGGGTTGATGATACGGCGTTGTATTTGAATACCACAGACATTAGTTGGGTAGATAAAGCGACGGAATTGCTCGGAAAAATCTCACCGGCGTATATGTTCAGAGGTGACGGAAGGAAAAGTCGGATTTTAGTTTACAAGAAATGATTCACGAAAAATTTATTTTTTGTATTGATTTCTTATTTTTCTATTGAATTTTTTTTTTCTGTTTTAAACCAGTGAAAAAGAAAAAAAAATCCAATAAACCATCTATTTCAAAAACACCACCATAAGCTAGCTATCTCAATCAGAATATTCAAAATCAAAATCTATTTCCCTAATTGAGGTCCTAAAAGAACTGATCCTAAAAAAACTCACTCAAATTCAAGTTTCACAAACAAAGAAATATAATACCTGATTCTTTTTTGACAACTCCAGAATTGCCAGAACGATATCATTCACATAGCAAAACCCTGATGCCTCGCACCTCTTGGCATGATGCAACCCGCCAGACCAATTAATCGTGATATCCTCCAATTCCTTATTTATCCTTTTCACCACCTGAATCGAAGCTCAAGCATAAATCTTGCAAAACTCAAACAACCTGTAAAAAACAGGGCAGTCAGTGTTCATGTTGAACCGATTCAAATCTGTAGGATTCTCAGGCGTGACTTGTTTCAGAAACTCCACTTAATCGTCCGTGTGGAAATGGCAAAGCTCTTGATATTAGCGGGTTCGGGTTTGAGAACCCGCATCCGATTGAGAAGATCGTACTTGGAAATCAAAGAGTGAGCCATACGGACTCGGTGAGGTTTCATCGGATGGTCTGACCCGTAAAAGTAGTTTCCCACCTCAGGCTTGTAGAAGTAGCGGACTCGCACTTTGTGCTGTCTGTACCGCTTTGAGAGATGAGAGAGTTCGTACCAGATTCCATGGTTGAGTGAGAAGGAGGGTTATGATGAGAGGAGAGGTTTCAAAATTGAGAGAGTGATTTGGGAGATATGAGGAACTGAGGTTTTTATAGTGAGGAAGAAAAATAAAGCGGTTCTAGTTTTGGGTTTACAGCTGAAAATTATACACTAAATATTTACAGCTGAAAATTGAGATACAAATAATTTATTATATGTGAAACAGATTTTCCTTAAATTATTTTAAAATAACTTAAATATTCGTGAATCTTATACTCAATATAAAAATCCTATCATTTCATGCAACATGTCTAGAAGAGTTTTAAACTGAGAAGATGTGAAAAGATGGTATAGGAGTAGGGGTGTAAACGGTTCGGATAGTGTTCTTATTATTTCTGTATCCATATTTTTTTTTTCCAGATTCGAATACGAATACGAATACGAATACGGATACAGTTTGGATATTAAACGGATATGAATACGGTTCGGATATCTTGGATATGGATACGAATACAGACTCATTTCGGATTGTTAAACGGATATTTTAATATGTTGCATAGAAAATGCTATATAAATATAAATTTTAAAAGAAAAAATTTTATGCAAGAAATTGCACAAGATATAACATTATTCTACATAGTCAAACTACAAAAAAAGTATCACTATTTCAATATAATAGCAGTGCTAAAACAAAAATATTAGCACTTTAAATAATGTAGCCATACTACAAATAAAATTATTACTACAAATATTTTTAGACATACTACAAATAAAGCATCATAATTCTATGCTATAAAATATCACTACTCCAAAATATTATCCATACTAATGCTCAGCAACATATTCTCATCATCTTCCTTGAGTCAAAATATGTAAGAGAGAGAGAAAATAAATCGTGAAGTGGTTCATAATTTGCAGCTAGGGTTTTGTTAGATGGAGAAAGAATTAATGTATGCCGTAAGTATAATGTAACGATTAAAGAAGAAAAAGAAGAAGAAGAAAAGATAGAAACTCAGTTGTCAAATAAAAGGAAAGAAAAATAAGAAGGTGAATTAAAAGTAAATTAGGAAATATAGAAATTGGAACGTGTTGGGTTTCGGACATGCATAACGCAGCGGAAAAATAAAAACTCATCCAAAATCAATCCGAGGATCCGTGCGTATCGGTTAAATCAAAGAAATAAATCTTAAAGATACCTTTCGAATTACGCTTAATCCGTGATGCTCAAACCATGCGCCTCTAAACCGGTTACCGTCCTATCCGATTTTCCGTCCGTCTAGGCCGTCTAGGTCAGATCGTGTGGAAGTCATCTTAATGGATTTAATAAATATTCATCTTATTTAATTAGACCAAGTGACAATGCTAGATTATACTTAATATTGATGTTATAAATGGACTTATAATTATCTTGTTCGATATAACACATAAGCTAATTTTTCTATTCGAACATTTCCAAAGAAAAATGACCTTTGTGAATGGTGAAATTATTATTCTCAATAATAAATTAATGACCATTCATAGTTAAACTCGAACTATAAATAATACAAAATATATTGTCAACATTAAATAACAATTATTTATGTCGGAGATAAGTCCTAAAAGACAATGTAAATAAATGAGTTACTTGAGAAAAATACGGCAACTTTTGCTACATTTGTCACTCATCTGTTAACATCATATTTACTCAATAGTCTACAACTTAGTCAGCATATTTTCACAAATGTGTGATTCACATCGTGTATCTAATACATATGATATGAAATAGACAAGTTAATTTCTATAACAAAAATACTTGAAGTGGTAGTCACACTACCATTTCTTTCCCTTTTCATATATTCTTGAGAAATTATGGTTTCTTTCAATGAACCAATTCATTGCGAAAGATATTAATTTCTTATCTAAGGTCGAAGCCCCGGCAACATCTTGCACTTATCGTTGGAAGTACTTTTTACGTTCCTTTTAAGAACGAGAACATTATTGACAACACTTGTCCATGTTCATTTTAACGATTATAAGCATCTTATGCTATCTGTCCTTCTCAAGGACCTATTGTGAGACATAAATAGATATTCTATTCGAATTGAATAATATGCAAAGAAGACTATTATTCTTTAAATATTTCATATAATGGCTCCCACTATTTTTAATCATATCAATAACCCTCAATCGCATTGATTTGAAAACTTTCAATACATGAAGTTTCATAGTGAGACAAGATCCATATTTCAATTAAGTCCTAAGTGAGCTTTGGCTCATGTTGGTCTTTCGAACGTGCATAACGCAGCGGAAAAATAAAAATTTCATCCAAAATCCATCCGAGGATCCGTGCGTATCGGTTAAATCAAAGAAATAAATCTTAAAGATACCTTTCGGATTACGCTTAATCCGTGAAGCTCAAACCATGCATGTTGTCGATGAAAAAAAGAAAAAAATCAAATCGCACCATCTCTGTAGTAGGTAACTCTAAACCGGTTACCGTTCTAACCGATTTTTCGTCCGTCTAGGTCGAATCATGCGGAAGTCATCTACCGCACACACAATCGGTCTCCACCGAAACTCTCAACAATCCGTTCTCATCTTCTTAGGCCGAATAGATCACAAGCGCCGAAAGTACGAACGCCTCTACCGGTATCCACACGAACAAACTTCTTAAAATGGGAAGAAGAACAATATATATACTAGTAGCTTGTTCTCCTCTTGCATAAGAAAACTCTTCTTATTTTATCTCACAAAAGATGTATATAATTCCTCTCATATAATCGCACTCTTTCATTTTTGTCATACAAAAAGAAAGCACACTTTCATAATTTTGTCAAACAAATTAGAAAGTATATTTTCTCTTTTTTGTCTCACAAAAGAGAATGAGAAATAATGAGAGAGAATGATCTGTTGTGTTGTGAATTTGGAGCTCTCTATTTCCTTATATAGAGGTGAAGAGTCATGTCTCTTCATACTAAAAGATGTGTATGACATCACTCATCATTATCCATATGCCATCATCTAGACTCTTCTAGATTACATGATCTTTTGTGCTCATAGTCTTTATATACACATATATATATCACATCTTATCACATAAAATGACAATATATTTTGTGACATTCTTATGCAACGCATCATATAAGTCGCTAGGATTTTCTGCGCCCGTTTCAGTTTGTTCTTTGTGTGTGACCCTGTAGGTTCACTTAATGTTGGCAATAGACTTGACAGTCTATAAATCATGAGCGGACTCTAGCAAGCCATCATGACTACCCAATTTAAGTGAATATCGGTGATCCGATTTACCTAATCAACAATCACGTATTTAGTCTCTTTGTCACACGATATCTATATCGATCATAAGGCATGTAAGACGTCATCCTTATTAATCGATTAATATTTCTTGATCCCGAATTAAACTGAACAAGAACAAATGATATTAATAACTCATATTAATTCATTTGAGTATGGTCATACATTTCTTCAGTTCAATCCATCAAGAGGCCTAAAGATATCTCTCTCATTTATGAGAGGAACAAATCCCGTCTTGATTGCACTCATCCCTCTACATGATTCATTGTATACCTAATCATAACCGTTATGACCACCCGGTTAAAGACAGTGTTAGATTATATTAAAGTATAAAATTACTCATGTTGGGAACCGATACAATCTCAGGTCAAAAGACTATAAATACTTTATGTTACAAGAATTGCTAATGACGTAAAACGTGTAGCATTCTTATGGCGGGTCAATCTAGTATATGGTCTCTAACATATACTTATGTTAATGACTTGATAAATATTTATCTATAATCAGTAAAACATAATCATCAGTCAACTAATATACCGGTGTACATTTATAGCTTGTATATAAATATATATTTATATGTATCTGCAAGTATATTTGTCTCCACAAATATCTTATAAATGACCAGGGACGATTGAGAATAGCATTCATAATACTTTATAGTTTTACTATCAAAGTCACGCACTTTGATGGCATAAAGCTGAATTTGCATATTCATGGTCTATTTTAATTATATTAAAATAACCTATACACACATATTATATGAAATATCTTAGAATAAATATTATGTTTGTTATTACAATCCATCATCTAGGTCACAAACACTTTGGCCTAGGACATAACACCATCAGAATGGTTACGATATAAAAGAAAATTATTACTTAATAATGGATTCAAAGTTGGGTCTTATAAAAATGGATATCCAAATATAAATATTAGTTCGCAAAGATCACATCACAAACTAACGTAGACAACTGTAGTTTGCAAAGTGGCTATGTGTTTTGTCTAAATGGAGGAGCAATAGTTTGAAAAAGTTCTAAACATAAAATTGTAGCGAATTTTATCACAGAGGCGGAATACATAGCAGCTTCAGAAGCAGCTAAGGAAGTTGTTTTAATAAAGAAGTTCGTGACGGAACTAGAAGTAGTCCCGAGTATTATGGACCCTATGATTATCTATTGTGAGAGTAATAGAGCAATTGCACAATCAAAGGAACCAAAATCACATCACAAAACAAAGCAATACTTCGGCGTTTTCATTTGGTCTGAGAGATCATTGAGAGATGAGACGTGAAAGTGTGTAAAATATATGGCAATGATAATGTCGCTGATCTATTTACTAAGCCACTTCCGCAAGCGAAATATGAGGGTCATGTTAGGTCAATGGGTCTGAGGTACCTAGAGGAATAATGAATATATATTACTTAGTTCAGCCTAGTGCAAGTGGGAGACTGAAAGTAATAATGCCCTAGACCAACTATTTTGCCGTGTGAGAAACAGATTATGTATCAGACATTATATTTTTGTATTAGATATTTTATCTCATAAATTTTATTAATATAATAATTGTGCGTAAAGGTTGTTAGATTATTAATTAATCATGAATATGTATGTTCATTATACGTAATCAGAATATGGAATTCTGATAGTAAAATCGTAAAATAAATTGAATACAATTCTAAATTATCTCTAGTCATATATGAGATATTTGTAAGACAAACATATTTGAAAATCTCAAATCATATATATAGATACTAGTATGTTAGTTGGATGATGATCACGTTTTACTGATCATGGATATTGGATATCAATTCATTAACATAAATATATGTTGGAGAACATATATTGGATCGACCCACAATGAGAATATATATGGTATATGTATGTTAGATTATCAATTAATAATTGTGCGTAAAGGTTGTTAGATTATTAATTAATCATGAATATTTATGTTCGTTATACGTCATCAGAATATGGAATTCTGATAGTAAAATCGTAAAATAAATTGAATACAATTCTAAATTATCTCTAGTCATATATAAGATATTTGTAAGACAAACATATTTGAAAATCTCAAATCATATATATAGATACTATTATGTTAGTTGGATGATAATCACGTTTTACTGATCATGGATATTGGATATCAATTCATTAACATAAATATATGTTGGAGAACATATATTGGATCGACCCAAATGAGAATATATATGATATATGTCATTAGTGTTTTCTCATCATCTAATATATGAGTAGTCATTTGACTTGAGTTCATCATAGATTCATGTATGTATATCTTCATATATTGACATAGTCAACGTTGTTTTTAACCGGATACTTATAAAAACTATGCTCAGGTATTTAGTAAACCATGAGTTGGAATGTAAATGATCAAGACATAATTTGTTACTCTCGGATACGAGAGAGATATCTCTAGGCTCCTGATAAATTGAGATTGAAGGAAAAGACACGGCCGTGCATGAAAGAATTAACATGTGTTGTTAATGTACTTTAATTTATTTACTCTAATTATAAATCAGAAAAAGAGAATTGATCATATTAAGGATGACATAAAATCATACATTATGATCAATATAAATATCGTTTGACAAATGGACTAAATACATAATTGATGTTTAGGTTATGATCGCGTATCATTCATTTAATTTTGATAATCACAACGTCATACTAGAAGGTTGCTTATGATTTAAAAACTTGAAATTTATTGCCAATATTAAATGAACATACATGGTCGCATACAAACAGAACTAACTCAGTTGGACACAGAAAATCAAAAGAAATTTAAAAAGGTATAAGCATGAGATACTATAAATAGATAAAGGGTTGTCTGTTTAGGTCAGAAGATTCAGAAAATCTTAGCCACCTTTTGAGAAAGAGAAAGAGAAATCAGATTCTAGTAGATCTCGGTTTCTCCGCCAACGAGAGAGGTTCACGTGAGGATACGTGTATAGGGCGGTGCCGGAGTCGTAGCGTCTTTTATGATCAGATCCGTGAAGAGGAGCAAGGAGATTGTTCGGATACGAATCGTGAATCTCTACTAACCGAATTAGCCGAACCCAAGGTATGAAATTAGATTTCTTTTTCTTATTTGATTCATATACACGGATCCTCTATTAGAAAACGTGTAAAAAATTTATTCCGTTGTACTTTATTTGATTGCGTGTTACCTTACAGAATTATTCACCGATTCATCTTGAGTTGGTCTAATATAATGAATCTAAGCCTTCAAAAAAAATACAATGAATCTACTCTTTTGGTCCGTATGTATATATATTTTTCTTAAATTTATGACTTGTAAAATTGTACTTCTTAGTTATCTTGAGATTAATTTATCTTTTGTCATCATGTTATGATTATGAATGTTGTTTTGTAATAAACATTTCTCAAAATAGTTTTTAGTGTTTATTAGGGTGAATATCTTCTCATAATATCAAATGATCTATGTCTTCTAAATTAACAACAAACTTAAAAATCCGCAGTCGTAGCACAGAAATTATCCTAGTATTTCTTTAATTTTCAGATAGAGAATTAAGGGAGCGAATCATGCCCAACGGCGTGGGGGCAACAAATCTGCCCAAGCACCTCTCCTACGATTGGATTACAAATCATCATTATCATGTCTATTTGCTCTAACGGACTCTTTAACTCCACTGTCCGTTAACGCTAGCTCTTTCCATTAGTTCCAACTCCATCCGTTCAATCTGTCCCAATCCGTTTTAGAAAGAAATCCCTCTCTCCGCATGATTTTGTAAAGAGATTAGGAAAATAATGGCGAAAATTCTTCTCTCCCTACGATTCATCTTCCTCCCCCTTGTTCTCTCTCCGTTCCCTTTATTCACCTTCATCTAATCATCTCTCCACTCTATTCTTATCGCAGTCATCATGTCGATGAATTTCAGAGTGACATTTATTTCTCATCCGATTGATAGACCAGACTAAGAATATATGTTTTATTTTGCTAAAAAGTAGATTTCATGTTGTTTTGAGAACACATGCATTAATTTTGATATTTCAAGTTATGTTTTATTTTAATTGGTAGTTCTATTGCCTGAAGCTAGCATGGACCAATATCTGAATGCTTGGTTTTCTCTCACTATTTATTTAAATTTTCCATTGTTGTTTTCTGCCAAGTTTGATCAAATGTCTTCATCAATTGTACTATATGATTATTTATCTCAGTCTGAAGAAAAAGATGCAAAGAAAAAGAAATCAAACTCTAGATAAAGCAGTTTCAAGTGTAATTGAAAGAAAAAGAAGTTTTATATTAACTGAAAACTCCGCAGAAGATGCTTATAAATCAAGATTAATGTCTATTTCAACTCATACAAATTTAGCAAAAGTTTTATTTTATCTTTTTCAGTTTTTTAGTTAATTTGTTCTCATTTCAATATAGTTTTCTGCCTAAATGAAAAATTGAAGTTTATTTTTTCATTTTGTTGCTTTTAAGCCTTAACAAATGTTTGAAAAGCTCTTTTGGTTGTATGGGTTGAGGTCGCACACTCTAAACGTGTAGATATATTAATGCTACTTATTCATAATAAAATATAGCTGGAAATTAACAATTATATCTTGCATGAATTTAAATAAAAAAAATAATTTTATTTTGCATACAAAAAGCTCAAGCATTTCTCAGATTAATTCCAGAAAAAGGAAAACATGAATTCAAGTAGTCTTCCAATTATTGTTTCTGCATATTTTTCCAGATCAGAATTTACAAAAGCAAAATCCAATTGAGTCGGTATGAGTACACGACGTACGAGTTCAGTACCGGTGAAGAAATCAGTCAAATCAATGTTCTCTCTTTCTTCATATTCAGCACTCTCACCCCTATAAAAGTACTAATCTCAATTCAACTACAAGTTAGTTATGGCTTAATGCATTGGTACGAGTTTGGACGTACCAGTGAAGAAATCAGCCACAGATTGGTTTTATATCGTCATTTGATCTGACCAAATTTTATCGAAAAATATCAATAGCTTGTTACAACTTACAACATCATTTTAAGCACCACAAAAAAAATCAACAAACAACAAATAACAATATATTTCATTGAACAGTGCCTACTAGTCTCAACATCCTACTATGCAACATCACTACCTTAAAGAAAAACTAGAATGAAAATTGCATCTCACGGCCAGTAAACATTAAAGAAAGAAACGACTGTGTAGGTAGAAGCTTGATGAGTCCTCACTAACCACCGAGTGTACTCGCCGTACCGTCATCACTGCAATGAGATTAGCCGTTCTGAGTCCACAGTTCGATATCTCTCTTGGTTCTTTTTCCACAGAATCCATGCAGTTGCAAAGCATAGAGAGTGTCTCAGTCTTCGATTTGAGGCTATAAGACGTCCCTTGCCTTCAATCGGATGAGAAATAGATGCGGCACTAAAATTCGTCGACATGGTGATTGAGAGTAGGGTTGAGAGATAAGGTTAGTGAAGAATAAAGAGAGAATAGAGAGAGAACAAGGGGAAGAAGGAGGATGAATCATGGATGCAGACTGCAGAGGGATCTTCCCCATTATTTCTCAAGAAGAAATTTTCTTAATTTCTTTCCGAAACAGATCTTTTCTAAAACGGACCAAAATTTCTTTCTAAAACAGGCCAAGAGACAAATTGACGGAAAGAGCTAGAGTTAACGGATAGTGGATTAAGAGTCCGTTAGAGTTAATAGGCATGATAATCATGATCTGTAATCCAACAGTAAAAAAGGTGCTTGGGCATATTTTTTGTCCCCGCGCGGTTGGGTATGATCTAGGGGTAAAAACAGTTCAGATACGGTTCAAATCGGGGTCATATTATATCCGTATCCGTATTATTTTTCAGATCCGAATATGAATACGGATCCGGATAAGGTTTCGGTTCGGATATTACCGGATATGGATGTTTATCATATATCCAAATATAAATGGATTGTTTCTTCTTTCAAATATATATTTCACTATTAACAACAAAAAAATAATAAAATAATAATAAAATCGTAATAAGTTTCAAAATAATAATAAATATATTGATGGATTTGGATAAATATCCTTATTCATATTCAAAAATGACAAAATATCTAAAATATTTTAAAAAATATCATTTATATATATATATATATATATATATATATATATATATATATATATATATATATATATATATATATCCAATATATAATGAAATATCCGAAAACAGATATTATTCGGATACGGATATTATTCATATTCATTCGGATATTATAAGTCAAATTCATTATCGTATCCGTATTTATGCCGGATACGGATAATTTTTTCGAATACAGATATTTTGTGAATACGAATACCGATCAGTCAGATATTATCCAACCTGTTTTCACCCTAGTATGATCCGCTCCCGTGAATTAAACCATGTTTTTTAAGAAAGAATTAAACCTTGTTATATTTCACTGTCAAACGTGTCTACATACAAAACTTAATTTTAAAACTGTTGAGTCTTACAAGGTAGCTTGATAAGTAAGCATATATCTGTGTGATATAAAAAGACTACTTGGTATCTCTTTCAAGACTTATTAGTCTCAAATTGGTTTTTATTGACAAAATCAGACTCAGTTTTTCTTTTTTGAAGGTTGGTAGGGGATCGCCTACAGAGAATTTCCGTAAAATTAAATATAAAAAATACAACTCAAGTCTAATACATATACAACCTGTCTAAGAATCAGGTATTAAAAAAGAAGAAGAAAGAAGATAACAAGGAAAAAATAATTAGTTAGCTATGTTCCCTAAAAGCTAAGATTAATGGCCTAATGACTAATGGCGTATTCTCGTTTTCTTTTGCCCTACTGCCATGTTAAACGAATTTTCTCCAGATGTGCTTCATGATGGACTTGGTTGATTATTTCTGGTTGTTCGGTTTTGTTGTTCAATATGTGTTGAACTCCGCTGTTTCCAAATGCACCAACCTTACATCGTTGTTCTTTTCCTTTTTTTTTCCCAAAAATCAAAGGGAGAGGTGTCCGCTTTCCATGACGAAAACTTGTTTAATTCCCAAATTTTCCTGCTTAATATGGGCAATCTACGAAAAGATGTAAGGTTGTTTCGACTTCACCAGTATTACACAGAATGAAGGGTGTCAATATCAATACATGGCCATCCCTTCGTTAGTAGATTAAGTTGGGTGGGATTGTTGGAAGTTTTATCCAGCATTGTGAGGCTCAGGTTTTTGAAGATATTCAAGCGTAGTTAATGTTTAATCACTAATAAGTCTAATATTCTTTTTTTCCAGATAGTGAATAAAACCTTGTTTTATATACGTTGTTAAACGCTGATTTGTAATTTATATGGATGTAACGTACTTTAATCGTATGGAGAATTTATATGGTAAATTCATGGTGGGCCCGGCAAGGGCATAACACTAACTAAGATGTAACATTTTTTTTCTCTTCCCATCAAGTCTCCTGCAAACAATTTTATTCTTTCTCGGTTGGAGCAAAAACCACTTTTCATCTGACAAAGAGGAAAAAACCACTATTCCTGAGAAGTGGAACCCATTTTTGCTAAAAGTGACGCATCAATGCATGATTGGGGCATTCTTATGGCAAACTAGCTTTTTCTTTGTTTTCTATATACGTTGTTAAACGCTGATTTGTCAAGATATGGGACCTTATGTACATGTAACTGTACACTGCACAGTACAAGTAGTCAGCAAGGGATAACTTACAAAAACAACCCTATTATATTTGTTTTGAAGCAAACCTTGTAATATTTTCATAGCATGTTTATACGTAAGAAAGCTACAACGATATAAAACACGTTTGAAGACCTTGAATGGTTAGTTCCATATGTACAGATAGAATCAATAAATAGCGCGTAGAGAAAACCAATTTCTATGTAGTTCAAACATTATATTAATTAATGCGGGTCAATTAGTGCCTTAAGCAGTCGTAATCACCAACCTAATTTTTCTTTGCTTTCATTTGTAGAAATGTCCATTCATGCATATATGGTGCCAGGTTGTGTTTGCAATTTCAAACTTTTCTTCAATTTGCACAAGTCTGAATTGTCACTAAGTTTTCCACATTATTCAATCTCAAAAACAAAATATTATATATTGCGTAAAGATTTACTCATAGCTCATTAATTTAGTTATAATGGGGGAATCGCTCATTTCCATCTTACAGATAACTCAAGCTCTGTCTCTCTCCACCCTTCTTCTCTTTTCTTCAACCGAAGGCCGTAATTATCTACTTCGAGGCGACTCTCTATCTGTTGAAGAATCTTCTGATATTCTAAAATCACCGAATGGCGTTTTCTCGTGTGGTTTTTACAACATCTCTCAAACCGCGTTCACGTTCTCAATTTGGTTTTCCAACTCGGCAAACAAAACTATTGTTTGGAGCGCAAACCCTAATCAACCAGTTCATGGCTCGCGGTCTATCATTAAGTTCAGTAAACATCGCGACTTAATTGTGAAGGATTATGGAGGTGAAGTTATATGGTCAACAAATTACAAGAGCTCATATGATGCATATCGTGCAGAACTCCTTGACTTTGGGAATCTTATTATAACTGATCAAGATAATAATATTATTTGGCAAAGCTTTGATAGTCCCACCGATACCTTATTAGCTAACCAATCGATTACTGCAAATACGCAATTGGTTTCTGCCAATATCTCAGCTTTTTCAGGTTATTATAAATTATACTTTGGTGATAGTTATGTATTATCTCTAAAATACACAAATTATGAGGTTTCAAGTATATATTGGCCGGATCCAGACTACAGTGTTTGGCAAAATAACAGGAGGCCGTTTATAAGTAGTAGAAATGGATCTTTTGATAAGTACGGGTCTTTCACATCAAGTGATGGATTAACTTTCGAAGCATCCGATTTGGGCCCTCAAATCTTGAGACGGCTAACCCTAGACCCTGATGGAAATCTCAGATTATACAGCCTCAATGAAACCGATGGTTCTTGGTCGGTCTCATGGTTAGCCATTTCAAACCCTTGTAATATTCATGGCTTTTGTGGAAGGAATGGTATTTGTATGTCATTACCACAACCAGTTTGCACTTGCCCTCCTGGTTACCATATGAATGATCAAAGTGACTGGAGTAAAGGTTGTAATAGTACATTACAAATTAGTAGTTTGGAGTACTCTTGGTTTTTCCGTCTTCCTTACACTGATTACTGGGGTTCCCCTGTAGAGAGTCTCACAACATCAATCTCTCTTCAGAAGTGCAAGGAAATTTGTAGGAATGCTTCCTCGTGCGAAGGTTTTGAGTTTAAACCCAATGGTGATTGCTTCACTAAATCCTTACTCGTTAATGGTAAGTTTTATCAAGGGTATTGGGGCGATATATACCTTAAGTTTCCTCGAAGTGTTACATCCTCAGAATTGACGATTCCTAAAGTGCCAGCTTTAGCATGCAAAGAAAACAAACCCCAAATAATTCTTAATTTTCAACCAGATGATCACAAAAGCAGAATATGGATTTATCTCTATGGCTTTATAATAGTTATTTTCGCAATAGAAACATTCTTCATTTCTTTTGGTTGTTTCTTCATACTTCGATCAGAGCGCAAACCATTAGAAGCGGAGGAAGGTTATAAGCTGATATCTAGTCAGTTCCGGAGATTCACCTACAAAGAGTTGGAGAGGGCGACTGGTAAGTTCAAGGATGTGATTGGAATGGGAGGATCCGGAGTTGTTTATAAGGGAGTACTGAAAGATGGGAGGGTAATAGCTGCTAAAATGTTAAAAGATGTTACGCAAGGAGGGGAAGAATTTCAAGCAGAACTTAGCATTATTGCGCGCATTTATCACATGAATCTAGTGAGAGTTTGGGGCTTTTGTTTTGAAGGATCGCATCGGATTTTAGTTTATGAGTATGTGGAGAACAATTCATTGGACAAAGCCCTATTTTGTATGGAAAGTGACGACCTTTTACTCTGCTGGGAACTAAGGTACTTTCACAAATATTGTCTCAGCAATTAATCATAAGTTAAAATAAGATAATTCATTAAAAGTGCCCTCTAGTATCTTATATTAGATGATACTATAATTAAGCACTATGCATGAAAGCATTTAGATATTATTTTGTAATAAAAGAGATGAGTATGATAGTAATGATGGTAATCTTTTGTGTATCAGGTATAAGATTGCACTGGGGGTGGCAAAAGGGCTGGCATATCTTCATCACGAGTGTCTAGAATGGGTCATTCATTGTGATGTGAAACCTGAGAACATTTTACTAGATCTAGATTATGAGCCCAAGATAACCGACTTTGGATTAGCAAAATTGCTTCATAGAGGTGGAACGAACTCCAAAATGTCAAAAATTCGAGGAACTAGAGTTATATTGCACCGGAATGGGCTTCTAATCTTCCGATCACTGCAAAAGTTGATGTTTATAGTTACGGAGTATTGCTTCTTGAGCTAATAATGGGGGTTAGGGTTTCGGATTGGATGTTAGATAATGGAGACAATGAGTTGAGAAGTTTATTTATGATGCTTAAAGAGAAATTGGAGGGTGATCAGCCAAATAATTGGGTTGGAAATATCGTCGACTCGAGATTGAATGAGCAGTTCAATCATTCACAGGTGATTATTTGTGTAAAATTAGCAATTTCTTGCTTAGAAGAGGAAATCAGCAAGAGGCCGAGCATGGATTATGTCGTGTTGGTACTCAATTCATATGATCTTCAAACCAATTCCATGAAGATTTCCTAGTGTTACAGTAGTAGTTGTAAATGTGGAATGTGTATTGTATTGTATAGAATCTATTGTAGAGTAGAATAAGTTAGATGGTTGTCATGTATTAAATAAGATGACTATTTAAGTTTTTAGTACTTGAATAAATAGATGTAAAAAAGAATATAGATGGTTGTCATGTATTAAATAATATATTTTTTTTAACATTATTTTGGAAAATAATTAAGCAAATGATATTGATACGAAAAAAATTGAGCAACTAACACTATCGCTAGTTATTCTGACGGTAGACATTTTATACCGTCATAATTATTGGCGGTAGTGTCTAATTTTTAATTTTTTTCATCAGCAGTCTTAAACAGATTATTTAATAACAAATTAGCTTCTATCGTCAACTATTTTGGCGGTAGATGTACAAAAATTAATTTTTGAGATTTCAAAATTTTTACCCGTTTTAGCAAGAAAATTAGTGTAAAAATTTGAAAATTAAAATCTACCGTTAGTTTTTCTGACGGTAGTGATAATTTTGTAACTTTTTGTAGATCAATCTGTGTGATAATTTTGTAACTTTTTGTAGATCAATCTGTTATTAAAACTGTTAAGAAAAAAAAAGGGTAGAAAAACAAATTTCGTTTTTTCTCTCTTCTCTTAAAAAAAACGTAATTAATTTTCAACAAAATCAATGTGTGTATTCAGACCAAATGTTCAGAGAATCCAGACTAAAAACAGAGTTATTACTTATTTACGCCTTGTGCCTCCGAGAGATTGTCAATCTTTTGATCTTTTCACATTAGAGATTTTTTAAGAACACAACACCTACTGTAAATGTGATCTTATCCCTAGAACATCACATCACGACCTTGATAGATGTGAAAAAGCTGCTCACATGATCATTAGACTTGGACTCCATTGAAAAAATGAGAAAGGAAATTCATTACTGTGTACCGAGTTGACTGAAAATAATGTAGTTTTAGTAACCGTCTCAAACATGCATGCTATGATGGGACTATGATGGAACAAACACTATTTTTTTTTCCGACTGGAACTATGCCCGTAGGCTGGAACAAATACTATTTAATAAACAAAAAACAGGTGTACTAAAATATCAGTATGAAAAGAAAATAGTTAGTGAAACCAGAACTTCTACTGCTGTGAATTTTGATGGTAAAAGCGTTTTTTTTTCTTTCTTGACGAGTTTGATAGTCGGTTGATCTATAAAAATTATAAAATTATCACTACCGTCAGAAAATTTGATGGTCTTAATTTTTAAAATTTTGCGCTAATTTTCTTGCTAAAATTGGTAGAAATTTTGAAATCTCAAAAATTAATTTTTACACATCTACTGTCAAAATAGCTGACGGTAAAAGCTAATTTATTATTAATTAACCTGTTTAAGGCCGCTGATGGAAAATTTTAAAAATTAGACTCTACTGGCAGTAGTTCTTGCGGTATAATGTCTCTATCGCCAGAATATCTGGCGGTAATGCCAGTTGCTCATTTTTTTCCATATGAATACTTTTTGCTCAATTATATTCCAAAATAATGCTAAAAAAAATTCTAAATAATAAGACAAGGACTACTTTTGTTAATAGTGTGACCCGGCCCTTTCGCTAGTTGTTCAGCCAACATGATAAAATTGATAGAAAATTGACTAACTAGTAAAACAAAGTCATCCCATCACTACTAGAAAATAAATTTTCAGTGGCAGTGTATTTCTTTCAACGGCGGTTAAGATCGAACCACTAGTGATAACTATAAATCGTCATTGAATATTATTTTCACTGGCGGACCCGTCGTTATTAATGTTATGCAGCCTCTGATAAATTTTGCCGCTATAATGGAAAAGAATTGGGAAGAAGGAGGAAAACTAAAATATTATCACCGGCGGGTTTTTTTCATGTACCACTGATGATAGTCATTGAAATTTTATCAGTGGAGGTTTTTTATTTGTGTTGTTGATGATTTTCTTTTTGGGCTACCACTCATCCAGGGGCCTCTTAACTCCTCTCTAAACACCTTCTCTCTCTGAACGAAAAAAAAAGAAACGAAAAAAAGAGAAGAGAGCCGTCCACAGCCACCGCCGGCGACCAAGCTCCGCTCTGAAGACACCCCTCTGAGCCGTGTCCCCCTTTCTTACGTCTCTCTCACTCTCAATCCGAAAGTTGTCTCCATTGTCTCTCAATCCGAAGTTTCATTCGATTTCGACTCGTTTTGTTCTTGCTCACTTGAAGGTATATCTTTTTTTTGATAAAAAAAAAATCTTGATTATTGTTATATTATGTCTCAATTGTGCTATTGTTATATTATGTTTCAATTGCTCACTTGATAAAAAAATTTCCAATTTTTGATATTACAACAGAGTTTTGCCGCACATACGCAACAAGCTCATGATGATTCCAGTGACGCCGTTAACTTAGATGACTAATAGGATGAAGATTTAAAGTTTCTTTTAAATATTAGGTTTAGGGTTGTATTATGTTTCGATAAATTATGTTGATTTTGGATATGGATTGAATGTTGATTTTGGATATCTTCTTAATTTTGACGAATCTATCTTATTTCATTTTGGATTTAAAAATGGTTTGAATTTGAATGGTATGAAATTATATTATTAAATTAGGATTTGTATTGTATGGAAAATTGAAAAATGAAAAGAAAATAGGTTATGTGAGTGACTTTCATCGGTGGTTCAGCATAAAAACCCCCTGTGATAATCAAATTTTTATTTTTTAGAAAGCATTATCATTGGCGGTTAGGCCATAAACCCCGCGATGAAAGTATATTTTTCCTAAAATGCTGGTGGTATTTTTACCAGCGGTTTGTCCTTAGACCGCCGGTGATAAATTTTACCGGGGGTGAAGTGACCGCCGGTGATAAATTTTACCGGGGGTGAAGTGAAGATTCCGCCGGTGTAAAAAACCCGGCCGGACAGCTTTTTTTACTGGGGGTTTCTCTTACCGTCGTTGATACTCCGCCAACCGCCGCTGATACTTATTACCGGCAGGACCGCTAGTAAAACAAACTATGCATTAGCGGCGGCCTACCGCCGATGATGACTTTCAACGGCGGGTTTCTGCTTTCAGCGGCGATTTTTTGACTGCCGATGAAAACTGTCTTTCTAGTAATGCATCATATTTGCACACCTTTTGAAAAATAACTTCATGCCTGATGCTAAACTACAACACAAAATGAATGATGTACACAAAAAATATTTGTTCACAACAATAATATTTTGTGATTGTTTGGTCAAGGAGTAGATTGGAAACATCATTTAGGATAGCCACACAACTTAAAAAGCATGCAATGTGGCATCTATTATTTTTATTTTCACATTTTTCCTAATTTTCCTTCTATATAATGGAATGAAAGTAAATACAACCTTTCATCTATTATTTTTGACAGTTTCACACAGGCTATTAGATCGGTTCATATCGGCTGTTAGATCTTAACAGTATGGCCGATTATATTTAGAAAAAAGGAATAATTTCATATATGCCATTACAAAAACACAAAATATCATATTTGCCATTCCAAAATTGCTAATATCATATTTGCCACTCTAAAAACACAAAATCTATCAAATTTGCCCAGAAGTTAAAACCATCCATTTTTTCCATTAAAACTAACAGTCCAATCATCAAATTACCATTATACCCCTATAATAAGAATTTCATATCTACCACTACAAAACACATGAAATATCATATTTGCCATTCAAAAGTTGCTTATATCGTATTTGTCATTCTAAACACACAACTCTACCGAAATTATTTCTTAAACCTCATAACATAAATAATTCAATTCTAAGCTATATTTGTCAGAACCAAGAGATGATGACTGAGATAAGAAATAATTTCGGTAGAGTTGTGTGTTTAGAATGACAAATACGATATAAGCAACTTTTGAATGGCAAATATGATATTTCATGTGTTTTGTAGTGGCAGATATGAAATTCTAATTATAAGGGTATAATGATAATTCTATGATTGGACCGTTAGTTTTAACGGAAAAAATGGATGGTTTTAATTTTTGGGCAAATTTGATAAATTTTGTGTTTTTAGAGTGGCAAATATGATATTAGTAATTTTGGAGTGGCAAATATGATATTTTGAGTTTTTGTAATGGCATATATGAAATTATCCCTAGAAAAAAATATCTATTTTTATCTCTTCAACTATTCAACTTGTCCTTTTTTGGAATTTTTTTGAATAGTAGCACTATTTTGAAGAATAATTAATCAGATAGCATGATTTTCAAAATATTTGGGTAGGTAGCACTTCCGCCAGACCTTCTGGCGAAACTGAAGTAGTTCCGCTAGAAGGTCTGCCGGAACTAGGGAATTTTTTTTTTTTGCTAATCTCGGCCATTTGGCACCCTTAAACAGCCTTAATTAATGAAAAAGGCTAGTTCCGCCACTGGGTCTGGCGGAATTAGGTAAAATTTATTTTTGGCCCAATTTAGACGGTGAAATTGGCCCAAAAATGACGAAAATATAGGTTCCGCCAGACCCTCTGGCGGAACTAGACCATTTTCCCAACTTACAATCTGACCCAAAAAGTCCAAAAAAATGGTCTAGTTCCGCCAGACCCTTCGGCGGAACTAGCTATTTTCTAGCTAGTTCCGCCAGACCCTCTAGCAGAACTATCTAGTTCCGCCAGTGGGTCTGGCGGAACTACACATTTTCCCAACTTACAATCTGACCCAAAAAGTCCAAAAAAATGGTCTAGTTACGCCGGTGGGGTCTGGCGGAACTAGACCATTTTCCCAACTTACAATCTGACCCAAAAAAATTTCAAAATTTAGGGTTTAGTAACGGTTTTTAATAAAAAACCGATAATAAATATTAAGTACTGTATCGGTTTTTATCAAAGAACCGATACTAAATCGGAAATTTTTTTTTTCATTTAGTAACGGTTTTTATAAAATAACCGTTACTAAATCTGACTCTTAGTAACGGTTCTTCTCTAAAACCGTTACTAAATAAGCATTTAGTAACGGTGTTTCCATAAAAAACCATTACTAAGTGGAAAAAAAATTTGCTTAGTGCGGCAAATTTTTTTTTCCACTTAGTAACGGTTTTTATGGAAGAACGTTACTAACTGCTTATTTAGTAACGGTTTTTAGGGAAGAACCGTTACTAAGTGTCAGATTTAGTAACGGTTATTTTATAAAAACCGTTACTAAATGAAAAAAAAAATTTCCGATTTAGTATCGGTTCTTTGATAAAAACCGATACAGTACTAATATTTAGTATCGGTTTTTTTATTAAAAACCGTTACTAAACCCTAAATTTTGAAATTTTTTTGGGTCAGATTGTAAGTTGGGAAAATGGTCTAGTTCCGCCAGACCCACTGGCAGAACTAGACCATTTTTTTGGACTTTTTGGGTCAGATTGTAAGTTGGGAAAATGTGTAGTTCCGCCAGACCCACTAGCGGAACTAGATAGTTCCGCCAGAGGGTCTGGCGGAACCTATATTTTCGTCCTTTTTGGGCCAATTTCACCGTCTAAATTGGGCCAAAAATAAATTTTACCTAGTTCCGCCAGACCCGGTGGCGGAACTAGCCTTTTTCATTAATTAAGGTTGTTTAAGGGTGCCAAATGGCCGAGATTAGCACAAAAAAAAATTCCCTAGTTCCGCCAGACCCTCTGGCGGAACTACTTCAGTTCCGCCAGATGGTCTGGCGGAAGTGCTACCTACCCAAATATTTTGAAAATCATGCTATCTGATTAATTATTCTTCAAAATAGTGCTACTATTCAAAAAAATTCTCTTTTTTTGTTACGTGTCCGTTAACTTGACACATAAACGATAATTTGATATGTAATTATGATGTGCTAATTGTGACATAGTAGTTATTTGAAAAAAAAAATACCCATTCAAATAAATAAACTAAAATATACGAACTATAGCCATCACGACCAAATTCGGCCGAAACAAGCACAAGCAACACGACCCACTAGCACTGCCACCACCAGCGCATATGAGAACGGCCATGACCCATATTGATCCATCTTGACTTCTAACAGGCATGTTGCCTGAACAAATTTGTTCTAGCTCCATAACGTGTAGAAAAATGTATATCAAAGACATGCAGATCCCTTCATTAGGTCATCATGCTTGTGTTTTCTAAGAGACGACTAGCTATTATGGTGACAAGTGGGGCCGGAGAGAACAAGAAGGATTGGGTCGTTAATAAGTTAACAACAGCCATACACGTTACCTGCCGGAGCTCCGCATGAAATTATTTGTATGGCTACTTATTAAGTGTGTTTGTACATTTGCAATAATTTGAACACCAAAGTGTGGTGTTCAAATGTGTTTTTGTTCGTTTTCAAATGTATTTGCGCGTGTGTTTGGTTGAACAATTAGATATTTTAATTTATATGGACCTTTTTTGTATGTATTTTTGTTTGTTTTTGAGTTATATATATATATATCTGTCTATATAGGAGTGACTTAACGGTTGTGCACTAGCACCTCCCTACGAATGTTTGGGTGAATTTGACAAGAACAGAGAATTATGGAGATTTCATTATGCATGTTCTTAGAGTTATAGCTATATTTGATCGATCTTTTTTATGTGCAACTCTATAAGTTAATGGGTTCCTTAACTTATTTTTGTTTAATCAGGTATTTGGGCCAAATATTTGGGCATTTTTAAGGTATTTTCTTTTATTTCTTTCTAGTGTCGTTTTAATAGTTTAATATTTTGTTTGGGCCTCTTTGTATAAACATTTCATCCGTTTTGCCTTCGGGCTTTGAGCCCGAAAAAAGTCATCATTATTTATTTGAGTAATTGGATATTTTTATTTTTATGAATTTTTTTTTATTTTAAACAATTGAATGTTTGTGGAAATTAATTTTTTTTAATGCAAGACTATTTTGTACAATTTGACTTACTTCATGATTCACGAGATTTTTGATGAGTGTAATTTAAATATTTAAATGATAATCGAAAAATAATAGTTAATCGAAAAATAATAGTTTATGTTAATTTCATTTGAAAAAAAGAAGAGAATCGATGTCACATAATAGAAACAAGGTGGGCCCTCGCTCCGTTTCGGAATGTACTAAAGATGATATGTAATTAAAAATAATAATTTAATTAAATTATACCCAAAAAAATAAGTTTAATAAAATAATAATAGTGGAGCCAAGAGATGGAAAAACTAATTTTCCACATGTAGAGTTACAAATGTTAATTTTAATTATAGATTATAGACTGCTCAAGTAGGGAAAAATTTGAAGAACAAAGAGATATGAAGTTGAAGACATAATAATGAAATTAAATCCAAGCAAAAATAAAATATGATGAAAAGTTAACTCATTCTTTTCTCCGTCTCTATTAAATTGAATCTAGGAAAACTTATTAAATCTTGTGGGACTCACTTAGCCATGACTATCACTATTGACTGTTAAAAAGCATCATTTATATTAATTAAAATAACAGTAATGTCACTCATTTTTAATAAGTACAATAATGGATAACATCTAGCGTAATAAAATTTAAAACTAAGATTTTTTTTAAAAAGAAAACATAAAATCTTGTGTGACCCATAAACTACGTCTTGCCTGTTGACTCACTATTGGCAATTAAAAGACTTAAAATTACAACTATGGTACTCACTTTTAATAGTTATAATATTGGATGACATCTATGGTAACAAATTTAAGTTAAAATTTTTATTAAAAAATAAAGAGAAAAATCAGAAAGAATCCATAATTATATGGCTACGGCTTGAAATAACTCGCTTCATAATATTAATATCAGACATTTAACAGAAGATTCCCAATTGGGACGCGTGTCATCCATTCATCCATTCTCCACATATCCAACTTTAAAAGAAGCTAGGTGGACCCTCGCGCTGCTTCGGGACTGGCTAAGATCAATGTAAATATTTTAAGATTTTCTAAAATGTACATAAAATTATATCTAGTATCAAAGAATGATTAATATTTAAATATGATACTTCCATAAATTATATATTGTATATTTCTTTATAAGTGATAAGTATGATATTTTTAAATTTCCATTTTATAAGGTTATATATGATCATTTTGGAATTTTACAAGGATATTCAAGGAATTTGAATTATGAATGATATTTTATGTTTCATAAATGTTTGGAATGATGAATAAAAAAAATACAAGCGATGCTTCCATTTTGTAAGGGTCACTAAGGGTTGGGTCTAATATGTACAAACAATTTTAGAGATGTACATGAAAAATATCTTGTAAAAAAGCACAACGGGAATACGTAGCGACCCTGTAGCGACATATTGAAATTTTATATTGTTTTCTCATGTTTCTATATATGCTATATATTGTTTTAATTTTTTTAAATATATACTGTTTGCAGAATGGATTTTTATATACTGTTAGTTTTCAATTTATATATTTTTATATACTGTTTTCATTTTTTTTAAATATATACTGTTTTACCGAATGAATTTTTATATACTGTTTAAATGTCAAGCTGTGTATATTAAACTCCTCATGTCAAGTATGAATGTGAATAAGCTACAAACAAAACCCCATAATTTTATAAAAGATAATCAAAATGAGATCCTATTTAAATTGTAAAACATGTGTATATTGTAATACTTTTAAACTTTAAGGTTTTTTAATAAAAGAAAAACATAACCACAATAAATCGATATAGTAACTATCATATGACAATTGTGAAATAGATAACATATTCATTTATAAGTGGCACCCTTCATAAAAATTAGCATTGGAGTTAACACATGAGAATAAATACATTCTCAATTTCAAGAACGTGTCAACTTCTCATCCAATTTGCACACATTAAGCATTAAAAAGAAGTAAGAATATGTGTTGAAAAAGGACACAAGATTTCCTTTATTTTATATCTAGCATTTAATAAATAATAATTAAAAGTTGATTTTAGATCTAGAAGAACCAGTAACCATCTAACAAGTATTTAGTCACCTTTCGACATCAGTCCTCTTTATTTATTTTTCTTCATCTTTGGCATTCGTCTTAGAGTGCGCCACATAATATTACAAACGGATCCTGGGATGCTATGATGGAACCAAGAGTTGACCGATGAATATTAACAAATCAATGTTGATGCCCCTAACTATTTTTTATGTCTTCAAAGTATTCTAGACCTGATTATATGGGTGGAAAACACACTGGAGATAGGAAATAAAATGTTTCCGTATTAAAAGATTCACAATTGTGGTATAGTTTTCTCTAATATCTGATATGATGGTAAAAATATATTCATATTTCAAAAATAGTAGTATATTCATATTTAAAAATAACACCAACTAGTATATATGTATTCAAAACATATACTAAGATAGTAAGATGCTTTTGTGTGTGTATTTTGAGTTCAAGGCAGAAGGATGAACTTCCGTACCTCATTTTCCAAAAATAACTCCATGCCTAATGCTAACACTATAACACAAAATGAATGAGGTGCACAAAAAATGGTTATTCGCAACAATAAACATTTTGTGATTCTCAAGGAGTAGTTTGGAACCATCATTTAGCATAGCCACACAACTCTAAAGCATGTAATGTGTCATCTACTAGTTTTATTCACATTTTTTGTGATTGTTCTTATTATTTTTTTTTTTCAAATGATCATAAAAAAAGTTAATTCATAAACTAGTTCAGTTTTCAGATTATTTATAAAACTAACCGTTTCACTCGGTAAGTGAGTAAAACAGTCATTTTTTCATTTTCTGCATCTCTTCAGTTATTACCGATAAAATAACTGTTAATTGTTAATTAAGACAAATATTAAAAAAAATGTTTCGCCCACTCCAGCGGGGGCAGATTTAGGGGGGGTTAGAGGTGGAAGACCCCCCCTATAAATGAGAATTTTCTTTTATTTACCCTGAGAATTTTTATCTAGATCCTTTTAAAATAACATTTGGCCCTTCTATACTTGACAAATGAATGCATTTAATGAATAATGGAATATTAGGGGTATGAAAGTAAAAACAATATGTAAATGAAGAGCATGTATGTAACCTGCCAAAGAAACTAAAGCCTCCCATTTTCTAGCATGACAAATTAAAGCAACCTGGTAAATACATGTTGAATTTTTTGTAATCTAAAATTAAAAAATCATAGTGTAGTTTCATATAAACCATTCGATTTAGATAGACATCTTCTCTAAAAGATCATTACATGAATTACATAAACCTTTCACCCTTAAGCTTTCTTCTAAACAGTAAATACATTTGAAATTAAATGTCTAAAATTTAATTGGCTCTAAAATTAATTATAGTTTAATTAAATTAGCTTACTTTTTATTTGGTTAGAAGCAATTTACTAAACATGATTACATATTAACTAAACAATTACTTGAATTTTTTACATAATGAAAATATTATATTGCTCATGCATAAATGAATTTCTATTTTTATTCATTAACAGCATAAATATTTTAAAGCAAATTATATTTAAATGATATATAATCATTTTTTCAAAAAATATGGTTAACTAATAAAAAAAACTATGTTAATTATTTTGCCTCTCACACCGGCTCGGTCCTCCCCCCCCCCCCCAAGATAAAATCACAGTTCCACCTATGCTCACTAAGGGAAACAGGTAAAAAAAAAACTTTTTGTTGCTCTAAATTGAAAAAAAAATGACTCTTTTGCCAATGAAAAAGCAGAAACGTTAGTTTTGCAAATAATCTAAAAACCCAAGTATTTGCTTAAATTTTTATTTTATTTTTTTTTTTTTTTTTTGTCATTTTAAAAAAAAAGTCATTGCCTTCTAAATAATGGAATGAAGTAAATACAATGTACTCACTACTGTTTCATCTTTTACTTTTGGCAGCTTCACACAGGCTATTAGATCGGTTCAAACTTCACATCGACTATTTATTGTTTTATACATGTCTTCATATGGCACCTAGGACGGACCCTGAATTGTTATGCACGGACAATTATCAAATCACAATAAATTGACACTAAAATTTCTCAGTTTAAACTGTCCCAATTCTTTCTATGAACAATAAATCACAAATGGACAATACATGTGAGGAAAAAGAGGCATCTTTTATTATCATCCAAAGAGAAAATAAAAAGATAAATAACCCTCAATCCAATTAAAATACCCATTCAAAATATACGATATTACTATTATATAAGGTAAAACTGATATAATAACTAAAATCCAACCAACTAAAAAGGCATCTATCATTATTGTACCACATAACTGATATATACAATTTTCTAATTTTCTGTTATTAAATAAAATATATTATAAAATTTGTTATATGTTTTTATTTAACCATTCAACAATTATCATTTAACTAAAATTAAAATTGAAATCCTGAATTACTTCAACAATTAAACAATTAATTTTTGTAGTCACATTATATCCATCAAAATACCTCAAACATGCATGACTTTTTTTTTTTTTACCACTATTGAGAAAAATAAAGCAACAGTTGCCACTGGTTTGAAAATAATGTGGTAACTACCATTTCCGCCACTATTAGTGGCGGAACAACATTTGTTCCGCCACTAGTAGTGGCGGAACAATAGATTTTCGTCCCGCCAAAAACGGCCCATTTTACGCACTAAACGTGATTAATTAGTATTAAAAATCTTGTTCCGCCACTAGTAGTGGCGGAACATGTTAAAATATTTCATTAAAGATTAACATGGCTCATGAATGGGTAATTAGCGTAAAAATTGAAGAATTACTATGTTCCGCCACTATTAGTGGCGGAACAGGTGCATATTTCACCTGTTTCGCCACTATAAGTGGCGGAACAGGCCAAATGAACTCCTTAAATCTGACTTGAAAAACGCAGAAAAAACCACATGTTCCGCCACTATAAGTGGCGGAACAGGTGAAAATACTCTTTGTTCCGCCACTAGTAGTGGCGGAACATGTGGTTTTTTCACTGTTCCGCCACCGATAGTGGCGGAACAGCCAAATTTTCCACTCACTCGCCCCCGACCAAAAAACGCAAAAAAAAAAACGGACCTGTTCCGCCACTACTAGTGGCGGAACAGGCTACTAAACCCAAAAAATCCCATTTTTATTGCTCTTTCTCTCTCCGCTTCCCCCATTAAAACATTCAACCCGACGGGAACAAAAAAAAACCGATTTTTTGGGCGATTTTTGAGCGGAAAAATTCCCAAAAAAGTAAAAATTGGAGGAGAAAGGAAGAATTAGAAGGAAGAAAAAGAGAAAGGTAATTGATTTTATTTTATTTTAAGTTATTTTGAGGTTAGGTTTAGGTTTAGGTGTGGTTTTGGTATTTTTTGAATTGATTGAAATTTGGATGAAATAAGTTTGAATTAATTGAAGTTAGATTAATTTGTTAGAGTAATTTGTTTGATTGATTTGAAATAATTGATTTGAAATTATTGTTTAAAATTAATAATTATTTTTTCAAATATGTGAAATATGAATAAGGAAGGTGAAGGTTAAGGAGAAGAAGAAGGTGAATGTGAAGGTGAAGGTGAAGGAAGAAGATATTAGATTTATTTGGTATGTATAATTTATATAGTATTTTTTTAAATTATGAAAATATTTAATAGGGAAAAAAAATTTAGGGAAAAAATATTCTAGAAAATTGGTTTAAGGGAAAAAAATTATTTTGTAGATAGGGGTAAAATATATTTTTAGAGGAAAAAATATTTTAGAAAAATATTTGAGGGGTAAAAAAATATTTTTAGAGGAAAAAATATTTTAGAAACATGTAAGAATTTTTTATTTTAATTTCAAGAAAATAGTTTTTTCCGGAAAAGATGTCATCTCGGAGCCGGTTCAAGTCGGGGCGGGCATAATCGGGCGAACAAAGGGAAGGCTCCGATGGTTGAGCCCCAACGTCCGACATATCGTCAACTAAATGTATTACAAGACAGACACAGAACGAGAAATTTCGAGGAAAAAACGCCGAGTACATTGCCGGGGGGTTATCGGTTCAGGCAGCATCACACATCGGTAATGTATTTAAATATGATTCTATATATGTATTTATTTGATTACGTAAAAATATTTTACTTATATTTTTCGTTAATGCAGGTACCATGGAACTATCAGTACGAGCCATATTTTTTGAATGCATGTTTGTTACAAACACAGAAAATCGGTCATATTCCTATCGAGGCTACTATGATAAGTGCTCTGCAGGAGCGGTGGAGACCGGAGACACATACGTTTCATATGCCACACGGGGAAATGACCATCACCTTGGATGATGTTTCATGTTTGTTGGGGATGCGGGTTGATGGTACGCCGTTGTGTTTGAATACTTGGAGATATTAGTTGGGTAGATAAAGCGACGGAACTGCTCGGAAAAACCCCACCGGTAAATATGTTCGAGAGGTGACAAAAGAAAAAGCAAGATTTTAGTTTATAAGAAATGGTTTATGGAAAATTTTTCCGATTTGGAAAATGACGCCCCACTCTTAAGGGTGCAACAATATTGTCGAGCTTATATCATAGCCTTCTTCACCGATGTTTTATTTACCGACTCAAATGGAGATTCATATTCCCTCATGCCATTAGTGTTTATTGAAGATATAGAAAATTTGCACGAGTGGGCATTTGGGAGTGCGGTTCTCGGTTATCTGTATCGAGAGCTGTGTAAAAGCACCGGCCCATGTCGGAAAAATATGGGGGGTTGCGTGCTATTATTACAATTATGGGCGTGGATGCATTTTCCTGCTCTTCGACCGGATGTTCCGTTGACCCCCGAAAGAGTGAATATGTACGAAAATCCGGATTATAATGATACGGTTGGAATGTTGTTTATTGGTGCTACTAGGAGAGACGATAGGATGTACACTCATTTGCTGTCACGTCGGGACTTGTTCGACAGTCAGTCAGCAGATGAGGTGGATTGGGCACCGTATGAAGAAATTCGCCCGAGACCGCCACCCATTTGTGGTGAAGAAAGAGATACATGCTTACTCTCTTTGCCGTTGATTTATATGTGGATTGTCGAGCGTGTCCGCCCTCGGAGGGTGATGCGACGGTTCGGGTATCGGCGAAAATCCCCCCCGAAAGAGGCTCCCGTATATGATGAAGAATTACATGACTGGCAACAAGGCCGCGGAGACAATTGGCCGGAGATTCACAAGAAGTGGATTTATCTTTGGGAGAGTAAATGGTTACGAGCCCCAAAACATAAGCCGCCACCGTACGATTCCAGCCAAACCGACGCATACTTGAGGTGGTATTACAGTGAGTCCGATCCGATAGTGCAGTCTCAGGTTCCGCACGGATCGAGAACATACCGCCCTATTGTTCCAGACAAAAGAGCCGCGGTAAATATTTTCCATAAAGTTTTTAAGTTTAATAATATTTTTTTGTGTTTTGTAATATTTTTCACAATTTGTTACGTTTAAAATAATAAATATTTTTCGAAAGGCACAAAGCATGAGGGATGGAGCTGCCATAGGATTGAAGATGTTCAGAGAGATTGGTTCGACGAGTTTAACAGAAATAAAAGCCGGCATAAAAAAATGGTTAGGATGCACAAAAATGTCATTGGAGCAGCTTAATGAATTTAATGGGGGAGATGAATGGGATATTCTGAATACGCCAGAGGGAGGAGAAGAAGGAGGAGGAGAAGAGGAAGGCGGAGAAGACTTTAGTCAACTCACTCAGATGATGACTCGAGCAGCGCTAAAGAGGACAGCAGCGCAAAAGAGGAGAGCAGCCGGCAGAGGATGTTAGGGTGTTATCATGTTAGAGTTTTTTATTTTAGGATTTATTATTTTCTGGTTTGTTATTTTAGGATTTGTTCTGTTATGATTTGTTATGTTACAGTCAGTTTATTATGTTATGGCTTGTTAGAATAATTAGTAACGGTTTTTTAAAATTAGTAACGGTTGTACTAAAATCCGTTACTAAATACACGATTAGTAACGGTTCTTTCATAAAAACCGTTACTAAATACACGATTAGTAACGGTTCTTTCATAAAAACCGTTACTAAATATTCAATTAGTAACGGTTCTTTCATAAAAACAGTTACTAAATACACTATTAGTAACGGTTCTTTCATAAAAACCGTTACTAAATACACGATTAGTAACGGTTCTTTCATAAAAACCGTTACTAAATACACTATTAGTAACGGTTCTTTCATAAAAACCGTTACTACATATACTATTAGTAACGGTTCTTTCATAAAAACCGTTACTAAATATACTATTAGTAACGGTTATTTCATAAAAACCGTTACTAATTGTACTGGTTCTTTCATAAAAACAAATATTAAAGAAAAACAAGCTATTAAAGAAAAACAAATATCAAACTACAAGTTCTTAAATAAAAACAACAATTTAAAACACAAGTTCGCAAATAAAACAACATATTGGTGCAGGGTGTCCGGGTATTTGTTATGTTACAGTTTATTATTTTAAGATTCCGTTCTATATTGGCCTCCTCCCCTTTGTGTGCACCTTGGTGCAGTGTGTCCGGGTAATTTGCAAATACTGCAATTTTTCCCACGACTCTCTTTGTTCATGGTGTCCATACTATTGTGGAATCGTTTCTCCTGTCTTCTACCGCGCTGTATTCTTCCGTTCGAGTCTTTCCGTACAAGTTTATCACCAGGAACTAATGTAATATCACAAACTTCTGCGCGTAGCCTCCAATGCGATTTGTCCTTAACAGGATAGAAACTCATATTGTATGTACGCCTCAGATTATCTAGTGAATAACATTTATTAATGAACGGCTTGTTTATTTATTGATGCATGCAACCTCCAATTACACATGTCGGCTTCATGTTTAAGCTTGCAGCGCACAATATATCTCTCTTTGTCTGAACTAACGACTTCAATTTCTCGGTGACACATCACACTATATAATCTTATAGCCGATTGTAACTCTGATTTCGTTTCAAATGTCTGACCCTTATATAACATTCCATCCCCTTCATGCATACTACTTCCCGATAGAACATCATTTCTCGCAAATTTCCACATTGAAGTATCTTCGAACTCCGCTGCCGGCGGATTGCCGAAAGTCCCCACATTACCCATTTGACCATCTTCTGTATAAATATATCCCGTCTGATAGTTCATTCCCTCCCTTTCGCTTCGCCATCTCCATATATTTCTTCTTCATCTTACGGACCCATTTTCGGTTCCTCATCTAATTCATCTTCATCATCTTCATCTTCTAATACCCTCCTATCAAATATCGGAAATTGACCCCGACAATCTCCAATATTCATTTCATTCTCATCCACATTTGCAACTACAGTTGTTCTACTACTAGTTCCTATATGGGATTCTTTATTTGGTTCTCGATCAACATATATTTCTAATTCTAGACCAACACTTCTGACGCGCTCAGCAAATTGAATTAGTTGTTTGTCATTCGTAATTTTTACTGGTCTAAAATGCCATTCGTTGCCGTTAAGATAAGGGTATTTACCTCGAATTAAAAGAGTGTCATTGGATGACCAACCAATATTTTCATAAATTTCATAACACAATTTGACATAATTTCTATTTGAAGCTGTACTTTCCGGTAAGACAGCAGGCTCGGATGGCTCTGAATGCACGCCGTTGTTGTTCTGAACAATCCGACCATCGTAATATAGAAATATTACTGAGTTTTGTGCCATCGTCTTTCAAAATGGGCCGTTTTTGGCAGAACTGAAAATCTACCTGTTCCGCCACTACTAGTGGCGGAAATGGTAGTTACCACATTATTTTCAAACCAGTGGCAACTGTTGCTTTATTTTTCTCAATAGTGGTAAAAAAAAAAAAAGTCAACATGCATGCCCATATTGAATTATTAAAATTTTGTTTGGGCTGACTGAGTACAGAAATTCAATTTCCCAAGCCAACATACTTTCAGCCTGCTGAAGGTACAATCAGAAATACAAATGGGCCTCATTTTAAGACAAAGCAACACTAAACCCCACCACAAACCCTTGGAGAATATATTAGCTTTGAATGACTATCATACCATTGATTGAAATTTGTTTTACTTTAAAATGATGTCTGTTTAAGTAATTTCGGCAAGAGGTATTTAGTACTCCTCCATTCTTGAAACGAGACATTTTTGACGTGATATGACCTTACGAAAGCTGACATGATATGTATTTGAATTCTCCAAAATAACCTTATGTTTTCTAACTGGTCAAAGAAAAATGTGGCAGTTTTTCAGGTGTTTTGGGTACTAAGAAATAACATATTTACTTATTTATTGACATGTCGCTGTCTTGTGCTTGAAATATTTTGGAAGTTGTGCAAAAAATGATATTTTTCATGGTTTATAAAAATACATACAATAATTTTACTTTTTCACAATTTTCAAGTATGTATATAATATTTTGGTTGAAATAGATGGTTGTATGAAATTAAGTCAAATAGATGGTTGTATGAAATTAAGTCAAACATAATTTACTAGACGTGGATCCTTTTATCAAGAAAAAAAGTCAAAAATAATTTATTAAATATATTAGTAATTTTTTTGTATTAAAAATAATCTACTACTTGGTCGAACTTTTAATATACTTCACCAGTTCATTGTTTGTAAATTCAGTTTATTATACTATCATCTTAATTAAACCCAAATCAAATTTCAAAAGTAAATCTCAATATTTTGTCATCTAGGAAAACTCAATGGCATTTGGTATATTTTTATAAAGTTGAGGGTTTGTTGCAGGGGCGATATGTCCCAAGGGCCATGACCTAATTATGAAAACTCAGCAGCCGAATCGATGCTCAGAAAAAAGTTCTCATGCTTATCGAATTTATTTATACCTTAACCTTATTAAATGCCACATGGCCTTTTTGCAAATAGACCCAATGCCAAAATATATATTATAAGCCCTTCTTTTGAGAGGAATGTTTTAGCTTGTTTTTCTCTTTGACCCATTTATAGTTCAAAATGGATTTCATGTCTCTAATTAATACCATTACCATGAAATATATGTTTTAAAAATGTTTTAGTTTCTTTTGAGTTTTGACCTCATTAACATCCAAAATGAATTATTCTCCCAAAAAAAATAGTTGGCTTAAGTTACATTATTATTTTCAGATGATTGATACATTAGCTTAGTATATATATATATATATATATATATATATATATATATATATATCAATGCCCCTAGGTTTTCCATTAACCACAGAAAAAACACACAAGTATTCAAAACTTTATATTGAAAAGTCTAGGAATATCTAAGGTTTAAAATATGCAAGAACTAGCTCTTATAGTTGACTGTTATCAGCAATTTTTTTGTGAAGATAAATAAATATTATCTTTGTCATGATTATATCTTTTAAAAATTTAATCTTTATTATTTATTTTTTAACTTTATTATGTGCTCTACAAAATCAAATTAATATTTCATGTATTTATGCTGGTAGGACCTCTTAAATCTCCTCGCCAATTTGTCGCTTAGTTCAGAAAGGAAGTAACATCTGAATTTACTTCACTTGTCCTTTTCGTACATACCCCCAAAATATTTGAATAATTGTTTTTTTTACCCTGTGTCCTTGAAATTAAAATATTGTTGCAGAAGTCCCCTTGCATAATAATAATAATAATAATAATAATAATAATAATAATAGATGGTGTTATATGCATTTTATGAGATTAAAATATTGGTTATATTATCGAATTATTTTGAATAGTAGCACTATTTTGAAGAATAATTAATCAGATAGCATGATTTTCAAAATATTTGGGTAGGTAGCACTTCCGCCAGACCTTCTGGCGGAACTAAGTAGTTCCGCCAGAGGGTCTGGCGGAACTAGGGAATTTTTTTTTTTTGCTAATCTCGGCCATTTGGCACCCTTAAACAGTCTTAATTAATGAAAAAGCTAGTTCCGCCACCACATCTGGCGGAACTAGGTAAAATTTAGTTTTGGCCCAATTTAGACGGTGAAATTGGCCCAAAAATGACGAAAATATAGGTTCCGCGGACACCCGTGGCGGAACTAGTTAGTTCCGCCGGTGGCTCGGCGGAACTAGACAATTTTCCCAACTTACAATCGACCCCAAAAAGTCCAAAAAAATGGTCTAGTTCCGCCGGACCTGCGGCGGAACTAGCTATTTTCTAGCTAGTTCCGCCAGATGGTCTGGCGGAACTAGACCATTATTTTGGACTTGCAATCTGCCCCAAAAAGTCCAAAAAATGGTCTAGTTCCGCCAGATACACTGGCGGAACTAACTAGTTCCGCCAGTGTGTCTGGCGGAACTAGACCATTTTCCCAACTTACAATATGAACCAAAAAGTCCAAAAAAATGGTCTAGTTCCGCCAGACACAGTGGCGGAACTAACTAGTTCCGCCAGTGGGTCTGGCGGAACTAGATCATTTTCTCAACTTACAATCTGAACCAAAAACTCCAAAAAATGGTCTAGTTCCGCCAGATACTCTGGCGAAACTATCTATTTTCTAGCTAGTTCCGCCAGATCCTGGCGGAACTAGACCATTTTCCCAGCTTACAATCTGACCCAAAAAAATTTAAAAATTTAGCGTTTAGTAACGGTTTTTAAAAAAAAACCGATACTAAATATTAGATCTGTATCGGTTTTTATCAAACAACCGTTACTAAATCGGAAATTTTTTTTTCATTTAGTAACGGTTTTTGTATGATAACCGTTACTAAATCTTGACTTTTAGTAACCGTTCTTCCCAAAAAACCATTACTAAATGCAGTTAGTAACGGTTCTTCCAACAAAAAATTTCAAAATTTTGCGTTTAGTAACGGTTTTTAATAAAAACCGATACTAAATATTAGTACTGTATCGGTTTTTATCAAAGAACCGTTACTAAATCTTTGATAAAATACTAAATTTTTGCGTTTAGTAACGGTTCTTAGTAACGGTTTTTTCCAAAAAATCGTTACTAAATGCATTTAGTAACGGTTCTTCCATAAAAAACGTTACTAAGTGGGAAAAAAATTTAGCTATTTTTTAGCTAGTTCCGCCAGACAGTCTGGCGGAACTAGCTAGAAATAGCTAGTTCTGCCAGTGGGTCTGGCGGATCTACCCACTGCGTTTTTTTAAACCCTCATTTTAACCCTACCCGTCCGTTCGAAAAAAGAAGAAAAAAAATTTGGGGGCGAAATTTCATGCGATTTGAGAGGAAATTAAAAGAGAAAGAGGGGAGAAATTAAAGGAAGAGAAGGAGAAGTTAAAAAGAAGAAGAAATATGTAAGTTATTTTGTTTGATTTTGAGTTTTGATTAGTTATTTTTGTTGATTTGGTTGAATTGAAATAAGTTTTGATTGAGTGAAATTAGTGCGAAATAGGTATGGATTTAGTGAGATTAGTTTGAAATTGGTTTAAATAGGTTGATATATTGAAATTTGTTTGAATTTTTGTTGATTTCTTTAGAGAAAAATAAGAAGAAGAAGAAGAAGAAGGAGTACATATTTCGTCAAATTTATTCGGTATGAAAAAAATTTGTAATTATTTTTTATTACTTAGTTATTTTAAAGAAAAATATAATATAAATTTATTTAGTAATATATTTATTTATAGTAATTGTGTGTGGTTTTTTTTTAAATATACAATTTTTTGTATTAAAAAAAATAGAATGAAGCAATTTGTTTATTTTTGTGTTAAATAGTATGTTTACTTACTAATGTAAAAATATATTGTTTAATTATTATTTATATTTAAAAAAAAAATTTATATAGGGATGTCATCTAGAGGCGGATCTAGTCGTGCGGATCGGGGGAAGGCTCCTATAGTTGAGCCAGAAGGTTCGGTATATCGTCCGGTGAACGAATTCCAGGATGATCACAGAACCGTATGTTTCAGCCAACCGGACAACACCAAGGCTAAAGCAAAAGGGGGTTTCCGATACAGGCAACATCATATTAATGTATTGTATATAAAATTATTTCTATATATCTATTTATTTAATTATGTAAAAATAATGTACTTATATGTTTCGTTTCCGCAGGTGCCATAGAATTTTTAATTCGAGCCATATTTTGCGAGTGCGTGTTTGTTACAAACACAGAGAATCGGTTATATACCAATCGATGGCATACTGATAACCGCTCTGCAGGAACGGTGGAGAAAAGAGACACATACGTTCCACATGCCGCACAGAGAAATGACCATAACGTTAGAGGATGTTTCATGCTTGTTGGGGTTGCGGGTGGATGGCAAGCCAGTTTGTGTGAAGAACAACGGTATTAATTGGGCAAATAAAGCCGGGGAACTACTCGGAAAAACACCCCCCCCAAGAGATGTTCAGAGGATTAGGAAATAAGAAAAGCAACGTGTTGGTAAAAAAAAATGGTTCATGGAGAATTTTGCCGATTTGGAGTGTGATGCCCCCATATTACGAGTCGAGCAATATTGTAGAGCTTACATGATCGGATTTTTTTCCGACATTTTATTTACGGATCCGAATGGGGACAGTTATTCGCTCATGCCCCTGGTACTTTTACAAGAAATGAATAATTTGCATGAGTGGGCATTTGGGAGTGGGGTACTTGCATACCTGTACAGAGAGCTGTGCAAAAGTACAGGTCCCGATCGGAAAAATATGGGAGGTTGCATCTTATTATTACAATTATGGGCTTGGCAACATTTTGCGACCGGAAGACCAAGAGTTTCATCGAACCCGGCAAGATTGAATATCTACGACGATCCGGATTACAATGATACGGTTGGCATGCTCTGGAGAGATGCAAGAGTTAAAGAGGACCGTCGACTACTCATTTGTGGGCGAACCGCGACATGTTAGACAGCTTCCCTCAAAGTGATATCTTTTGGGCACCTTACGAACCATACCGCGATCGGCTACCGCCCATTTGTCAGGAAGAAAGAACTACGGCACTACTCAGTGTGCCGTTGATTTATTTCTGGATCGTCGAGCGTTATCGTCCTGAGAGGGTGATGCGACAGTTCGGGTATCGGCAAAAAATACCCCCGGAAATACATGAATCCGACAAAATTGCCGACAAAGAATTACGCGACCTGACGAATTTTAAGGGAAACGATTGGGGTACGATTCACAAGAATTGGATTACACGTTGTAACGATAAATGGTATTGGTATTCGCAAATGGAACCCCTGGAGCCGTATACCCCTCTGGATTACGATGGTTACATGAGCTGGTATTGGCAGGATTCTGATCCGTTGGTGCAGAGCACCATTTCGCACGGTTCGAGCACATACCGCCCCATGGTCCCCGAAAAAAGATTAGCGGTAAATTTTTGTAATATTTCTAAAGTTAAATTTAGAATTATAAATTTTTTATTTTTTTTTAATATTTTAAGGCACAAACTGCCATGAAGGGAGTTCGCATAGGTTTCAGAATGCTCCGAGAATTTGGTGCAAATATGAGGGCGGAAGTAAGGGACGGCGTCAGAAAATGGTTGGGATGCCAAAAACTAATTTGTACTCAGCTTAATGAGTATCCCGGCGATACTGAGTGGGATGTGCTCAACGAACCGAGAGCAGATGCGGGAGGAGAAGACGTCAGTCAGCTCACTCAGATGCAGACTCGGAACCAGGCGAGAGGGAGAGGAAGAGGAAGAGGAAGCGGCCGTGGTGCACGCGGCCGTGGTGCACGCGGCGGAGATGTTTAGGGTTTATGTTAGTGTTGTAGGGTTTATGTTTTGAGATTTGGACTATGTTATAGTTTATGTGTTTGGGGTTTAGGGGTTATGTTTGGGGATTTGCATTATGTTGCGGATTGTTTGTTTGATTTTTTAGGATTTATGATTTATTGAGATTGTTTTAACTTAAGCATTACAACTACTCAACAATAAATAAAACAAACTAAATAAAATAAACAAAATGAAAACAAACTAAATAAACCAAACTACGGTCCATTGTAACGGTCTCCACCCATTTGTGTGCACTTTCGTTTAGTGTGTCCTGGTAATTTGCAGACGCTGCAATTCATTACACGCTTTTCTTTGTTCATGGTGTCCATACTGTTTTGGATTCGGAACTCCTGCCTTCTTCCACGTTTCATCATTCCGTTAGCATTTGTCCTTATAAGTTTATCACCAGGAAATAAATTGTAATTACAAATTTCTATGCGTGGCGTCCATTGTGATTTTTCCTTTACAGGATAGAAACTTTTTTCATACGTACGTTTCAAATTATCTAAGGAATAACACGGATGAATGAAAACTTCGCTAGATATAACTTTGCGTATACAAACTGCTATGACGTGCGAACACGGGTAGTGGTATATCATAGGTTTCTGACACTCGCATTTTCCTTCGTTGATATCCACTCGCCATTTCTTTCTCGGAATTCCGATACCACTCGACGAACGCCGGGCTTGCGTAAGCACCTGATAAATACCTTGCTCTAAGTTGTAGCAAGTGACTTCATGCCTAGCAGCGTTAATGCGTCTACGTTCCATTTTTAACATCACTATATCCGACCAATTCTTTTCCCTCATATCAGCATTCGCCCGATATCTCACGTGATAACAATTTAGCTTATAAAATGTCGCTTCCACAATTGCCGTAACAGGTAATTTTCTTATACCTTTGAAAACAAAATTCATCACTTCGGCGTTATTGCTAGTTGGTATGCCCCACCGACGACCTTCAGTATCGTACGAAATCGCCCAATTTGATTTATTTATCTTTTGTAACCAATCGGTCTTGAACTATCTTTTTTTCCATTTTTTCCCATATCTTATTAAATTTATATTTGTTGTGTGCACGTACTAATCCTTGAATCATTGGAACCACTGTTTTGTCTGTTACAGCATTACTGAAATTTGCTTGAAGATGCCGCATACAATAACGATGATAACCATAAGGTGGCAGCCACATTCGCACTCTCATTGCGCTAATTATACCAGCATGCCTATCCGAAATAATGCAATACATATTTTCTTCTCCGAGAATATCACGCAAACAATTAAAAAACCACCCCCATGTCTCATTCTTCTCCCTATCAACTAAAGCAAAAGCTAAAGGAAATAACTGACCATTTGCGTCGGTACCAATCGCCGTCAGTAAAGTTCCTTGGTATTTTCCGGTTAGAAATGTTCCATCTACTGTTATGACGGGCTTGCAAAATTGAAAACCATGTAGTGATGGGCCAAATGCCCAAAATAGACCTTCGAACTCCAACTCACCATCTCTATTTGGGGCACCAGTTTTAAATGTATACAAAGTACCAGGATTTGTTGAGGTTATTGCCGCCATCAACTCAGGGAGCAAATTATAAGCCTCCCTCCAACCCCCAAATAAGAATCGAAACGCGTGTTGTTTTGCATGCCAAGCCTTCCAATACGATATGGTATATTCAACCTTAAATTTAACGGCTTCTATTATGGTTACAGGTTTAACATCTAAATCCGCTCTTACGATATCTAGAATTATCCCCCCAACAAGCGCACTCGTTAACTGTTTGTGGTCTCTTCTAGGTGTTTGGTTAATACATACGTGTGGTTGTCTAAATGTTTTAATCTCCCATAAATTATTTTTTTTATTAATCGAAGCGTGTATCCTCCAACTACATCCTCTAATACCTTCATCTTTAAGCTTGCATATTACAATATATCTCGTTTTATTCGAGTGGTCTACTTCTATTTCTCGGTGATGCTTCACACTGTATGCTCTTACAGCTGATTGTAGTTCTGATTTCGTTTCAAATGTACGTCCCTTATACAATATTTCATCATCATTTTCATTCACATTCATGCCGGATAAGACATCATTTCTCGCATATTCCCACATTAAACTATCTTCGAATTCAAGCGCCGGCGCATCACCGAAAGTACCTACACTAACCATCTCACCCTCTTCCGTATATATAAATCCCGTCTGATGGTTCACCCTCTCCATTTCTTCATCGCCATCTCCATAAATTTCTTCCTCGTCCTCTGACTCCATTTCGGGTTCCTCATCTAATTCATTTTCATCATCATCATCATCATCTATTTCGGGAAGTACATTATTGCTCACACGTGCCATATCAAAGGTCGCAAACGGGTCCTCATTCGCATTTTCAATATTTATTTCATTTTCAACGGGTTCTAATATCTCATTTTCATCTGCATTTGGAATTACATTTGATCTACTACTAGTGCATATCTGATATTCTTTATTTTGGACGCGATCAACATATATTTCTAATTCCTCCATCCCAACCCTTATGACGCGCTCCGCAAAATTAATCAATTGTGTATTATTCATAATTTTCACTAACCTATAATGCCAAATTCCTTTCTTAAGGGAAGGAAGCCGAACTCGGATTAAAAGAATATCATTATACGACCAACCGAGATTCTCATAAATTTCGTTACACAGTTGGTCATAATCCCTATTTGTGGTTGTACTTTCTGGAATATAAGCCGGTTCCTCCGGGTCGTAATTGCATCCGTTTGGTAGATTTACAATAAGACCATCATAATATACAAGAATTTGAGAGTTTTGTGCCATTTTCTTCTTACTAATTGCAATAATATTTCAACCAGAGGATCTTATGCGTGCACAGGCTGATAGAATCCGGTATGATTCCCGATTTTATATTTGGGATGAGCCTTACCTCTTTCGGATTTGCGCGGATCAGATTATTCGGAGATGTATACCCGATAATGAGGTTAGATCCGTTCTTGAGTTTTGTCACTCTCGGAGTGTGGAGGACACTTTGGCGCCAAGCGGACAGCTCATAAGGTCCTTGAGTGTGGTTTCTTCGGCCCACTCTACATAAGGATGCTTACTTCTTCGTGAAGTCATGTGAGCGATGCCAGAGAACGGGAGGACTAACCAAGAGAGACGAGATGCCGATGAAGTATATTCTTGCATGTGAGGTTTTTGAAGTGTGGGGTATCGACTTTATGGGACATTTCCCTCCCTCATATGGCTTTGAGTATATCCTCCTAGCGATCGATTATGTCTCCAAGTGGGTTGAGGCCAAGGCCACAAAACGGGCGAGATGCAAAAAAGTCGTGGATTTTGTCAAGGACCGGATCTTTAGTAGGTTTGGGGTCCCGAGAGTCATTATCAGTGATAGAGGAACCCATTTCTGCAACCGGAGTTTCGAGGCATTAATGAAGTAATACCATGTCACACATAAAACCTCGACAGCTTACCACCCTCAAACCAATGGCCAAGCAGAGCTTTCGAATAGGGAGATCAAGGTCGTTTTGGAGAAAGTGGTGAACCCCACCAGGAAAGACTGGAGTCTTCGGCTAAATGACGCACTCTGTGCTTACAGGACTGCGTTCAAGTCCCTTGTAGGCATGTCCCCTTATCGGCTAGTCTATGGAAAGGCTTGCCATCTTCCGGTTGAACTCGAGCACAAAGCCTATTGGGCCATCAAGAAGTGCCATCTAGATTATCCAAACGATGCACTCAACCGAAAGTTGCAAATCCAAGAGTTAGAGGAGATCCGAAATGACGCGTATGAGAACTCCCGAATCTTCAAGGAGAAGACCAAGATGTATCATGACGGGAAGCTTGCCCACAAGGATTTCAAAGTGGGTGACAAGGTGTTGCTTTGTTTAACTCAAGACTCAAATTACACCCGGGCAAGCTACAAAGTAGGTGGATAGGGCCCTTTCTTGTGACCAAATTGTTCGATTATGGTGCAGCAGAAATTCAGGGTCTGGATTCAGGGAAAGTCTTCAAGGTCAACGGGCACCGGCTGAAGCGGTTTCATGAGAGTTTCGATGCGAGCTGGATTGACATTCACGAGCTTGGAGAACCAGCATCCACTGCTTGAGGAGATGGAAACGTCGGGCCAACGACGTTAAAAAGAGGCGCTACTGGGAGGCAACCCTGCGAATAAAGGTTGTGTTTTTCTTTGTTTATTTTCTTTTTCTTGCATTGCATCACCACTTTGTGCTTAACTTTACTCGAGGACGAGTAAAAGTTTAAGTGTGGGGTGGAGTCTTTATTGCATGTTAGGTAGTTAAAAATAAAAAATAAAAAATAAAAAAAATAATAATAAAAACCCATTTTTAAGCCTCAAATTAAAAAAAAATGCCAAATTAAAAATCAAAAAGATTGAGAGAGAACTGTAACTTGTATTGAATAATGTGGTGGAACTTGTTTGGACTCAAAAGGATCATATAGACCAGTTCAAGAAGAATTGAGGTCGTTGGTTTAGGGATCTTTTGTCACTGGTGAACTTGATTTGTTGTTTGAGTGCCAATAATTTAGAGATTTGCGCGAGAAATTATGTGAGGACTTACCATTGGACCGTGACCCGGAACTCAAGTTGTTTATAGTATAATATCCATAATAACCCACTATATCATCTCGTATATATATAAATAATATCCAAGTCTATTAGCTTCTAAAGTCACTTTGTTGCTTGGTTTTGGAGAAGGAGGGTTAGGCATTATATAAGAAGATTGGGGACGGGAAGTAGAGGTTAGTGTCAGAAGTTGAGGGCTTATGTGTAGTAGATGAGCTTTGTGCACCGAGTGTATTCGTGAGGAGATGCATCTTAGAGACAAAGGCAAGTTAGGCCCCTATAATTCTAATAGATTTGAGTCATAATCTTTAAAAAAATAAATAAATAAATAAAAAACTACAAAAATAAAAAAAATAAAAATAAAAATAAATAAATTAAAATAAAATAAAAATAAAAATAAATAAAAATAAAATAAATAAATAAAAAAAAAAAAGATTGCATGACTCAAACTTGTTCCCCCTGTGCATGGCCTAAACCTTAGTTTACCCGATTTGTGAGAAAGAGTGGATCCCAGTCATACATCTCAGGCCAGCAGTTAGGTTGACACATTTTGGTCCAGATGACTGAAGGTGCTAGGAGGTATGCACATTAGGAGGTTCATTAATCCAAGAAGATAGAGGTATAGGCGATATCTATTCGGAGAGTAGAGGCATGAGTTTAGAAAACCAAGTGACAATTTGACCGAAAGTGGCGAAGTAGACAAGCAAACCAATTATGTAGTATATATATATATTATCCATCATATTCCATCATATTCCACCAAACATAACTTGAGAATTTCCCTCACGACCAAGGTAGGAAATCATGATTCATCTGAGAACTGAGAGATATTATGAGAGACACTCCACATATTTCACATTCATATTCCACTATACAAAAAGAGAGTGAGTGCGAGTTTCACCAAAGTGCATGGAATCTTACACAAGGGACCAAAGATCATTATTGGCTGGTATATAAGTGAAGAGCGAGTCAAAAATATGGGACCCATCTACCAATACAGGCTATAATCTTTGCTCGAGGACGATCAACTGTTTAAGTGTGGGGTAATTTGATAAGTCATTAATTATACACATTTTATACCCTATACATATGTAATATTACACCATTATATGTGTTTAAATGGATAATAATCATAACTTGAATGTTGATACTACTAATAAGATATTTATGTGATTTCAGGTGCAATTTAGATGGAGCATAACTTGGGGAAAAGAAGTTGGAGCACAAGAGAGATAATAATCAAGACTCGGGCCTGCCGACACAGTCCCAGTATTTCGGCCATAACTGATAATCTGGGCCTCCTCTATATGCATGCTATATACCGTTGGAAAGAAGAGAACAAATCCCACAATTCATTCTATATCACCAGAGCCCAATTCCGAAGTCTACAGGACCCAAATTGACCATGTTCTGGACAGATCTTTCATGCACTTTGCATGCACTCTTCATGCCTTCTCCATGCTCCCTTCACACTCTTTGCATGGAGCTTCATTCATCCCTCATGATCACCTTTTGAGAGGGTTATATAACCAGGTGCAAGGCATCCATTCTAATCACTCTTAAAACTTCATAATTCTCTCTCTTGGAGTTGGGCAAGTCAAGCAAGCTTCACCCTTCCATCCACGCTTCATTAATGGGTTCTATCATTATTTTATTTTCTTTATTTTCCATGTATTTCGAGTAAGCCCTTTGAGGCATAGTTAGTGTTTATGTTTTTGTGTTGTAACTTTTGAGACCATTAATAATGAATTTCATTTGAACGGTTATATTTTGTTTTTATTTACTTATTATCTTTCATGCTCAATGAATTGTTTTAAGTTTATTTCGGTCAATTCTATGTTCAATAGTAATTAACAAGGGCCACAAAATTCCTATGGTTGCTTTGCTCAATAGCCTCCATTAGAATTTGAATAATAGCCAAGTGCAAATAACTCACAACGATCCGAGCAGGTTCGAACAAGCTCATTGTTTAGGAGGTTTTGATTTGTTTAAATAACCAATGATTTCTATTGAATTGGTTATGATATTCAAGTAGGTTAGTGTTTTTATTTACGAGCTCATCTAAACTAAAACCCTATCTTTTTGTTTGAGTTATATATCGGTTAGAGCTCATCTTACTGCACTTAAGAGATTAATTTCAAATTCATTATTATAGTCAAGGATAAAGTTACACACAATTTCACTACACAAAACTATGCCTCAATTCACAAAACCACCACATCTCTTGATTTTTACTCTAAGTTTCCTCTTTACTTGTTACTTTCATTTTGTTGCAATCAACCAATCAACAACCCCCCAATTGTGTGTCTTGTTTTAGGTCTTGTGTTTGGTTTTATTTACGGTCTTGGTTTCTCTTTATTTTAGTTTTCTATTTTTGTTGAGTTCATTCTCATTAGAGAAGTAATCTTTTTACCCGATTTAGTCTCAATAGCTCTCTGTGGTTCGACCCCTACTTCCACTGTCTACTTTATTGTACTTAAGTCTAGGGTTACAAATTTCTTTTGGTAAGCGTAAAACGACTGCAAAAATACTTCTTATCACTAAATGAAAAAAAATTTCCCGATTTAGTAACGGTTGTTTGATAAAAACCGATACAGATCTAATATTTAGTATCGGTTTTTTTTTAAAAACCGTTACTAAACGCTAAATTTTTAAATTTTTTTGGGTCAGATCGTAAGCTGGGAAAATGGTCTAGTTCCGCCAGAGGATCTGGCGGAACTAGCTAGAAAATAGATAGTTCCGCCAGACCCACTTGCGGAACTAGGTAGTTCCGCCAGACCTACTTGGCGGAACTAGTTACTAGTTCCGCCAGTGTATCTGGCGGAACTAGACCATTTTTTGGACTTTTTGGGTCGGGTGGCAAGTCCAACATAATGGTCTAGTTCCGCCAGACCGTCTGGCGGAACTAGCTAGAAAATAGATAGTTCCGCCAGTAGGTCTGGCGGAACTAGACCATTTTTTGGACTTTTTGGGTCAGATTGTAAGTTGGGAAAATTGTCTAGTTCCGCCAGACCCACTGGCGGAACTAAATAGTTCCGTCATATGGTCTGGCGGGACTTATATTTTCGTCATTTTTGGGCCAATTTCACCGTCTAAATTGGGCCAAAACTAAATTTTACCTAGTTCCGCCAGATGTGGTGGCAGAACTAGCCTTTTTCATTAATTAAGGTTGTTTAAGGGTGCCAAATGGCCGAGATTAGCAAAAAAAAAAATTCCCTAGTTCCGCCAGACCCTCTGGCGGAACTTAGTTCCGCCTTGAAGGTCTGGCGGAAGTGCTAACTACCCAAATATTTTGAAAATCATGCTATCTGATTAATTATTCTTCAAAATAGTGCTACTATTCAAAATAATTCTATATTATCTAGGTATTTTGATGAGAAAAGATAATTTTAATAATAAAAGTAAGAAATAAAATAAGTTTATTCTAGTTCTTTAATTATAATTTCAAATAATATAGTTTGAATCTCCGGTCTATCTCAATTAAGATTTTAGCTTAAACTTGGGAGTATGTTGTATATAGTTCATAGCCTAGTTATTTTTTTTGAAAGATAAGTATCAACTTATCGTTGTATTAAAATGAATAAAAATTATGTTGTATTTACAATACAAAGCTAAAAATGGAGAAAATTTGATGACTATGCCCATGCCAAGCTAAAACTAAGAAAAAGAAAGAAAACCCCCCTAATGTCTATTGATTACGAGAGGGCTGAGGTTTCTATTACTTTAGGCGATTGGATGTTTTGTAGTAAAAGTTCTTGATCTACAGCTTAGTTGTTAAATATAGTACACAAATATAGTACACTCTAATAAGTAATTATAATTCAAAGATGTGACAAATACAATATGAATCTTATTTAGTACATATTTAACAAAATTCCTCAATTCAATATATATGTTGAATCCCAAAAAAAACTTGGGAGTCTATTAACAAGAGAGACATATTTTATCAACAAATTAAATCACACTATCATATTAACAAGATGAATTTCGAATTTTCGTGTAAACTGGATGTATAGTTGGTCGTACAGTTTTAATTAGAAGTATAATATTTGCATTTTTGTAGATTTCACATGCCTTGTTTTCTTCATGAGATCAAAATAAATTTCAAATGTAAACAAATCGTATGAAAAAAAACTAAATCTCCGTGATACTTGATGAATATTAAACTTATAATCAAATTATATGATTAGCTAATCACATAATAATTATATAATTAGACAAACCATTAGATGAGACCGGGAAGATCCCTTCAAATCCCACATATCTAAAAAAATTATATGATTAGAAAATCATATTTAACAAACATGAAATATTTTGCTAAGCAATATCTAAGAGATGATAATTAATTTTACTAGACATGATACATATAGTCATTTCTTTTAACTCCTCATGTGAGAAGAATTATTTGAAAGAATTCGTTCTTGACTTAACGAATATCAAATGCACAATCTTGAGTTAGTAAGATTTAACATATACAAATAATCATGTTGTTTATGGAATTTTCAATCGGGTTATTTTCAACATTTATAAGAAATTAAGGCCTTTTAAAAATAGCTTTTACTTTTTTACTTATCTCAAATAAAACTGTTATGTCCATAAACAAATTGAGAAGAGAAGAAATACACCTTGAGTATTTTTAGTAGAGAACAAAATGGGCCTCTTATCATATATTTTTTTTCAAGTATTTTGTTTTTAAGATTTGCTTTCTTATTGATATTTTAAAAAAAAATTCTAAAATGACATAAAATTGTTCCTCACTTATCACTATGTAGTCAGCAATTTTAGATTGTAGTGGTAAGTAGGGTCCACGACAGAAAAAAATATTGAGTTTTAGTGATAAGTGGTATTTATGTGCAGTGAATAAAAATGATAAGTGAGCCCCACATAGTGGTCAGTGGGGTCAATTTTATATCACTGTAGCAAGACCTTTTTTTTTAATATTATGAAGAAGGGCTCATTTACTTGGAAATGAAATTACTTACATAATTGATAAGATAAGCCTACTATTAATAGGAGGGAAATGTTTTTCACAACATAATTTGGTTTGAATATTTGGAGTGGTTATTAAACCTAAGTAGTTTTATTTTATGTTCAACCCATTTGGTTGAAAGACTTTGCAAAATATATGTTATATTGTATTTGTCGAAAATTGAATCCTTAACTTCTTATTGCACATGCAAATACTTTAAACAATTGAGCTACAAGTCATTTGCAAACCTGACTCGTTATATTAGCTAATATTAACTTGGACTCTAAACTATTTAAATTTTTTCTTAATTTTTTTTTTTTTTTTGAAATTGTAGCCGAAAATGCTACTTAGATTTTCATTAAAAGAATAATAAGTTGCTACAAATTGAAGAGTATAAATAAACACCCTTTAAAAAAGATTCAAATCCTACTCCTAATCAACAAAATGAAATAAAGTGCTAAACTCCACCTAATTTGCATTGTCATTCCAATTCGTCGTGCGGATAGGACTCATCACGAATCTTGTTGATGTTGTTTCGCCGGTGGATGAAGAAGTGTGACGTCACCTGACGAATGAGTGACAAGCGGTGTTAGGGTTTGGAGAACCGTCGACCTCTTCCTCCTCGTTGTCTAAAATTCCAGCCAATTAAGCCCCGAAAATCAGGCACCAATACACGCAATCCAGCCGTACCAATTTCCTTTCACAATCCCATACCAGTCGCGTAGAACCGGCACCAAATCAGCACCATACAGCCTCATACCAGTCATGTGCCGGTCATAAAACTGACATTAAATCAACCCCGTACAAATTCGTACCAAACTGACACCAAATTAGCCTGTACCAGTCCTGTATCAGCCACAAACTTCAGTTGAAAATTGAATCAAAACCACCCCAAATAACCTCCTCCAAAATCAGTCCAAAGTTGAATCGAAATTATCCCCCTTTTTAGTCTCTGGTCATGCAGAGAGAGACATCTAGTCGCCGATCTTGCAAGAAAGAGAGATCTAGTCGCCAGTAGTACAAAAAAAGAGATCCAAATTTGCAGATGAATTCTTCACGATTTAGATCAGCAGATGCATAAAACGGGTTCGAAAAAACCAGTTTAGATTTGCTATAGTACAACCACGAATAAACAGTTCAAACTTGCAGAAAATCAGTTCGAAAATAGAGTTTGCAGCAATATGGTGCCCGGAAAAAAAAAATTCTTTAATTTTTATTAAATGATTCACTTTTTCTAAAATAATATTGTTAATGACATTTCCACTATTTCACCGTATCAAAGCCAATATGTTATCTAATATTTATATGCAGACTGTAGTTCTAACTAATTTTTCATTCTTAATCGGATTTTTTTTATGTTCACTTCAATCCAGAGATGCGTCCATACTAATTAGTCTTATATTAGAGTTTTTACTCAAAGATAGTGTTTAGTATTTTTTTTTTATTATATTAATAAAATAGCTACGGCCTTGTTGAAACATAAAAAATAAAAATGCCTCATAGATAAATAATCGGGATTATTCCAACTATATACAAGTTTTATTATAAAATTCCCCAAAATATCAACTTCTAAAATTTATTCCCATAATGGCATTTTCGGACTCTCAGAGTCCGGCTTTTTCTTAACAAATGAAAAATTTGCAAATAACTCTTCTGAGGTGGTTTTTATCCCCACATTGCACTCAGTTTATTATTTTTAGGTAAATTTTCAAGTATGGAAAAAAACTTGTAGCTCAATCAATATGTTTTATCTCAACTAAATTCGGATAGTTTTAGTTGCTTTTACTTTTGAAAAAAATATACGAAAAATCGACGCGTGAAATCTCAGGTGAAAATATTATTTTTCTTATGTCGAGAACCTTAATGCAAAATAAAATATGAACTAAAATATAATATAATGTAATATTTTTATGTATTTTTTTTCTAAAAATTACTTTGAATAATTAATACAATGTAATATTCTTAACTTTCTATAAAAAAAATTAAGTTTATTACATCATATTAAATTTTTAAACATTTTAGATGTATTTTGCAATAAAGCTTCTTACATAAGAAAATAATGAGTTTATCCAGATTCACGTGGCATGTCATTTTTTTCATTTTATTTTTTCAGAGAAAAAAAGATAATTAAACTATCTAATTTAACTGAGATAAAATTATATGATTAATTAAGCTACAATTTTTTTTTATTGTTTACTTATAAAATTAAAAAAATAGTAAATTGTGTGTAATGTGGAGATGAATATCATGTCAGGGGGCTAATTGCAAATTTTGCATTTCCTTATGCAAAATCGGGACTATGGAGTCCGAAAATGTCAATGGGAATATGTTTTGAAAGTTGCTATTTTGGAAAATTTTGTAATAAAACTTCTATATATATAGTTAGAATTAATTCTAGTCTCTTATTTTTCATTTATTTTTTAGGCTTCTCAAAATGTCATATCATCACTTTTATTTCGATCGTTCGATCAATTTTTTTGTTAAATCTACACTTCAATTTTTTTCAAATTTATTGATATTTCATGACAACATGTATGTATTAGAACATAATAATATGATTGGTTGAATTGGTGTTTTGTGTTTCATTCCCGATTTAGTGAGAGCCGTTGTAAATTTGTTTCTGACCATCATATCTTAATCAGATGGTTTTAATAAATCATTGTGCAACATTATATTAATATAAATAGAATATAATAAATAATTTTTCTTTCTTCTTTAAAAAATAATAATTCTTAATGAAATATTTTATTTCTCATGCTAAAATCGCCAAATATAATTTGTTTCAAATTTTCTTTTTATTTTGGATTCTATATTGCTATGGTTCCAATTTATTTTTTTCTTCTTGCTAAAATATGTGAATATAAACTATATAAGAGCAGATGAAAAAAATAATACGTTCATTAACTCCTACTTTATTTTTCACCTCTTATTGAGCATTCTCAGGAGGCATATCATCAATTTTCTCTCGGCCGTCGGATTAAAAAAAAATCTCAAATCTCATCTTTCATTTGAATCATTACCACAATATTTCGTGTTATATCTCCAATTACGTGATAACTATCATATCAAAAAAATCAAAGTGTTGAGAATTATATTATATTACTTAATATTTTACGGATTTCAAAAAAATATATGTGATCAGTTTATACATAATCATATAATTTTAATAACTAAAAAAATAAAAATAATAGAAAATATTTTGGTGACGATTTTTTGAAGAAAATGAGTCATGTTACAGTTTTCTATTTATAGAATATATAGTTTTTCCATATAATATATAATATCATATTTTCTTTTCAAACATCTTGTTAAATATAATGATTATTTTGTATCTTTTTTAAAGTTAACCATTTATAATTAAATCATATGTAGTTTCAACTATAATCTATGAAATCAATTATCTTGCATTTTTATTTTTTCTGGTCTCCTTCATCTAAGTTTGATTAATACTTGATTTTTTTTCTAATATAATATGTCAAGAGATAACGATATAATAAATCAAAGAGAATAAAAAAAAAGTGATGATCTTTTAATCTTAGAACTCTCGATGCAATCATAAATTGAGACCATAGATTAATTATCCAAATTGTTTAATGGATTGTTATTTTTTATTTTTTTTATGAATTCATTACTTATGTTATTTTATATCTCATATATAAATTTATTTGTATAAAGTTATCCATCGTTACAAAATTAGATGTGATACAATTTTTTTTTTTTGAATGAACAATAAATGGATAAAATATCTTATGTAATTCAAAATAATTTTAAACATATTCAACGACGTAAACATAATTTTATATATTATTTATTTACCATGAATTCATTTCAAATATTTATTTTGAATTTTTATAATTATAATTTATACATTATATATTGAAATAAATAATAAAATATTCACAGCGAAACTCGAGTATTATCCTAGTAAACCCTAAATAATCACAGTGTTGCTATGTCCTTCCGAAAACAACAATTAAATTTAATATATAAAATAGCTATGAGGAATACCATAGAGTAAAAATACAATCTACTTATTTACTACACATTAATAATCTTTTATTGAACGTACTGTAATCCTTATTTATTTGCTGTACCTTAGTAACACATTTCAATTCACAATTACAAAAAAACATTTCTATTTAGTATACCACATTAAATCAACAACACTACACTATGTGTAATGTTTTCACATTAGTCCTTCTAGTTTTCACAAGGGAAAGTTTCATTTGTACCCTTCAAAGAAACATATAGGAAATAATAAATTGAAGACTGCTCCTACTTAATATAATAAATACCCATAAAACACTGTACTAAATGTCATCATTTATTGTGTATGTATGAATAAACATTGGAGATATACATGTGATTTAAACATTTTTTGGATAAATTTGACTCAAGATATTTGCTTACTTTTATTGAGTAATATATGGTATTTTTACAACTTTTTACAAAATCACATCATACTTTGAATTTTTTGTTTACAATAAAAGTAACTTTGAAATTATACTTTTTCATAACTGTTTTTGCATACTTGTACTTGAAAAAGACAAAAATAAAAATAAGTTTTATTCTTTTTAACTGTTATCACTTTAGTTTAGTATGAAACACCGAAATAACAGGTGAAATGCACTATTTATTGCACTTAATATCTAATTATGATCTTGCTCCATTTAGTGAATAAGAAAAATATAGCAATTTTGTCAAATATTAGAGCAATAATTATGTTTTGAAGCTTAATTATTTCATTGCAATCTAGAATAAAGTATTATAATTATAAATTGAGAAGTGTGGTATTATGACTGCACTATCACACGCCGAATCATGACGGGACGGTATATATACTGTTTTTGCATTTTTAAATATTATTTTTTTTACTTTTTATGTATTTTCTTACTTTTAAAATTTGTATATACTATTATAACATACTATTTTGATTTTTATATACAGTTTTTACTTTATATGTACGTAGTATTATTAAAAATGACTTATATGTATTGTTGTTATAACGTAGTAAGCCGTATGCATAATATTATCGTGATTCGGATCCGATGTGCCATAGTACCGGCGTGACCTATCAGTTCCCTTACAAATTAACAATTTTGCAATAATCATAAAATAAAATTGTTTCAGGGACATATGTGTAATGATCTAATTTGGTAGGAAATCTTAAAACCAGCGGCAAATCTATAAAGGTACCAAGTTTTAGTTAATTAATTAATTAATACAACATAAGATTTCCCATAGACCCGGTCCGAATTTAGTATCTATATAAATCAGGGAAAAATATACATAATGATTTTTGATCGGTAATCTCTACATCTAAAATGGCAGAAATTAATAATAAAATATAATTGATATTGTTAACTTATTTTCTTTTTAATTAATACATAATATTATGAAAAATGATTTTAATAAATTTTAATTTTAAAGATATGATTTTTTTACATTTCTAAATTATAATACTTCAAAATTATTGTGTTGCCCAATATTGTAAAAATCATTAGCTGTCACAAGTTGAAAAGAACGAATATTGAGAATTAAAAAATTAAATAGGGGCCAGTCGAGATTAACCAATCGCATGAATCGGCATAATATCTAATTTATTTAAATAATATCTAAATAACAAAAATATCAATATAAATAATTTAGTTAATATAAAAATATGCCATGTAAAAACTTGATATATGTCTTTCATCGTATATGCTAAACAACAAATATTGACCACAATTCCAATCATATTATAAAAAATCGTATATGTCTATAAGGTACATTTAGATTACGGTAACGTTACACTACCATGGAAATAACATTCCCGGGAATATGATTGCTCCATCATGGGAATATTATTGTTTAGATGAAAGTTAATATGCTTGGGAAAATAGACTTTTCATAATTTGTTCATTTATAAAATGACCAATATACCCTTGAAACATAAGCATTATAAAACAATATAAATATTATTATTTTTAATTCTAATTCTTGTTAATTTCGTTTCCAATTAAATATAAATTATCAAAATTATGCACAATAATAATTTCCATATTATTTTATCTTAATTAATATAATTATCATTTTCGTTAAATTAAATATAATTATCATCCTAATATTATTAATTTCTAAGTTAATTTTCTTAATTAAATATATGTTGCTCACTGAATTTATTTATATATAATTATCACTTTCATATGTAGATTCTTATTATTATCTTAATTAAAAAAATAATTAATTAATTAATTATACTAATTTTCTAAATTATTTTTTCTTATAAAATATACATTATCTTGTTTTCTAAATCATATTAAGTTGTGAATTATTAATTAATTAGGGATAAATTTTTAATAAACATAACAAATAATATTCTTATGAATTCTCATGGGAATCACATTTCATGATCAACGAAAATATTTCACATCCATGGTAATATTACATTACCGTAATATAGGATTTCATTGTTCAACCAAACTTAGGAATGAAAAAATTTAATGCTACATTCTCATGAAAATCATATTCCCACAATTCAAATACACCCTAAAACTTGGTAAAAAATCTCCCATATTTTCAATGATTAGTCCGTAGGCACCCAACTCTTACATATTTATGCCCTCGTGTGTCGAACTCATGTCTTAAAAAAAAGGGGCTAACGCCTATATCAACTGCGCCAGCAGTGGTTGGCAAAAATCTCTCATATTAAGCCTAGACTAGATAAAATGATGGTCCACATATTTAACTAGACCGGGTCCATACATTTTCATTAGTGCTAGAAGAGTGACGACTATTATATTACTTTCTACTGATGAATATTTATTCTTCTTCCCTTTCTCACACATCCACTCACCCCTAACACGACATTTCACGCGAGATGTCATAACCAGCACAATTCTGAAGCCACGTCAGTTATAGTAGATAGTGGTAGCACAATTCTGAATCCAGGTGAGTTATAGTAGATAGTGGTGCGTGCGTTTAGAGGCCGAGGAAATAAAATTCGGAGTATAAATTAAAGCCTGGTCGGATGTCTTTTTTGCGAATTAATACTTGTTATAACTTTTGTTTTGCGTTTGGGTCCTCTCTCTTTTGAGTTCATATTTTCCAGATTCTCTCCTCCTCACGTCACTTCTAGGGTTTGTTTGTTCATGGTCCTTTTTGGTTTAGTAATCTGTTTTAGTGGAAGGAGAAGAGATTTTCGGAGAAGTGGAGGGGTTGAGGAAGATTGGAGCTGAAACGGGGGTGTTTAGGGAATCATGTCCCAGACCAACTGGGAGGCCGATAAGATGTGAGTTTGAGTGCGATTTTGTTGCTGGTTGAGTGAGGTTTTGGTGGGTGGTGGAAGTAGGGTTTGTGATTTGGGTGGATTGAGTTTTTTGGGGTTGTGGGTGTTTTCCTGTTAGGGGTTTTGACTGGTTTTGGTTGGACATGTTTTTGGTTTTTTGAGTATGTTTGTTGGTTTTGTGATTTTTGATTTTTTTGGGAATTTAAGAGGTTGGTCTTAGGTTTGAGTTTTAGTTGTTTACTTCAATTTTTTTGCCTTTTTTTTTTTTCTAGTTAGAAACACTGTGAGGGGTGGATTGTTTTTTCTTCTGTTTTTAGCTTTACATGGTTTAAACTGCACTTCTTAGTGTTGGCCCTGTTTTTCTTATTAAAATCGAGGTAAAAATGTGTATTTGTTGGTTTTGGGTCAGGGTTGATTTTTTTTAATTTTGGTGAAATTGGTGAAATTTGGGCCAAAGAACTCGCCTTTTAAACTTTTTTTATTCTAGTTGTTTAATGAAAACTTGGTCTTGCAAGTTGAGGTTAGGGTTTATTTTTCTTATTTTTGATTTTGACAGCAAAAACTCGTGAAGAAATTAATATTTGAGGTTTTGACTAGGCCTGTAATGGGTTTTGCTTGTTGGAGATTTCTACTCTTGATATTTTTGAATATATATTTTATTTTGGTACATATACTAAACCGTAGTAAAAGTAAAATTCTTGCATGTCACAATTTTGAGTGATTTTGGAAAATGAGAAAAGAATTTTGTTAATTTTCCATATTTTTATTAAAAGCTCAGGTCTTTCAAGTGCCAAAATACATCTTTTCCCCATATTTGACATTTTTTTTCTCTTGTGCTATGTATTTATTTATTTTTTAAAATTTTCCCATTTTTCATGTATTTTTTTTCAGTTATTAAATTTTAATTTGTTTTTCTTATTTCACATGTGAAAAAACAGGCTGGATGTTTATATATATGATTATTTCGTAAAGAGAAATTTGCAAGTAACTGCTAAAGCCTTTCAAGCTGAAGGAAAAGTCTCTTCTGATCCAGTCGGTATGTATTTTTCATTTTTTATTTTGTTTTCTATTTTGGCATTTTATGCTTATTTGCCCAATTGTTATCAAATTGGGGCTATTTTTGTTATTTTGAGGCTATATTGACTTCTTAATATGGACTAATTAGGCTACTGAGCGTTAATTAAGGATTTATTAGTGCGAATTGTTCATTTTATTGTTTTTATCTGCACTTTTTAAGCTTAGTCATGCAATTGCGGTCAATTTGGGCCTAATTTTTGTCATTTTTAGTATAAATTTACCCTTAAGAAAGGCAAATTGCAATATAGACTGTTAATTGATGCTTTATTTAGCGCTAATATACAAACTATTAAATTACTAATTTTCTAGGTTTATTTCCAACTTATATCATTTTATTTTATTTTGTTTTTGTAAATATCAGCAATTGATGCGCCTGGCGGGTTTCTTTTCGAATGGTGGTCAGTATTTTGGGATATTTTTATCGCCAGAACCAATGATAAACATTCTGATGTGGCTGCTTCATATATTGAGGTAATATACTATTTTTTGTTAAAATTTTTTTTGGTTTGAAAGTTGTTTTGAAATGAATTTTGTTCGTTGCGTTAAAATAAAATATAGTATTAATTGAGGACTAAATCAGCTCAAATTGAAGCTCAGTTGAAATTTAGGGTTTAACCATTTGAGCCTAATCGTCATAAATTGAGGCTTAATTGTAGAATCGTAGGATTAATTGATCTAAGATTGGACTCAAGAATACTTCGAGGATTTAATCTTAAATTTATTTCATCCATTTATCATCAAATCATTATAAAAACTAGAAAAAAAAAAGAATCTCTACTTCAATTTAGTCTCAACTCAACAAACATCTTTAAATCAGCTCATTTTCAGCCTAATCAATCCTTCAAATTCCTTCTCTCTCTCTCTCTCTACAGACTCAACTAATGAAGGCACGAGAACACCAACACCACCACCACCAAAACCAACAAAATGCAAACCAACCCGCCAACCCGCCACACCAAATACCACACCAACCCTCGCCACACCAACACCCCCCTCCCCAACAGCCGTCCCACTCCCAAATGCAGCAAATCCTCTTCCAACAGCAGCAGCACCGCCAACAGAACCCGCAGCAACAGCCCCAACAACACAACCCGCCTCACCAAGCGCCGCAGAATCCGCCTCCGCAGCAAAATCAGAGGAGGGCGGGGAGCGAGCTGAGTAATGGGATGGAGATGCGGGGGAGTCCGGGCACGACGGCGAATGCTCTGGCGACCAAGATGTATGAGGAGAGGCTGAAGCTGCCGCTTCAGAGGGGGGACTCCATGGACGAGGCCGCCATTAAGGTCGGTTTAGGGTTTAGGGTTTAGGGTTTAGGGTTTTGGGAGCTAATTAGGGTTGGAGTTGAAGACTGGGTTGGGTTTTGGTGAGATGGTCGGAGTAAGGCTGACCGTTTTCTCGACTTTGTTGTTGTTATATTGACTCGAAACGGAGTTTGCAAGTGTTTCTTTTTGTTTTGTGGTTTGGGAATTAATTAGGGTTGGGGTTTGTCAGTTATCAAACTAAGTCGAAACTTGAAACGGACTTTGAAAGGTCTGATATTTTTTTTGAGCGAAAAATCAGGGAAGTTTTAAGCTGAAGTAGCGAACTTGTTAAAGTTTGGGGAGAACAAAACAAAATTATTTACTGGAATCTGAAAGTCTGGTACTTTTGCTTTTATTTTTTCTGAAAAAAAGGAGTTCAGGGACTTTCGAAGTGTGTTTTGATGTAGTTTGAGAATAAAATTGAAGAGTGTGGTGGGTTGGTTTGGGAAATACGAGATATTTTTTTGGGTTAATTTGAGAATTTTGCGTTGAATTTTAACCCACGGTTATAACTTTTGTTTTTTTGGTAATGCAGCAAAGATACGGTGAAAATGTGGGGGCATTAATGGATCCGAGCCATGCGTCTCTTTTAAAGTCGGCTGGACAATCATCTGGGTATAATTTCAAAAGAACCCTTTAAAGTTTTATTTTTTGCAATCAAGTCCCTGAGTCCCAAAAATGTCTCTAACAGCCTTGTTAAAAGGGGGAAAAACTGATTATTAACTCTTTACCGAACCTAATTGTTTTTTTTATCTTTGATTAAGTGTTGCATTGTAGATTATTACTATTATTTTCATGTTTGAATTTAGTGTTTGATTGTGGGAATATGATAACTTCGCTATTATTATAGTATCAGTACTCTTTTTTTCTGTTCCTTACTTAATCATAATATTATGTTGTTAATGCACAGGCAAGTATTGCATGGTACAAGTGGCGGTTTGACCGGTACGATACAACAGCAGGTTCCTTCTAGAAACCCGCAAATTCCCGTACCACCACAGGTTAGTTAGAAAAACTGCAATAAATAATTATTTAACATTTCATCGTTTCCTATACATGTTTACCTTATTCTTTATGATTTTTATTTCGACTAATATCATTTTTTTCAGAGTATTAAAACTGAGATTAATCCTGTTTTGACACCGCGAGCTGTTGGGCCTGACGGGCCTTTAATGGGAATTCAAGGTATTTTTCTCTCCTTTTTTATATATTTTTTTCAGTCTGATTTTTAATTTAGATAATAATAATTATAATATTATTTGTTTTTCTTGACGAAGTAATTAAGACTGATTAGTGTGTGTGTACTTTTTAGCAGGTTCAAATCAAGCTGGAAGTAATTTGACTCTCAAAGGATGGCCACTCACTGTAAGCTTCAATTACAAATATTTACAATAATACCCCTCCGCGATATTTAAATTGCTTATAAATCCCTGTCTTTTGTCCAATTCTAATCAGTGCTCTAAAGTGGTAATCAACTATTTATCCAAATTTTTTCCTCTTTTTTACTCAGTTCCAATTAGAAGCTTAAATGTACTTAGTTTCCAATCAGAACCCCAAGTACCAACACACACACACACACACACACACAACTTCAATACTTAAAACCTGCACTTATGCCAAACATCCTAATACTTGAATACTTAAAACCCGCACCAAACCTTCACTTTTACAAAAACACCCCTCATAAAATTTCCTCTCTGCTTTTCCCACCAGGGCCTCGACCAACTCCGATCAGGAATCCTGCAGAGCCCAAAGCCCTTCATGCAGCACCAACAAGCCCCTCAATCCTTCCCTCAGCTCCAGTTCCTAACTCCCCAACAGCAGCAGCTGCTGCTGCAGGCTCAGCACAACCTCTCCTCCTCCTCCTCCTCCTCGGCCTCGCCGGCCGGCGCTGACGTGGACGGCCGGAGACTCAGGATGCTGATGAGCAACAGGAACATGGGCGGGGATGTGGGCGGACTCGGTGTTGGCGGACCGAGCGTGGGCTCCGCGATTGGGATGGGCGGACCGGGAGGGATGGCGGCCGGGAGGGGTGATATTGATATTCTCATAAAGGTGATGATGATGGGGTGGTTATTTATTTATGCTTTTAGAGTTTGTTAGTGAGGGGATTGGTGATTGAGTGCGTGTGGGTTTCGTATGGGAAGTTTGCGTAAAGGCCATTGCGTTATGATGATGAACTTGCAAGAAATGAAAAGCTGCATTGTTGGAAATTTGCAAAAAAGTCTGTGTTATGATGAAATTGCAAAAAATAAACCTTGCAGTTGGTTATGAACCAACCAACACTGTTAGTTTCCTACCCTAAAAATGTTGAAATATCAACAGTAATGCAGGGGCTTTTTTGTAATTTCTGATGAGGCTGATTTTTTTTTGTAATTTCATCATAAAGGTGGGTGCTTTTTTGCAAGTTCATCGAAACACATGAATTCTTTTGCAAGTTTCTCTTTTCATTTTTGGGTATGTGGCATTCGACTTCAGAAAGAAAGACTAAACCAACTTGTTGTTATTTGACAATTTTTTTCTCCATTCTTATGAGGTTAATTTTGTGTTGTTGTAGAAGAAGATTGCTCTGCTCCAGCAGCAGCAACAGCAGCAGCAGATTGTTGGGAATCCGATGCAGCTGCAGCAGCAGCAGACTTGCGTGTCAAGTCAGTCTCAGAACTCGAACCCGATGCTTCACCCGCAAGTCAAGCCCGAGCCCGGGACCGCCTCGGTTGACGGGATGCCCGCCTCCTTCAGAGGACCCGACCAGGTACTTGTTAGAAGTTTCATGATTGATGCGTATTTTTGCATATTTTTCCTTTGAGGGAATTTGAAATATTATATATACCCTTTTCAAAAGCCAACATATCAATTTAGCCTTTGAACATTGAAACTTCGGAAAGGTGAGCATTTTCTTGTAGTTTTGGACGGGTCAATTTGACGTGTAAATATGAAATTTGGTCTAGTTGCCTTCTCTCTTTTAGTTCTTGTTAACCTAAAGCAAAACCCTGATTTCTTCAAAGGATGCATAAAAATTATAATCACCTAAATAATATCCAAACTGCCCTTATTTCTCAAAACCTCTAAACCCTAAACTGAAAAAAATTATAAAAAATTCCAATCCGTTTTATGAAGGTAAGGCGGGTTTCAATATTCCCCCTTGTTAACAACCACCCTTATTATTATTATTATTATTATTATTATAGAGAGGGCTCAAAGTCCCACATCTATTTTCAAAGAAACTTGGGTTGGTGGGGGTGGTGCCTTACCACTCCTACTGGAGGAGCTTTTGGCGTTATTATTATTATTATTGAAAATACGACAACAACGCAGGTGTCGAAGAACCAAGCAGGAGGCGGGGGGCGGAAGAGAAAGCAGCCGGTGTCGTCGTCGGGGCCGGCGAACAGCTCGGGGACGGGGAACACGGCGGGCGGGCCGTCGCCGAGCTCGGCGCCGTCCACGCCGTCCACGCACACGCCCGGCGACGTCGTCTCCGTGCCGCCGCACGTGGCGAGCAACGGCGCAGGAGCCACGTCGAAGACCATGATGGTCTTCGACGGCGCCGGCGCCGGCGGGAGTCTCAGCTCCCCTGCTAATCAGCTGGTCAGTCATTAAATTCTTTTTTCGTTTATTTTAAGTTGGTTATGGTATCATCATGCTTGTGGAATTGGATTAGTATATTGGGGGTATTTTGGGGTTTGATGGCGTATGGAATGTTGAGGGTAATTTAGGGCGTGGTTATTTGGGGTTTAATTTGGGAAAACTTGCAATGTAAAGTCTTGGTATTGCCCCTATTTTGAGGTCATTTAGGGTATGAAAAATTGATTTTGGAAAAAATTACAAGCTTTAAAAAATGAGTTCAGAGTAAGTTGGGGTTTAGTTGGAAAATTGTGCTAACTTTTTGTGCTGAAATTTGCAGGCTGATCTGGATGGATCCTTGGATGACAATGTGGAGTCGTTTTTGTCTCATGATGATATCGATCCGAGAGAATCAATGGGCCGATGCATGGATGTCTCAAAAGGTTAAAATCTAAGCATGTTTAAATTCAAGAAATATACATTGAGCCCTTTTATTTTTTCTATAAACTTTTCAAAGTTCTTTTTGGATGGAGGCTTTATTTGTTTGTTCTAATTGATTGTAATTTCAGGATTTACTTTCAATGAGGTGGCGGCCACGCGTGCAAGTACAAATAAAGTGGTCTGCTGCCATTTCTCACCCGACGGAAAATTGCTCGCAACAGGAGGTCACGATAAAAAGGTCTGAATTGTATTTTGGCCAAAATTAGTAATTCTTTTTTCTTTTTTAATCTTTTATTCCATTTCATGGTTGAGATTTACGATCGGGGAAAAAAGTTATCACATTCTTGCCTGCTATTTGTTCATGTACTATGTTATTCTTATTGAAATCAAATTATGGAATCTTGTACAATCATAAACTTTTCTTACCCACATGTAATCTACCTAAATAAACTTGATTTCTGTATGATATTAAATGACCTATAATTAAATTAGAATAAAAACTCAATACATCCTGTTATGTCTACAGGCAATATAAACTTTTGCACTGATTATAATATACCTTTTGAACTGATTATAACTTTTCGTCCAATTATCATATTTTGACCATATATAATATCAAATTAGCATGTCACTAAATAAAAAATAAACTTAAATTACAGGCGGTTTTATGGTACATGGATAACTTGAAGCCCAAGTCAACTCTAGAGGAGCACTCATTATTAATAACTGACGTGAGATTCAGCCCAAGCATGCCTCGTCTCGCCACGTCATCGTTCGACCGTACCGTCCGAGTTTGGGACGCCGACAATGTAGTATGATTTTTCCATATCTTAAAAACTTAACCCACCCACATATTATTTTGTATTAATGTTGCTGTTTGTTATTAGTTCTTTTTGGTATTTATTTTAATGGATTTTGGCTGTTGTGGCTTGATTGAAAAAATAAGCCGTAATAAAGCATCTAAACAATGATTGAAAAAAGGTAGTTTTTTGAACCAACAATTCTAGAAAGATAGAATCCTACCCTAGAATCGGAGCACTAGAAAGCTTTACATGACAGTTCAGTCACGTCTCGTATTTTAAATCTCAAACTTTTTAGGTTTAATCCTAGAGTTGGAATGACATCATCATCTTACATTAGGCTTAGGCACACTTTTCGTCTTCTTGTGATCCTTTTTCTCCTCTTATCTTTTTGTTGAATGGCGCGGTTTTTGATGCAGCAAGGGTATTCATTAAGAACATTCACGGGTCACTCAGCATCAGTGATGTCGCTTGACTTCCATCCCAACAAAGATGACCTCATCTGCTCCTGTGACGGCGACGCCGAGGTCCGGTACTGGAGCATAAACAACGGTAGTTGCGTCCGCGTCTTCAAGGTAAATTAGAAAAAAAAATGGACTTAATTGTATTATTTTTTAGATTTTTTTTAGTTACATTGGTGTTTTATTTTTTTTATTTTGGAAGGGAGGGACTTCGCAAATGAGATTCCAACCGAGACAAGGCAAGTATTTGGCGGCGGCGGGGGAGAACTCGATTTCTGTGCTTGATGTGGAGACCCAAGCTTTGCGCAATTCTCTTCAGGTTTGTTTGTTTGTTCAAGGCCGTCGAGCAATTGAATTACCGTTTCCTTATATGTTATTAGGCCTTAATTTAAGCAATTGCTAATTCTAATAATAATAATAATAATAATAATAATAATAATAAGGCCTTAATTTAAGCAATTTTACCACAAAAAAGGAAAGACTGTGCTAATAATAATAATAATAATAATAATAATAATAATGTACATTTCACACTTTTCCTCACTCCCATTAACAATGTTAACATATTGTCTCGTGACATCAACAAAATCCTCAAGAGAAAACCCATACAAAACCACCGCCGCCACAGCAACACAATCGTCTCGACTCACCACCTCACCACATTTCTCCACCACAAGTCACTCACTAACAACAAACATCTTTTCCACAAACAGGGGCACACGAAGCACGTGGACTCGGTGTGCTGGGACCCGTCCGGGGAGTACCTGGCGTCGGTGAGCGAGGACTCTGTCAGAGTTTGGTCCTTCGGCGGCGCGGGCGGCGAGGGCGAGTGCGTCCACGAACTCACCTCCGACGGCAACAAGTTCCACTCCTGCGTCTTCCATCCTAATTACCCCTCCCTCCTCGTCATCGGCTGCTATCAGGTATTAAAATCTAATACTTTAGGTTTTAATTGAGACTTTGATAACCGATTTTAAGAATGAGAAACAAAGGGTTGGAGTGGGTAAAGTGGGTTTATCAAGTGGTTTGAAGTAGGTTAGGATGTTTTTTCAGTATGTGTTGTGGATTGGTTTATGGTTGCTCGTATATTTTTTCTAAAGTTCCACTCCTGCGTTTTTCGTCCTAGTTACCCCTCCCTCCTCGTCATCGGCTGCTATCAGATATTAAATAGTTGATCTCTCTCTCTCTCTCTCTCTCTCTCTCTCTCTCTTTGGTGTGTGTGTTTTGGAATGGTGGGATGATTTGGGTTTTGGTTGAGGCTTTTGTTGTGTATGGTTGTTCGTACATTTTTTTGAAGTTCCACTTTTGTGTTTTTCATTGTAATTATCCCCCTTTTCTCATCATAGGCTGCTATCAGGTATTAAATAGTTGATCTCTCTCTCTCTCTCTCTCTCTCTTTTGTGTGTGTATTTTGGAATGGTGGGATGATTTGGGTTTTGGTTGAAGCGGCTTTGTTTGGTAAGGGTTTTGAGAATAGAAAAAAAAGGGTTTGAGAAGTGTGCGTGAAGTGGAAAAAGTAGCTGGTGTGGTGAAATAGGTTTTCTTTTAAAGGAGGATATTTTTTAGTGTTCTTACGTTTTTAAAGCAATTTATAAATATTGATTATTTGTGTGCAAGTCCGTCCGTCTACTAAGTTAGGTTTTACGCGGGGACTTAGTTTTGGCAATTTAGCAATATTGAGGTTGGTTATTTTCAGGATATTTTTTTCAATACTTTCAAGGTGATCTTTCAAATAGAATTTGTCCCGATGGGTATATTAACAATTAGTTTTTCAATTTTTTGTTACTCTTATTTAATTTTTTGTTACTCTATTTGATGCAGTCACTGGAGCTTTGGGATGTGAGAGGCGGTAAAACGATGATACTTAATGCTCATGATGGATTAATAGCCGCCTTAGCGGTTTCAAACGTGACCGGTTTGATCGCCTCAGCGAGCCATGATAAGTTTGTCAAATTGTGGAAATAACCCTATGAAAAATCAAAATTTGGGGCAAAATAAAAAAGATTCAATAGTGCTAACAAGAGAAAAAGTCCTCAACTAACCACCGCCGCCATGCTTTTGAGGTCTCCATGTGCTTTTTGGCCCTTTTTAAAGCAAATTTGGGATGTTTTTTTGGCTAAAATGTATTTTTAGCTTAAAAAAGGGCGCATGTGATGACTATGACGTGACATTGTTGTAAACATGATGGCTAATGTTACATAGGTAGTCTTTTTATAGTTCGATAAACTTGCGAAAGGGCTTTGGATGTACTCTGTTTTGCCAGATTTGCGAAAGTTAATTTCTGTGTTTTGGTTCGTGTTTCTAGCTTGTTTGGCACTATATTGTCTTGACTTCCACCTGATTTTTCTATAGAAACATTCAAATTGTTTAAATTATAAAAAGGTAGTCCATAAAAGTTAAATATCTAATTGTTCGTCTGAACACAAACAAAAATACATTTAAAAAACAAACAAAAATACATTTGAACACTGATCTTCAAACTAATGCAAATCTGCGCAGTCTAATAAATAAGTAGGCTACATGAGTAATTTCGTGCGGAGTAACCGTCGGGTAATGTATATATGGTCATGGTTATTACCGATCAACAGATAGTCGAAGCATGATGTGTTAATTGCATGTCTTTGATATAAATGTTTATCTTCTTATTTTTTACTTGGCACACGTTATGGGTCAGAGAGCAAATTTGTGTTGAGGCAACCTGCGAGTTATGAAGTCAAGATGGATCAATCTGTGGATTGTTCTAGTGATGGTGGCTTTTCTCGTAAGTGTTGTTGGCTGCAGTGCTAGTGGTGTTGCTTGTGCGTGCTTCGGTCAAATTTGATCTTGATGGCTATAATTCGTGTAGTTTAGTTTGTATATTTGTTTTTTTTTTAATTGTAGTTTAGTTTGTATATTTGATTAGGTATTTTAGTGGGATAGAGGGTTTTATCCTTTTACTTGTTAATAATAATAGATGTCTTTCTTCTTATATGTATTGTCTATTGTGATTTATTGTTGAAAGAAAGAATTGGGACAGTTTAAACTGAGAATTTTTTGTGTTAATTTTTTGTGATTTGATCATTCAGGGGGGTCCGGCCCAAGTTACATATGAAGACATGTATAAAACAATAAATATAATCAGCCGTACTGTTAACTACTAAGATCGAACTTTTTTTTTTTTTTTGATGTTCAGCCTGTGTGAAAGCTGCCAAAAAATAATACATGAAACATTAGATTTTTACTTCATTCCATTATTTAGAAAGGAAAAGTCTAAAAAAAAAATGTGAAAATAACATATATGAGTTATGTGGCTATGCTAAATGATGTTTCCAAACTGCTACTCCACCTAACAACCACAAAATATTATTGTTGTAAATAAACATTTTTTGTGCACCTCATTCATTTTGTGTTTTATTAGCATTAGGCATGAAGTTATTTTTGGAAAATGACAGTACATAAGTTCATCCTCTGAACTAAACTGAAAATATACAAACACACAAAAGCATCTTTTCGAAGCTATACCAGTTAAGTATTTTTTAAATATGAATATCCACTTCTTTAAAATAATGAATCTATTATTACCATCGTATTAGATATTCGAGAGAACTAAACCACCGTTGTGAATCTTTTAATACTGAAAATTCATTCTATTTCCAATCGTCAGTGTTATCCATCCAAGATAGCTACAAAACTCTTCGAACACATAAAAAATAGCTACAAAACTCATCGTTGATACGTTAATATTCATCTGTCAAAAATTATTATAATCATAGCATCCAAGATCCATTTGTTATCCTCTTTTGCACACACTAAGGCAGAGGATTAGAGGAATATCGAATGTGAAGAAAAAACGGTTTTATCATTGTTCTCAAAAGGAGTCAAAATAATGAAGATTTAATTGTTACATTGTTACCAATTGATCTAGATCAGATTTATAATCAACTTTTGATCATTTGTTTACTAAACGCTAGATATAAAATAAAACAAATCTTTTGTCTTTTTTTCTTATCACATCTTTCTATTACGCCCATTCTACATTGCAAAATTTTTTAGATGTCACGTTATTAACTTGTTATATGATAACTTTGTTCTTCTAAAAATTCGTCATTTCATTACTTATTTGACAAAAACCGACAATCATCATGTACACATTAAAGTTAAACTAATTAAATAGTTCAAGGACAAAAAAAAAAATACAGAAATAAATTAGTCACCTCAAATATTTTGGGCCAAATTCAGACATTTTCTCATTAGAGCCTCGATAGCAAATAACAACCACAGAAAAACATACCATAACATAACAAAATCCAAACCATACCGTTTCTCATACACCTTTCTTTCCTCTGCGCGCTCTCTCTCAAACTCCAACGACCATGTATTATCTCCTCAACTTACCTCACTCACCTCTCTGTCTCTCAATCTCTCCAAAGAAAACCCACCACAAATCCTCATTTGCACGTCCAAAATCCAACAACTTCAACGGCTTTTACTCCCCCATTTCTTTAAGCTTGAAGAAGAACAGCACGAGGTGTCTTGCTCAGGCGGCTGAGGAGGAGCAGAAGCTGGAGGAGGATGTTTTGGGATGTAAGGAAGCTTCGGCCAAGTTGGTTCTTGTTATTGGTGGGACTGGCGGAGTGGGTACGGATTGGATTCGTTTTTAGTTGGAAATTTATAGTGATTTTTTTGTGTTTGCTCTTTGAAATTGATGGTAGAAATAAAGAAACTAGTGGGAATTTTGTTTGGTTAATGTAAAATTAACTGGTATTATTTGTGAATTGTATTGTTAATTTGTAAGTTGATGTTGATATATCAAGCTGGAAGCTTTAAATTAAGTGAAAAAGAAAAAAATGTGAAAAAAAAAGAAAAACACCAAAACACATTTTGTGATATTTATGTATAATATTTTTCAGGGCAGTTGGTAGTAGCTTCTCTCTTAAACAGAAAAATTAAATCGCGATTATTACTAAGAGATCCCCAAAAGGCGGTTTCCCTTTTTGGCCGACAGGACGAGACTAATTTACAGGCAAAGTATCATATTTCAGTTTTTATTATCTTGACTTAGGATTTGTATTGTTCATAAGTTGAATTTATATTTGATTATTTATTGGTTATAATAGGTATGGAAAGGAGATACAAGAGAGCCTAAGGATTTGGATCCAGCCATGTTTGATGTTAGTTTTCCTTTCTTTCCTTTCCTTTCCTTTTATTTTTTATTTTTTATTTTTATTTTTATTTTTATTTTTATTTTTATTTTTATTTTTAGAAGCCATGCCAAGTAAAATAGGCGAATTTTGTTACACAACCCCCTCAATTTTCTAAATACCTAAAATAACTTGATTTTTAACTCATTTCCCATTTTATCCGAGTTCAGAATCTCAAACACCGTCCGAAAAAAAAAAAAAAAAGATTTAAGTTGAAAACCAAAGTACTCTTAAAAATTGAGGGGGTTTAGATAGATATGAAAACTCGCCGATAAAATATAGAATAGACTTATCTAAGATCATATATAGGGGTCTTGTTTGATAGGGAGTCACGCATGTTATATGCTCCACTGGAACCACGGCTTTTCCTTCTAAACGGTGGGATGGAGACAACACTCCTGAACGAGTTGGTATGTCTATCTATACACATAAATTGATAAATATACATTTATATATACTTGTAACTTGTAAGTATTATATACATATGTATACATTTTGGGGGTGACTAAAATATTTAATTAAGTAGTTGGCTACTGATACTAAGGTTTTTATCAACCAGTGAATGTGCCTCAAGATCTGAGCTATGTAATAAAGAAGACGTTTCCCTCTCTTCAAAATACACGAATTTTATTATTTAAATGTATAACATAAATTTATGAATCTTGATGCATATCTAATGGATGATGAGTTTTAAATATGAGAAGCCAAATATGAAATACTTAACAAGTATTTAGCCATCCTTTATATTCCGTTACTAACATAAGACGATTTTGTTTTTATTCTGTAGATAGGGACGGAATAAGGAATCTCGTAGCGGCCATGCCACGTAGCGTGCAAAGATTCATTTTCGTTTCTTCGATCGGTGTTACAAAGTGCAATGAACTCCCATTCAAGTACATCTATCTAAATTTTGTATATCGTTATGAATTAAGGCTATAATTTGATATTAATGTATCGACTAATCAATATTGTTACAGTATTTTTAATTTAATTTAATTTTATTCTATTATTCTATTATTTTATTTTTATTTTTCTATCTATATTTAGTATATCATTAAGAATTAAGGCCATAATTTGTTATCTATATGTATTAACTAATTAATATTGTTGTAGTATTTTGAACCTATTTGGGGTGCTTAAATACAAGAAGATGGGGGAGGATTTCGTCCGCAACTCCGGAATCCCTTTTACGATACTTAGGTTCGACATTTTTTTCTTAAATTAATTTTCAAAAACCTCATATTTTTTTATATTATGAAATATGTTTAGTTTTTTATCGTGCAGTTTTATGAGATTTATTTTTGTTATAGGGCTGGGAGATTAACTGATGGCCCCTACACTTCGTATGATATTAATACTCTATTAAAGGCGACAGCTGGCGAGCGTCGTGCCGTTATTATTGGCCAAGGTTTATTTATGTATTCATTTATTTATTTATTTATCTATTGTTTTATCTATTTATTTATTATTCATTCATTCATTCATTTATTTATTTATTTTAAGTTGATCGTAGAAAATACAATTTCCGTCAATTATATTATATGGAACTCATCAATCTTCTAAATAATTTCATCATCATCATCATCATCATCATCATCATCATCATCAACCATGCTTATTGTTTAACGTCTTTTGAATGATACTTTTCCGCATTAATTTTATTTTATTTTATTATTATCTTATTTTATTATTTTTGTATGTTAGGTGACAAGCTTGTGGGAGAAGCGAGTAGGCTTGTAGTAGCGGAAGCTTGCATACAAGCTTTGGACATAGATTGCACCGAAGGACAAATTTATGAAATTATTTCCGTCAAGGTGCTTAACTTATCCCAATTGAGTCATTTTGTAAAACCCTAAAACTTAATACCCATAAATTAAAACCAAAATTCTAGAAATAAGGCTTTGAAATTTATTCAAGGATCAGGTACCGTCAATTATGTACTATTTCGTATGCCTTGATACTGAATGAAGATCTGGTTTTTGCCATGTTTATTTTAGATTTATTTTTCATTTTTTGAGTTGTAATTAGTTTAGTTTTATATTTAAATCTGATTGGTTAATCAATTTTTTTTATTGATGCAGGGAGAGGGGCCGGGCTGTGACCCTAATAAATGGAGTGAGATTTTTAAAGGTGCTATAAAAAATTAAAATTTTGGATTTTTTTTAAAATATGTAAATGATAATTTTTGGTATGTAATTATGCAAATTAACATTGATGGTTTGTAAATTAGGGTAAATTTTCTTGATGTTACTAAAGTATAAACTTATTTGATGCTTAATTTAGTCATCAATTAAGAGTTACTTTCTTGTTTTTTATTTTTGAATTGTAGGCAAATGGCCTACTTAGACTTTACATTCATTCATAAAGGTTTACAAAATTTATTTATAAGCAATTTCTTGAGTGATTCTACTACATTCAGAATTCTAGTCGTGTGCGTACAAATTTTCCAATCTATTCTAACCTATCTCAATCCGGATTTTCCTTTTGGCTTTGGGCTTTTTATAGACATGATGCCTTGCCCGCCATCTTTGTCCATTGCTCCTCATTCTCTTATATGAGCGAGAATACTTGTTCTGGAAGATTTGGGTGTTTCGCTCCTTCCATATTTTCCAGCAGCATGAGGTACATATGGAACCCCAGTATTTCCTTTGTGCTTTGCTTATTCGCTTGGTCATTCAATTATAAAGCTTTGCAGGAGATATGATCTCTAGGGGAGAAGTGATTCCAAATATGTTGCTTGCTTTTTCCGAAATTGCATGGGTGAATGTGTATTTTGCAAAGAGGTGTGTGTGTGATTCGTGGTTCTTGGTATTGCATAAGATGCATTTTTCTGTTTGAATTCATCCTTTCCTAAAGAGTATTTCCCTTGTGTTTAGTTTCTCATTGCTCATCAACCATGCAAGGAATTTTACTCTAGGGATCGTTTTGAGTTTCCAAAGATATTTTCCGAATATTCTAGTATGCCCCTAGTCCGCGAAAGGAGTGCGGATTTTACTATGAATTCTTTTATTTTATTTGGCTGTGAAAAAGAAGTTACTTTCTTGTTGTTATCAAAATTTTAATTTGCCCAAATTGTTGAAATTTTGTGGATTATTGAATAGAGTATGACAAGAGTCATTTTATGGATCAAACAAAAAAACATACAATTGTTGAAGGTGCTTCTTTCTTTTAATTAAAAAAAAATCATTCAACACAATGCATATAATTCAAATACATTCATACAAAAAACACAATAAAATAAAATAGAATCCGATTCAAACCAAATTAACTTCAGTTAACATTCTAATTTGATTATAAATATATTCAAAAAGGACCTGATGCTGTACGATGGACTTTCTCGTCGTGTAGTACAACAAAATGTAAAAGCGATAAATAATATATAAAATTAAACTAACAATATATAAAATTTATTTTTTTAGAGATAGTAAAACTGTATGTACGTAAAATAATGAGAACAAAAAATAAAAAGTATATTGAAAAACGGAAGAAATACTGCTTTTGGATTTCTCTATTCAAAATTTCAAAGCAGTACCAATCCGCTTGGGTTACCTAATAACATTGCATTATTGGCATCCTGCCTATCACCATTTTCTTTCACAATTACAAGAATCATTTCATTAATAAGTATCATCGTCTGTTAAAAAATTAATAAATATGAACAGCTCAAACTACCAAATTCCAATCATGCTGTACCTGTTACCTAATTATGTATAGCTAGTAGCAAAAGAAAAGAAAAAGAAAGATTATTGTTGGCAAAGATTCTATAAAGCATATCTACTTTGCTTAATTTTCAATTCAACATAATGTTTTGCGAGAATAATTGCAATTCAACATCATTCTTCCATCGATTGCAGTTGCACAATTGCATTCCCCAACTCTTTTTTTACAAATGTGCCATCAATTCTAGCCTAAAAAAACTTGTTAAAAACAAACAAAATGAATAAAATGTCCAAAATAACTCTATCTACTACAAAGTTACAAAAAATCTATCAAAATTAAAAAAAATACAGGAGTTCTTTACAAATGTAGAAAAACTAAGGTATATTTGAACATCATTTCCAAATAATTAACAAGTTCCTAAACCCCATGCACTGATCATGTACCCTTAACAAAACCCAAGTCATCAGGACAAGAATCATCTCCATTCAACACAAAACAACAGTCTCCAGTAACCCAGCCTGAAAGCCATCTCCATTCAGAAGAAAAACCACAGTGTCCAGTATAAGAAACTGAAAAAAAACCGAACTGCCCACCACACCACACTCTTCTCTCTCTTGTCTTGTTTCCCTCGTGATTCTCTCTCTTCTCTCTCTCTCTCTCTCTCTCTCTCCATGCTTTCCGTCATGGCCTAACTACACTCACTCACTCAATCCTCTTCTCTCTCTCTCTGTACCAACAATGGCTTCTTCTTCTTCTTCTTCTTCTTCAACTACACTCTTCCTCTTCCTCTCCATCTCGCTCTGCCTCCTCCTCACGCCGGTGAAGTTCACCAGCGCCGAGCCGGTTCAGGACAGGGCGGCACTGCTCTCCTTCCTTAACCAAACTCCACACGAGGGCCGTATCAACTGGAGCCTATACACGCCGGCTTGTAACTGGGTGGGAGTTACTTGTGACCAAAACCAGTCTCATGTGATAGCCCTCCGCCTGCCCGGCGCCGGCCTGGTGGGTCCCATCCCGGCCGGAACCCTAGGGAAGCTCACTTCTCTTCATGTGTTGTCGCTCCGCTCGAACCGGCTTTCTGGGTCGATACCGGATGATTTGACGAACTTGCCTTCGTTGAAAAGCCTCTATTTGCAAGACAATGCGCTTAGTGGGTCGATCCCGCCGGACATTTCCAAGCTCGAAAGGTTGACAAGGCTCGATCTTTCCGGCAATGGCCTTACTGGGTCCATACCTTTCTCTCTCAACAACCTCACTCGATTAACCGGTCTGTTTTTGGAAGGAAACCAGCTCTCCGGCGCTCTTCCGAGCATCAGCATTGAATCTCTCAAGGCATTCAACATTTCAGACAATAAACTCAACGGTTCCATACCAAAATCCCTCACTAATTTCCCACCTTCTTCCTTCTCCGGAAACCTCAACCTCTGTGGGGTCCCTCTTCCTCCATGCAACAGCTCGTTCTTCCCTCCCTCGCCTTCCCCCTCTCCATCCTCAGACTTAACCCCGACCCAAAACTCCCACAAGAAGAAGAAGAAGCTCTCTAAAGGAGCCATCATCGCAATCGCCATCGGAGCCGCCGTATTATTCCTCCTAATCCTGCTCCTCTTGTTAATATGCTGCATCTTACCAAAACTGAAACAGAGGAGGGAGACAGGGAAAGGAGGGCCGCCGCCGCCGCGGAACCTGCCGGCTCCGGCGGCCGGCGGAGCGTCGGGAGACTCGGGAGTGACATCATCGGAGAAGGAGGTGGCGGTTGGAGGCGCAGGGGGGTCGGAGGCGGAGAAGAACCGGCTGGTGTTTGTGGGCAAGGGAGCTGGATATACATTCGATTTGGAGGACCTTTTACGTGCTTCAGCAGAGGTAATGCAGAAAGAAATATTTTATTTTTACTTGTTCTGTGAATTTATTCCCTCTTTGAACATAATTTGTTATATGATATTTAATAATGATTGGTATTGAATTTATTCCCTCTTTTTTTATTTATTGATGACGAGAATAAAACATGATTTATTGTATGATATTTAATGATAAATAGTGTCGGATTTGCTTTTTTCAACACTATTATATGATATTTAGTAATAAAACATAATTTTTTATATGATGTTTAAGAATATATAGGTAATGGAGATGGAAATGTTTCAACATTTTACTCTGTGGGTGAATTTATTCTCTGTTTTTTTTCTTGATGAGAAGAATAAAACATAATCTATTATATGATAGTTAATAATAAATGAATAGGATTTCTGTGGAAAATTATGCTCTGATTATCAACTGACAGTGTTAGTGAAAAAAAGAATAAATGAAATGGGAGAAGAAACGGTATATTTTAATCAGACTGTGAAAGATTCTATTTTCTGGTAGGCATTGGGGTACATACATTACATTTAGTTGAGATAATTTTATTTATGTAAAATATTTTAGTCAAATTATTGTTTATTATAATACATTTAATATGATTAGTTGGAGTAAAATAATGATGAAACTATTCTTCCCAACAGTAGTAAAATAATGATGAAACTATTCTTCCCAACAATAATATTCTTTTCATAAAATCTACTATAAAACAATATTTTTTGCGCAAATGGACCATAGCTTAGTTGGTAGAAGCTATTGTATGTGGATTAAGAGGTCATGGGTTCGAGGTCCCGGCAAATGCAATATTATTTAGCATCAAACATGGGTTAAATCTAAAAAAAATAAAAATTAACTTTAGAACTATTATTCCAAAATATGATATATTTTGTAAAATTCACTCTAAACCTATATTATTTGTAATTGTAAATATAATATATATTTTTTTAACAAAATTGACTATAAAACTATATTTTTCCTAAGTATAATAGTTTTTCATGAAGTTAACTATAAAAACAAAATCTTCGTTCTCTTTAGGGTGTGCTCATGAAGTTAACTATAAAGCTATATTGTTCCTTAAACACGATATATATCTTTGTAAAACTAACGAAATTATTTCTAATTGTAATATTCGCGTAGGTGTTGGGAAAGGGGAGCATGGGGACATCGTACAAAGCCGTGCTGGAAGAAGGCACGACGGTGGTGGTGAAGCGATTGAAGGACGTGGTGGCGACAAGGAAGGAGTTCGAGCTGCACTTCGAGACGCTCGGCAGAGTCGAGCACCGCAATATCTTGCCTGTGCGCGCGTATTATTTTTCGAAAGATGAGAAACTGCTTGTGCTGGATTACGTGCCTGCCGGCAGCCTCTCTGCCATGCTCCACGGTCAGTTTTGTTTTGGTTTTGCTTATTGTCGGTTGATTGGTTGTTTTTTTTTTATGCGATTTTTCACAAAATGATGCATACGCTGACCGAAAAGTATGATGGTAATAATCCCACAGATCTGTAGTGTAAATATTGTTTCTTTAATTAGGTAAGTCGTAAAATTTGCACGATAGAATATACATTGTTTTTCAGCTTGCCATCTTGCTTTTTGGTTATGTTGTGTATTTTTTTCTGTGAGGAGAATCTTTGGAAATTTTCATTTTTTTAGGTTTTTTGCTGCAATTTTTTCGCAAAATTATAGGAGTTATACATCCATATTCTGAATCAATCCCAAAATTACAGATTAAGTGGAGCTTTTTACTTATTTTTCGTTTTCGCCTTGTCTATTTGCACTTTTAGGATTACTTTAGGATTTGAGAGCGTGTGATTCATACAATTTTTATTTTTTCAGATATTTTTAAGTTCTTTATCCATGTGGCAGACCAACCAATTAACTTAATATCTAAAATTAAAAAAAACTAAAAAGTTGACTTAGAACTGATTATGTCTGAATTAAGGAATTTTTGTTTTCTTTTTTTGTATTGAAAAAAATCCTAATTTATATGATATGGTCAATTTAATACAAAGGAGAATCTCAATGTCAGGTCTTTCTCAGAATTATACTAAATCTCCAATTAGCATGGTTTCTTATTTATTTATTTATTCTGGAAATTATGATAGGACAAGAAATTATGGTTGATATTTTTTTCTTAGAATATTATATGGATTGCAAAAAAAACAAGGGGGTAGTTGTCAAAATTGCACACTAAGCTGTCAATGTGATCCCCACAAAAAGAATGACTGGATTCTTGCTTGTGTAAGCTTCCAGATTTCCAGATCTGGTCAATTTTATCTTTGTGACCTTTTCTTTGTTCTTTTGCATTTATGTCCCTATAAATGGCCATATTTATGGTTCTTTAAATTAGAAAAGCATCTCATAACTTTTGTATTAATAGTCACCATGTTAATTCTTTTTGCAAAAATATTATACAGCATAACCAAATAGCATAATGAGTCAATGACAGCATGATAAATGATATAGTTTATGGCGTAAATACTACTTCGTTAATTAATTATGCTCAGTTGTAATATGTACCTTATGCCTTTTGATCATGCTGTTCAGGATTTTTTTTTGTATATTTTACAATTATTATATATAGTCCACTAATATGCATTTTGTTTTAACTGGAAATGTCCAGTTTTTTTCCTAGCCCTCTCCATTGTTTTTTGTCTCTTGGAGGGGCCAAAGCATTAGGATTGACAACCAGATCCAAGTGTATCTATGCATATAATGAATAAAGTCTGTAACTAATAATATTAAAGAATCATTTTGATTGCTTTTTTTCTTTTCTTTCTGCTTTTTAGGCTTGCATGTGCCTGCCAAGGGCCCTTTAGCAACTTTTCTTTTATGCATATTTCTCCTTGTAAAACTGAAATTTCTATAGATGCCCTTCAGATAGTTTCCGCAAAAAAATGAACACATCACTAATCATTTTGGAAAACTGAAATTTGTACAGATGCCCTTAAAATAGTTTTCGCAAAAAATGAATACATCACTAATCACTTTGGATTCTTATTTTATTTCGGGACCAGAAAAGCTATCCTTCTGCTTGAGGGCACACATAATAAAATGGATAATGTTGCTATCCAGCTGCTATATTCGATTTGCCCTTGTTATTTGGTAACCTTGACTTTGTGGAACCAAATTGAAAAAGACCAAGTTTAGTACACATCAATGGAAGACTTTCAGTGCTTTCATTGGATCCTTTCATTCCATACCTTATCTTAACATTAATACATTGATAAGTGAACTTAATTATATAGATATTTTTTTGGAAAAAAATATGTAAACTTCATTATATTAAATTGATGGAAGAGCTTAATTGAACAAGATGAAGTTCAACAGTCACATTGAACAAACAAAACTTTTTAAAATTTTCAGATGAAATACGAATTATAACACTACACATCCAAATTTTACTAATCACATAGTTTACAATTTCTCAATAATTTCTAAAAAAATCTACTTTCATTTCAAACAGGGAGTCGCGGTTCGGGCCGAACGCCCCTAGACTGGGACAGCCGGATGAAAGTCGCGCTATCGACCGGCCGGGCCTTGGCCCATCTACACACCGTTCCACGCTTGGTCCACGGAAACATCAAGGCCTCCAACGTGCTTCTGCGCTCCGACCTCGACTCGGCCACACTTTCCGATTTCACACTTTATCCTCTCTTCGGCAACTCCACGCCTCCTTCCCGCTCCGCCGGCGGATACCGGGCGCCGGAGGTCGTGGAGACCCGCCGGCCCACGTTCAAGTCGGACGTGTATAGTTTTGGAGTTCTGCTGCTAGAACTGCTTACCGGCAAAGCGCCTAACCAGGTAAAGTGGCTCGTCATTTATTTATTATAGTAAGTTATGAATTGGTTTGACTTTGGTATGATTATTCATGTCTCATGATTGTTTTTAATTTAATGAAATTATAGTTAAGAGTAGATTATTCAAGTTCAAATTTGTGTTCTTTACTAAAAAAAGTCTACAATGAACATGTTTTCTTCTTCTTTTTGAAGTTCCCTCAAGTGAGGAAATTTTTGTAACAAAGAAACACAACTCCACTCATTTAATTGATGCCAATCGAATTTGATTTGTATAGATGTCCTTTTGTATGTCAACCAACATACTCATCATTATTAGTCTAAGGATCTATCGACAACATATTTTATTCTTAATAATCATTATTTTCATGTCCAATCAGGCTTCATTCGGAGAAGAGGGCATCGACTTACCGAGATGGGTTCAATCAGTAGTCCGCGAAGAATGGACCGCAGAGGTGTTCGACGTAGAACTAATGCGGTACCAAAACATCGAGGAGGAAATGGTGCAAGTATTGCAAATCGCGATGGCGTGCGTCACGATGGTGCCGGACGCACGGCCGGACATCACCGAAGTTCTTCGAATGATGGAGGAGATCGCCAGCAGAGTAACTATAGAAGGAGAAGAAGGCGTCAGAGAATCTTCGGACGATCCGTCAAAGGGCGGAAGGTCAGGTGGGACCACACCGCCTACTGCACCGACGCCGTAATTGAGATTTGGGGTGGTTATTTTTTTCCTTGAATTTATTTAACTTAATTCTTGCATAAATGTAATATCCATTTTTTTCTTTTCTTTTCTTTTTTCTTTGGTGTGTGGGTTCGTTGTTGTTGTGTATTTAGGCCTTTAATTTGTTCTTTGGTGTGGTTTTAATTTGGTGGCTTTAAATTGGGGGAGAACTCGACCGAGATTGTGTAGTAAAGGTTTAAATTTTATTTTTATCAATTTAATTACCCATGACAAGTTGTATATTTGCAAAATAAATTGATATTATGTCTTTTTGGGCAATTCTGCTCATTTATTAGGCATTACTGCTCATAATAAACTGCCCGGACCAACCTATCCAAATCTGAAGAGATCCAAAAATTATGATGTCAATAACTCAAAATCTGACCCGAACTACCTGCCCAACATAAGTGGAAAATAACCTGATTCTTAACCTCACTTCACAAAAATATATTGAAATTATAGATTTTATAACTTCTTATTATTGAACTGAAAATAAAATATGGAATTGAATGATCAAAACACTGATCAGAATAGTAACTTCCGATTGACTCGACCCAAATCTGATATGGGAATATGATTCAATTGACCCTAAACCCAAAATGATTAGAACTCAAATGTTCCTATAAACGAAACGACTCGAAACACGAATGATCTAAAACTTCATTGGTCCATATATCCCGAAACTTAACGACCCTGATCCGAATGAACATAACCTAAATTACCCGCAGTAATCCGAGTCCGAATTGACTCGCATCTAAATTGACCCTGTCCGAACTTGATTCGCCCTGTTCATTTGCCATCTCTAATATTTATAATATAAGCAAACTACAGGGACCTTGCTGCACTTTTGCTTTTATGATAGTGAAAAGTACATAGTACAACACAGGCTGGCGCTCCATTGTCACCTTGTGCTTAGTCCCTTTCTTTAACCCTTTCCTGCTTGCACCCTCTCTTTTCTCTTATTTACATTTCGACCCTTCACTTACTGAACTGCATTCAGTGCTGCCAAGTGCCAAGCCAGTTGGCTGGAATAAAATAAAGAGGAGAACAGAACAATAAAGAAGAGAGGTTAAGTAGTGAACTCTGAAAAAGGAACAGCTCAGTTGTCAAAGGATTATGCTTTTCATTGCTTTATTATCACTCTAATCAAATGCATGAGCAACTCCAATGAGAAGATTTTTTGCAACATAAAAAAAATGAGAAGATTTTTTGTGACATGTATTAGTGGATTACAGAAAATGATTTGGGAAAATTTTCGAAAACCTCTTATTTTTTCTGAATATTAATTTTTTTTCTAACACCTTCAATAAAATATGTAATTGTATATTTTTCTCTGTTTAATGCAATGCCACTATCCATATTGCTATTTTTACTTTTATTTGTAATCTAATATCCTAGGATAAAAGATAGTTGTCGTAATATAACTGGATGCTGATTAAGATTAATGCAGGGATGAAGTTTGACTATATTATTTGAGGGGCCAAAAAATTTCTTTCTATTGATTTAACACTTAACACATTTGTTTTTTTTAGGAGGGGCAAATACACAAAAATATATATATTAATTTTTTTTTTCCAATCAAGCATTATTAATATAAACTACTCTGTTAAAATCTTGAAGGACCATGATCCCTCCTTATCCCTCTTAAGCTCCATCTCTTATGGAATGAATGAGAGAGGCAAGTTCTCCGTTTCTATCAAATTTGTTTTTCCAACTTTCAGATTATTTCTTTTCGTCAAGTCGATTTAGTTTTTTTATTAACTTAAAATACAGAGACAACAAAATGACTCTATCACCAATATATAACCCACACAAGAATCATTACAATTTTTCAACACTCTCATAAATAAATACAGTTTACAAACTATATCTATACGTACGTCATCCATAAACATAAACCCCTCAAACAAACAAAATCACTCAAAATAAAATACTAAAAACACCCAATACATATCATTCATCGAATAAAAATACTACCAATAAACCAAAACCCTTAAACACCCTCGTTAACTTATCTCTTTTGGAAGTTCAATTTTTGAATGGAGTAACCAAACAAGAACGCGAAGAGAACCGGGAACACCACCACCATGACAGCGACGACTCCCAGAAAGTCGTGTTTGAATCCGAAATAGCTCCGGACGTATTCTGCCACGGTTTGACCAGATTCCATACGCTCGTTAATGTCTCCAAATTGCGATGCAACTAGTCCGTATAATGTCCATGCGACCGGGCAGAGCCAGTAGTACCATATCCACCATCCAGGAATCCTCTGCACGAGAGAAAAAGAATTGTAAGTCATCTTTTCATATGCATGTTACTAACCATTATATAAAAATTCTAAGAGTCATGCATCCATATCCTGATCAATGCCGTGAGTAGAAATAAGAAGTGATCTTTTTTTGTTTTTTATTTTTAGTATACTTATTTACTATTTTTGGAATTGATTTAGGATTGAACCAATGATTCCTAGAATTTTTGCACTTGTATATGTTTATATCTCATTTTGTTATTATTGTTGGATAATTTATGGTTCAATTGAGGTTCCAATAAATATTATTTTCTTTTTATGATGAAAAATACAATATTTGTGCTATATATAACAATAATCCCTAATCTATTGTAATTTCCGAAAATCAAGACGTACTGTTTTGGGGATGATAAAACCGGAGAAGAGATTCCAGATGCCGTAGAAAGCCGAGGAGACGATGGAGGCGATGTTGTAATTCGGAGTCAAGCCGACGCACATCATACCGTAGAAAGTGAAATATAACAGCGTGAAGTACATGAAAAACAAGTACCAGAAGAACTTGACTGCCGTCCATTGGAATCCGATCATGGCATATACTATCACGCCGTACGTCACAGCTTGAACCAAGATGTATGGTAATTCAATGAACACCTAGAATAAAAAGATCAATTTTTTAGTTTTATTAAGAAATTGTTTCAAGAATTTTTTAGTTTTATTAAGATATATTGATTAATTGCTGAGTATATAGTTATAAATAATTTACCTGTCCAAATGCATATGGTAAAGCTGAATACATTCCAGCTGCTGTTTCTCTGTAAAAGACGGTTCGCTCGATCGACACAACTGGCATGACAGATGATGCATTTTGCACGCCGAGGAACAAAACCGCAGCATACATAGATCCCATTGCGTTGAGAAGATCCTGGTTTGTTTTCCTGTGTAAAATCGAATGAAAACATAAGTTAGATTGAAAAGAAAACTGAGATCAGCATCATGCAATGTTCTTTAAACTTTAAAGGGCAACTTAAAAAAATGAATTATGCTATACAAATGATATATATTTTACCATTTTTGTCCGAGTTGCCAGAACATAGTCCCGAACAAAAGGGCAACAATGATGGTGAAAAAGAACCGCATTGCGGTGTACGGAGGGTTTCTCCAGTACGACAAGTTCTGCTTCCAGAAACATGCCAAACATTGCGTGAAGAAAGATTGCGAGTATTGAGTCGGGAAATGGAGGTCGCTTGAGCCGGCCGGCGGCACACTCAAATCCTTGATCAAAGCCTTGTTTTGCCTGAAATTCAATTTATTAAGTTGTTATGTTTTTGCGGGATTTTTTATATAAAACTCAAAATGTATCAAATTTATCTTTTCAAAATTGAAAAAATCGAATTTGCCTTCCCGAGAGTTAAAATTCGATGGAATTTACTCATATATTGGTTAGATGTGTTAAATTTATCCAAATTCATTTATGTTTGAGATGATAAATGTGATGTTTACGGTTTTAGAAGGGTAGAGTTGATATTAAAAAGATTAAATTGTTTTGAACGGACATTTTACTCACTTGTATAATTCAGAGTTCTTATAAACCTGAGCAAAATCAGCCCCAATTGTTTCTTCTTGTGAAAGTGAAGTCACCTCTAACATCCATGTTGCCGGGTTATAGCCGTCTTTTATCTTTGTTACGCCTGGTACAGCCTGATTTAAAAACAAAAAAATATTGCTGAATGTTTATATCAACTGAAAAATGTAGGAAGATTTTTCGGTTTCTAATTTGTTATTACCTCAAAGTACTTGATCAATTCGGAAGAATTGCGGCCTAGCGGACCGACATATATCTCTTCTCCTCCTCTCTTCAACAAGAAAAGCTGCAATTGAAAATAAATCAAGTTAATACATATATACAAAACAATGTTCATCTTGATTATGAGATAATAATTGAATAGTTAACTTCTTGACTTCAACATTTTAAATATGCTAATTGAGCTCGGTAATTATATTTGGTTAAAATATTTAATATACATATTACAAATATCCTACCTCATCAAAAGCTTCAAAGATGTCAATGCTAGGTTGGTGAATGGTACAAACAACAGTCCTGCCAGTATTCACAGTGTTTCTCACGGTTCTCATGACAATGGCAGCAGCACGAGCATCGAGCCCAGAAGTGGGTTCATCCATGAAAATGATAGAAGGATTAGCAACCAACTCAACTGCAATCGTCAGCCGCTTTCTTTGCTCAGTTGATAAACCGTTCACTCCAGGCAGTCCGACAAGAGCGCCTCTCAAGGGCGTGAGCTCCACAAGCTCCATCACTTCGTCAATGAATAACTGTATTGAAATAACAAATATGTGAGAAAAAAAAATCCTTCGTAGCATTTGAACTTTTCTTTCCTTTTTGTGATTTGTAATGTTTTAATTAGCTTGCAACTTTGCGATTAATTTGATCCAACATGGCATTAAAAAGAATAATTTGATCCAACTTGATCTTGCTTTAGAAACAAATTGTTGCATATTTAAGCATGATATTTTGATTTCACCAACTCTCTCAGTGACTTCTGAATTTTACAGAATTTATGCATTTGCGATACTCAAAAGTATGTAAAATGATATGTTACTTGTGCTAGCCAAGCGAATTTTTTGGTGTGTAGCTCCACTCATTAAACATACCTTTTTTGACTCAGAATCAACATCAGGAGACAATCGAAGCCACGCAGAAAACACAAGCGACTCATAAACAGTCACATGAGGGGAATGAATATCAAACTGCTCACAGTAACCCGAAACCCGCGCGAAAGTCTCTTGTTTCTTTGGATACCCTGATATTTTAATGTCCCCTTCAATGTATCCGCCCGTTTTCCTTCCGGCCAAAACATCCATAAGTGTTGTTTTACCGGCTCCACTGACACCCATTAAAGCAGTAAGAACTCCCGGCCTGAAAGAACCACTGATTCCCTTTAAGAGCACCAATTTATCTTCCACCACTCCTTGCGATTTCATTTCCTGTTAAATGATTGCAAGGACATATAAGTTGATAATTTGTAATATTTATTGTAAGGATTTTGTGTTTGAAAATAAGAAGGTAAACATAGTAACAATGTTTTATTTTGATCTTTTAAAAGAATCAAAATGTGTTTAGATTCACTTAATAAAAACAAAAAACAATGCTTAAACCCTAAACCCTAAAAACACTGCTTATTACAATCTTTTTAATATTTTATATTAAAAAAAGATTGATGCCTCCTATCAATATTCATGGACCAACTAAAATAACTTCCGTTATTTTCAAAAGAATATAATATCCACCATCGGCTTATTTATCACAAGTATCCCCGAAATTCATAAAAGTATGACATAATTATAAAAATATATATTGATAAAAAAAAGATAGAATAAACATATAAGACTATATATTGATATACAAAATATATTTTTTTTCAACTAGTTCTATACAAAAATATAATGAATAACTGAAATTGTATAAAATATAATATAATAATATTTAAATGATTTGAAGCGGATGATACGAATGTTCTCATCTTGAAAATACTTAACATTCAACCACAACATGAATTTCAAACATTGTACCTCAAAAAATCATTTTATTTGAACTTTTTTTCCCAATAAACCCAAAAAAGCCCAAAAAAGAAAGTCCCAAACAACTCATTTTCTAAATTTATTTTTCCAAAATAAGTACACAATAAACTACTCAACCCAGGCATATCAACAGAGAGTACTTAATATCATCAAAGGTAAGCGAGAGAGGCGGGAACATAACATAAATTTCAAACATTTAGCTCAAAACATCATTTTATTCAAACAACTTTTTTTAATGAAAACTCAAAAAATTAAAATAGAATCAAAATATCAAATTAGCAGGGAAATATAAAACCAAATGCACAAGTACTTACCCCAGGCATATCAACAGAGTACTTAATATCATCAAAGGTTAGCGAGAGAGGCGTGAATGGCAGCACCATGCCCTTCTTATCCGACCCAATAATCTCCTGCATGGACCTCGCCTTCGCGCTCCTGTTCCCGATCGATCCGGATCCCCGGCGGCGCACGGAGGATCCCGACCGCCTGCCTTTGGAGGACCCCTCCAGGATCTCGCCGGTCAAGTTCGCGTGTTTCTCGTTGAGGGTCTCTTCGGAAACTATTTGTTGGGATTGCCCGTATGCTGTAAATGAGAAAAGTTTAGTTGTTAAAGATAGAATTGAGAAATTGGGTTGATTTGAGAAGAAATTGAAAAAGAAAGATTGAAAAAGAAGATGAAATTGAAAAATTGGGTTGATTTGAGAAAGAAATTGAAAAAGAAAGATTGAAAAGGAGGAAGGAATTGAGTAATTGGGTTGATTTGAGGAGGATTGGGACGTACGTTTGAGGATGGAGAGGGCAACTGTGTAGAGGAAATTGAAAAGGAAGATATAACCGAGCAAGGCGCCGCATCCGATCCAAAACCATTTCGATTCGGCGAAGATTCCGCGATTGTTCATAACTACGGTTCCGATTCTGGTTCCATCAACTAGCTGTAATTTGGAAAATAAATAGATAAACAAGAGTTAAATTCTATGGAGTTGCTGATTAATTTGGTCGGGTCTTCATCTTTTTTTTGCTTTTTTTTGCTTTATGTTAATTGCAGAATTCAGGTTCATTGAGGTTAAATTAGGTCCTAATTGAGCTGAGTCATATTTACATAATTTGGTCTTAATTGAGGTTTAGTTGCAGAAATGAAGAGGTTTAAGTGCGTAACTGAGGGCTAACTAATGAAGAATCAGGCTTCATATGGAGTTAATTATGACCTTTGATATGATTAAAATTAGAAGTTGAATTCTTTACCTTATCCCATTTATGCCCCAAAAACTCATTTACTGAGAGACCGTTTTGTGCGTACATCAATGGAGAGATCCAGTAACCCCATATCCACCAAGACTTAATTTTCTCTGTAAAAAGAAGAAAAAAAAAATTAAGATATCTATAATTTAATAGAACTACAAAAGTAACTAATTTCACTATTTTAGATGGGTAAATTTGATATATTTCAACTATTGTGAGTTTTAGAAGGTTAAGTTTGATAAATTTTCATCTTTAGAAAGATACATTTAATAAATTTCAGTTTTTGAAGGGTAAAATCATTATTTGAAGTTTATTGGTAGAGTATATATAAACTTTTTTCCTATACCTCTTGAAAGAACAAATCCACCCAAAACCAAGATAACTAATAACACAAATGATCCAAATGTGTTTGCAATGATCATATTTCTTGATAGACCGCCGACCAATCGGAACATTCCGGAAGCCATTTGGTTGAGCCCCATCAAAATTAGAAATTGCTTTAAGAACCTACAAAAAAGATAGTTAAATTAAAGTCATATTCATTCAAACATAAAACATAATAAAAACTATAAATACTTATCAATTGTATTACCTCCCAATGAAAGGATCGAAACCTATCACATAATATGAAGTTAAGACATAAACTCCCACTTCAATAAATGTGATCGGAATCTTTAATATCCAAGTGGGCAAAGTATAACTCCAAGCGGGGAAGAAGAGGAGGTCTCTTTGTTTGAAGAAAACTGGCAATTTGGCAATTGTCATGGATATTTCTGCAAATGCGTTGAACAGGATCGTCATTATTGCAAAGAAGAGGGCTCCCATGTAAATATTACCCCCGTCCTGGTCGTGGTGCATTTTCGTGCGCAAAAACACCGTCATTGCTATGAATGCGATAATTGTGATCTGAAAAAGGTGAATTTGAATTGTATAAGTATCATAACACAACGAGTTACTGTATGAACTTTTTATGACAAAGATGATGTACATATAAACTTTGCAGTCACATGAATATAATCTCTTTGTTGTCTTTGAAAAGCTTTTTTTAGCGAAAAAAAGTCTAGACAAACATTTAAACATACCTGACTGGCCTTAAAGACGTAGACAAAAGAGTTCCTCTTCATGAGCAAAAGCTCCCTACCAATATTGGCCTTCAACAACTCTTTCTTACTGACTCCAAATTTCGAGGTTGTCAGAGCGGCGGGATGGCTCTTTGATTTGTCGAACGGCACAGAAAGCTCATTTGATATGGCTCGGACGACGTGGAAGGATTTTAGCGCCTCCGCGAACTTTTTGACTGGAACGTATCGATACGGCTCGTCTCGTTTTGCCCAGTACTGCTCTTGATCTTTTCGCGACGTCACCTTGAAATAATGGAACATAACGATTATTTTATAGATAAAAGCAAATTATTATGGTTACTAAAAGCATTCAAAATTCGCACAATCCAATTACATCCATTACTACAAAAATACCTCTTGCAAAAAGTCAGCAACACCCTTCCTTTCTGGGCACTTGAACCCCATCAACTCAAAGAACTCCAGCACATGCTCTCTTGGGCCCTGATAAACAATCTGCCCGTCAGAAATGAGGATTATATCGTCAAACAAGTCATAGGTCTCTGGCGCCGGCTGAAGGAGCGAAATGAGAGCGGTTCCTTGGAGAATATGGATTGATTGCCGGAGTGAGTTTACAATTTGATATGTTGTTGAACTGTCGAGCCCGGTTGAGATTTCGTCCATGAATAACGCCCTTGCCGGCCCCACCAACATCTCACCTGTAGTGACACGCTTCCTTTGACCACCGGATATGCCTCTGATCATGTCATTCCCAACCATGGTATCAGCGCATATTTCCAATCCCAATATCTGAAATTTAACAAAAGAATTAGCAAACAAGATTGAAAAAAAGAAAAAAGAAAAATACTTGTAAAAATAATAAAATTAATATAGGTAAATATTAACTTAACAAAGTGTACCTTGATTATGTAATCCGTAACCACATTCGCTTCTTGGCCTCCCATCGCAGATGCCTGTAAAACAAGCACAAAATTAATTCATATATCAGAATGAATCACCGAAAATTACACACTTAAAACATATTTCTATTCATTTCCATTTTGTTTTGTTTACAAAAACTAACCTTCATGTACACATCAATATCAGGGTCGGGTTTGATATTCGCCGCCTTCTCCCTTCTCGACAGTTCAGTCAGCATATCTGAAAATTCAACACTCCAAATCAAAATCATCCTTTTAAGAAATTAAATAGTTCAACTATATGTATGCATTTGAAAAATATTCCGTACCGTATCTGGTACCGACTCCTTGGCACCGAGCAGAGAAGGCGAGAGTCTCTCTCACTGTCATCTCTCCTATATGCAGATCGTTTTGGCTTATATAAGCAGCTGTTCTTTCTGGTACAAATTCATTCATTGCGTGCCCGTTATAAGTCACTCTTCCCGATACCTGTTTTTGATTGGTTGATAATCATACAAGTAAAAGTTAATTTTCTCAGAACCAAATTCTTTTGATTTTTTATCAATCTTTTCAGAGGAAATATTTTTGTTACCTTGAGATCAGAGTCTAGCTTTCCGGCCAAGGCAAGCAATAAGGTAGTCTTGCCTGAACCAGGAGGACCCAAGAGTAATGTCATCCTATAATTAAAGAAAATTTCCAATTTATTTTAATTAAGGTAAATTTTAAAAATCAATCAACCTAAGTATTCGAATTGATATGTCTCAGTACGGTAGATATATTATTGTAAATAACATAAAGTGATATGTAAATAAAAATCATATTTACCTGCGGGGCTTGATGATTCCGCTGACATCATGCAAGATCGGCATTGGTTTCTTCCTGCTCGGCAGTAAGTGGAGCATATTTGCTATAGACTAATCAACATAAATTAACAAGAAATTAATCAATTTAGTTAAAAATAATAGATTTAATTAATGCTACTTATTAAATGTTATTCATTTTTAAGTACCTCGAATGTGTTTATGACGGAATTCAGAATTGTAGGCAAGCCTCTATTGCCGATGTAAGTCTGAGCATCAATTGTCAAATTCTCAAATCTCACTTCAATTGTTGGAAGATCAATTCCGACCCTTCAAAAAAGAAAAAAAAAAGGAAAATAGAGAAGATTAATAAAAAAATATTTGAAGGTTAATAGAAATTATTTGGTACCATACTATTTTTTATTATATTTTATTGTTTTCTTTTGAAGATTAGAATCATTGATATTTTTTCTTGTGTTTTCTTAGCATATTTAACTTTGCTAATTTTCATTCTGAAGTAAACTTGTGCACAAATTATACTTATTTTCTATGTCCCTCTAATATGTATAGTATTTTGTCTTATAAAAATCTATGTTTTAGAAAGAATATATACTGCTTTTATAAAAAAAAAAATTCTTTATAATATATATACTATTTTTAACCTTACATATTAATATTATATTTTAAAAAATATAAATTACATAATAGTCAGAAACTGTGATGCTACTGCCACAAAGTCAGTACACGAGTTTGAATTTGGATAGTAAAAGGACTTGAGAATGTCAATTTTCTTACTTTTGATTTTTCTATGAAAATGAAAGGCGGGTAAAATATAATTATTAGACTAACGGTTTAAATTCTATGATACGTGTCAAATGTGTCGTTGTCGCACACTTGAAAGTTCAACGGCCTGTTCATAAAACTATTGACTTGTTTTCAGAAGTAACCTTATAATAAAAACAATTGTAAAACTAATATTTTATCTTTTAGTTTGCTTATATTATATTTGAACTCTGAAAAATTCATTTTTCATTTATTTTTCTATTTTGAAGTTAGGGAGTTCAAATAATTTTTCCATGTCAGATCAAGGAGATAAATCACAAGTTAATTTAGAATCGAGATAAAAAAAGAAAAATAATAACTTTTGAATTCTCAGAGTTCAAAACAACCATTTGTACAAAATCAAACATAGACATTTTTTGTAAATTTTTTGTTTAAGGTAAAAAATAACCCATATTAGTGTTATATAAGCATATTGAAATATTCAGTAATGAAATATTATCGGCACTACCAGTATTTAAGTTTATCAAATAAAATAATATAAATATTGACAAAATGATTAAATAATGTGATATATAATGAAAGTTATATTTTCCTAAAAAAAAGGACATTTCACTCCATTAAATTTAAAACCACTACATTTGGAAGAGTGACAAGCAGGGAAGAATTAATTTATGTTTTGAAAGGGACATATTCTAAAAAGCCAATATTTTGTAAGGGACCTATTACAACTACTCAACTCAACAAATATCTCAAAATGATTAATCAAACTATAATGATAATATACTACTTCTCTGGTCAGTCAAACAACTCTAATTTTTATTCACTACTCAAAATGAGACTAATTCTTTTTTTTTTCTCAATTTCATTCTGATATTTAACACATATTATTAAAACAAAAATAAAAATATACCTATCGATACGATCTTTAAGCTTGAGAAGGAACCGCTCATTGTCCTCCTCAGCAACCCGAACAAGCCGTTCTAGCAGCGCCCTCTTCTCAGTAACCTCCAAATTCTCCACATCAACCTCCTTCTGTCCGCCAGAGGCGGACGCCAGAATCCCCCTCCTGACGCGGTTGTAAGTCGGAAGCTTCTCCAACGCCGCCCATCTCAAAGCCTCTTCGTCGTTCTCATCTCGTGAGGACCGTGAAAAGACGTCGTCGTTCCTCCTCCATATCGACCCGTCTCTTCTTAGGCTTCCTATACTAGTTATCCCTTCACCCGGATCCATGAGATGGGATCGGTTGTGGTTCTTCCTTGGTTATGTTGCTTTGGTTCTCTCTCTCTCTCTCTCTTATGCTAGTTTGCAAGTGAGAGAGTAAAAAGAGAGGGCAGGATATTCTAGGAATGAGGTTGGTTTAAGGAGTTAAATAGAGCGTATGAGTATTTATATAAAGACAAGGTAAAAGAATAAAAATGGAAAAATGGAGTCAGACTGTAGAGGTGACTTGAGGGGGCGGTCTTAGGAGGGACGTTTGAATTGGAGAAATAAATTAAGGAGTTGGTCTTGGATTGAGTTCTTGGATTTGAAGTAATTATCTAATTATAATTATTTCTAGATTATCATCCGTGCAAATATCTTAAAGAGAAAATATAGCGACGTGAAGTAAATTTAGTTAATTCGTTTACTAATAAATCTTATTTAGTTCTTTAGTCATCATGACCACTAACGTTAGTGGAGCTTTTTCCAAGTTCCATCCGATGGACTTCCTAGGAGCATACCTTGGTGCATCATATCATGCACTAGATTTCAAAGAGACATGCAATATGAAAATATTCGCAACGTAATAAATATACAAAAATAATGATAAATCTACGTTATGAAATTTTGTTACAGATTGTCATAATGCTATCTGATCATAAGAATTTTAATGTCTGAACAAAATAGCGGGATTTCAATTTAGTTTATCGGTGAAGTTTCGAAACAAGTTCATGCTGCTGCATTGTCGTTTAGTCAAAATAAGAATAGTGATTTTTATGTTAAATAGATAATATGCTACCTACTATATAATAAGTGCCACAAAAGAAATTGTACACAAAAATAATAGAAAGCTAGAGGACTGTCACAAAAGATTTGGTTCCTCACGAGGGGAAGACGGAATAGAAGCTTCTATCTTGCTATTTTTCTTTTTTCTTCTAATTTCTTCTCTACATATTACTAGTACACCGTTCAAAGTTTATCTATTTGGACCTTCTTAGAAAGAAAAAAGTCAGATTAAATTCTAATATGGTTAATTCCTAAAATTTGTTTTCGAATTGTGTTGTATTATATCATTGAATAGCAATAGAAAGTCTAGTTAACTATATATAATATTTCTTTAAAAGGATATACAATAAGTTAATGCTACTTAAACTGTATACTTTGAATAAATATTAAATATTTCAAGGATGCTTTTGTAAAAATACTTCTTTATTTGCTCAACAGTTCCCACATGAAATATGTTCGTTTTTGTGCCATCATGAAGTTTATTTTATATTTATTTTTGACCATGAACATTTCAAAAATAAAAATATGCAAGAAAATTCTTCGTGTACCTAAGTACCTTAATAAGAAATTATAAACGTTAATTAGTCTCATCTAGAAATTCTAGATAGTTTCATACGTCACTCTTGACCTTCTAGAAATTGTATGACTTCTCTTCACTACAATTCATAAAATAATTTAAAAATCATCACATAACTGTACAAATGGATTTCTCTTTTTCTTTTTTAACAATAATGTTATTCTTCTAAATTTACAAGAATAATATTTTCGCCATTAAAACCACATAGAATAATGTCGTCTAAATCACTGCAGAAAATACCATCCAATAAAAATGAATACCAACAATATGACCTCATGTTGCACAACGGGACTTTCTTGTCACGCAGTATGATCTTTCTTTTTTTTTTTTCGAAAAAAAAAATACAAATACAATAGACAATATATAAATTTAATTAAAAAAATAATATATAATATTCATTTTTTATAAACAGTATATACTACAGAAAAATAGTACATACGTAAAATAATATATAAAAAGAAATATCTTCAAAAGCTCAAAAAATCGTATCTTTAAAATTCCATCACGTTTTGGACAGACTCTAGCCCGTCTCCCCCCTTCAAATTTCTACCAACTAATACATTTTTGCTAAATAAGCTCTTTTGGTCAGCCAGAGAAGAAAAAACAAATTGCCCCATATGGTTTTTCTGAATGAGCCATTTTAATGCACCCGCTTCTAGAATAAATCAGAAAATAAAACTCAAAAGTGCAAACTTCTTTTATGTCCTCTTTTCATTCATAGATTCTAGATATGTTCCTCTCTTAAAAGGCATGAGAGATGCTTCAATTTGAAAAAAGTAAGCAAAATTATCTTTTTTTGCAATCATGTCAGGAGTCAAAAATGTTAGTTTTGAATTATGGACTGCATCCAATCTTCTTGTAGTATGATTAAGTCATCATTATAATTTAATTGCCGTGACCAGAATTTCCCATTGTTCAACATAACATAAAAAAAAATAGTAAATATTTACCAGTAAACAAAAGTACATGAAACTACAATACTATATATCCAAAATAATACATATAAATCCAATAATAGAATTAAAATACTTCAAAAAAAATAAATAAATAAAGCCTAAAAAGTATATATAGCATTTTATATAAATTCAGAAATAATATAAAATATATTCAAAACAATACATATAAAAGCCAAAAATAATATATATCCACAAATATGATATAAATAAAATTAAAAATAGTATATATATCCAAAACTAATATATATTTTACAATAAATAGTATAGTAAACAATATATAAAAATCATAACAATATATATTTTGGTGGAATTTGGAGGTCCATAAGAATAATTACCATGCTTTTTTGTTCCATAATATCATCCACCTTATTTGAAAACTTGACTCGAAATAGAGAGCCTGAAGCTCGGTACTTTTCAATCTGGAAGCTTCCTTATCATTTCGAAATTCAATCTAATTGAGGTCTGTAAAAAGTATAAATGTTGATGCTGGTTTGAATTTTGATTTTGTAAGTCTTGAGGGGCTGGAAGCTCAGAGTCTGACTAGTAGACTTGTCAGCTTAAGACTAAATTAGCTGCCGTATACGTATGATTTCTATTTTACATTCAAATTCACGTTTTCAACAAAAAAGAATAAAAAAATAAAGAAAAAAACAGAGTATCATAGAATTATTTCTAAGGCATTGGGCAACTACCACTGATTCTACATGCATATATACGAAATATTAAAATGTCAAACATGTCTTATTTCATCATATTCAATCACAAATTAATTCAAAGTTACCCTTCTAAACAAGAAAGAGGCCTTGACTTTGACAGCCAGGCATAATCTTTTACTTTAAGTAGAAACATAACAACTAAACGATAAAAAATAATTAATCATAATATTTTTTTCCTTTTCTTCATTAAAAATTGTCTTTGAATATCACAAAATATTCAAAAATCAGACTACCAAGAAAATCAAGCCTGTCAGAATACGAATTCACAAAAAACTAACCAAAAAAAGTATTTCATCATCTCAAAAACATCTCTATCTTCAAAAATTACTCAACCCAATCAAAAATCTCTTTCTTAATCGACTAATTATCGCCTCATTTATCTCCTCTGAAAATTGAGCTTTTGGATCGATAATCCAAACAAGAACGCGAAAAGCAAGGCGAAAGCCACGACCACCACGGCTACCACGGCGAGAAAATCGTAATCGAATCCGAAATAAGTCGTCATAAATTCAGCGACGGTCTCACCGCTCTCGAGCCTCTCATTCACGTCTCCGAATTGCGAAGAAAGCAATCCGTACAAGGTCCACGCGACAGGGCAGAGCCAGACGTACCATCTCCACCATACAGGAGTTCTCTACAAAAAGAGAAAAAAAAACCCGTAAATTAGTTTCATAAAAGTATATATTTAATTATTGTTTTCATGATTTATATACTGTTTTTGTATTCTATATACTATTCTATATATACACTGTTTTCGATTTGTACATACTATTTTAGAAAATAAGGATCTATATACTGTTCCAGAAAAAGAAAAAAAAAACAGGACAGTGACTTTCCCGCCCTTAGCTATCATACCCCATAAAATAATAATACAACTATTACGCCAAAAACCCAACCCAAAACAAAAAAAATACAAAAGTAAATGAAATACAAAAAAACTAGCAACAAAACAAAGTGGTACTCACGGGTCGAGGAATCATGAACCCGGAGAAGAGATTCCAAATACTATAAAACGCGGAGGCGGCGATGGCGGCGACTTGGTGATTTGGAGTCACGCCGACGGACAACATGCCGTAGTACGTGAAGTAGAGCAGCGTGAAGTACATGAAGAAGATGTACCACAGGAATTTGGCGGACGTCCACTCGAACCCGATCATGGCGTACACAATCACGCCGTACACTAAGGCTTGTACGAGCACGTATGGGATCTCAATTACGACCTGGTTAAAAAGATAAAAGAGAGATTAAATTAGGGTGAACTCAAATTAATAATGGTGGGTATTTGTATTTTATACCTGTCCAAATGCGTAAGGAAAAGCGGAATACATGCCGGCGCCTTTTTCTCTGTAGAAGACGGTTCGTTCGACTGACACGACTGGCTGAACAGATGATGCGTTTTGTATACCGAGGAAAAGAACCGAGCCGTGCATGGATCCCATAGCGTTGAACAAATCTTGGTTCTTGCTCCTGTAAGGAAATGTTCAATTGTTTTCAATAATTCATTTTTGGTAAAAATTAAAATTGTTAATTAAAATTGTTTGTGAAATATGTTTTATTATACCTTTTTGAGCCGAGATCCCAAAAGAGAGATCCGAACAAGAAAGAGATGGCGACGGTGAAGTAGAACCGCACGGCGGTGTAAGGAGGGTTTCTCCAATACGAAATGTTTTGTTTCCATAAACACGCCATGCATTGCGTGAAGAAAGATTGCGAGTATTTAGTTTTGAAGTGGAGGTCGCTTGAGCCGGGAGGCGGTGTGTTTAGTTCCTTAATCAAGTCCTTGTTTCTCCTAAATTGGGGAAAAATGTAATTGTTAATAAATAGCCTGTTTATTTATGTGAGGAGTAAATGAGAGAGTAGTTACACACTGGTAGAGAGTCGAGTTTTTGTATATCTCGCAAAAGTTGACACCTAGCATGTTTTCTTGAGCTGGTGTAGTAACCTCTAACATCCATGTTGCGGGATTGTAGCCATCTTTGATCTTATTCACACCATTAACAGCCTGATACACAAAAAGATTTAATGTCATATAGATCTCAAAATCATATAACTTTTTGCCATATGTGATTCATATTTAATATTTTTGTATTTTTTGTGATACCTCAAAGTACTCGATCAAGTATGCAGAGTTGCGGCCTAATGGACCAACATATATCTCTTGTCCACCTCTTTTCATCAGAAAGAGCTATAACCAATCATGAAATTAAACCAACATCAGCATCACGTAGTAATTAAAACTCAATTCAAATTCAAATTTAGGACAACCTAAGTTATTACCTCATCAAAAGATTCAAAGATATCAATGCTCGGTTGATGAATGGTGCAAACAACAGTCCTTCCAGTATCCACAGTGTTTCTCACAGCTCTCATAACAATGGCAGCAGCACGAGCATCGAGTCCAGATGTAGGTTCATCCATGAAAATAATAGAAGGATTAGCGACTAGTTCAACCGCAATTGTTAGCCTTTTCCTTTGCTCGGTCGATAAACCGTTAACACCAGGCAAACCAACTAACGCGTCTCTCAAGGAGTCGAGCTCCACAAGCTCCATTACTTCTTCCACAAACATCTGCATATACACAATCAATCATCCAATGAACATTGCTTTTTCGTTCATTTCATTTGTGCTTATCTTATATTTTCAATTGAATGTTTTTTGGTGAGATTCTTTACTCACCTCTCTCGTTGCATTGTCAACATCAGAAGACAGGCGCAACCACGCAGAAAAGACAAGAGACTCATAAACCGTCAAATTCGGCGAGTGGATATCGTTCTGCTCACAGTATCCTGATACACGTGCAAACGTCTCTTGCTTTTTTGGATATCCAGAGATTGTAATAGAACCTTGTATGTAACCTCCAGTTTTCCTTCCGGCCAAAACATCCATTAATGTGGTCTTACCGGCTCCACTGACACCCATTAGAGCTGTGAGAACTCCAGGTCTGAAAGAACCGCTAACTCCTTTTAACAGTTCCAATCGATCTTGTTCCACTCCTTGTGCTTTCATTTCCTGATAGGATTATAACGTACATTAAACACAACCAATTTAATGACAGATGAATTTTACTTCACCACAAATATTTGTGGATAAATTTTACTTCAACCGCTAATATTTATATTGTGTTAGATGCAACTCTGTAATTCTTAGATGGAACACTGTAATTCTTTTTATCTCAATTTCATGGCATGTTTATTTATGTAATTCTCCATATAGATCAAATAAATCCATATTGGTTATTTAACTTATTTTCTTTTACATTTTTAATTTTTTTTATATTTTGCTTGATTGAAATGCTTACAGGAGGCATATCAACGGAGTATCTAATATCGTCAAAAGTGAGGGAGAGTTGTTTAAAAGGAAGGACCATCCCTTTCTTGCTCAGGCTCGAACTAGAGATATCTATCACAGCATTTGGTGAAATGTGTTTAGCCGCATTTTTACTTCTACTTGATTCTTCATCAGTTTTCCCGGTCATATTTGCGTGTTTTTCCCTCAACGCCTCTTCTGTCACGATAGGCTGCGATTTTCCAGACACTGGAACAAAACAAAAAAAGTTAAAAATTGTTAAATATAAATTATTTTGAAAGGTATACATACTTTGGAGATAGCTAAGGGCGAGTGTGAAAAGAGCATTGAAGAGAAAAACATATCCAATCAATCCACAGAAACCGATCCAAAACCATCTCGCTTCAGGAAATACACCACGAGCTTTCAACACTAGAACTCCGAGTGGTTCTGTGGATCCTGGAAGTATCTGCAAGTACAATTTTCCAATAAAAAAAGGAAGTTATTAGCTACAGATTTATCATTGTATTACATACATACATTTAATAAGCCTTCTACTTTTTAGTAAGCAAATACTTACCTTGCTCCAGCTATTTCCAAGAAACTCATTTGTGGAAATGGCATTTTGTGCGTACATCAACGGAGAGATCCAGTAGCCCCAAATCCACCATTTCTTAATATTATCTGTAATTTACAAAAACAAACAAATTACCCAATTACAAATATCATAACTATTAGCAGATTATTAAGCATAAGAACTAAAATCATAACTTACCGTGTGAAAGAATAAAACCGCCTAACACCATAATAACCAAGAGCGCAAATGCCCCAACCGTATTCGCCACAACCATGTCTCGCGACAATCCGCCTATGAACCGAAATAGACCCGCAGCCATTTGGTTGACTCCTAGTAGAAGCATATACTGTTTAAAAAACCTACCAACAACAACAACAAAAAAATCAAAAATCTTATATCCCTTCAAACTTCAACTTTGTATTTAAATTTTAATTACCTTCCGATATTGGGATCGAACCCAACGACATAATAAATCAAAAACACCCAAGTCAAAACTTCCACAAAAGTAACTGGAATTTTAACAATCCAAGTGGGAATAGTGTAGGCCCAAGCGGGGTAAAACCGGAGGTCTCGTTGCTTGAAGAAAACGGGCAAGTTCATGATGGTCAGCGCCAGCTCAGCCATGCCGTTGAACATGATTCCGACGACCGAGAAGAAGAGCGCGCCCATGTAGATCCCGCCGTCGGTTATTGAGGATTTGTGCATGTTTGTCCGAAGGAATACCGTCATTGTGATTAAGGCAGTTATAAATAGCTGCGTTGGAAATTAAGAAGAAAGTCGGAAGGTTATGAAGGGTATGTATGATTGTTTTGTTTGTTGTATTGTGGTTTTAATTTGTATAATTGGTCTGATTATTCGGAAGCCATTGAGTTCGAATATTTTTGTTTTGTTATATTTATTTGGAGGAAATGGAGTAGACTCAAAGGTCTTACTTTCATCAAGTAATAGTAAAAATATAACATTTATAAAAATATACGGACGATAAAATTGAATTTGTCAGTATATTTCTTGTTCAAATACGCTAAACACATGGTACTAAAACCACCTCCATGGCTTTACAGATTTTTTTTTTTGAATTTCCTTATATAAACTTTTCAAGACCAATTGATTGGTAATCCACAAAAGCAACACTATATTTCTCAACTAACTCAACTCACTTGAACGACACGAAAGATGTAGACGAACGAATTCCGCTTCATCAACAAAATCTCCCGATCGATATTCGCCCTCAACAAATCCCTCTTACCCACACCATACTTCGAGGTCGTCAGGGCGGCGGGGTGGCCCTTGCTAGTGTCGAAAGGCACCGAGAGTTCATTCGATATTTTTTGACCAACGTGGAAGGAGTTGAACGAGTCGGCAAATTCCCTCACGGGGACGTATTTGTAGGGGTCGGTTTCGCTGGACCAGTATTGCTGTTGGTCTTTTTTGGATGTTACCTTTTAATGGAAGTTAGAAAGAAATTGTTAATGTTTGAATTGAGATTATATTTTAGAGAAATTGGATATCGAGACACCTTTGAGAAATTGGATACTGTTATTAGAAAATATTGTTTTCTGTTTTAGAGGTTTTATTTATATACTGTCTGGATTGCAATTTAGTCCCTGTCTAATCATGCATGGCTAATTCCGGTATTTTATGAAAATTTGCACGATTAATCCTTGAGTCACCAGTCAGGGACTAACTATGCACGATTCTTTAAAGTACAAGGGACTAGACGTGCACGATTAATAGTACAAGCACCAAATTGCAATCCAATAAAAGTACATGGATTCTAACCAGCTATTACCCACGATTTATTTCATTATGTCAAAAGTACATCACATCATAATATTAAACTTTTCGATGTTCATTTGTGTTATTTTCCAATTCTAGACAAAACACAAGCTATCAATTAGAAAACAAACAAGTGAGTTACAAACGCTTAACTAACCTCTTGTAAGAAGTCGGCAACGCCCTTTCTTTCAGGACACTTGAACCCCATCGACTCAAAAAACTCCAAAACATGCTCTCTCGGGCCCTGATACACGATCAGACCGTCGGAAATTAAAATTATATCGTCAAACAAATCGTACGTCTCTGGTGCCGGCTGAAGGAGCGAGATGATCGCCGTTCCTTGGATTATATGAATCGTTTCTCTAAGCGATTTTACGATTTGGAATGTTGTCGAGCTGTCGAGCCCGGTTGAGATTTCGTCCATGAAAAATACTCCTGATGGACCCACCAACATCTCACCTAAAAATTAAAAAAAATGAGAATATAATCCATGAATAAAAACAATAATAAATAAATAATAATAATAAGTTTGATATAAAGCTAGTTATTGTATTCTTAATGAAATAATAATAATAATAATAATAATAATAATAATAATAATAATAAAGTTTCATATGAAGCTTTTCTATATTCATAAATAACAACAATAATATTAATAACGAAAAATAAATAAATAAATAAATAAATAAAAATACTACGAGAAATGAGAGGGGTATTTTGGTACCTGTTGTGACGCGTTTTCTTTGGCCGCCTGAAATGCCTCTTATCATCTCATTGCCAACCATTGTGTCAGCACAAACATCTAATCCTAATATCTGTAAGAAGTAAAATGTTAGAGAAAGAAGTTAAGAAATTTGCGATTGACGAAATTTAGATGTAAGGGAAATGTGAAATGATCGTACCTTTAGTGTATAATCTGTGGCTACACTTGCTTCTTGTCCTCTTATTGCCGTTGCCTAAAATATTTGAAATGGTAAATAAAGTTCATTTATTTTCAGAGAAACTTAGTATTCAAAACTTGATATGAAACTGACCTTCATGAACACATCAAGATCAGGGTCCGGTTTAATATTTGCAGCCTTTTCTCTTTTCGACAACTCGACCAACATATCTAGAATTTATCAACGTATATTAAACTTAGAATTTCATATTCATGATACATGATATAGTTTATCTTAAGGTAAATAGTTACCGTATCTAGGACCGACTCCTTGACACCTGGCAGAAAAGGCGAGAGTTTCTCTCACAGTCATCTCACCCAAATGAAGATCGTGTTGACTTATATAAGCAGCCGTTCTTTCTGGTACAAACTCATTCATTCCATGACCGTTATATGTAACTCTTCCTGATATCTGTTTTCATATTTTTTTTACAAATACCCAAATGACCTTATGTTAGCAGAAGAAATAGGGAAATAATTATTTAAAATTAAGAGTGGATATAGATATATATCAACTTATCAACAACCTTTAGACTTGAATCTAATTTTCCAGCTAAGGCAAGCAACAAAGTCGTCTTTCCGGAACCTGGCGGTCCTAAGAGCAAAGTCATCCTAAAGTTCAAATAAAATTCAATTAAATTTTTTTTTGAAATAGAAAATTAGGAAAACAAATCACAGAAATTGAATTATAAAAGAACCATTTTATAATTTTATATACCTGCCAGGTTTTACAATGCCGCTCACATTGTGGAGGATAGTCATTGGTTTTTTCCTGCTCGGTAATATATGAAGAACATTCGCCACCGACTGAATAAAATAAAATGAATATTATCATTATCTGTTCTTTTTCTTAGTAATTTGAGTTTAAAAAAAACTGTTTTTCTGTGAATTACCTCGATTGAATTCAGAGTGGCATTCAGAAACGTCGGCAATCCCCTGTTTCCAACATAAGCCTCTGCTTTTATGTTGAGATTTTCATATCGCACTTCAATTGTCGGTATTTGAAGCCCAACTCTGTATTATAAAAAAAGTAAGAAATTAGAAATAGGCTCCTCTCTTTCTTCATGGCAATTAACCATTGAAAGGAGAGACCTTCTAATTTATGCCTGCCTGACATAGAATTAGAAAGAGTTTCATTTTATTTTATTAAAAAACTATAAGTTAATAAAAAAAAGGAAATGAAAAAGGAAAAAAAAAATCAGGATAGGCAAGCAAACCAAATACTCAAATGAGTCCAAAATTCAATTATTCAAATACGACATTGTTCAAAAAACTAAAAAGGCCGATAAGTCATTAAACAAGAAAAAACTCATTTAAAAAAAACAAGAAAAAACTCGCAAAACGAATCCTCAAAATCCTCATATTTCACCTATCAATCCTATCTTTCAACTTCCTCAAGAACCCCTCGTTATCCTCCTCCGGCACCCTCACGAGCCTCTCAACAAGCGCCCGCTTCTCGCTCCTCCCCATCTTGCCAACATCCACCTCGACCCTCCTCCCCTCGGGCGACGTCAAAATCCCGGTCCGCACGCGTGTGTACGTCGGTAGCTTCTCCAGCGCCGCCCACCTCAGCGCCTCCTCATCGTCCTGTTCGGAAAATCGTGAGGATTTTGAAAAAAAGTCGGAGGACTGGCTCCAGACGGAGCCGTTGCGGGTGAGGGTTTGTAGGATGTCGGAGGATTGGTTCCATGCGGAGCCGTTTCGGCGGAGGGTTTCTCGTGATGATGATTCGGACATTGGTAGAGTCTTTGTTTGTGTGGGTGTTTGGTTTGGGATTATTAGGGGTGGGATGGATGGGGGGAATGGGGTTTTATTGAAGGAGTTGTTGGCTATTTTTGGCGGGTGATGAGGCGTTTGAGTGGGATGAGAGGGTTTGAAAATGGAGAAGTTCGGTGGAGGATTCTGTTTATTGGCTTTGCTTAGATGTTTCTGTTTAGCAAAATTAGATGGAAATAAGAAGGAAGGCTTGTTGACAGTTGTAAGGTCCTGTTTTTTTGACGTGAGTGTGTGTAGGTTTTGTTGTTAGCTAATTTTGGTCCTGAAAAGTAGAGAAAAAGACTGATTTATTCAATGATTCTCGTTGTACCAGGTTAATTGGTCCAGTTTGAATTTAAGTGAGCTTAATATTGTCAATATGTAAAGCTAACTTTGTAATATTTATACCTTCCAATGAAAGGCATCCTGTGGAGCCTATTTTCACGAAACCAAAAATGTAAAGCTTATGATGTCCAAATATACCAAGTATATTAAGTATACGCATCTCCAAACATTACATACGACATTTCTCTGAGACCCTGTATTCAAAATGACTTATGGAATATCTGTTCAGAGACAAATAAAATTTATAAAAGAAGGAAGCATAAAACAACTAAACACTATATAAAAATGAGATGAATAACGTTCCAAGTCTGACCTTTCATCATTCCTGTCCTTTTCTTCTTCCCTTCTCTTTGCCTCTCTTTCCAACTGAAATATACTCCATCAAACCCACCAAGTTCTCTCTGTTTGGATTTAATGCTCATGTTTGAATTTATAGTACAAACCAATAGATTTAGACCTTCCAAGTTCCATCCTCATCTATACATTGTATGGTTGCATATTAGAGCAATATCACATTTCAGCCACACTTTTCATCTTTGAGAAATAAAATACCGTCACATTGTCTTTTCCTCTTTTTCTTTTTCTTAAATGCAAGATCAATGTCTTTGAAACCGTGGCTTTAATACTTTATTAAGGAATATAGGGGTCTAATGACAACTTTTCTTCTTTTAGGAATTTCATCGAACATCTTACATGCAATTTTGTGATCTAACTTCACCAATCAAACAAACACCACAAAACTCCACCCTATTAGCATAACATGCGAAGGAAGAAACGCAATACCACTAGAGACATAAGATCATGAACAAAAACTTCTTTATCGGTAAACCGTTTTCATTATGACAAGAACAAAAACATTCTTCCAGAATTTTCAATTCATCAAACACAAACGCTTCATGTGAACTACAAAAGTTTTGTTTGCACATCAATAACGTTCCCTTTATGTGAACTACAAAAATATTCTCTCTTTTCTTTTCTTTGTCCTCCTTACTCTTGCCATTCTCACACTTTTCATATGAGAGAGGCCCCAAAACTCATTCAAGTGCTCTGTTTGGGTTTTGTACATGAGTGCACTTGTTTAGGCCCTTTCAAATTTTACTTTATTACAAAAGTAGATAAGAATGATCCAAGCCTAATAATCTTATTGGGCCTCTTTAGGTAACGAGGACCAAACAACACGATAGCTTCAAATTTTGATGCTATGTAAAGCCCAAAAATATTTCTAACATAAGAACACTAAACATATATAATTCGAAATAGAATAAGTTTTGATGTAGAAATAGAACCCAAATTTTAATAAACTAATAATGAAGCCATAAATTATAAAATAATTACAATCGCAAGCACAATATATTACCCATATTGCCAAAAGGCATCATCTTCTCTACATACAAAATTAACCATACTATATTCTCACTTCAAATATCAATCTGAAAATCTCCTGCCCCTGGTTCGCCAATAAGCACAACAATCATATAACTTGTTCAAAAACATAAAACATACAATCATCAATATACTATAGCATATATCGTCAAGAAGCATCTCTCTTTAGCAACAAATATCTCGCTCAAATGTGCTGCATCACATCTCTCATTTATCTCTTCTGGAAGTTGATCCTTTGGATGGCAAAACCAAACAAAAACGCGAAAAACATAGCAAAAGCGACGACAATCACTGCTACCACTCCAAGGAAATTATGATTGTATCCGAAATAGACCTTAGTAAACTCGGCAACTGTCATTCCGTTCTCAAGTTTATCGGTCATGTCTCCGAATTGTGAAGAAAGCATTCCGTACAAGGTCCATGCGACAGGACAAATATAGACATACCATCTCCACCATATAGGAATGCTCTGCAAAAAACCTCGAGTTAGTTAAGTACATGAGTGTATGTAATTCCGAGTTATCATATCAACAAAAAAATATAATGCAAAAGTTTATTGAAAAAAGATGGTACTTACGGGTCGGGGAATCGTATAACCGGAGAAGAGATTCCAGATGCTATAGAACGCAGAGGAGGCAATGGTAGCGACATGGTAATTTGGAGTCACACCAACAGACATCATACCGTAGTATGTGAAGTATAGCAGCGTGAAGTACATGAAGAAAACGTACCATAAGAACTTGGCTGCGGTCCATTCAAATCCAATCATGGAGTACACGATTGCGGAATATACTACAGCTTGCACGAACACATAAGGAATTTCAATCAAAACCTGTGCAGAAGATCGATTAGTCAGTTAGGGTTAGTTGTATAACTTCTTTGGTTGGAATAAATCTTTTATTTTATTGTGAATGATATATATATACCTGTCCAAAGGCATAAGGAAGAGCAGAGTACATGCCGGCACCTTTTTCTCTGTAAAAGACAGTTCGCTCAACGTGTACCACTGGCATAACCGATGATGCATTTTGCACACCAAGGAATAAAACTGCACCGTACAGGGATCCCATGGCATTGAATAAATCTTGTACCCTTGTCCTGTGAAGAAAGTCAAGATGTGGATTTTAGATGCTTTTGCAAAATATTTGGTGTCTTTTGTACCATAATTAATTTTTAGATATGCACCTTTTTGAGCCGAGATCCCAAAACATCGATCCAAGCATCAAGGCAATGATACAAGTAAAATAGAACCGCACGGCAGTGTATGGAGGGTTTCTCCAGTATGACAGGTTTTGTTTCCATAAACAAGCCATGCATTGCGTCCAGAATGATTGTGAGTATTGACTTGGGAAATAGAGGTCTTTTGAGTCGGAAGGAGGTGTGCTTAGTTCCTTGATCAAAGCCTTGTTTCTCCTGAAAAGCAAAGCCAGTTGCTCATAAATACCAGATTGTGTATACACACATGAATAATTTCGTTGCGAGAAATAAATGAAAAATTAGTTACGCACTTGCATAGCTCAGAATTTGTGTAAATGTCGCAGAAGTTAATGCCTAGCATCTCTTCTTGTGATTGTGTAGTTACCTCCAACATCCATGTTGCGGGATTATAGCCGTCTTTTATCTTTTTCACACCTTCAACGGCCTTAAGTAGATGAAAATAATAATAATTGTAATGAAATCATATACCATTTTTAATAACATACAAACACATCGATTAATTTATTTTTTATGTTACCTCAAAGTACTCAATCAAGTGCACAGAATTACGCCCTAACGGACCAACATAGATCTCCTCTCCACCTCGCTTCATCAAGAAGAGCTAAAATGTACCAAATTCCGCATCAAAAATCATATACATCAAATAACTAAAGCTCGGAATTTCAAACTCAAATTTAAGAATTAGGATTAAGAGATACCTCATCGAATGATTCAAAGATATCAATGCTTGGTTGATGAATGGTGCAAACAACTGTCCTACCGGTATCGACGGTGTTCCTCACAGCCCTCATGACAATGGCGGCAGCACGAGCGTCGAGCCCAGAAGTAGGTTCATCCATGAAAATGATAGAAGGATTGGCGACGAGCTCTACTGCAATTGTTAGCCTTTTCCTTTGCTCAGTCGATAAACCATTTACACCCGGCAATCCTACTAAGGCTTCTCTCAAGGAGTTGAGCTCTACAAGATCCATTACTTCTTCGACAAACATCTTCATATACAAACATTTATCAAGCTTAGATTGAACATATTATTGGTGGTACATTGCTTTTAGTGGATATCAAATTTGTGCTTATTCATGGTTTTCTAATTGAAAATTTTATATGAGCTTATTATATTCACCTCTCTTGTCGCATTGTCAATGTCAGAAGAAAGACGCATCCATGCCGAGAAGACAAGTGACTCATAGACTGTTAGATTGGGTGAGTGGATATCGGTTTGCTCACAGTATCCTGATATACGTGCAAATGTCTCTTGCTTTTTGGGATATCCTGATATTGTTATATTGCCCTCTATGTAACCTCCGGTTTTCCTTCCGGCCAAGACATCCATTAGCGTTGTTTTGCCTGCTCCACTAACACCCATTAGAGCAGTAAGAACTCCCGGCCTGAAAGAACCACTGATTCCCTTTAAGAGTTCCAACTTATTTTCTGTAACTCCTTGCGCTTTCATTTCCTGTCAAGATTATAGAAAAATATTTTTTTTCGTACTTTTCTTTTGATAAATTATCAACCATGCATCGAAAAATATTTCCAAATATTTTACCGCCGGCATGTCAACAGAGTATCTAATATTATCAAATGTTAGGGAAAGAAGCTTAAACGGAAGGACCATGCCCTTCTTGCTTGGGCTCGAATTGATGATCTCTTTCTCAGCTTCTGACCTATTGCGTTTGAGTTCATTGTTGCCCTGATGAGATGATTCTTCTAGAACTTCACCGGTCAAATTCGCGTGCTTGATCTTCAATTCCTCTTCTGTTACAGTAGGCTTTGATTTTCCAGGCGCTACATGCATAGAAAAATAATATAGGGATTACACATGTTCTGCCATGAATATCACGAATAAGCGCAAAATTATTTAAACTCGAAAGAGGCACACTTACGATTGAGATAGGCAAGAGCCAACGTGAAAATGCCATTTAAGAGAAAGACATATCCGAACAACACACCGAGTCCGATCCAATACCATCTTGCATCAGGAAATACGCTCCGAGATTTTAACACTTGCACTCCAAGTGCTTGTGTGGACCCTGGTAGTACCTATGTCATTTTAATCATAAGAAAATATTCCCTGGGCATTTTTCATCATTTTTAGGCACTGAATCAGTCTTTGTAATTTCAAGTATCATATTGTTACCTTGCTCCAACTATGTCCAAGAAACTCATTTACGTTGATGGCGTTTTGTGCGTACATCAATGGAGAGATCCAGTAGCCCCAAATCCACCACTTTTTTATATTGTCTACAATTTGAAGAAAGAGAATAGATTAATTAGGTCCATTAGCAATTTAGCATTGTAAGTATCAATTAGTTACTAGATTGTACAACTAAGGAGTGTAGTTACTTACCACGTGAAAGCATAAAACCGCCTAATACCATAATAATCAAGAGGGCAAATGCCCCACATGTGTTTGCCACAATCATGTTTCGCGACAGCCCGGCGATGGACTTAAAGAGACCATAAGCCATTTGGTTGACCAATACGAGAAGTATAAACTGTTTAAAAAGCCTGAAATTTACACAAAAAAGTTAGATACATTTTAACTCAACATCGAATGTCATGAAATATTCGTAAATAAATTCTCGCTTCTCACCTTCCGGGGTTTGGATCGAACCCAATAACATAGTAAGCCATGAAGACCCAGCACGCTACTTCGAATACTGAGATCGGGATCTTCAGAAGGCAATTGGGAATAGTGTATGCCCAAGCAGGGTAGAAGCGAAGGTCTCGTTGTTTAAACAAAACAGGAAGATTTGTGATGGTCAATGCCAGCTCAGCAAAACCGGCAAACATGATCGCTATGACTGCAAAGAAAAGCGCACCCATGTAGAGGACTCCATCTGCCAGCGAATCACGATGCAAGTTTGTGCGCATGAACACCGTCATCGTGATGAACGCCATTACAATCAGCTAACATATAGATAAAAAAAGGCAAGGTTTATGAAGGGATAAAATCACTTCAATTTGCTACCTTGAGATTTTATAATGTGGATAAATTATTGAAGTAATTATAAAAGTACAATAGAAATTAGCTCACTTGAACTCCTTTAAAGACATAGACAAAGGAGTTCCTCTTCAAAAGCAAGCATTCCCTGGCAAAGCTGGCCTTGAATAGCTCTACTTTGCCAACGCCGTACTTAGAGGTCGTTAAAGCGGCAGGATGACTGTTCGCCCTGTCGAATGGTGTGGCAAGTTCGTTAACTATTTTGCGGCCAACATGGAAGGAGTTGAATGTCTCTGCAAATTTCTTCACAGGCACGTAACGATACGTTTCATCACGAATCCAGTATTGTTGCTGATCTTTCCTTGACGTCACCTTATTAAAATTATAAGCAAAACATCAATATATAGAGACTTTAAAGCCGACACAGTAATTTTGTAGTTGTTTTTGAGCACATTGGATAACATACAAGAGACTTCATTTCATCAAAATATGAAAAAGTAGAATAAGAGATAAAATTTTACATTATATATTGATGTTCATTTGAGACATATTAATAAGAAGATTAAATAAAATAATTTGCTAATTTAAATATAATAGATCTACTGGCAACCTCTTGTAAGAAGTCCGCGACACCTTTTCTCTCAGGGCACTTGAACCCCATTGATTCGAAAAACTCAAGCACGTGTTCACGTGGGCCCTGATACACGATCCGGCCTTCAGATATGAGGATTATATCGTCGAATAAATCGTACGTCTCTGGTGCCGGCTGAAGGAGGGAGATGACGGCTGTTCCTTGGAGTATATGAATTGTGTCCCTCAGACAGTTGATGATTTGGTATGTTGTCGAGCTGTCAAGCCCGGTCGATATCTCGTCCATGAGTAACACTTTTGATGTACCCACCAGCATCTCACCTGAAATAAAGATATGTATATTATATGTTGATTTTATATCTGTCTTTTATGTACTTTATCAAGGATTGCAGGTTGTGTACCTGTGGTGACACGCTTCCTCTGCCCTCCTGATATACCTCGTCTCATATCATTTCCAACCATGGTATCAGCACAAATATCCAATCCCAATATCTACAGAAAATAAAATTTATAAAAGAACAATAGTAATCCAAAAAGTATACATAGATATGGTAATGTAGATGAGATGAGATGAAAAGCTAAAAACAAGAATTACCTTGAGTACATAATCAGTGGCTACACTGGCTGCCTGTCCTTCCATTGCAGCTGCCTATATATTATTAGAAAGTAAAGGTGAATAAAATTCATCAAAATTGATAGTTAAAAAGTCCTATTCGAATTTTGTACACACGACAGACCTTCATGAACACATCAATATCGCGGTCTGGCTTGATATTCATCGCCTTCTCTCTTCTCGACAGCTCAGTTAGCATGTCTGCAATTTACGCATAACATTTCAGATAAATAGTTTGTTCTTCATTTTAGTAAATATGACAACATATCAGGAAAAATATATTACCGTATCGACTACCGACTCCTTGGCACCGGGCAGAGAAGGCGAGAGTCTCTCTTACGGTCATCTCTCCCAAATGGAGATCATGTTGACTGATATATGCAGCTGTTCTTTGTGGTACAAACTCATTCATTTCATGACCATTGTAGGTAACTTCCCCTGATACCTGTTTATATTTAACAAAAATCAAAACTGTCCTTATGTTAGCAGTCAGAAACAATGAATTAAGTTAAGAGTCGATAAATTATTGACATAGCGACCTTTAGGGTTGAATCGAGTTTTCCAGCTAAGGCAAGCAACAAAGTCGTCTTTCCGGAACCTGGGGGACCTAAGAGTAGAGTCATCCTGCAAAAACCGAACAGAAAAAAAAATTAATAGAAATTCATAAGAAATATAAAACACTATCTTTAGAAAAACACCATTAATTTACCGGCTGGGTTTTACGATTCCACTAATGTTGTGGAGGATTGACATACGTTTCTTCCTGCTCGGCAGTATGTGGAGAAAATTACCCAATGACTAAAAAAGCAGAAATAAAAATTAGATCAGAATTAACTGTGTGATTTTATTTACCAAGTATTTCGAACAAGTAAAATACTCATTTCTCTTGAAGTACCTCAACTGAATTCAGAATGTCGTTCATAATCGTCGGCAGTCCCCTGTTTCCAACAATGGCTTCTGCCTCTATGTCAAGATTGTTGAACCGCACTTCAATTGTCGGCAATTGGAGCCCCACTCTTAATAACAGACAAAATAAATAAATAAACAGTCAGTAAAAGAAATTCCCGCAATTTATCTATTTCATTTTGTAGCAATTTCTTGTTACTAGACCAACTTTGAATCTTTTATCTTAAAAGAGCAAGAAATTAAAACAAATACTAGGTTTAAATAAATCCCGCACCGATCAATACGGTCCTTGAGCTTAAGCAAGAATCGTCCGTTATCATCCTCTGGGGACCTTACAAGGCGTTCAACAAGCGCCTTCTTCTCATGCATGGACATGCTCGTTACATCAACCTCCTTGTGGTTCCCCTCAAGCGACATGAGTATGCCTTTTCGGACCCGATCGTAAGTCGGGAGTTTCTCCAATGCCGCCCATTTCAAAGCCTCCTCGTCATCGTCGTCGTACCTAGATGAGCGTGAGAACACGTCTTCTCCTCGATCCCATATCGATCCGTTCCTCCCCAGACTCCCTATCTTCTGTATCTGTTCACCATACTCAATCATTGTGTCGTGTGTAGAGAACTAGAGCCTCGATATGAGAATTAAAAAAAATAAAATGAACTAGAGACTCGATATCTATCTATCTCCAGTGATTTATGGTGTGCAGTTTCGTTGTTATGATTTTGAGGGTTTAAGGTTTGAGATTTTGCATATATACGGCTAAAAAACGAGGGAAATTAAACGTTTATTCGACTTTCTGGTGCAGTTGCGCGTATGTAATTGAACCTTTTGACAGGCTCTTAAAATGGAAAAAAGTGGAGAGAAGCTTCTCTTGAACACTCTTTCAAGGTTGCGTCACATTCAGATAAATAGAAGCTTCTCTTAGCTTAATCAACTCGTTCGTGAAATTTTCCAAAAATAGAATAGAAGTAGAACTGACAACGTAGGTAACAAAAGACCGAATGACTGACGGAGATTGTGCCTAGGCTTAGAGCATGTCAGCCGTTTAGCTTAGACAGGATTTTTAGATTTTTTTATTCATTTTTTGAGGGCAACAACTATTAATACTTAAATGAACAAAGAAAAGTGCCAACAAGATTTGAACCCTGGATACATATTTTGTTTAGCTCAATAGTTTTAGTATTAATATATTATTATATTAACATCACATGCTATTTAAATATATTTAGTACTATATTGTGTTGGAAACAGAATTAGTATTCAATGGATTTGGGGCTTGGCTGGAGCCTGAAGGCGGGGCTGGTGAATTTGTATGGTTTTTGGTGTATCTTTTCCACAGGTACGAGTCCTGTTAGTTATTAGCTCCAGCTCAAGAAAGTGGCCCTTTGGCCTTGTACCTTAACTAACGATTCACTCCCTCCATTCTTAGACTTTTTTTTTAAATAGTATTTTTTTGAAAAAAAATTCAATAGTTATCATTGGTTTGAAAATAATGAAATATCTATTATTTCCGTCACTACTAGTGGCGGAACACATCTTGTTCCGCCACTAATAATGACGGAATAGATGATTTTTCATTTTTTGCAAAAATATCCCTGAAAGCATAATATTCACATAACATGGTAAAAGCCCACAGAAGATCACGAAAATCATTGTTTGAATGGTCATGTGTCAACAGCTCACTGGCTGCGGACAGAAACCCTAAATACCCTTTTTATAGAGGCATCAGAATAACACCTAATAAAAATAATTCAAACACAAGTAAATCATTATTAAGGATGACAAACATTATTAATCTTATTATGCAATACAACTCTTAAATTATCTCACAAAAGCGGTCACAATTTATTTTAGATGCCACAAAATGGATAAATCCACATTAACAAAGGAGATGTCTAACTAAGGACGAAGTTTAATAGAGACTGGGAGGGGCTATGGTCCCATCAAAATTTTGAAAACGTAGTATATATTAGTAGTGTTTTACTGAAAGTTTTTTTTAAATATATGTATTTTTATGAATTTAGCCCCCTCTTCTCTCTCCCCCCCCCAAATTTTTTTTGCTAAGTATTAATTAATAGAGAAAATTCTTTTTGGATAATACCGTCAAACTCCGTTGGTGTGTATAACAATATGATTAATTCAAGTTTAAAGGAAGTTTTTTCTAGGTAAGACATGCGGTGCAAGCAAGTGTATTAGGATGCGACCCCAACAAATCAATTCAATTCCATAATAACAAACTAAACAATCTTAAAGAAGAAAATAAATGTTATAATTTCAACACATCTAACCTGCGGCGCGTTTCAAGAACAATAAAAATACTAGAATATATGGTTGTCCAAATAATATGTTTCTCCTGTTTAGACCAAACTTTTCAGTAAATGAAAGAAGTTCGAAACATACATCTTTGTATGATTTTTAGGACCTCAAGATGGTTACATCCAAAATTCGAGCAAATTTCAAAAAAATAATTCGCAAATTTCACATATAATAAAATTGTGATCCGTATATTTAAGTGATGATCAATGTTATACGAACACGAACACGGACACAAGTACCATATCCGCAGGGCTGGCCACGGGTATTTTGGGCCCCTAGACCAACTTGAAAATGAGTAATCTTATTCAATAATTAAGGACTTAATTTTATTTGTTGAGCTACACGGAATGAATATGCAAGAATTTAAAATGGATTTTACTTAATTTTAATCTTTCATGAACCTTTAGTTGATTTATTTTCTAATTTGTATTAAGCTAATTAAAAAATTAATCCTACTATTACCATTAAATATAAGAAAATAAGGCCCTTTAAAATTCTAGACCCTAGACCATGGTCTTTTTTTTTATACTGGGGCCGGCCCTGCATGTCTTAAAAAATCTCAGCATGACACATTATATATAAATATATATTTTTATCATTTCAACAGGAGGGGCTTTGTTATTATGCAATCAAACACAAGAAAGAAATGTGTTTCCTAACTTAACTGTTACTCTCCATCAGGGGCCCAAACTCCAAATACTGAAAATAAAAACATAATAAGAGAGTCCGGCCCTAATGTATACATGTATTATATGCAAGGATTAATATGAGTTAGTAGTCTTTTTTAAGGACGTATGTGAAATTTCAAGATTCTTTAATTTTTTTATCAAAATTTGTTTTAGTTAATCTTGTTATTATTTGAACTTTCAAAGGTTATTACTTGTTAAAGTGAAAAGGAAAACATTGATTTTATAGTGACTTGTTGTATATCATGCATTTTTTCTATAATTTTTTGTTTGCATCCAAACAAGCATTTTTCCAAAATCTTGAACTTTTATGACCTCTAGGATTAGGTGCAAATCCTAAACCCTACAAATTTTAGGTTGTTGAATAAGTTTTGGATATATATTTTATGAATAATAGAACGAAGTTGTGAGATTGGATTAAATTGATTGATATAGTTGCTGAAAAAAGTAATATTATCATTTCATATAATCGTTGAGTAAACAATAAAGATTACAACTATTAGAACGGTCAAGTAAAGTATTATTTTATGCTACAAGAAATGACAAACTATAACTTGAATCTTCTTCCAATACTTCAAATATAAACGACCTGCAAAATATAGACTTGGATATAAGAAAGCGCACAAAATGAAAAAAAAAAAAAACAACAACGTGCCTTCTATGTTCCAATACAATTGTTGGCGACTAATGATAAATAATTTATGATTGTCGGATAATCACATTCATTTATATCCACACAAATTACTGAAATTACATATTTACATATCATAATCCATACAAATAAATTTCAAACTAAAATTCATACAAAAATAAGTTCTAGAAATACTTTAATCTCTAAATTCAATCAAAATATGTTAACAATTTCTTCTTAAACCCCTGTTTTTTTAAATATGTAATAAGAAATTTTTTGGAAGAGAAGAAATCAGAATATCAAAGGAAAGCTCTATATTCGGAGAAACACTTTTATTTATGCGATCATTTTTTTTGTGTGTTAAGCAAGAGGAAGGAGAGGAATTTCTAAGGTATTTCCTTTTCAGGTGAAATGAGAGAGAGAGAAAGAAAGAGTTACTAAATATGATGATTAAAGAGCTGCACACAAATTAAATCGTTTCCAAGAATCTACAAATTATTTATCAATTCCTTGATACTAATATTATTATTTCAAGAAAGTGACCCTTGGGCCGCCTTGTACCTTATCCAACGATTCATTCCATCCACTCCTAACTTATAAAGGCTAACAAGCCCAAACTCTAAATACTGAATATAAAAAGATAATAATCCGGCCTTTGTAACTTAGGCCCTCCCCTACGATAGAACATAAATAAAACATAATTGAAAATACTGAAACTCTCCAGAACCTTTTCATTTGCTCTCCGATTCCCCCTTTCCTTCCTTAACCTGAAAACTAAGGTGACGACCCCTAAAATCGCTAGAAGTAGAGGTGGCAAAATCTGACCCGACCCGAAAAACCCGCCCGACCGACCCGAACCCGAACCTGACCCGATCCGAAGATGTTGACAAGTCAACGGCCCGAAACCCGACCTGACCCGAAACCCGAATGACCCGAAACCCGAATGGCCCGAAACCCGAGCGGCCCGAAACCCGAACAGCCCGAAACCCGAATGACCCGTAACCCGAATTACCTGAACTCGAACCCGAATGACCCGCCCAATTTACGAAACCTGAATAACATGTAATGCAAGATGAATAATATGAAGCTGAATATTTGTGTGCTGATTTTGCCATAATTATTGGACTTTTCGTAATTTTACATTGAAAAAGTTGTATATCTACATGTGTTATGTGTATAATGATGATTTTTTAATTCTCACATCTTATGATATTAAATTATTAATACATTAATGAATTAATATTTTTTAATAGAAAACTTGGTTTGTTATAGTGAACTCATTTTGTATAAATAACACATAACTAATAACAACATACAAAATTAATATTATATAATATCGTGCAATAAACAGGTCAACAACAAAATTAAACCAAGTTCGATTTTTTTTATTTTTTCTGATTTTTTATTTTTTTCGATTTTTTTTCATTGCCCCTCTTAAATAAAAAATATAGTCAAAAATATCATATATAATAGATATATCCAAATGCACATGATTATATTTTATTTGAATCTTTCCATATTTTTATAACTTATAATTTTTTTTTCATTTTATTCCATTTTTTTAATTTAAAGATAATACTTTAAAAAAAATCAGATTCTCCGATTCGACTCGGCCGATTCCAATCAGAGTCGGATGATTCTCACTACACAGACAGTGAACGAGTTAGATCCTGATTCCAATTTTAGGAACTATGAAAATTAAGTCGAATTTTCGATATTTCGTCTATCTATATACAAACTTGAATTGCTCAAAACACAGACCAAACTTTTTCGAAACACAGACCCGAATTACCCGAAATACAAACCCGAATGACCCATAACCCGATTGACCTGTAACCCGAACCCGCCTGACCCATAACCCGAACGACCCGAGACCCGAACGACCCGAGACCCGATCGACCCGAGACCCGAACAACCCGGTACCCGAGCGACCCGATACCCAAACGACCCGTGACCCGAACGACCCGGAACCCGAAATGACCTGACCCGAAACCGGCCCAACCCGCCCATTTGCCACCTCTAGCTAGAAGTGAAAAGATCCATTACGGATCCGTAAAAATAGTTGGAAAATTCAACAGATTTGCTTATTTATTTATTGCTTCTTCTTAACTGGGATTGTTGACTCGTTGCTTCTTTATTCATATCTCAGAAGAGGTGATTAGAATCCCGGAGTTCCATCTTTCGGAAAGAGTCGGGTCACTTCCTGTCGATCCCAATGGCTCCGGTGAGTTATTTCATGCTCAATTTCTTCTCACAAAACAATTCATTTTCGCATAGTTTGGTGTACTAATAATCAGAACTACTTTTGCAATCATATTAAACGAGACCTATTTTAAATGCAGGTTTTGCACTCTGGAGAGGGCAACAAAAATGCGTACAAAGCACTAATTGCAGCTGAATACTGTGGCGTGAATATCGAGCATGTGAAGGAATACCAAATGGGGGATTCTGGCAAAACCCATTTATTTCTCGAGAACGCTATATTCGGTGATAGGAATGCCTTCGGAAAGGTAAAAATAAAGTTAAAATGTATGATCTAATTAATTAATTTGTTTGTATGCTCGAAATGAAATAATTCATGTGTACTTCTTTGTGTAGATTCCAGTGTTGGAGACTCCCGACGGCCTGATAGTTGAGAGCAATGCAATGGCAAGATACGGTGATATTTTGAGCTCTTATCTGAAATGCACACACCATATTTTGCATTCTTATCTTATAATTACGATTCGGGTTTAAAATTTGAATGCTGTTTGTTTTGACATGCAGTTGCTATGCAGGGTCATGACAAAACTCTCTGGGGCCCCCCAGCTTACAAACTCGTAAGCTTTTTACTAATTCAAACCATTTCATATATAGATTTTCGTCTTTACAAATATAAATAATATTAATTGAACCCGGTTGAATTTCAGGCCAAGATTGAGCAGTGGATGGCCTATGCCACCAGGGATATCGACATAGTCCTAAAAAAATGGGCCGACCTCAGGATGAATCCTTATCCTCACAACGCTATAGTACTTTGCTTCACTTGATTTAATACTTTTAATGATTAGCAGATTTTAGCTCAACTAATCAAAGTCTTAATATTCTTAATATTAATATGTATTTTTATTTGTTTTTTTTATTTTATTGTAGGCTGAGCACGTTGTCAGGGTCTGTGCGAAGAGAGCCCTCCACCTTCTGAACGCTCATCTCGACCCAGACAACATTTATTTAGTCGGCGACAGTATAACCCTAGCCGACATAGTAATGACGTGCGATCTTTACTACGGTTTCACCCGCGTCATGGCGAAATCCTTCACCTCCAAATTCCCGCACGTGGAACGATACTTCTGGAATCTCGTCAACCAACCCAACTTTAAAAAATTCCTAGGAGAAGTCAAGCAAGTCGTGTCGCTGCCGGATATGGAGCCGCCGCCTGAGTTATACGTGAGTCCGGAGATGGATGTGGAACTGAAAAAGCTTAATGTGTATCAGATGGTTGAGCTACAGTATGAGGGGGAGCGGATCAATCAGTTGGTTGACCTACAGAATGAGGGGGAGCGGATCAATCAGTTGGTCTGAGTGTGTTTGTTAGTCTGTGTCTGTGTGTCTGGTCATCTAATGATTTTTTGTGTGTGTGTTGGCGTTGTTTTTGTTGCTGTACTTGGCATCTAGTAATTTAGTGTGTTTGTAGTTGTTGTCGTTGAACTTGGTTTTAACCTTTTTACCTGAGATGCTTATCAGTTTCTTTTTTTCTTCTTTGAATAATATTCTGTGGGGCTCAACATATAATTGAGCATCTTGAAAACATGCGCGGGAGCTTTGTTTTCCGAAGACAGACAGAGAGCTTGGGAGCATCCCTCCTCTCAAGATGCAGATGCAGATACAGTACAGCTCAAGGAAGTGATCCTTGGGCCTTCTTAACACCTATCCAACGACCACCCTCAATTCCTAACTTTAACTACTACTCTCCATCACCGGCCCAAACTCCAAATACTGAAAATAAAAACATCCGGCCCTCCATTACCATAAAAAACATAAACAAAACCTCTTAGGGCTCATTTGACATTATTTTCGTTTTTCTGTTTTTCGTTTTTTAAAAATAAAAATCAGTTTTCTGTTTTTCTATTTTTATTTTCAAAAAAACTGTTTTTTGTTTTTAAAACCGATAATATTTTTCCTAGTTATTATTTTATCAAATGTATATTTATAACATTTTCAGCGGCAATATATTAAGTTTTCAGTGTTAATATGCCGTTTATAGTGTCAACATAATATTTTCAGCGTTAATATACCGTTTTAAATACCAATATATAATTTCCAATATCAATGTACCGTTTATAATGTTGATTTATCATTATTGACTATTAATATCCTATTTTCAGGAATCATTTTTAGAGTTAATATGATGTTTTCAATGTCAATATATTGAGTATTTAGTGTCAATCTACCGTTTACAATATCAATGTATCATTTTCCGTGTCAATATACTATTTTTAGTGAAAATATATTGTTTTTAATGTATCAAAATACTATTTTTTAGTATCAATATAATACTTTCAATGTTAATATATCATTTTAATATTAAAAATATTAATATATCATTTTTAATATCGGCATATATTTTTTCTAGTGTCAATATACCATTTCAGTGTGAATATAAAGATTTTAGTATTAATAAACCTTTTTCGGTATCATTATATTATTTTCAGTAGTAAGTTATTTTATTTTTACTGCAATATAAAGTTTCATGGTCAATATTTTTAATTAGTGTCAGCTTATTTTTTTTAGTGGATATATAATTTTACGGTCAAAATTCCTTTTTAATATGAATATACTATTTTTTACGTCAACTTATTTTTTTTAGCGCAATACAATATTTCAAGGTCAATATTCTTTTTTAGTGTTATCATATTATTTTTGTGTGGTTTCGGACATTTATATGTTTTGCAGTGAAAAACAGAAAAGAAGAAATAACTTTTTCTTGTTTTTAAAATTCTGTTTATTTTTTGCTATTTGGATATAAAAAAAAAAAAACTGAAAACAGGCATTTTGCCGGATACGTTTTGTTTTTTGAAAACAGAAAACGGCGGGGAATACCAAACGAGTCCTTAGTAACGCGAGACGCGTAGACTCGTACTCTCCAGAACCTCCCAAACCTTTCTTCCTCTTCGATTCCCCCTTTTCTTCCTCAATCGGAAATCCTCAAAATCGTAAACGATCCATTGCAGATCCCTAGAAATATTTTGAAATTTCAATAGATTTGCTTATTTACTGGTTCTTAACTGAGATTGTTGACTTGTTGTTTCTTTGTTCAGATCTCAGATCAAGTGATTAGAATCCGTCGACCCAATGGCTCTGGTGAGTTATTTTCAAGCTCAAATTACTCTATATATGTTGAATCTCGATTGCGGATCTTAAATCCGTACAATATGTTTATTTTCTTGTTTTATTAGGGAAATTTTAATGGATGAGAACTGTTTTCCTCTATTTGCTTTTTTCTGGGGAAGAAGAGGGGTGGGGGGGTTTATTTGTAGCTGAATTACTGAACTTATATTTTCTCGTGAGCTGAAATATTATTGTAGGATTTCAGAACTCAATTAGTGCAAGGTTTTGTGCAATATTCTTCTTTCCTTTGTTGTAACATGCATGTAACAATATTATGTTGATTCAGTCAATTCGTTGTCAAGATCCGAATATCTCGCTTTATATATGTTTTTAGGATTTTGTTTTTGGGGGGCTGACAAACCAATCATATATTTTGGTGTACTAAATGAGAGCTGTTTTTACAATCATATATTTTGGTGTACTAAATACTTGATGAGAACTGTTTTTACAATGATATTAACATATGTCGTTCATTCGAATGCAGGTTTTACACGCTGGATTACTGGACAAAAGAAATGCCTGCAAATTACTAATTGCAGCTGAATACTGTGGCGTGAAGGTCGTGCTTGTGAATTCTGTCAAACAGGTAAAAATAAAATAAAATAAAATTTGTTTGATTTAATTAATTAATTTATTTGTTTTTAATGCTCGAAATGAAATAAAATATGTGTATTTCTCCGTGTAGCTTTCCAAGTTGGAGACTCCTGAAGGCTCGGTATTTGATAGCAACTCAATGGCTAGATACAGTATATTTCAACTTTTTATTCGAAAGATACACACCATATTTTATAATTGTTTCTTAATATTACGATTTGGGTTTAAAATTTCGATGTTTGTTTTGATATGCAGTTGTTGCTAAATGCAAGGACGGCAGCACTTTGCATGGCTCCTCAGTTTATCTATATGGCTCCTCAGTTTATGAATACGTAAGCTTCATATAAAGTTCAAATAATTTCATAGGTGTTCTTCTTGAGAAGTGTAATAAACAATATTTAACTCGGTTGAATTTCAAGCCCAAGTTGAGGAATGGATGGAGTTTGCTGACTCGGAAATCGATAACGGCCTACGAAGCTGGATCTACCCAATGATGGGTTTGGCTCCTTGCGACCCTGATCATGTACTTTCCTTCGCGTCAATTAATACTTTTAATAGTTAGCACATTTTAGCTCAATTAATCAAAGTTGTAATAATAATAATAATAATAATAATAATAATAATCAATTTTTTTTTAGTGTGTGGAAAAGCGCATTGGCGCTCTGCAGCACTCCCTAGACGTTCTAAACGAGCATCTCGCCACAAAAAACTATTTAGTCGGCGGCTGTATTACCCTAGCCGACATAGCAATGACGTGTGCCCTTCACTACGGTTTCACCCGCGTCATGACGAAAGAGTTCACCTCCGAATTCCCGCACGTGGAACGATACTTCTGGTGTCTCGTAAACCTGCCCAACTTCAAGAAAATCCTGGGAGAAGTCAAGAAAGCCGAGCCGGTACCGCTGCCGAAGCGGCCGAGGGCGTGTGAGATATTTGTGGATCCGGAGACGATTGAGGCACCGAAAAAGCTGAGGGAGACACAGAAGTCGGAGGAATTGGGGAGGGTGAATTAGACTATCCCGAAGGGTGCTGTGGCATGCTGAGATGGTATGGTTTAATTGCTCGATATAGGAATTGCTATGTAGACGCTTTTTTAAGTTTTATGGGTTGCTTGGAACTGGAACAATGTGTCTGCCTGTGTGTGTGTGGGGTTTGCTTATCTAGTGATCTCTTTTGCGTTTTTGTTCTTCTACTTTATTTTAATTTTTCAAATTGAGATGCTCATTCCTTCTTTTCTTTCTCAATATTATATCATTTTTAGCCTAAATAATTCATGGTTCGATGATTGTAGGTATTGAAAATCTTACTAAACACTATTCCACATTGCCCTTACGCTCGTCTTCAGTTTCCCAGATTGTTACTCAAATTAATTGTCTTGTTAGACTTTGTTTCTTTAAATCATGTTGGTTCAACAAATAATCGAGTTGCTCGATGAAGCATGTTTGGCTGATCAGACATGTTCAATTGTCAATCCTGTTTGAATGGTATCACATCTCTAAAATTAGAATTGGAATACACCACGAGAGAATTGGAATACACCAAATTAACCACGCCCATAATAGATCTAGGTCTAAGGTTTCGGCTCCTCGGGCATCAACCTAGCAGATTGATGTCAAACAAGACAAACCCGCTAAGTGATAATTTAGGGTTTATCTCATAACAATATTCCCTCCTCGGATCAAAACAGATGGCAGTGAAGGTTCTCTCCGAACCTCCAACTCTACGTGCCAGCATTGCAGCGGCGTGGTGCCTTATAGAATTCACGCCGCCACACACATAGAGAAGGAACAATCAAGGTATGATAAATCGGTCCGGCCGTCAGTCGTTGACTGCACGGCAGGAAGGAGGACGGCAGAGAAGCTGCGCTAGAGTTTCTCCTCCAGTTACAATTGAGAGGGAACAAGCGAGGTAGGAAAGTTGGTCCGGTCATCAATTGCCGTAGCGATGCTAGGGTTTCTCCTTCAGTTGCAGTAAAAGAGGGAATGATCAAGGCAGGAAAAGTCGGTCCGGCCGTCAGTCGTCCATGACAGCGGGGTGGGAAGGAGAGCGGCAGAGGAGTGAAGCTAAGGTTTTTCTCGAGTTGCCTTAATCGGATCGCCCTTTGCAGGGACTGATCCGAACATAAAGGGTAAAGAAACAGGACATTAGATAGAAGAAGCAGAGAGGAGAGGGAAGAAGGGAGGTCGCCGGAGTTGGGTGGGGCGGGGGGAGGCGCCGCCGCTAGGGTTTGGCCTCCCCTCAAAAGTTTTTCAAAATCGCCTTTTTTCTCGTCTTTTCATTCTATTGCGAATTTTTGTGTTTACATTTTTTGTTTATAAAAACAACGATCTAACAATATATATGATTTGGGCAATATAACTACAGGGCTTTATCCTAATAAATGGTATTGACTATTTAGTCCATAATTTATGCAATTCTGTATGTAATATAGTTTCAAATAAAATAATATTGATATTATACTTTAGTATTAGCACCTTATTACGAATTGTTTTGCTCGGTGATTTATATTTCTTTTTAATGAAATAAGCATTGAAAAAAGGCTCAAAAGCTCGTAACAGTAGACGAGCTCCATCTAATGAAAATCCCCATTTTAATCTAACTCGAGCCACGGTTGAGAATAAATAAATCTCCATATAATCAAGTTAAAAAACACAAATTAACCATTGAATGAGGAGTAAGGAATAGAGTTAATTCCTTTGACAAAGTCTCTTCCTTTTTCTTTGTTATAAAAGGAGTTCCACTCTTTCCTAAATATAACACAATAAAACATAAAATAAATTCCCTCTTTTTAGGGAAGGAGCTTGACTGATATTATTATTATTATTATTATTATTATTATTATTATTATTTGTTTAAGTATTTAGAGTTGGATTTTAGTTTGCAACTAGAATAGTCACGGCCATCATAACAGTAGCAGCAGCCCTTGCATCAAGCCCTGAAGTTGGTTCGTCCATAAAGATAATAGAAGGATTAGCAACTAGCTCAACAGCAATTGTCAGCGATTGATAAACCAATCGCACCAGGTAGCCCGACCAGAGAGTCTCTTAAGGTGTTAAGCTCGACAAGCTCCATTACTTCTTGTACAAACATTTATATTACAATTTATTTTCTCATTTTAATAAATTAACTATAGATATAGACATGTGTTAAACCCAAAAAAAAAAGACCTTTATTATGCAAGTGCCTCCAACTCTTGGAACTTGAGATATAAAAGATGAAATTTATAGCAATCATGGAACCGAGTACTATTTTTCGTTACACAAAATGAAGGAACATGCCATAGGACGAGAGTAATGGAAGCATCTTCTCTTTTCATCAAAACAAACACAAGATAGAGCAAACCTCTCTTGACTTTTGAGTCAACATCAGAAGGGAGGCGCAACCATGCAGAGAAGACAAGAGATTCGTAAACTGTCGTATGCGGTGAATGTATGTCCATCTGCTCACAGTATCCTGACACATGTGCAAATGTCTCTTGTTTCTTCGGATATCCCGAAATTGTTATGTAACCTTCAATGTAGCCTCCAGTTTTCCTTCCAGCCAAAACGTCCATCAATGTGGTCTTACCGGTTCCACTAACACCCATTAGAGCAGTAAGAACTCCAGGCCTGAAAGAACCACTAACCCCTTTTAAGAGCTCCAATCAAGTTGTTGGCATTCCATGCGCTTTCATTTCCTTGTATGTTTATACAAAACAAAACCATCAGGAAAGTGTTATATTAGAGAATCTTTGTTTGTTCTTTCCTGAGTAATATGTTTCAATCAGCTTTTTTGCAAATTATAAGATGCATAATTAAAGGGAAGAAATGAGGAAAACAAGATCCAAAATAATAAAGAAAAAATTTCGGCCTTGAATTTGATTACAAAAACATTAAAGTTGGTCTCTTGTATTTTTGTGGCTTAAAAATTTTCGGTATCTTCACACTTCAAATGTGCTTGTTGAAACCCTTACCTTAGATATATCCACGGAATATTTAATATTGTCGAAAGTGAGAGAGAGGGGCTGAAATGGGATAACCATGTTCTTCTTGCTTGCGCATGAAACAGTTGCATTGTTCCCATTAGATGATCCTTCTAGAATTTGAATTTCACCCATCAATCGTGCTTGTTTTTCCTTCAACGCCTCTTCTGATATAATTGGTTGCTCTTTACCGTATGCTGCATGTATAAAAGTATCTATTAGAGGCAGCGTGGGGTAAGTGTTTCGCCCAAAAATTAGTTAGTAAGTTCTTGATTTTTTTTTTGCGACCTTTGGTGAATCCATCCTTTTTTAATTTTTATAACTTGCACTTTTTTATTTTATTTGGCCACGTTGATTTCTATATTCATGTAAATGTTATTAACGAAATTTCGACACAGCACCTAAAGTCTGCTCCAATCTATGAGATACTTTACTGAAAAATAAGGCATTTTGAGAGAAAACACACGTTTGAGATAGGCAAGGGCTAGCGTGCAAAGAGCATTGAAGAGAAAGACGAATCCAATGAATGTGCCAAATCCAATCGAATACCATTTTGCTTCAGGAAATATGCCGTGAGTTCTCAACACCGTCACCCCAATGGATTCATTCGATCCAGGAAGCATCTATAAAATCACAAAAAATATCGTGTAGACAATAAGTTATATTAATTTTGAGCATTTCGTGATGAAATTAATGGCAGTATTGGCAGTATACCAACTTAATATTAGATAAGAGGTGGTTAAGTATGGTTTGGTTACACACGGATACTTCATTATATTACAAGGAAGTATGGCTTAGTTATGATGTGTATCTTTACCTTGTTCCAGCTTTGTCCAAGAAACTCGTTTGTCGAGATGGCATTTTGTGCATACATCAATGGAGAGATCCAATATCCCCATATCCACCATTTCTTAACATCATCTGTAAATTGGTCAAAGATCGCATATCATATCTATATACATATTGCTCCATTTGTATTAATAATGGAGAGATAAGGATTCCATTTACCATGTGAAAGAATAAAACCACCCAAGGACAAAATAATCAAGAAGGCAAATGCTGAAAAAGTGTTTGTCACAATAATGTCTCGTGACAAGCCGCCAAGCATTCGAAAGAGACCGCCCGACATTTGGTCAACTGCAAGGAGAAGTATGTACTCTCTGAATAGCCTGAAGAAAGAAAAAGATTATAAATGATGAATCAAACTCTTGAAATCAAATGATAAATTAAAATTCATCAAGGGAAATTTGTAGGAATTTGCAATCTCAGCTACTTCAGCTATCAAAACCAGTACTATGCATACATCTGTTTTTATTTTTCTTGAAACTTTACTAGAGCCTTAAATGTCTCAATTAAGCACAATCTAAGCAGGAAGGGTTCATTTTTCTACATATGACAACAAATTTTTAAATTTTTTTGTAAAAAGAGGCCATATGTAAATAAATTGTGATTTCAAACCTTCCTATGTCGGGATCAAATCCAATGACATAGTATATGGTGAAAAACCCAAATTCATACTTCCACAAATGAGACGGGGATCTTGAGAATCCAAGAAGGCAAAGTGTAAGCCCAAGCGGGGTAGAACAGAAGGTCTCGTTGCTTGAAGAAAACCGGCAAGTTAGAGATGATTAATGGGACTTCAATCAAGACGTTGAACATTATCATTATGAGTGAGAAGAAAAGGGGGCCCAAGTAGATTCCGCCATCTTCCACTGAATCCCAATGCATGTTCGTGCGGAGGAACACCGTCATTGTTATAAACGCCACTATTATTAGCTGTATAAGAGACAAAAAGTTTATTGACAAGTTTGATGAAGGCTAACCATTGTTTTCTACTTGCTTATTGGTAAGTCTCGTGATGTAAAATACAAAAAATTGTATATGATCCCTAGGTCTCATGACATAAAATACAAGAAAACATAGCTAGATGTAAAGAAACAAAAGATATTAAATTAATTAAGTTTTAGAAATTGAACTCACTTGAGATGATTTGAAGACATAGATAAAAGAGTTCCTCTTCATGAGCAAGAGTTCTTTATCAAAGCTCGCTTTCAATAGATCTTTCTTGCTAGCGCCATACTTTGGTGTGGCCAAAGCACGAGGGTGGCTCCTGCTCTTGTCGAAAGGTAAAGCGAGTTCATTAGCTAAATTCCGGCCAACATGCATTGAATGCCTCTGCGAATGACGCGCCCAATATTGTTCTTGATCTTTCCTCAAAGTAACCTTCAAAATATCAACAAATTTTACCACGATTTAGTACCACTTTTCTTAGGCTTTTCATCAAACATCTTATTTGCATATTCAAGTCTTTCAGGAATCAGGAGACATAATTTGAGAGTACAATCCACCAATTTCCTCAACACTCCATATCTTGACTTGCATAGATGTCAAAGAGGGCTTCGTAAGACAGATGAAACTATTATTATTGACGACCCAATTTCTCATGGAAGAGCTCTAGTGAGGGTCACATCTTGTGGTGTTGTTTTGCTCTAGGAGGGAGAGTGTTAATTGAAATAGTTCATTATCAATAGTCACATAATTTATCCATAAATTATTTTGTGCATCAACATTACAGCTTTGTAATTTCTAAGGGAAATACTAGACTTAAAGATGGGTCAATTTCCTATTCCAATACCATTCTTAATAAATTAATAACCTATCATTTTATCTTGGAAAGTATTGTTTACCATTTTATAACAAAAGTTATAAAATTTGTGTGGCAAACTATTGTTTTGCATTCTGTAACCTATAAAAAAATTACCTTCAAACACTGAGACAAAGTAAAATCAGCATATATTTTGCACTTCAAAACAAAAGATAATAAATACCACAGCAATAATAAACATCCTAACCAAAAAAACTTACTACAATTCCAAGCATACTACTGCACCACACATTTCCACCAACCATCATCTCTATATACAAAACCAACATCTCATCTCTCCTATCAAGCCTTAAAATCTATCTCCTCTGGAAATTAAACTTCTGTATCGCGAAACCAAACAAGAACGCAAACAAAACAGCAAAAGCAACCACCACAACGGCAACCAGGCCGAGAAAATCATGATGGAATCCGAAATAACTCGTTACAAAATCAGCAACCGATTGATTATTCTCAAGATATATATCCGTCAAGTCTCCGAATTGCGAGCTGACCAAACCATATAAAGTCCAGGCCACGGGACAGATCCAGACGTACCATCTCCACCATACAGGAATAGTCTGTGATGATTTAAGACATGAATTAGATTAGTACAAGTACGTAAAATACTTATTTTACGTTACATTTATGGCCAAAATAACGTTGACAATAATAACTTTGTTGTGCTTGCTTTTTATTGCTTTTACCATTTTATACGTGTTATATATGGATTTTTCTAGTTCAATTTTGTCAAGAGGTATGCAATTTGTGAATAGCTTCTAATTTAGTTGCTCCACAAATTTCTTTGGGGATAAATGATGAAAGGAGAGTACAATCCTTTGTCTCCATTTCATGAAAAAATACTGTACTACCAACTACTTAGGCTAAGCATCTTTATTCAATTGTGGCCCTCATGAGTAAATTATATAACACAATCTGAAATAAACAAAACAAATGCAAACAAATAAATATATAACAATTATAATAAAATACTCACAGGTCGAGGGATCAGAAATCCTGAAAAGAGATTCCACACGCTGTAGAACGATGAAGAAACAATAGATGCGACTTGATAATTCGGAGTCAATCCAACCGCCATCATGCCGTAATACGTGAAGTAAAGCAACGTGAAGTACATGAAGAAAATATACCAAAAGAATTTGGCGGCCGTCCATTCGAAACCAATCATGGAGTACACAATCACGCCGTATATGAAGGCTTGTACAAGGACGTACGGGATTTCAATTAGAACCTACACAAGAGAAAAGCATGTATAGTTATTCTAAATAATTGGAAAATTGAAATATTGTTTTAACTATTTCTTGAAAAGTACCTGTCCAAATGCATATGGCAAAGCTGAGTACATGCCGGCCGCTTTTTCTCTGTAAAAGACGGTTCTTTCAATAGAAACGACCGGCTGAACAGACGATGAATTTTGCACGCCAATGAACAAAACCGATGCATACATAGAACCCATCGCGTTGAATAGATCTTGCGTCTTTGCCCTATATACAAATCCACACAGTAAAATACAAAATCATTAAATATTTACCAACGTATAGAATGAATATATCTTTTTTGTAAGTTTATAAATACCTTTTTGAGCCGAGATTCCAAAATATAGTTCCAAACAACAAGGCGATAACAGTGGTGAAGAAGAACCGCACGGTGGTGTAAGGAGGGTTTCTCCAATAAGAGAGGTTTTGCTTCCATAAACACGCCATGCATTGAATGAAGAAAGATTGCGAGTATTTCATTTCGAAATGGATGTCGTTTGATCCAGCTGGCGGTGTGCTGAGATCCTTAATCAAAGCTTTGTTTCTCCTGAAATGAAAACAAATGATTAGTAATGTAATGAAATACTATGTTGATGGATTTGTAAGCATGACTTTGGACCATCTTTTAATGAGCCATAACAATTATACTGTAATAATAACCAAGTCTAAGCATGTTACTTTGGATCTTTCTATGGAAAGAGTTAGATTAGTGATTAGTAACCAATTCAAAGCATGTAATTTGGATCTTTTTATCAAAAAAGAGTTTCATTGATGATTAATTAGGAACTCATTGAAGAACTTTTTGATGAGGTCGAGAATAAAACAGCTCTAATAGTAATAAAGAAAATGTTAATGCAAAAGAGAACTTGGTACATACTGATACAACTCGGAGTTTTTATATACTTCAGTGAAACTAACACCCAGCATATCTTCCTGAGCCAATGTAGTGACCTCAAGCATCCATGTGGCGGGATTATAGCCATCTTTAATCTTATGCACACCTTCAACACTCTTTAACAAAATAAAAAATAAATAAAAATCATTAATTAAATAAGAGCATTATTAGATATAATAAGGTTATCATAATCTTCTTTGTCTTTCGTTACCTCAAAGTACTTGATCAATTCCGAAGAGTGGTGCCCCAATGGACCGACATATATCTCTTCCCCACCTCTTTTCATCAAAAACAGCTAGAAAAAACCCACAAATATTATTAAACTCAAACACCAATAAACTTAGGCATGTAAAACAAACAAACCAAATGGAACAATCTCTCACCTCATCAAATGATTCAAAGATATCAATACTCGGTTGATGAATGGTGCAAACAACAGTTCTGCCAGTATCCACAGTGTTCCTCACGGCCCTCATGACAATAGCAGCAGCACGAGCGTCAAGACCAGACGTCGGTTCGTCCATGAATATAATAGAAGGATTAGCGACTAATTCAACCGCAATAGTAAGCCTCTTTCTCTGCTCGGTTGATAAACCGCTGACACCTGGCAGTCCGACCAACGAGTCTCTTAAAGAGTTGAGCTCTACCAGCTCCATTACTTCTTCCACAAACATCTGTAAGGTATAAAATAATAAAATTAATCATTCGGATTATTGGATTATCAATCGATACCATAATAATAGGTAGTAGAAACTCGATCCTATGTAGCATTGATTTTTGTTGGTTTTCTTACCAGTCTAGAATTCGAGTCGACATCAGAAGGCAGCCGCAACCAAGAAGAGAAAACAAGAGACTCATAAACCGTCAGATGTGGCGAGTGAATGTCGTTCTGCTCGCAGTATCCTGATACACGAGCGAACGTCTCTTGCTTTTTGGGAAAACCCGATATTGTGATGGAACCTTCTATGTAACCTCCAGTTTTCCTTCCGGCCAAGACGTCCATTAATGTGGTCTTGCCGGCCCCACTTACGCCCATCAGAGATGTTAGAACTCCAGGTCTGAAAGAACCGCTTACTCCTTTTAAGAGCTCCAACCGGTCTTCTGGAATACCTTGTGCTTTCATTTCCTGATATGGTTGTAGAAACAATCAAAATGATCATGAATGAAACAAATAGAGTATTGTTTAACTCTATTAACATATGATGTTTGATGAAAATTGAAATGCTTACCGCAGGCAAATCGACAGAATATCTAACATTGTCGAAGGTGAGAGCGAGCGGCTGAAATGGAAGAACCATGCCCTTCTTGCTTGGGCTCGAAACGGTGGGCTCGTGCACGGACCCCGATGCACTTTTGGTCACAGCGGGTCTCCTCTTAGATGATCCTTCTAGAATTTCGCCGGTCAAATTCGCTTGTTTTTCCTTTAACGCCTCTTCTGATACGGTCGGCTGTGTTATTCCAAATGCTGCAAAAAAAAGTTTATCTCATTAGACATTTTTTATCTTTTGTTCACTTTTCTTCAAATTTTAAGCTTTGAAAATATAAATTACAACAAGACCAAATACAAAATGTTTTTGACTTTTCAAAAAATGCGAATATAGAAAATACTTGGCGTAATAAATGAGATGCTTAAAAAAGAATACTCACATTTGAGATAGGCAAGGGCAAGAGTGAAAAGAGCATTGAAAAATATGACAAATCCAATCAACGCGCCAAATCCGATCCAATACCATTTCGCTTCAGGAAATACACCGCGAGACCTCAACACTTGTACTCCAAGCGTAGATCCATTAATCACCTATGTCACGCATCATAATATCACAAAAAATACCATTAGATATGTTTTTGTTTCATTAATGTTTTTAATATAATAATTACAGACGATTGTGTATCGTACCTTGTTCCAGCTGTGTCCAAGAAACTCATTTGTGGAAATGGCATTTTGTGCGTACATCAATGGAGAGATCCAGTAGCCCCACACCCACCAAGGCTTAATATTGTCTATAAGTCAACGAAAAAGACATAACATTACTGTCACATATTGCCCCTTTGCATGAGTAATTAGAAATTTGAAGATTAAGAATGGATTATTGAGCTCTTACCGTGTGAAAGAATAAAACCGCCTAATACCATCATAATCAAGAGAGCAAACGACCCAAAAGTATTTGCCACGATCATGTTTCGCGCCAACCCGCCGATAAATCGGAAAAGACCTGACGACATTTGATTGACGGCTAAGAGAATTAAATACTGCCTAAATAACCTGCAAAATTAAGAGAAATTCATGATAACTGAAACTAATTTGCAGCACTAAATGATAAATTCAAACTTAACATAACCTAGAATGATACCCAAATTACAAAATAGCCTCACACTTAGAGCATATTTTCTCACTTCTCACCTTAAGGGTTAGGGTTTAGGATCTCGACTGCAGATTTATGGGAAATTTACAAATAATACCCAAAATACAAAATAACCCCACAATTCTTCTTACCTTCCAACATAAGGATCGAACCCAATGACGTAATAAATGGAGAAAACCCAGATGCCCACTTCGACAAACGAAATGGGAATCTTGATAATCCACGATGGCAACGTGTAAGCCCAAGCTGGGTAAAACAACAGGTCTCTCTGCTTGAAGAAGACAGGCAGCTTCACGATGGTTAAGGCAAGTTCAGAAAATCCGTTGAACATGATCATGATGATCGAGAAGAAGAGCGCGCCCATGTAGATTCCACCGTCGGTTGTTGAAGTTTTGTGCATGTTTGTGCGGAGGAATACTGTTGAGGCGATGAACGCCATTATTACAAGCTGGAAATGATTTTAAAAATAAATAAAGAACAATAATTATTATTATTATTATAGTGGGAATGTGGATATAATTTGTTTTAATTGATCTTCTCTCAATAAACTGCTCTTGTATATAGAAATCGTTAACTCACCTGAGATGCTTTGAAGATGTACACAAACGAGTTCCTCTTCATCAACAAAATCTCCCTATCAATATTCGCCCTCAACAAATCCTTCTTACTCACACCATATTTTGAAGTAGTTAAAGCGGCAGGATGGCTACAGCTCTTGTCGAAAGGTTTGGAGAGCTCATTAGCTATGTTTCGACCGACGTGGAAGGAGTTGAACGCGTCGGCGAATTCCTTCACAGGCGTGTATTTGTAGAGATCGTCGTGGCGGGACCAGTATTGCTCTTGATCTTTCCTTGACGTAACCTTAAGAGAAGAATTTTTTTTTTATTAATTAGGATAAGAAATTAATGAATTATTTATGGAAATGTAGAAAAAGTTTGTAATATAATTGTTTAATATATGTTTCAGTCATGTCCCTATTCGGTGTGTTTTTTTTTTTTACTTTTTAGGATTGTATTTCAATTTTTGTCTCTCCTAGTCTTTCAAATTATATACTTTTTGTTGAGATATATTCATTTCATCTTCGTATTCTTCCTACTCCCCCAAATTTTCATGAAGATCATTTACACAAAACCATGTACACTACCAAACCAGACATCGTACGTACGTTTAATTTAATCCAATTATATCATAAACAAAAAACATACTATACCTCTTGCAAAAAGTCAGCAACGCCCTTCCTTTCAGGACACCGGAACCCCATCGACTCAAAAAACTCCAAAACATGCTCTCTCGGGCCCTGATACACGATCTGCCCGTCAGAAATTAATAAAATATCGTCGAACAAATCGTAGGTCTCCGGCGCCGGCTGGAGGAGCGAGATGACGGCCGTCGATTGCAGAATGTGGATCGACTGTCTCAATGAGTTGACGATTTGGTATGTTGTTGAGCTGTCGAGACCGGTTGAAATTTCGTCCATGAATAACGCTCTTGAGGGTCCCACCAACATCTCACCTGGAAAGAAATGAATATAAGTTTAGATATATGTTTTGTGCTATTTTTGCTATTTTTGTTTATTATAATATTTGTATTTATTATATTGATTTTCTTTATCACATTATTTGTGTTTATTATATGAATTTTGTCCATGATTAACGCTCTTGAGGGATGCACCGACATCTCACATGTAAAAATATGCAACTTTAGATATGTATCGTATTATATTTGTTTATTATATATTTTTTGTTTATTGTATTTGTGTACCTGTTGTGACACGCTTCCTTTGGCCACCTGAAATGCCTCGTATCATCTCGTTGCCAACCATGGTGTCAGCACACACTTCTAGTCCCAATATCTATAGTCATTTGGATAAGAAATAAATTTATAAATAAATATATATAAATATAACAACTAACAAGTATGTATATATAACTAACAAAAATTAACAAAAAGGAAAGAAAAACATGCCTTGAGTGCGTAGTCCGTAACTACATTGGGTCCTTCTCCTCCCATTGCAATTGCCTGAATATTATAAAAAGAAAAAAAAGAAAAAAGTTTAGCAAATATTCATAGAAAGAGAAACAAAAACTAATAATTTTATTATATAACCTTCATGAACATATCAATATCCGGATCGGGCATAATATTCGCCTCCTTCTCTCTCCTCGACAACTCAGTCAACATATCTACAACCAAACAATTTACTCAACAAACTTTCATTTTACCTCATAATTTTTTCTAAATTTTTTTATCATAAATATAATTAATACCATATCTGGCACCGACTCCTTGACACCTGGCAGAAAAGGCGAGAGTTTCTCTCACAGTCATCTCACCCAAATGAAGATCGTGTTGACTTATATAAGCAGCCGTTCTTTCTGGTACAAACTCATTCATTTCATGACCGTTATATGTAACTTTTCCTGATACCTGCATTTCCATCAAATTTCCCAAATTGACCCTATGTTAGTATACTTCAATCCGAAATGTATATATTTTCAATGAAATGAACTTTTTAGTTTTTTTCACCTTTAAGTCTGAATCGAGCTTTCCTGCTAGTGCAAGTAACAGAGTGGTCTTTCCGGAACCTGGTGGTCCTAAAAGCAACGTCATCCTAAAATAACACAAAAAAAAAAAAATTAAATGAAATTCACAAGAAATAAAATTATTTTTTATGAAATTTAATTTGATTTACCTGCGCGGTTTGATTATTCCACTGATATTATGTAAAATCGGCATTGGCCTTTTCCTACTCGGTAGTACATGCAAAGCATTTGCCACAGACTAAAAAAAGAAAGTTTATTTAATTATGGCAAATTTGATTAAGCTAGTAGATTGAATTGGAGATTCATTTTATTTTAATTTTATTTATAAATTAATTAATTACCTCAATTGTGTTTATAATGGCATTGAAGAAAGATGGCAATCCTCTGTTTCCAACATAAGCCTCTGCTTCTATGTTGAGATTCTCAAATCGCACTTCAATTGTTGGTAAATCAATTCCAACTCTATATGAAAAAAAGGAATTAAATAAATTATATTTCAGACGATTGATTTTATTTTTTTAGTAAATAGAAGATAAATTTGTCAACTGAAATTCTGTTAGTCAACATCAATCTAGTTAGTGGAAAATTGGGGAAAATTTATGCTTTAGTAAAAGTATAACGCTCTTGTAAGTAGTTTATATGTCGGTATCAGATATCTAGTAACTGATAAAAAAATAACAAAAATAAAAAGAATGAGGGTATAGTAGTAATTTCATTAAAATAAAGATAAAAACTCGGAATATCTGTCTCTATTCTGTGTCTGATTGACAATGAAATCATAACAATGCTACTACAAAAGGGGAAAAAGAAAAATAAGGAAAGCGACCTAACTTTTGTAAAATTTCGCAAAATTAAAATATAAATAAATAAATTACAAAATCCATTTTCTTCCAAAATTGAAACTTCCATTTTCTTAAAAAATTGCAAAAAATTATTCTTCCTCCTAAAAATGTCTTTGACAAGTATCAGTATTGACCAGTACAGCTTTACATATGTTCATAATTGTATAGTCTTCAAATTAGAGCACAATTGCTCATTTGAGCATAATTATATTCCTCAAATTATAGCATGGTTTTATATTCTTCACATAATTTTATACAACTACTACTCTACCTACTGACAGAATTAAACTATACCCAACAGCATGTGCAGTCACTATAATTATGCAAGCATTTCAATTCTTTACTCAATAATTCAACCCTATTATCACATTTTAAATTCAAAAATATACCAGCACTCAACAAAAAACACAAAAAAAATAAAATACATAAAAATAAAAAACAAATTAAAATTAGAAAAAACAAATTAATAAGCGTAATTAAAAAAAATAAGCCTAATAATTCTGTTTTTTCTAATTTTAATTTGTTTTATTTCTAATTAATAAGCTTAATTAAAATAAATAAACTCAAGCCTATTTTCACATTTTAAATTCAAGACATTAACCCCACTTCACACAAAAATTAAATCAAAAAACACACAACTAATAAGAACATAATTAATCAACTAATTCTGCCTTACCTATCAATGCGATCTTTGAGCTTGAGAAGAAACCTCTCATTATCCTCCTCAGCGACCCTAACTAATCTCTCAATCAAAGCCTTCTTCTCGTGCGCCTCCAAGCGCTCGACCTCCACCTCCGCCGCCAAACCCTCGGGCGAGGCGAGGATGCCCTTCCGGATCCGGTCGTACGTCGGCAGCCTCTCCAGCGCCGCCCATCGCAGCGCCTCCTCGTCGTCCTCCTCCCTCGACGACCTGGTTAAAAAGGTTTAGCGAAGTTATTAGTGTTGTTAACAGTGTTTAGTATGTTTGATTATGTATTTTTTTATTGACAGGGCTGGTTTTTATAGGGACAGGAGTATTAGTAGCAGTTTATCACTGGATTTTTTTACTGTCCGTATAACATGTTGTTAGTGTTGTAACAGTGTTTAGTCTGTTGGTTATGTATTTTGTTATTGACAGGGCTGGTTTTTATAGGCTGAGTATTAGTAGCAGTATATCACTGGATTTTTGACTGTCCGTATAACATTTACGGAGGTGAATATCATCACCATCTTGATTCTTGGATTAGTCTGTTGTTATGTATTTTGTTATTGACAGGGCTGGTTTTTTAGGGACGGGAGAGTTGATATCTGTATATCAGTAGGTTTGTTTACTGTTCGTATAACATTTACGGAGGTGAATATCATTATTTTGTTTTGAATGGTATTGACAGGACTGTTTTTTATAGGGACGGGAGTGCTGATATCTGTATATCAGTAGGTTTGTTTACTGTCCGTATAACATTTACAGAGGTGAATATCATCACCATCTTGATTCTTCTTGTATTAGAATTAGAAGTAAAAAAATAGCAAGAAGATTTTGTTACTCTCGCTTCAAATTTTCATCGAATTAGGACTTTGAGATTTGAATAGAGTGAGAATTATTTAAATACCGGGAGAAGACATCTTCGTCAGCTCGTCGCCATATCGAGCTGTCTGTTCTTAGACTGCCTATTCTGTGTATCTCTCCTGGTTCCGCCATTGTTGCCAATTAAGATGGAATTAAACTCTTGCTCTCCTTTTTTCTTGGTATTTTTTTTTCCTTTTGGGTGATTTATGGTGTGTTTTTGTGTGTTGTGGTGAGGAAGAAGATGAAGAGGATTGAGAAATGGTGCATATTAGGTGGTATATATATAGAGAGAGAGAGAGAGGGAGATAAAGGAAGAGAAGTTTATCTTTTATTTTTGTTGTTTTTTAATTTGTTGTACGTAGCTTGCAGAGGTATCTTGCGGCTCCTGATATTACGATTTGAAATATTTGAATAGGAAATAGAAGTAGAACCTTCTTACTGCTCTCTGCAGCCTAAAGTACAGTTTGCACAGCAATTTTCATTTTTTTTCTTATAGTAAAAATATTACATCCAATCTGCCACATTTCTGTCATGTTTTTCTTTTTCCCATTATTAGCCCATTAACATCGAACTCCTAAGTATCTAGCCCCCAAGTTTGAACCCATCTGAAAGAGGGGCTAACATGTCTGCCAACCAAGATTGTCAGAATCGGGATTGTATTTTGAATCGTGGAGAGGTGGAATTGAATCGGATTGTAAAATCGTATTTGAATCGTAAGATTCTACGAAAAATATAAATTGATTAGAAAGTAATGTTCTAAGAAACTATTTTGTAAGTAAATGAATATCAAATAATAAAACTTATTATTTTGATTGAAATATAAAAGATTGATGAACAAGATCAAAATCATGGAATATAAATAATAGTTATAGGTTGCCTGGTACTCAAAAAATAATATCTATAACTGAACAAACATGTAGTAAGTATAATCAATCTGTAGTAAACCATGGAATGAAAATAAAATTATTTAGTGCACTAACAAATTTAAAGTCATTCTATGCTCAACAATTTATAACAAAGTTGGCATTCGGTTTATATATATACACATTAAATGTATAAATTGTTGAAGCAAATATATTAAAACTCAAAATTAATAATAAATATTTTATATGCTATATGTTGATTACTAAGATATTGTACATAATTTGGTTTGTAACATAAATCCAAAAATATACTTCATTACTCACGAGACCAAGGCATAAATGACCTACTGTTATTGTTAGGATTTAATTAAAATGTTGAAATATAGAGGTTATCTTTATTTTAGTAGTTATATGCGTATCCTAAATAAGTTATTTTGAGTCTAAAAATATTTTTTTGCATTATATTTATATTTCATGACTATCACATATCATAAATTGTAAGTCTGGTGTAGAATCGTAAAATCGTAATGAAAGTAAAATTCTACAAGATTCTATATGTTAAATCGAGATTCTATCAGGATTCTACCAAAATCAGATTCTAAGTGGGAGTCGAATCGTTTTCTCAACTCAAAGTCGTAGAATCGTAAGATTTTAGAAGTTGAATCGGGATTTTAACAACCATGCTGCCAACTGCACCAAGCAGTGGCCGGCACATTTTGGTCATGTTATCTAGCATTTTTGTCATTCAAAATCATTAATCCTGAAATAATTATAGAAGAAAAATTATTGTTTTCATTAACATGATTGAACTCATATTCTGAATTTATAATCAGTGACCTTTGAAAATTTTTACAAAATGGAGGTGAAATAGAGTTGACGTGTTTAGATTCTTCAAAAACTAGAAAATCATAATCAGTTGGTTATATTATAATAAAGAATGAATAAACACAAAAGGGATGACACCCTGATTTATTTTGTCAGTGTATATATCTGTGTAGCCTGTCGTCAAAAGGTTTCAAAAACTTTCAAAAGTCAAGTTTAAAAATGGGATAATAAACAAGATTGCAGAAACATTTCCATTCAAAATGAAATATTATTGAGTAATAAAATGAAGGGCAGTGAGCTACATAAACAGCTACACCTCAGGAAATAGAGAATCTAGAGTGAATAAAATTGAAGCATTTGACATTCTAGAATGAGATCAGTTATGGTAATCCGTGACACTATTGAAATGAAAAAAATTGAAAAAAAGGAAGCAAAGGAATGACAACTATAAATAATTAAAATTTAGATCTTCATTCTTCAAATATTATAAATTGAAAGGCCTCAAATTGAATGAATGGAACAATATATTTTTTTAATGCAGGAACCTTCTGAATTGTAATTTGCTGCTGGATTTAATAGATTCATTCATATAACTCAAAGTATTGTTTCATTGTTCTATCTCATTTAATGATTTAGTAGAAGAATATATAACCGTGTTGACAAAAAAGGTCAAGTTTTTTCATTGATGAGGAGAAAAATATCGAGAAAAAGAAATCTTTCTGTTCAAGCTGAAATAGCAACAATTAACATATCAAGTTTTGCATTGAAAAATGTATTCCATCGTGTAACAAGAAAAATATAGACAAGTTTGAAAAATGCATCTTTTTATTTCTTACTTCTTACAGATAATTTTCAGAAAAAAAAAACAGTTTTTTATGATATTTTAAAAATTCTCTATTCTCTATACTCTAGATTCTCCGTTAGTCTTTACATAAAATTTAATGTTTTTACTAAGGGTTGTATATCTGACATATCTCATGTTAAAAATATTTTAAGTAGAGATTTTTCAAATTATTATGAAAAAAAAGGGTTTCTTTCTAAATTACTTTTTTTTTTAATCACAACTTACGTCACGGCTCACGAGAAACTAAAATGTTGCAAGTCAACTACAATACTTTATTTTAAAATATTTAATTGTCATCATGTCACGTCTTAATTTTTCTTTGTGTGACATTTGAGCATGATAGTCCAAGCTTCAACAAATCATTATTTTCCTTGTATCTTTTATGGATGAGTGATAAATGATAATGACAAAGCCAAAGCTTGATAAATGATAATGACAAATCCAAAGCTAGCTACTCAGGCGGTAAGCTAACCAGAATTTTGAGAAATTTTCAAATTTAAGATATCGTGAATACAATCTTATATAACACGTATTTAATAAAGTCTTTCAATCCATTGATTGATAGCGTCACCATATTAAATAACGTTATAATGGGTGGGCTCTTTGTTTTTTATTGCCAACTTCAAAAAATTTATCTAGATCTTTGGAGAAATTATATTTAGATAAAAATACTTATTTTAAGTAATAGCTGTCAAAAAATATTTAAAAGCAATTTCTGTTTTGAAGCACGATAGGCGAAATGCCTACTGAGATTTTATTAATCCAAAATAAAATCATATTCCAACAATTTAAACAAAGTCGGGAGATCAAAGAAAAAAAAACATAAATATAGAAAGAAACAGAACAAAAACAAAGCAAATAGAGAAAAATAGAGCTAAGAAGCATGAGTCAATAGTAACAAATTCATAACTCGGTGTCTCGGAAAACATTTGTAGATAAGAGATATTAAGATTTGGCACAATCGTTGAATATTGTGTTGTTTCTATCTTTTTAAAGCATCCAACAACCTCTTCGGGTCTCCCTTTTTCACATATTAAAAATAACTCACAAAAATATATTCAAATGCAATTTCACAAAAAAATTAAAAGCTATTCCACACAAAAAAAATATTTACCATATAAGTTAGAAGTTGACAAATTATTGATCTGCGTGTCATATTCCAAAATACTTTTAGTGAAAATTAAATATTCATTAAGGTAAATATCCATTCTATCCAAATTCAATAATGCAAGTTTTTAGTTCTAAGAGTAAATCAAATTCAAGTAATATAAAATTGTACCTCCTACAGACTAGCAAATTAGATCATCTCAAAGGGGCATTTAGAATTGTGACGCTATACTATTATACATTTATACAAACATATGCATGATACAATATCAAAATCTTAACGGAAAATGAAAAGAATCGTAAACCTCCTACAGATTTTCAGCTAGCAATATAGCATATTATCTTATAAGATAGCGGTAACATCTATATGTTTATCCTCTTAACAAAAGAAAATATGAAAACGCGATGAGCTTGAGCATGCTCAAAACGTGACGGTATATTATATTTTCTGCTTTTCAATATATATTTTTTATTTTCTATTCATTATTTTTATTATTTTACATATATACTATTTTATTGCCTAAAAAATAATAATATATACTATTTTTTTAATTTTATATTATTTACTGTCTATATATAATATTTTTTCGTGTCATACTGCACAATGAGAAAACCTGACATACAACATCAGATTTCTTTAAAATAATAATAATACTAGATCTAACATGTTATAAATATGTATCTCGGCTCACATATAATTTAGTCAACTATAAACCAAGCAATCAATGAATTCTCTGTCTGTTGTAAACTCAAATTTGTCACTGATGACGAAGCCTCATCGTGAGCCCAATTCAATATTTGCTGAACCCGTGAAGTTGAAAGTCTCTTTACTGGCAGACCAAGAAAATAGTCAATTTCATACTTGACAGTTAATTGGGTGGCATTTATATATTCTTAAGCAACAAACTGTTTTTTTGTTTGCTTTTGTTATGAAGCCGACTTGCCTCATATTTTATGTCTTATACACATGTTAAATTGTTTTTTTTTTTGTGTGCCAAGTGACAAGTGTTGAAAAATTTCCCCGTTAATATGGAGGTCTACCTAATTCAAACTATTTTTTAATAGAAAAAGTATACTTGTTCCCTCAACATCCTCCCAACATCTTCTTCACCACTTGTAAACGGGCTCAATTTACCACATTTTTCATTATTTAAATTCAAAAAAACGTGGGCCCGTTTACCAGTGGTATATGAAGCACGGGGGGATGGTAAACGGGGGATATATATATAAATCTTTTTTATATTATCTTGGAAAAAAAATTTCTCTCTGATGTAGATTAATGTCAATAAATTCTACATATAGATAGATATATACATCAAACTTTTTATATATATGTATGTATATAATGAAATTTACTTGATTTCACTAGTTGTCAAAAGGTATGATGTACATTCTTTTTAATTAGGCCTTTTGAATTTCCCCCCTTTTCTTTTGCTTTTTTTTTATGAAAAACAAAAATTATCAAATAATACACATTATGTAAGAAATTAGGAACTCAAAAAACAAATGAAAAAGACTAAAAGAGCATTAAACTTTAGGGACCTGATAGGTCATGCTGGCACTATAGTACGCTAGATCACGATAACAGTATATATACAGCTTACTATAGTATAATAACAGTATATATATATATAATTTATATTCTAATAATAATATATACATAAAAAGATAAAAACAGTATATACAAATCAAAATAATATGTTAGAACAATATATACAAATTTCAAAAGTAAAAAAAAAGAGTAAACAATACATAAAAAATAAAAACAATATATAAAATGATAAAACAATATATAAAATAGTAAAATAATATATATACCGCCCCGTCATAATCCGATGTGATACGTCACCATCGTGGTATAAAATTTCCTTAAACTTTAAGCTGGATTACTCGGACTCCACTTTGCCTTCTTTTGCTTTTAGAGGCAATAATTATCCCAACACATTAGTGGCCCAAATTATTAGACTCTAGTTACGTTTAGGTACTGTCTTTCATCATATTTTCATTTTCAAATATTATGTTTCACAAAAATTAGTTTTTAGCATCTGAAGTAACCTACTGTCATGCATCATATTTTAATTTTAAAATATTTGATTTCACAAAAATTAGTTTTTATTATTTGCATATATTTTTGGAACTATATATACATCCCCAGCAGCCTCTCCAGACCGCCGTTTATCACTGATAAACGTGGCCCACTTGTTTTGAATATATGTGGGGCTTGTTTATCAGTGGTAAACGGTGGACTGAGGGGCTGGTAAACAGGGGATATATATATTTTTCCTATATTTTTCTTGTTGGTTTTCCTTATCATAATTATTTTTGAAGAAATTTTTTTCATATTAATATATCCTGCTATATGTACCTATTCCATCCAGCCTGACTTATTTCAATATCAATATTCAGTACAGGCATGGTACACTTTTATAATTGAAATATACCTCTATCTGGTAGAACTTAGAAAAGAACAATAATTAGTTGTTCCCAACACATGGTAGCTAGCAAGAAACAGAATAATTATTCTTTTTGTCAAAAGTGTCCTCATCTGAAAAAACAAAATGACAAATCAACTTGCATTTGCCAGTAATTATTAAAATTATTTTTTACAAATAAATAAATAATTCCATAAAAAACAAATAAATAGATAAATAGATAAATAAATCTATTTTTTTTGTTCTAGTTATCTTCTGTAACAACGAAAGGCCCAAAAGAGAAAATAAATATATAACTGATTAGGCCCAGTTTATAACTGATATTTTTGAGCTACAGATTTTTTGCAGCCTGGCCCAAAACTGAGTTATAATTGTGTAAGGGATAATTTCATATCCGCCGCTACAAAAATTCGAAATATCACATTTGCCATTATAAAAACTTAAATATCATATTTGCCATGAATTTGTTTTGTTTATATATAAATCTAAATCATGAAGAGAGAGATGTTCAATATGAATCTAATTCATGAAATGAATTTAGAAATATAATGATAATTATAAAATTGGATCGTTAATTTTAACGAAAAAATAGATGGTGTTAAGTTTTGAGTAAATTTAATGACAAATATGATATATTAAGTTTTTATAATGATAATATGATATTTAAGATTTTGTAATGACATATATAAATATTTTTAAGTTTTTACAATGGTTTTTATGATGTTTAAGTTTGTATAATGGCAAATATGATATTTTGAGTTTTTTTTGTAATGGCATATATTAATTTATCCCTAATTGTAACGAAGTCCTTTTAAGCAACGAAAACTTTGGCGCTTAATTATCTTATGTTTAGTGAGTGAGGTCGATTAAATTCCAGATCAATTTAGCTCGAATTCAGATCAGGCTTCTTTTGTTCGCTCGATTTATTGTGAAATGGATTCTTCTTTTCTTGCCAAAGGTTTTTGTTCTGTGAATTTGATTTTAGTTTTCGTTTTAGTTTTTGATTGATTGTTCACTCTTTGTTTTAGATTAGTTTGTTTTTTCAGTAATGTAGTGGATTTAGAAGTATTATTTGCTTATTTTTACTCTCTCTGTACTACCAGTTGCATTGTTGATGAGTGGATTAGGGTTTGCTTGTACTAATTTGAGTGATATGGACATTTTTTATCTTTAGATTCTTAGTTTTTAATTGGGAATGAATTTTTCCTTTTAAGTTCTGAATAGATTAAATGAATTTTTTGATTTTAGCACACTGTCACTGATGCGATTAGTTTTATCTATGTCTTAATTGGTTTATTTCAGCTTGTAATCTTTTAATTTTAGAATTCTATCTATCTGTATGATTTAATTTACTATAATCAGATTTGGAAATTAGGATCTACTTTTGCCTTTCTCACGCAGTTTTATTTCCAGATTGGTAAATTAGGGTTCCTTCAGTGCTAATCTGATCAGTTTGAGTATGTTCAATGTTATTTTATCACATATTGCAAATACTTTAACGAATTAGAGTTTTCGATTCGAATGTTCTTAAATTTTTTTATTATGAATTTTATCATTTTCTAAAAAATATTTGTTTCATGTAGTATCTGGGGTTTGCATGATGAGCACTTCCTGGAGAGAGAAACAGCATCCAGCTTTTCTCAATTTTATTTCTTCATTTCTTAATTCATATTCTTACCGCCTCAATTTTCTACCAATTGACCCTGTACCCTCTCTCTCTCTCTCTCTCTCTCTCTCTCTCTCTCTCTATCAGTAACATAATATCAGTAATACTAATATGCCTCGATTAAGCCTAAATTGAATGGAGTAACATAATATCAGTAATACTAATATGCCTCAATTAAGCCTAAATTGAACAAGTAAAGTGAAATAGATTTTTTAATTTGCAATAAGTTAATTTTCTTTTTTGTGAAAATAAATTTCAGGATTTTATTATCAACTGTGGAGGCACGTCAGTTGCTTTTGTCTTTGAGACATCTTGGGATTGTGAAAATAGCAGCACTGTGCTTGCCAGGTAAAAAAAAATAATTGGAATTAAATAATTAATATCTTTTTTTCAAATGAAAGTTCATATATAATCTGTCAAACCTCAATATACCACTAATAATAATATCATGTCTACCATTATAAATGCATGGAAATATATTGTTGCATTCCAATTTGTGCGCCTTTTTTGTTCTCTCTTGATTTGCATTTATTATGATTTTTTACTTCATTTTTTACAATTGTGACCTAATTGTAGAGTAAATAAGCTGAAGAATCAGTTCAAGTATCTTTATGTTGTTGCTGCTGTTCCAACTAGAGAACAAAATGATTCATTCAACCAATCATTTCTTAAGTAAGTACTGTTTTTCTTTCCCCCATTTGTATGTAACTGAGCCCTAATTCAACCCAATTAAATCCTCAGTTTAGCAATTAAGCCGCAATTTTACTCTATTTCACCTCAATTAACCCTTAATTCTGCAATTAGACAACAAACAAGCTAAGAAAACACAAAAAAAGGCGAAATGTTGGTACGTAATGTAGATATTAATAAAGGTTTTGTTTGTGGCTTCTATTTTGGTACAAATAAAGCCACAATTTTACTCCATTTCACCTCAATCCTGCAATTAAACAACAAAAAAAAGCTAAAATAATAAAAATTAAAAATTAAAAAATTGGCACAAAATGAAGCTATTAATAAAAGAATTTCTCCAATTAAAGGTACGGTTTTGAGCTCGGTAAACCAACTTTCGTACCGGTACGAGATCCAGAGATGGGTTTTGAGAAGATCGTCAACATTTCACACGCTCGTGGCGGTAATTTATTTATTACTATTTTTTTTATAATTTTCGAATCTTTATCATCTTGATTTTCATTTCATTTTTGTTATATTTTATTCCTAAATGTTGTCAGGAGTATAGAAATAGGGCATATTTTGGGTATTTTTTATGATTATGTGAGAATGGAGGGGCATTTTGGGTATATTTTAAGAAATTTGAAAAAAAGAAGTATAGGAGCTTACATTTTGTGGTTCTGCAATGAAATTACTCAAGAATAGTATATCATATCATTTTTTGTATGATTATTTTCTTCACTTTGCTGATGCTATTCTGACTTCATCATGATCATCTTTCCACAGCATGCAAGCAGAATGACGCTGTTGCAATGATGAAGAGGGAGGTGAGTAGAATAAATTATTACCATATTTATACATAATTCTAGTAATTATTACTATATTTAATCGTGATTTTTTTTTACTTGAAATTAAGCGCAAGAGAGCTGTTCTAAACATGGATGTATTTCTACGTGTTGTTACTGCAATACCAGGCATTGATAATCATGATGCAAATGCGGTACAAATTATTTATTATTATTATTTAAATGTAATTTGATTTTATTTTCAACAAACTAGCCCATAAATAATTTTTTATTTCTTTGTGTTTTTATAGCTTTCGCATGCTTTTGGGTCAATTGAATCAATAGCAAAACAATCTAAGGGATCAATTTTGGAAAATACGGATCTCTCATTGGAAAAAGCAGAAACAATTTATAAGTTTTTCAGGGACCCGCAATTTTATCAAGCACCAAAGATCAATTAGTGAGGTAATAAGATTAATGTCATTTATCTTTGATTTTTGTTCTTGAAAATTGAAATGAGAATTTTCTACTAGTTGGTATTTAAGTCTCTATACATCTCTCAAATGCCCCTATTATGCAATTAGCCTAAAAAGGAGGTAATAATGCTTTGCTTAAATTTGACACATTTTGTATAAATCTGGAAAAGTTAATTGCCCTTTCATCTTAACACTATGAATAGAATTTGCTAAAAAATACTTCTTTCCGTTTATTTATGCAGGAGTTGTGCGCAAGTGGCTCATTTGCAAATTTTCACTTTTCTGTGAATGAAATTCAGATCTCTCATTGTAAAAAAAAATCTACTTTACACCCAATTTAGTATATTAGTATTACTAGTAGAAAAATGATTCTCAATGTAATATTTACGATTATGTTCATGTATAAGCATTGAAATTGAATTAAAAAATAAATAAACATTGAAATTGTTATGAAATTTTTATTGTCTTTTTTCTGTAACATAAGGAATCAAGCAATTCATTTTCTGGAAAGTCTGAATGACATCAAAATATATTTCAATTGTAACAATATTGTTGGTACACAAAAATCTAAAGGGCCATACCTCATATATTTTAGCCATCCTCTAAAAATATTCTTACAAAAACTATATTTTTAAAATATGAAAAAATAATAAAGAAAAGAGATCGGATGGTGCACGACGGGGATATCATACATCACGACCTTCCTTTTTTCGCGAAATAACAATAGATAGAGATAATTAACAGCATATAGAATTGTAAAAACAATATACAAGTTTCATTTTGTGCAAATAATATATAGAATAAACAATATATACACAAAAACAACGAAAAAAATATAGAAAAAAAAATTACATTGAACAACCAAAAAAATAATATATACAAAATTTCGTTGCATTTCGGGACTCGCTCTAGGCCGTCACGCTTTCAGACTTCACGAAAAAATGTATCCCATTATACTCTATTCGTGTTTCAAATCTAAGCATAATAGGTGGGCCTATTGCAAAATACCCAACTTCCAAACTCTTTACAATTTATATTATATTATATTATAAATTGCTACAAATTTGCTAATTTACATATAAACACAACACTTTTTCACACACCCTAAAGTTCATCATACTTTAATATTTGAATTTTACAAATCCTAATCACTAGAAATATCCTAATACTATACTAGAAAATTTTAACACATCCAATCATCCAATCCAAACAAGCCCTTAACCATAATAAGAGGGCCTTGTCCAAAATACTCAGCTTCCCCGCACGTGCCAAACGCATGCGATCGAGTAAACGATTTTTTTTTCTCTATTCCTTTTTTTTTTTTGAGTGAATTGAGTTTTTTTCTCTATTCTTTTTCCGATCTAAATTTCATTTTCTTCTTCTTCTTCTTTCTTTCTTTCTCCGCCAGTCTCTCTCAGCCTCCCATTTCTCTTCTCCATCGATCGATCGAAGAGTGAAGAGATTTGATCTTCGAAGATGACGGGATACTACAGCCGTAGCTCGTGGACGCAAGCGCTGGTGCACATCTCGCCCTACACCTTCGCCGCCATCGGCATCGCCATCTCCATCGGCGTCTCCGTTCTCGGCGCCGCCTGGTATGCTGTAGTTCGGATTTAGATTTTTGATTGGATTTGGGTTTGGGTTTTTGGGTTTGGGTTTGATTTGGGTGTGTTTTTGGGATGTAGGGGGATTTATATAACGGGGAGCAGCTTGATTGGAGCGGCGATTAAGGCTCCCAGAATCACCTCCAAGAATCTCATCAGGTAATTTTTTGATTATTTTGTTAGTTTTTGATGTGGAATTTATTGAGAAATTTGTTGTGGGGTCTTTGATTTTGCATCAGAACTTAGTGAGCATGAATTGGAATAAATTCTTCTTTATCTTAGTCAAATACCCTTCAAAATGTTCCGTGTTTACAGTCAATTGTTCAATTATTATGTTTACTGTCAATTGTTCAATTATTACTTTGTCTAAGCTCCAATTATGAAATTAAGCCTAAACACATTCATTTTTTCCTCGGTTCTCCTAAATTGTAGAATTGTACTTCGATTTAAGATTTGTTTTGACCTGATTTTACAACTCAAGAAGCTGATTATGACCTCATTCTCACACTTTCAGATTCAATTGAGTCCAATTTTCACACTTTCAGATTCAATTGTCCAATTTTCACCCAGTTAACACTAAATCATACATCTGTACACCCGTTTAATACACGAACAACCTCAACTTTCCCTCCTAAAACAAGGCAATAAAAAGTTTGGAATATTTTTTATATGTATATATATATATTTAGTTTTCTTTATGACAAACAAACAAACAACTATAACCCTGCACTCTCTCTCACAAACACTTTTATCATTCATCATCACGTAGTCTCATCATTTAACATCAACCTTCAAAGCATTCAACTTTTCCTCAATTATCCCTAAATCACCCAATTCCCCATCAATTCAACATCCAATTCAACCTGACTTCATACTCTCTCTCTCTCTCTCTCTCTCTCTCTCTCTCTCTCTCTCTCTCTTCATTCTATTTTCATCTTTTTTACAGTGTGATCTTCTGCGAGGCGGTGGCGATATACGGAGTCATCGTGGCGATCATCCTTCAGACCAAACTGGAGAGCGTTTCTCATGATCAGATGTACGAGGCCGAGTCTATGAGGGCCGGCTATGCCATCTTCGCCTCCGGGATCATCGTCGGCTTCGCCAACCTCTTCTGCGGGTAAGTGAACAATAAATTCTACAGATTTAGAATCCAACCCTAGAATTTACCCTATAATTGTATCGTATATTGTCTGCTTCGCCAACCTCTTTTGCGGGTAAGTGAACAATAAATTCTACAGATTTAGAATCCAACCCTAGAATTTACCCTATAATTGTATCGTATATTGTCTGCTTCGCCAACCTCTTTTGCGGGTAAGTGAACAATAAATTCTACAGATTTAGAATCCAACCCTAGAATTTACCCTATAATTGTATCGTATATTGTCTGCTTCGCCAACCTCTTTTGTGGGTAAACAATAAATTCTGCAGATTTAGAATCCAACCCTAGAATTGTATCGTGTGGTTGGTTGTTAGGCTGGGCTTGGTCATGTTTCTTCTTTCATTTTGATTGCTGACCTGGATTTAATTAAACCTTTTTCGCTCCCCTTTTGCGGGCCAGTAAGCATGACAAAAATTGTACAGATTTAGAATCCGACCCTAGAACTAGCCCTGGACGGCTTTATGTACGGTATTGTTGTATGGTATGGTTGTTTATTAGGCTTAGTAATGTTTCCTTTTAATTGCTGACCTGGATTTATACCTTTTTCGCTTCCTGGTAAGTAAGCATTTCATTTTTCGTCTTTTGAAATTTGAATTTCATCGAGATGCTTGAAGGAATGAAAATTGTACGGATATGGAATTCTATCCTATAAATAGCCCTAGTGTCTAATGTCTATGCTGTGGTAATATATGGTAGTTAGGCATAGTAGTGTTTCTTTTTAGGCATGAGTGCTAATTATGCATCGTCAGTTCTTGTGCTGTAATTGGATTGCAATTTAGTAGTCCCTGTACTATTGATTTTAACATTTTGATCGCTGCCCCTTGTGAAAACATGCATAATTAGTTCTTGATTCGGTGAGTAAACATGCATATTTTATAAAGTTGAGGGATCAAAAAGTTCAAATCAATAATACTGGGACTAAATTGAAAAATCCATTTAAAGTGCAGGGACTAAAGGTGCATTTGTCCCTTTTTAATTGAATTTAAAATACCAGGGCTGATTACCGTGTAAAACCATCTAGCTCTACTTCTATGGTTTAAACGATGGCACTAAAATTGAAATGAGAATATATGTTTTTCTTTTCTTGTCTATAGGATTTGCGTTGGAATAATCGGCAGCAGCTGCGCGCTTTCCGATGCGCAAAACTCGACCCTTTTCGTAAAAATTTTGGTGATTGAGATCTTTGGAAGCGCTTTGGGTCTCTTCGGAGTTATCGTCGGTATTATCATGTCCGCTCAAGCTACATGGCCTTCCAAAGCCTAAAGAGAGAAAATAAATTAAGATGCTTGAGATCGGTGCAAATTTTATTGTTTTTTTTTTGTGATGGATGGAATTATATTGTAGAAAGCGAACTCTATTTCTCTTATTTTTGTTTAATTTTGAGTACGGTAAATTTTTTTTTTGGTTATCGAGGGTTGCGGAAATGATTCTGCTGGTTGAATAAATGCACACAATCTGTGGAAAAATGTTGGTGTTTTGTGTAATTTATTTACTCTTGTGATATTTTATTTTCTTGTTTTTGTTTATTGTATAAATGATTTTTGGATCTGTGGCCTTGGAAATTTGAATTTCAGGTTCTTGATTTTTTGTTTGTTGCAGTGTTCTCTTTTTTTGCAATTTTATTTACTCATTGATATTATGTTATGGAGCTTAAATAAAACTGCCACATGCCAAAACATGCACCGCTGTCTTACATCACTAATTCATGATACAAAATCAATGTTTTAATCATGTTGTATTCTTATAGACTTATACGATCAAATAATTTCTAGTACTAACTTCAATAATATGTCATCACTAATTAATAACTGCTCCCATCTGTTGAATTTAATACAAAAATACACTTTATTTCGCAAATATACAATATACTCATTTATTATTTCATAAAAATTACAAATACCGGCTTTGTTTCAATATTTTCATGTTACTAATCAATTTTTTACAAAATAACAAAGGGATCTGATATAGCACGACGCACTGTAGCACGACTGTTCACGACGGGATCCAATAACAATATATATAATTTATTTTCTAATAACAGTATATACATAAAAAATGAAAACATTATATAAAAATGAGAAAAAAGTATATAAAATGAGAAAACATAGGAAATATATAAAAAATAAATAACTATATATTAAATAATAAAATAATATATAAAATGAGAAAATAATATATAAAATAAAATAAAATAATATATCTACATTGTTTCGTGTGCTACAGAGAGTAAGTTGTACTATAGTCCTATAGTATTTGCACGTTTCCATTCTACAAAATAAATGCCTCTAATGAGACCCAAGAGCCAGGAATGAACATTCAAATCATTCATTTTTGTTTCTTTGTGTCTCCTAAAATTTCAAATCCCTCTCTCTCTCACTCTCCCTCGAAGATTTAACGCGAAGAAGAGATTCTATGCTGGATTAAAGGTAGCGCGATTTCGTTTCTTTCTTTCTTTTTCAGTCTTAGTCGATTTCCGTAAATGGGATTTTCTTTTTTATCGCCCTTTTCTTGATTTTTTTATCCTGTGATATCTTTTTTCGCTGAAATTGCGAAATTGTCAGGTTATTGAATGTTGTTAATGCTACTCTGTGATGGAATTTAGGTATTACTAGTAATTGACTGATTTTTGCCCTTTTTTTTTTTATTTACTGATGTGTTTTCATCTGTTTTTTTTTTATTTTTTCAGGAGGATTTATGGTTTGGCACCAATTGGGTTGCTGCAAAGGGTGCTTCTGAATATTTGTAAAAGGTACATTATTCATTTTATTAAGATAATGTCAAAGTTTCTTTATAGATTAAACTGGTTTTAAGGTTCAATTGCCCTCAATTGGACCTTGAATACAAGTCGATTTCCACTTTAGTGAATTCAAAGAACCTGATCAAATTAGTACTGTAAAATATGAGATTGTAAGCTTTCTTGCATTTGTAATGAAAGACTAGTAGGCGTGTGTTTGATTCATATGCATATTAGTTATTTCTCATACTTGACCTAATCAAAGCTGTACTAAGTATGAGGTTGTATTCTTGTTTATGTTTGTAATGAAAGACTAGTCTTTGCGTATTAAGAGTCGTAGTTTCAATTAGTTTGATGTGAACGTCATCTAAACTACATTATCCTAAAATAGTGACAGGAAAATTTGATTTTAGCTTCTCATTTATTTTTTAAAGTCACTTTGCTCCCTAATTTTTCCTTTTTGTTCACTTTTGGCCCCCATTTTAGTTATAAGTGATGATGTGGCAGTTAATTTTGCCACTTAGATGGATTTGATAGAAATATATGACGTGTCAATAAAATTTGAAAGAATTAAAAATCAGAATATTTGCTTTTACCAAATTTTGTAAAATTGTATAACTGCGTCATCTATTTTTGTTGCTACATCAATATGAAAAAAGAAGAAAAAGCAAAAAGGATGTGGCTTTCAAATTTCATTTTTGTTGCCACGTCATTCATCTATTTTTGCCATGCCATTCATCTACGTGTCATAACATTAACTATCAAATCATCATTTAACTAATGAAGAGATTAAAGTGAACAAAGAGAGAAGATGACGAGACAAAGTGGCTCGAAAAATAGTAGAGGGGCCAAAGTGAATAAAAGCAATAGATGAGGGGCCAAAATCAAACTTTTGCCTTAGTTATAACATATTTATCTTTTTTCTTAATGATCTCGCTCATCTTGTTGTTTTGTTCAATTTATTTAACACTCCATGAGGAACTTGAATCACTCAAATGAACCATCTTTCTACCTTAAATTATAGTCTTACAAAGCCTTTCTTCTTTCCAAACATATTCTCACGATGGATATGCAATACATCAATGATCCATTACCTTTATTTCTCCATCTTGAATCAAGATAAATTATTAAACTTTGCGGTGCTCCAAGTTTTGTTTGGCTTTGATTTGACGAAGACACCACATTTAGGTGTCTATATTAAGAGTTTCTTGTAAATTGAGGAAATAGCATAATGGACATGCCTATTGTTCTCAATTACGTAGGGAAACAACTATGAATAGATATGATTGAGAGAGAAGGGATGAAGAGGGATGGATGAGTGAGAGTAATGCAAAATTTAATTGAAGATGTTTATTTGAAATGGAGCGAAGGAGAACTTGGTAGCTTATGAACTCAAGAGATCATTCATGATTCATTTGAGAATATGCTTGGAAAGATAAATTGACTTCATAGAAGGAAGCAATAGAATAAAGCATCTTTGACCTTCATTCTTGTCCGTTTTCTTAGTTGGTTGCTTAACTAACTTGGAAAGATGAATCGAGTTCAAGGAATGAAGCACTAGACTAAAGCATCTTTGAGTTTGATCTTCATTCTCGCCCTTTTCTTGGTTGGTTTGATGAATCCACATAATGAAGCACTAGAATAAAGTAGCCTTAATCCTCATTCTTGTTGCTTTTCCTAATTTGTTTGATCCAAACTAAATTGATCTAATTAGTCAACGCTTAGTCTAGCTCCACAAAAGAGTTGGTACTAAGGGTTTTCATGCGTTGGGTTCGGTGGGTTTTGATCAAACTAAGAACCCAATCCCATTATACTACATTTGCTTTTCCAACGCAATCCAACCCATAACAAATCAAGTGGCCTACATTCTTTCATTGATACATATATTTCTTTTTCTATTCTAGGGTTTTGAGTTGAAACTAGGGCATGGAAGGAGGAGTTGGAGGACCAAGGAAGGGCCGATCATTTAAACTCAACGACCTCACGTATAGTCTTTACGATCATGCATTCTTCGAAGCGAAGAGTCTCTATTTTTACATTGGAAAAATCGTAAAAATATGGGAGGAGCAAAAGATGGTAGAGGTTGTGTGGTTCTTCCATCCGGAAGAAATTCAAGAATACTTAGGGGACTATAGACCCTTAGAGAACGAGATATTCTTGGCATGTGGGACGGATGATGCAGATGGAGTCTACGATCTCAATCGATTGGTACTTGATTCTTTCTCAATTGAATTAATTACGTCACTTAGACGATGTATGGAGGTTAGATGTCGAAATTGAGTGAACTTCTTTTGCTTGTTGTAGCCCTTTGTAGCTTCTTAGAATTTCGAACATCTTTCCTTTGAACTTTAGGTATTTACCCTTTTCTCCTCTTCTTAATGTCATATTATACCTTACTATACACTTCACCCTAAACCCTTTTCTTTCTTGAAAAACACAATACACATGAAACACACACCACACCACACAACATGAACACTATCACACACACACACACTCCTCCTTTTTCTACAGCCTCTCTCCCCTTTCTCCTTATTGGTTCCGCCCACCTCCTTTCATGGATCCGTCCCACACATCTACTCCCTCCTTCAAGCCCGCCTCCATTATTCATTTTCACCCCCATTAATGCTCTTTTGAGCTTGTATCCTTTCCTAATCCTAGAATACCAATTAACCCTAATCCACCTTCTCAAACCCTAATTGATCAACAAGCCCTAATTCTATACCCGAAACCATAATTTTATCCCAAAATCTCTCTAATTGAGATAAATCGAACAACGACCCAAGTCTGGTTGTAACACACCGGCCACCCTCCCCTCCGCCTTCATCACCCCTCCCCTCATACCTTTTCCCTATGTGCGAAAATCCTGCCTCATTTGTGCCCCCCCCTCCCTTTTGTCCTGACGTCTTATGTGGCTCTCGAAACCCTAGCCATTGCGGTCTTCTTGTGGCAAAACCAATAGCTGTGTTTTTATTGGGTCTCATCTTCCACTTGTGATGAAACCCTAGCCGTGACTCTATGGGTGTCATTTTCACCTTGCGTAGAAACCCTAGCCGTGATGCATTAGGTTCCATCCTCCCCTTGAGGTGAAACCCTAACCATGGAGCTATTAGGTTCCATCCTTCCCTTGAGGTGAAACCCTAGCCATGGAGCTATTAGCTGCTATCTTCCCCTTATGGTGAAACCCTAGCCATGATGCTATTGGATATTGTCTTCTTGCCGTGGCGCTATTTAGCATTTGGTGTGATCTTGTACGCGGCATATGGGGTGCCATCTTCTTCTTGATGTGAACCCTAGTCGTGACGCAATTGGCGCGCTTTCCTATTGAGCGAAACCCTAGTCCGTACCTCTATTTGAGCGAAACCCTACTCCGTACCTCTGCACCGTCCTCCGTACAAGTGGAGCTTCGTATTCTCTGTGGCTAGAACTCTTTTGGAATTATTTTTATTTTACCTTTATTCTTAGTAATATAAGTAACGATAAGCTTATTTCTTTCAATAACATTCGTTTTTTCTTTCCGATCATTTTTTTGCAGGAGACGGTAGCGGGCAAATGCAAGGTGGTTTGCACGTCGAAGGACGCTCGCAACCCACAGCCCTCTGACGAGGACATCGCTAGCGCGGACTACGTCTTCTCGCGCGTTTTTGATGTTGAGACCAAGACTCTTTCGGCGATTCTGCCTGAAACCATCGCCTTGCGAGATAGTAAGTATTGAATTGATGGTGAGAATGATTCATGCTGGTATTTGCAGGTTTGATACATTGCTGCCAATTAGTGAAAATATAACTCATTTTGATTTTTCAGCAAATGAGCAGGGCTATCTTTTTAAACTCCTTTACACTTATTAGATATATTACGAAACCGTGTAGTCTCAAACCGTTTATTCTGCTAAACTAAACCCTAATTTAATATTCTTTTTTGTGGGTAATCAGTCAGGCTGTTTTTCAACCGTGAAGAAGATCTCGTCAGATCCAGTCCAGTCATTCCACCGCTCGTACACTCTCCATTGCCAAAGCCTGAAAGAAAGAGACCAAGAGAGGACGAAAAGACAGATGAAAATGGAAAGAGTAGCAAGAAGAGGCAGACTGAGATTGATAAAAGAGAGATTTCCGCGCAGGGAGGGACCAAATTGCCAAAAGAGGAGGAGAGTAAAGATAAGGAAATGGGGAGAGGAAAAGAAAACGGGGGTAATTATGGTGATAAAGATAAAGGAAAAGGGAATATTGCTACTGGATCTGACAAGGGGATGAAGCCTCCTCTACCAAAAAGGAAAGAAACGAATGGGGATCTGAAAAACGAGAAGAAATTGAAGGTTTCTATTCCTGTTCCTGCTCCTCTGGAGGATTTCAATAATGAGAGGAGACTGGAGAGTCCAGTTGAGAGGAGACTGGAGAGTCCAGTTGACGAGCCGGCTAGAATAGTAAGATTTTGCTTCTTTTTTCTTATTTTATTTGGGTGGAAAAGAAATAAAATAGAAAATGAAACCGAAAAGAAAATAATTGTTTTTTTCATCTTTACTTTTATTACTGTTTCATAACTAACTCTACTACTGTTTCATTTTTTTGCCTTTTTCTGTTGCAGGATAAACGCAATTGGTTCAAATTGGTGAGCAACCTTAGTTCCTCAAATCTCGCTTTCTGTTTATCGAAACCCTAATTTTGTATAAATAACTTGATTTTCCAATTTTGATGATTTTTCTTTTCAGAGTTGGGATGACAAGGTGGAAAAAGCGGAGCAAGATGGAACGCTCGTCTATTTTGAGAATTTCGATCCGGCATATCTTTCTTCTGAGATTCAGGTATAAAGCAAAATAAATATTAGATTTATACAAAACTGAAATGAGTTTTCCTTTTTTTTTTCTTTTTGGGGAGCGTCTGTTTTCTTAAAGTATTTTAGGGTTTAGGGTTTAGAGAGACCTTTGAGATTTTCCTTTTTTCTTTGAGATTTTTATATTTTGCATGCTTCTGATCTTGAAAATATTATTTGTACATTAGAGAAGTATCTAGTCTATAGACGGGAAATATTTATTGTGGTACCCTAAGTGCTAAAGCCTAAACCCTTGAATTCCCAATTACCTACATTTATTTGCCATTATGCTGGGTTGAATATGAAATTGCAACCCTTTTGTTTCGTTTTGTTTTTATATATAATTTTGGAATATTACACATTGAATCAACATATTTTTATATATAATATGTACTTGACTAGTTTGGTAATAAATTCATATAGTATCTTTTGTTCTCACTTGACACATGCAGGAAATTATAGAACGCACTACAGGACAAATATGCATTGTAAAATCAGTGAAGAATCATTCGAAAGGGGACCTTACTTATGGTCTTTTTTTAGTTTTATTTTTTCTTAATTAATTTTTGTGGAAAAATTGGGTAAGATATGATATATTTATATATATTTCTTGGTATAAATAGGTGAAGCATATGCTATTTTCCAAAGTAGGGAAGCAGCAAATGACGTAGTGTATAGACTGAATAAAGAATTCCTAATTCTGCCAGATGGACGGTACTCTTCTTTAGTTTTATATTAAATAATATATTTGCACTTTTATTAATTTTAAATTTTTTACAGGCCTCTTTTCTGCAGCAAGGGCCTTTTTAAGGTCCCTAAGAAGTTGAGGTCATTGATTGGCCATTTCGTTATTGACAAATTGAAGATTCTCATGAGAGAAGAAATGGTAAGTACATTAAAATTATTGCCTCTTTTGTTCAATTAAATCCTCTTTTGATTTTTTTATTTTATTTGAATAATCCTCAATTTTTTTCCAATTAAGCGTCAATTAAATCACGATTCCTTCAACTAAACCCTAAATTGAGCTTCAATTTAATTCAGTTTTCTTTGATTAACCCTCTGTTGTGCAACATAATCAATTTAAGACTCAATTGACCTGATTTAGCCGAGACATTAAATTAAATATTTTCATTTTCCTTTGTTTATTTATTTTCAGAAAAAAGCCGTGTCGACCTCTCATTGTTCACAAGCAAACACAATAGAGTTTGATTTTTCGATGGACTGGTTTCTCACTCTAGATAGATATGAGATGGCCAGGTCGACTTTAAACAAGGTACACTCCATTCAATTCACAACTTTTAATTATTTCTTTTTCTTTTTCCTTTTCTTTTGTGCGATTATAAATTTGGAGGCACCCAATTATAAGTTCGGTGCTGATTAGAGGGTTAAATAGCAAAAAAGTAATCGTCACATGAATTCCTTTTTGTAACAAAATATAACTTTCAAATTTGTAATTCTTAATTTTTATCTTTTGGAATTATAAATTAGGAGATATTGTATTCTAAATTTTGTGTCAAGTTATAAATAAAATTGGAGGGTCAAATAGCAAAATGAACTGTCACATGAAAAATAAAGGTGTTTTCATGTTGTAAATTATGTACATGGTATTATTGTATGAAGTATTACTATTATTATTATTATTATTATTTTTGCAGATGCATTTTGAAGAGAGGAAGAAATCGATGCAGCAGAAGTGAAAAGCTGCATTTTAGGATTCTTTTTTGGATAGATATAGTACTTTTTTTTTTTTTTGCCAGGTCAGGTTTCATTCTTTCTTGAACTGTTTTTTTTTTTTTTTGTCTCTCTTTTTTTATTAATTTGCAACAGAACCGTTTTACTAACAACAGGTACAACTTTGACTTGGTGGTTCTTAATTTAGGGTTTGTATAGAAAATCAGGGCATATTGTTTGTTTAAACATGAAAATTGACCAAATAGCACCACTAAGTGAAAAAAATTCGTACTTACCGTAAATTTGTTATTTCAACTGTAATTGAAATATAGTTAACTTAATATTTGCATTTTATAAATGCAGGAAGTGTGCCATGAGGCCAATTTTGAAGAAAGGAAGAAGCAGTTAAAATATCTAATCATGTGTCGCAAAACTGCGGCTCTTGCTTTTTTAACCTTCAGTTCTTTTTAGGTCTTTGTAAACCTTTTAGTGGTAAATATTTTGGTTGAATTAGGGTTTATGAATTCTAGATGGTGATTAAAGTGTTGATAGTAGCTGGTTATATGATGACATAACTAGTTTTAAGGGGGGGTATAGTTTCAACTTTTTGAATGATGCCAATTTTAGAAAACAAAAGTTTATGCATTTTAACAAAGACAGTTATATTAATCTGATGATTCAATTGCTTGGCTTGAGTTGGCCGTTTTACATGCAATCTTGATTTTGATATGTGAAGTATACCATTTTTTGTGTTTGTTATGCTGATTTGTGTTGGGAAATATAAAATGGTGTAATTGACAATTTGACAAACAGTATTGTACTTTGATACTTGTTTAATAATATATGTGGAAGCTATGTTTCGGTATATTATTTATCGAGAATGTGCAAACATGCATTGTCTGTCTGTCATGTTTTCACAACATTATTGAGTAGAGCTCATTTTGCAGAGAACTGTTCTTTTCCATCTGCATATTTTCACAACATTATTGAGGTTTATGCAACCAATAATATTCATAATGGCCATGCAAAAGATATGAATTAACTAACAAAAAGAACACAAACAGTGTGCCCAAACCACTAACCAGTATTTATTTTTATCCTTACGGTATAAACGTTGATAAGATTCTTGAACATATTAAATGAGATGTATATATTAGTTCGAACAGAAAACAAAAATGAAGGAAAGAACGCAAATCTTCATTTGAGATACTGGAAGAAATTGAAGCAATGGGTTTGAATCTAATATCACGATGCCGGATCCTGAGATATTGACGATGCCGATCAAGACTACCGTGACATATTGTGTGACTGGGCGTGGAATGCAGCTCGGCCTATCATTTAACACTTGGAGGGACTTCTGTTCTAACCCACCATCTTCCAATCAGTGCTACATCTTTACAAAAAATATAGTGTTTGTTATATCCCGATACAAAACATGACAACCCACTGCCACACTAGATGTGTGCTAGAGACTCAAATTATAATTAGAATTACAAATAACAAAGACATAATGTATGTAATATTCCAACCAGCTTGCCAAGAAAATGTCAACGCAATGGTATCCGCTTTGAGAAAGTCAAAGTCCAAGTGATTTAGGGAATGGGATAGGAGAGGGCATAATATATGTAATTATTTCCTTTATGAGAAAGTAGGTAAAATAAACCTAAATATGAAATCCCAAGAGAAATTATTCATGTTTATTTACGAAAATCAAAATTTATTGCCCATTTTGTAATGGGAGTTGATACTATATGACGAGTACTATAGCAACCCTGTAGCGACGGTATATAAAAACTGAAAAAAACATATAAACTGAAAATAAACAATATATAAAAATTTATTTGGTAAAACAATATATATATTTAGAAAAATGAAAATAGTATATAAAAACATATAAACTGAAAACAAACAGTATATAAAAATTCATTCGGTAAATAGAATATATTTTAAAAAATAAAAATAGTATATAGCATATATAAAAAAGCGAGAAAATAATATACAATTTCAATCCGTCGCTACAGTACCTCCGGTCGTAATATCATTTGTTTCATTTTTTTGATGCTATATGTTTTGGAATATTACGTAACTATTCAATCAATAGCATCTTTTGTGCTACATACAGGATTTGATACTACGCAGTACACAGGACGATAATGCACTGTAAAATCAGTGAAGAATTACTCAAATGGGGAACCTACTTATGGTATTTGTTTATTTTAATTTTCTCCAATTTACAATACTGAATTATTTCTTTTTTTGGCCGGTCTGATACATATTCCTGTTTGAGTTTGACTATGGATTTGACCATTTGTTCCCCTTTTTTGTTTTTTCTTTCATTCTTTTGGCTTGTTTGGTGTTGAGTTGGAATTTTATGGTTATTTAGAGGCTATATTAGGTTAAATTGAAGGTTAATTTGATTATTTTTTCTGAATTTTTTATTGCAAAATGGATAAGATATGATACGTAAATATATATTCTTTGGTATAAATAGGGGAAGCGTATGCTATTTTCCAAAGCAAGGAAGCAGCAAATGACGTTGTGTATAGACTGAATAAAGAATTCCTAATTCTGCCAGATTGACAGTATTTTTCTTGTTCTTCTTTTCCATTCTGTTCATATAGTTCTACTTCAAAGTAAATTGTTATATTTTTTTTTGGCGAACTTGCCATTGAACTTGTAATTTCAATTTTATGTTAACTAGGATAATGTTCATGTTTCGCGGCGAGTATTTCAATTTTAATAGTTATTTCAATATAATAATGTATAGCTTGTAATTATGAAAATTCAAAATTAAAGTTTGTGAATCCATAGTATATAAATAATATATAAGAATTCAAAATTATTGTCTTTGATTTTCTTATGTCATCATGTCTTAACATATTATATTAGAAAAACAAATTAAGTATTAATCAAGCTTAGATGAATGAGATAAAAAAATACAAAATAATTTATTTCGAAGATTTTAGTTGAAACTACATAAGATTAAATTATAGATGATTAACTATAAAAAAATAATGATTATATTTAAAATTATATATATGGGAAAACTATGTATACTCAATTTCTTTAAAAATTTGTCATCACTATTTTTCTTATTTTTTTTTTTTTTGGATGTTAAAATGGCATGGATTACACATATGTTATTATGAAATCCATAATACATTAAGTAATTTTATATAGTTTTCACTATTTCGAAATTTTGTTTGAGATGATAGTTCTCACATAACCGAGATATAACATTGAATATTAATCTAAGTAATCATATGATAATAATTTAAATTAAAATCTATGATTTGATAAATTATTTGATTTGACGGTGGAGAGAAAATTGATAATAATTCTCTTGAAAATTTTCAAAGAGGGATAAAAGAATATGATAAGAGTAAATAATATGATAAGAGTAAATAAGCTTATTATTTTATTACATGTTCTTTTTTATAGTCTATATTCACATATTTTATCAAGAAGAAATGAAATTGGAATCATTACAATATGTCTTTAAGTGATTTGTGATAATAATTTAAATGAAAAGCTAAGATTTTAAAAAAGATTGATCCAACAGCCGAGATAAAATTGACAATAAGTCTCTTGAGAATGCTCATAAAGAGATGAAATATAAGGTTTAAGGTATAAGTTAATGAGCATATCATTTTTGTACATCTTCATTTAAATAGTCTATATTCACATATTTTAGCAAGAAAAAATAAATTGGAACCATAATAATAAGGAATACAAAATAAAGAGAAAATTTCAACAAATTTATATTTGATGATTTTAACATGAGAAATAAAATATTTTATTAAGAATTATAACTTTTTTAAAGAAGAAAAGTAAAATTATTTATATTTTAATGAGTAAACTCTTCATTAACTATTGGTACATGTGATATTGTGGTAATAATTTAAATGGAAAGCTAAGATTTAAAAAAAAAGAATGATCCAATGACCGAGATAAAATTGACAATAAGTCTCTTTAGAATGCTCAAAGAGAGATGAAAAATAATTTAAAAGTTAATGAGCATATCTTTTTTGTACATCTTCTTTTATATAGTTTATATTTACTTATTTTAGCAAGAAAACAAATTTGGAAACATAACAATATGGAGCTCAAAATAAAGAGAAAATTCCAACAAACTTTTATTTGATGATTTTAACATTAGAAATAAAATATTTCATTAAGAATTATAATTTTTTAAAGAAGAAAAGAGAAATTATTTATATTTTAGTGAGTTAACTCTTCATTAACTATTGATATTAATAATTGAACATAACTTTGCACCATGATTCATTGAAATCATCTGATTAAGATTTGATGGTTACAAACAAACTCACATCGGTTCTCACTAAATCGGCTATGAAACACAAAATACCAATACAACTAATCATATACTTAAGTTTTAATAACCACATAAATATTGCCATAAAATGTCAATAAATTTGAGAAAGTAAATGGCTAAGATTTGACCAAAAAATTGATCGAACAGTCGAGATAAAAGTGATGATGTAGACTTTTAGGTGAAAAATAAGGAGCAGGGGTTAATTACTATTTTTGCAATATTATTAATTTAAAATTTGTTTTTTACAGGCCTCTTTTTTGCAGCAAGGGCCTTTTAAAGGGCCCTAAGAACATAACTGTTTTAGAGAACTATTTTGCAACATAACTGTTTTAGTAAAAACAGGTACCACTTTGACTTGGTGGTTCTTAATTTAAGGTTTGTATAGAAAATCATGGTATATCCTTTGCTCAAACAATAAAATTGACCAAATAAAACCAATAAAAGAAGAAAAAAAAGTAGGTACCGTAAATTTGTTATTTCAACTGTAACTGAAATATAGTTAACTTAATATTGCATTTTACAAATGCAGGAAACGTGCCGTTCGGCCAACTTTGTAGCAAGGAAAAGACAGTTAACTACTGCGACCCTTGCCTTTTGATGCTTTAGTTCTTTGTTAGCCTTTTTAATTAGTAAATATTTTGGTCTAATTAGGGTTCAAATTCTAGCGGGTTAGGGAGTACAGTTTCAAGATTATGATTGATGTTATCATGTTATTTTTTGAAGAGAAAAAAAGGTTGTGCATTTTAACATATACAGTTCAACTGATCTGATTTCAAAATTGAATGGCTTGCTTGGCTTCAGTTGCCCATTTGTGCATAGAATCTTGCCTTTTACCTTTAATTTATATCATTTATTGTATTTTCCTGAAATATAGAATGGCACATAGAATGGTATTAGGATACATAATAGATTGATTATTATACAATAATATACACAAAAAGTCATGTTGTGTTATCTATGCATGATTAATGGAAATATGTTATTACATGACACTAGAGAAGTGTTTTGCTGAGTCCCATGATTATATTTCGAGATTTTTCATCTGCATATTTTCACAACATTATTGAGGTTTGCCTACCAACTATTCATAACGAGCATGCAAAAGAAATGTGAGGTAACTAACAAAAAGAACACAACCTGTGTGCCCAAACAACAAAATAATATTTCTCCTTATGGTATAAAAGTTGATAAGATTCTTGTAAATACTAGACGAAATGTATATATTGGTTATAACAGAAAACAAAATGGAGGAAACCAATTGCAATTATCTTTATGTGAGATACTGGAAGGGACTAAAGTTGAAACAATGGGTTTCAATCCGATATCACAATGCCTGACCCTCAGATGTATATTGACGATGTGGATCAAGGTATAGTTGTAGAAACAATTCTATGTGATGGTATTCACTCTCTTCCGGACACAGAAAAACACTCTCTTCCAGACACAGAAAAATGGGAATATTACTATTCTGTTAATAGCTATACTTGAGAATAACAAAAAGGGAGAAGAGGAAGAAAAGACCCAAATGAAGTGAAATTAACCTAACAAAAAAAGAAATGATACTTAGTATTGTTAGCTATTCGATAATAAATAAAATTAATACTGTACTGACGGGAGTTCTGGGCCAAGCTACTTATGCCATCTCTAATTATTGGTGTGAAACATGTGATAGTGTTCCTTATTAAATTGGTGAGTTTTCTTTTCTGAGTTTTAGGAAATAATGTGAACATGCAATTTCTGTATTTTTATTGAAATATTTGTGATACGCATATAAATTCTTTTTTTTTTTTTTTTGAATAAATGCATATAAATCCTTCTATTGTAATATGAGAGTGTTCATTGTGAAACCAATAAATGAGTTGGAATTATGTTTTGGATCAACCTATTATCTCAATTGGATAAGTATTTTCTTAAACTTCGAATCAGGTGGCATCTGAAGTCTCCTTGTATGAATATTATGTCCAATTTTTACAGTTAGTCTAATTAGAGTAATTGAGATACTTGAAGAACTAGGTGTTATCATACTAATTTGACAAATAAAGTGCTAGCATAATCATTCCTTTTTGTATAAATCTTGTTACTTATAGTTATTCTATGTATAGTTTGAAGAAAATACATGTCATGGGGAAAAACATTATTGTAATTTAATGTCATGGGAAAAACCATTACTTTTTTGTTTGGTTTATTATATCGAATTTTCCTTTTCTTTCTGCCTATTGGTTTTATGTATTTGGAAACTTAATTGTTACAAAAATGGTGTGTTGGGGGATATTTCAAGCCCGCTCCAAACGATTCTTAAAAAATGGTGTGGTTTGGTGTGCATCATGTCTATATGATTTATAACTTTCTTTTACTATTTTTATATATAGTTTAATAATTACATTTGTCCCATTTCCTTCAAAAAATAATATTATATTTGAATATGTTATATTAGTTATTCAAGGTATTATATCAATTTTCGACCATATACCATTTCATTTTCTTTTATCACAGATCACTTTTTCATAATATTTTAAACTATTTATATTCAACATCACGCCAACAAACGTAATAATTCAACGACTGAAAAAATATTCATATCATGGTAAAGATATATATTAGAAATATTGTGAAACAGAATCTCAAACATACTAAAAAGGTATATTCAATCTATACGATTAAAAATTTAGCACAAAGTATAGCCAATGCTGAATATGTTAGCATTTTAAAAAATAACCTTCAAATACCCAAGGATTGATTTTCGCACCAACATTAATTATCTGAAGCTTTGCGTACAAATGCTAATTGACAAACTAAAGCAATATGATCACTTCCCCATTTCTACAACAATACAAAAAATATACATACTTAAAACATAAAATTACTAACAAAATTAGCTATTTTTTTTTTCTTTCAAAAGGAGGTAAAAGAGATAGTAGTGGTACAAGATTTTGCAGGGGCACATATCATATTTAAAATTTTGCAGGGGTATATAACATATTATTACCTTTGTAGGGAAGCCTCTTGTCTGTTTTAAAATATATTTTGGTATTGTATCCAACACTTTAACTGTTTGCAAGCCTTCAGAACTCCTACAATTTATTTAAACATATTTTATTACATCACTAAATATTTACGCAAATATAATTACTGATTTTCTTTTAAAAAGGAGTCTCAATCATATGTCTAGGTATTTAAACTAATAGTATTGCGTAAATATATAATTTTTTTAAGGTTTTAATAATTAAGTACCAAATATAATCCACTGTTCCCATAAAGTTCTGGTGATATGATGTTACTTCAGGTTCTTTATTCGAATCTTTTGTGCCAGCACAATCCTACAAAAAAAAATAAAAACATTATTTTCATTTAGTTTTAGATTTAAATAAAACAAAAAATAAGAACCAAGAAACAAAAAATAAGAACCAAGAAAATAAATAAATAAATAAAATTAAACAAAATAAATACCTCTACATCTGTATATACGCTTCTTAATTTCAAATTATGTTCAACAACAGTACATTCTTCACTGCCGCTAGCCGCTTTTATTTCATGTGGGGCCCATTTATATGGATCATAAATATAATAACCATCATCATTATTATTATTAAATTCATCAATAGATACATTGTTATTTCCACTAAAAGAACTTTCTTCATCATTTCCATGCAGCTCTTTCAAAAATTCCTCATCTGTTTCATTAATTACAAAATCGTCCTTGAATATATCACTTTCATTTTCTGACAACCCAAATCGGCTAATTTCTCCAAAATCCAATTTAACTGATGCTTCATCAATTTCACGTAAATTATTAGATTCTGAATTTTCTAAAGATAAATTTGGCTCAGAAGAACAATCATCAGTTCCATTAATTAGTAAATCGCCCTTCATAATTTTATTGTCTCCTAAAGATTCTGATTGGTTGATTTGTTCAGAACCTAATTCCGTATCATTAGAACTTGGTAATTTTGATTCTTCAAGGGATGAATCTGAAAATTGAAGTGAATCATCAGAATTTGAGGGCTTAGTAGCTTCATTATCTTCTTGTAAATCTTGACCCGCATTGGAATCCGTGCTAGGAGGTAAATTTTTCTTCTGAATTTCATCTCCCAATTTTGCCTCCAGTTTGTCATTTTCATTGGTAGAATCATTAATTTGCTCATTAAACTGAGTCTTTTCTGTTAAATTTATATTTGATATTTTTGTACTAGTTTCTTGACCGGTATGGTTGGGAGAGATAAACCTGTGTGGTAAATTTATTGAAATTAATTGCACTAAATAAGGTCCAATTGAGGAAAAGAAAAAATATGAAAATTTAGGGAACTAAAAACGAATGAATAATATATGCCTTTATTTTTTGTAAAGCATATAATATACTAAATTGGTTAAGATCAAATTACCTTGAGAAATTAGGTCTAGCATCATTTAAATCTTGTCCTGAAATCTGATTTCGCGCAAGACCCGATATATCCAGCTGTGCAAATTTCAGAAATAAAAACAAAACAATTTAGTGGCAAATTAGAGGTTTTGACAAGGAAAAAAATATATGAATATAATATACCTTTTGATCTGAGATAAATTTGTACAGCGGGCTCTGAAAATAAAAGCATGTCAGAAAAATGCTAGTATGTTTTGTGTGTGCGTGTGATAAATTGACAAGCTTTTTCTACATATTTTATTTTACAAAGTATATACCATTGGTGTAGAATTGAAATCTCCACACAGAATAACTGAAGCATCATTCCATCTCTTTGATACTGTAGTGGCTCGATCAATTAGCGTTCTTACCTGACAAAAAATATTAATTAGAAACATTAATTTATAAGAAATTGTTGATTTAATTTGAGAGAGAAAGATAAAAAAGAGTACCTGGCCGAGTTTTATTTCGCCTCTCTTTGGATTGAAAAGAACATGTATATTGCACACAACAACTCTATTTGAGCTGAATAACAAAATGTAAATCAAGTCTTAAGTAAATCATAATAGCCTTAATTAAATCATGTCTTTATTGACTTCAAATTTTGCTTACCCAAAAAAAATAAAACTTATGAGCTCAATCGAAACCGACTTGTGCAATAAGTATAATCCAATTCAGAAAAGCCATTAATGTATATATAGAACAAAATGACTAGAAAATGTATACCAAAAGGAACTAATTTTAAAAAAATGAAGAAATTTCTATGTAACTAAATGATTAATTATAAGCAAACCTGGGCAAAGAAGATAAGCCATTTTCAGGGGTTTTATGAAGAGTGGACTGGCCAAACAAAATAAAAAAATAAAAGAACTTAATAAAATTACAAATAAAAAACATAAATGTTAAAAAATATTATGTATCAAGAAATGAACTAAAGGAAATAAATAATAAGTAAATAAATAAATAACAAATACCTCTAGTACACAAATCTGAGCTACATTATCTCTAAGTTCAATTTCATTAAACTGTATTGACTCATGATGCATCAATTTGAACCTGATTCCATCATAAAAATGAATAATACAAGGTCATAATATCATATTTTTATATTTATAAAGGCATTTACTATTAAAAATAAATAAATAGTAAATAAAGTAAACCTGTTTGTTCGCCAAAAGATAGCGCATCCATCTATAGCATTTCCAGTGCGAATCTGTATTAACATGAAATTAAAGTCTAAAAAATAAAATTTTGAACAATTTTGAATTTTTAAGTGTATATGATTATATTTACATACCAAGGACTATAACTGGCCTATACATAGTTTGCCAAAATAAAATAAACAGTTAAGATCATTTTATTGTTATATAGTTTACACTCAATTTTGGAATTAAAGTCCAAAAAGCTAACAAAAAAATAAAAATGGACTTGAAAATAATAATTCTTTATACTAAATTTATTATAAATTTTACCTTGTAGATACCATTATATCCACGTCTTTCCATCTCAGTTTGTAAATCAGGGAATCTATCTACCTCCTATAATTATACAAAAATCAAAATTAATAACAAAAAAAAAAAAAAAATTCCGCACAACTTACGCTCAGAGCTCAACAGTCAATCAGTTCCTTTTAATGCATAATTCCATTGTCAATTGAGACTAAACTGGGCTTAATTGCAAAAACCCAATCTTAACTTAAAAAAATTTATAAATAAATTTACATAAAAATTTACCTGGAGGCATAAAATATCAGGAGACCACAACTGGAACTCGAACAATAATTTATTCTTTCGCCAGTCCCAATTCAAATAATGAAGCTGCACATGTCTATACAGTTTGTAATAATGCTCTGTTGCTAAATAGTCCGCCAAAATATTATACGAAAGAATCTGAAACCTCTCTGACATATAACAAAGATCAAAACTTTATCATATTTATGTGATACAAATTAAAAGAGGTGTCACAATTTGAATAAAGAAGCACATAATTGAATGAATTATTACAAGTTCTAATGATTATTCTGTACCAGATTGAGGTGGAACTCTAGTGGGAGAAAACCTCCATTCTCTCTTATAAAACGCTAACAAAGGCTGCTGATTCATTTTCATTTGATTTTGATTCTGATTTTGATTTGGTCTATACATTGGTGCACGCATTGGTCTCTGTGGACCAGGTCCATACATCTCAGACTGGGGACGCTGCTGCCAGTACGGCGGCGGGACAGCGGTGTACGGTGGACCACGTCCATGGAACTGTGTTGGCGGAGGCAACTGACGGTCTGGACCCGGCGCAGGAGGACCGAAGAACTGCGGCGGATGAGATCCATGCGCATACGGCGGACCGTGTCCAGGCGGAGCGGGAGTGTACGGACGGCGGTTGGAGGCGCGGGGCCCGGCTGTCAGTGAAGGGTGTTGATCTGCTGGTGGCGCAGGCCGGCTTGAGCAGCTGCGGTGCCACGCCGCACCGTTTCCTCTCGACTGCAAAAGGAAGAGAAGGAGAAAGAGAAGGGATTGAGAATTGAAAATTGGGCGATGATGGGTTTTGTGTGTTGAGTTTTGAGTTTGAGTTTGAGTTTTTTACTGCTTTGAAGCGGGAAGAAGAAGGGCTGGACATGATCGAGGCGGACAAGGAACGCATGGGCGTGGGGCGAGAGTCGATTCTGTTATTCTGTATTTCATACAGAAAACGGAATCGATTCGCGTTTTACTTTCTGCTGTTCTGTTTTCTTTCCTTGTTATTCGTATTCTTTTCTTCAGCCCCCTTTCTTTCTCTCCTCTATTTCCATTTTTGTTGTGGGGGAGAGAAGGGCAACCGAACGGTGAAGTGGAGTTCGTCTGGTGTTCTTGCTTTGTAAAGTGTATACACAAAAAAATAGTGAAAACATAAAGGTTTCGAATGCTAAAAAAAATGAGTTCGGGCTTATTAAATTAGGAGTCTAGACTCTAGAGACATGTACCAGAATAAGAATTTTTTTATATTTTATATATCATTCTGTTTAAAAATAATTCAGCAAATACCACTTATTTCAAAATAATTTAGCAACTAGTAGTGACGGAATAGATGTTGTTCCCCCACTAGTGGCGGAACATGTGAATTTTTAGTTTTTTCAAAAATTTTCTATTTAGCTGGCTAAACATGATGTCATGGTTAATTAGTGTTAAAAAATATTGTTCTGTCGCAGGTAGTGGCGGAGCATGAAAAAAATTATTTGTTTTGCGTTTTTTTCCTGAGAAAAAATTAATTTTTTTCCCTGGCGGAACATGTTTTTTTCACTAATTAACCCTATTTTTGAAAAAAAAGCTCACATGTTTCGGAACGACATCTGTTCCGCCACTAGTAATGGCGGAAATGGTAAATTAACCCTAACCCTATATTTTTCACTTACTTTTGAGCCTCTTCAAAAAGCCACATTATCACTTTTATCTTGACTGTTCGATCAATTTTTTTGTCGAATCTTAGCCATTAATTTTCTTAAATTTATTGATATTTTATGGCAACATTTATGTAGTTATTAAAACATAAGCATATGATTGGTTGAATTGATGTTTTGTGTTTCATACTCGACTTGGTGAGAACCGTTGTGAGTTTGTTTGTGACCATCAGATCTTAATCAGATGGTTTCAATGAATCATGATGCAAAGTTATGTTCAATAATTAATATTGATAGTTAATGAAGAGTTCACTCATTAAAATATAAATAATTTTTCTTTTCTTCTTTAAAAAAATTATAATTCTTTATGAGATATTTTATTTCTAATATTACACTCATCAAATATAAATTTGTTGGATTTTCTCTTTATTTTGAGTTTCATATTGTTATAGTTTCAATTTTATTTTCTTGCTAAAGTATGTGAATATGGACTATATAAAAGAATATGTACAAAAAGAATTTGTTAATTAAATTATACTTAATACCTTATTTTTTTTAATCTCTCTTTGATCATTCTCAAAAGACTTATTTGTTGTCTAATTACAGCCTATAGGGTAAATAGGCCTAAATCGTGCGGAAGCGTGATTTTAAAATTCTTTTGCAAATTGCAACTTTTGGTTTGTTTTACTTTTAATTGATGGTTGTATTAATAGAAATTGATAATAACAATTAAAAGCAAATAAATAGAAATGAGAAATGGATCAATACCAAACACGTAAACTTGTTGACGAAGTTCGGCTAGGTGGTTGCGTGAGCTATAACCACTCTTTTCTTGCTAGAGAATCTTTCCGCTTTCACTAGTGTCTAATCTCCGGGCATTGCCTTTCGGCTCCGTTTACACTAATCCAAATAGCGTTTCTTTACAAGACTCGAATCACCGCTCGCTTTACAACACGTAGCGAATCGATGAAACAAAACTTGAACCGGATTTCTTTCAATCCAAACTAACAAACCGGATTTCTTTAAATCCAAACTAATAAACCGGATTTCTTTCAATTCAAACTAACAAACAAATTCTAGCAAATAGCTTACAAAGTTTCTCTCAAATCTCTCAAGATTTTGAGTAAATTTATTATCATACCAAAAGAGAGAAAATATTACTTTTTGAGTTTTGAAAATGGAGGAATGGATGATGAAAAACGGATTGGATTTTTCTTTTTAAAGGTGGGAGAGAAATCAAGTCAAAAAGAGCCTTTTACAAGCTATTCCGTTCAGAATGGAATAACAACTGTTAGAATAACTTAAAAATTCAAACATTCCGTTCTGGACAGAATTATTCTGTTCAGAATGGAATAAACAGTGTTTCACAAAGTTTTAACAGAGGGATTATGTTCCGAACAGAATCACTATTTACCATTCCGTTCGGCATGAAATCACGATTCACAGCCCAAGTCAAAAATGAAAAAAAGCTGTTTTTGAGTTATTTTGCAAGAATTTTTCTCTCAATTTTAATATTTAAATAAAATAACTCAAAATGAAATTAACCTATTTAAAATTAAAGACTTAAGAAGTGCTCCAACACTTGATAACTTGAGAGATGTGAGTCGTCTTCTTGTCTTTTGAAGAATTGAGAAGTTTCTTTTATGACTAATTCTTCATATCCGATTTCTTGACGTGAATTATTCTACCTTTGAAAATCATTCCCAAGATTATATTAGTAGCTCGGAGTAGGTTTAAATATCATCAAACTGAGAACAACATTATTGTCAATTTTATCTCGGCAGTTGGCTTTTTTTAAATCTTAGCTTTTCATTTCAATTATATGCACAATATCACATAAAGACATATTACTATGATTCCAATTTCATTTTTTCTTGATAAAATATGTGAATATAGCCTACATAAAATGATAAGCTCATTTACTCTTATTATATTCTTTTATCCCTCTTTGAAAATTCTCAAGAGAACTATTATCAATTTTCTCTCATCCGTCGAATCATTTATCAAATTTAGGCTTTTAATTTTAATTATTATCATAATATTGCATGATTAATTAGATTAATATTCAGTGTTATTCTCTCTTATGTGAGAACTATTATCTCAAACAAAATTTCAGAATATTGAAAACTATATAATATTACTTAATGTACTACAGATTTTGTAATAACATATGTGTAATCCATACCATTTTAACATCTAAAAAAAAAGAGAAACATCGGTGATAAATTTTTTAAGAAAATGAGTAATGTTATATTTTCCTATAGAGTATACATATTTTTTCCATATATATAATATTAAAAATTATTATTATTTTTTATCTTTTTCAAAGTTAATCATCTATAATTTAATCTTATGTAGTTTCAACTAAAATTTTCTAAACTAAAATCTTCGAAATAAATTATCTTGCATTTTATTTTTTTTGATCTCATTCATCTAAGCCTGATTAATACTTAATTTATTTTTTGAATATAATATGTCAAGAGATAATGACATAAGAAAATCAAAGATAATAATTTTTAATTCTCATATATTATTTATGTATTATGGATTCATAAATTTTAATCTTGAATTTTCATAATTGCAAGCTATACATTATTAGATTGAAATAACTATTAAAATTAAAATACTCGCCGCGAATAATTTTAAATTTTCATAATTACAAGTTATACATTATTATATTGAAATAACTATTAAAATTAAAATATTCGCCACGAAGCGCGAGCATTGTCCTAGTACCCTATTATTTTGAATGAGTGATATTTGCTAATTTATTTTTGAATAGAGTCGTACAAAAAATAAATAAATCTGGATTGAGAATATAAGGGCCTTTAATTCAGTCTTAAAAAATATACAGGCCCAAAAATCGCCATTGAAGTTTCTGTTTCTCATCCCTCCGAGGACTAACTCTCGAAATCGACATCGACATTCTTCTTCGTCGACGATAGTTGTTAAAATGATGTCAGGCGGCGGATACACCTCCATCAACAACCAGAACGGCGCCGGATCCGTACCAGTACTCTCAAGTCTCAACTTTTCCCCTTTTCCTTCTCATTATTTCTCTTTCGATCCTTCTCTGATCACCTCTTTCTTTTACTCTCTATTTTATCTACAGTCTGCTGTTGGTGCTGAGCAAGTGCCTGTCCATTTCGCAAGTGAGACTCTGACTCTGATCCTGAATTTGTTCTTTACGGGCCTTGAATTTTCCCACATTGAAGTATCTTCGAACTCTGCTGCCGGCGAATCGCCAAACGTCCCCATACTACCCATCTGACCCTCTTCTGTATAAATAAATCATGTCTGATGATTTATTTCCTCCCTTTCTGCTTCGCCATCTCCATATATTTTTTCTTCGTCTTCTGGACCCATTTCTGGTTTCTCATCTAATTCATCTTCATCATCTTCATCTTCAAATACCCTACTATCAAATATCGGATATTGACCCTCACAATCTCCATTATTCATTTCATTATTTACGGGTTCTAATATCTCATTCTAATCCGCATTTGTAACTACAGTTGTTCTACTACTAGTTCCTATCTGTGATTCTTTACTTGGTTCTCGATCAACATATATTTCTAATTCTAGACCAACACTTCTAACGAGCTCATCAAATTGAACCAGTTGCTTGTGTTGGGTTTCGTACGTACATAACGCAGCGGAAAAACAAAAATATTTGTCCAAAACCAATCCGAGGATCCGTGCGTATCGATTAAATCAAAGAAATAAATCTTAAAGATACCTTTCGGATTACGCTTAATCCGTGACGCTCAAACCATGTGTATTGTCCAAATGCTTCTAAACTGGTTGTCGTCCTAACCGATTTTTCGTCCGTCTAGGTCGGATCATGCGGAAATCATCTACCGCACACACAATTGGCCTCCACCGAAATTCTCAACAACCCGTTCTCATCTTCTTAGGCCGAATAGATCACAAGCGCCGAAAGTACGAACGCCTCTACCGGTATCCACACGAACAAACTTCTTAAAACGGGAAGAAGAACAATACATATGCTAGTAGCTTGTTCTGCTCTTGCATAAGAAAACTCTTTTTCTTCTTCTTATTTTATCTCACAAAAGATGTATATAATTCCTCTCATATAATCGCACTCCTTCGTTTTTTGTCATACAAAAAGAAAGCACCCTTTCATAATTTTGTCATACAAATTATGAAAGTATATTTTCTCTCTTTTGTCTCACAAAAGAGAATGTGAAAAAATGAGAGAAATAATGATTTGTTGTATATAATTTGGAGCCATCTATGTCCTTATATAAAGGTAAAGAGTCATGTCTTTTCGCACTAAAAGATGTGTATGACATCACTCATCATTATCCATATGTCATCATCTAGACTCTTCTAGATTACATGATCTTTTGTTCTCATAGTCTTTATATACATATATATCACATCTTATCACATAAGATGACAATATCTTTTGTGACATCTCTATGCAACTCATCATATAAGTAGCTAGGATTTTCTGCGCCCGATTCAGTTTGTTCTTTGTGTGTAACCTTGTAGGTTCACTTAATATTGGTAATAGACTTGACAGTCTATAAATCATGAGCGGACTCTAGCAAGCCATCATGACTACCCAATTTAAGTGAATATCGGTGATTCGATTTACCTAATCAACAATCATGTATTTAGTCCCTTTATCACACGATATCTTTATCGATCATAAGGCATGTAATACGTCATCCTTATATTAATCGAATTAATATTTCTTGATCCCGAATTAAACCGAACAAAAACAAATGACATTAATAACTCTTATTAATTCATTTGAGTATGGCCATACATTTCTTCAGTTCAATTAATCAAGAGGCCTAAAGATATCTCTCTCATTTATGAGAGGAACAAATCCCGTCTTGATTGCACTCATCCCTGTACATGATTCATTATATATCTAATCATAATCATTATGACTACCCGGTTAAAGACAGTGTTAGATTATATTAAATTATAAAATTAATCATGTTGGGAACCGAGACAATCTCAGGTCAAAGGACCATAAATACTTTATGTTACAAGAATCGCTAATGACATAAAACATGTAGCATTCTTATGGTGGGTCAGTCCAGTATATGGTCTCTAACATATACATATGTTAATGACTTGATAATTATTTATCCATGATCAGTAAAATATGATCATCAGTCAACTAATATACTGGTGTACATTTATAGCTTGTATATAAATATATATTTATATATATCCGCAAGTATATTTGTCTCTACAAATATCCTATAAATGACCAGGAACAATTTAGAATAACATTCATAACACTTTATAGTTTTACTATCAAAGTCACGCACTTTGATGACATAAAATTGAATTGCATATTCATGGTCTATTTTAATTATATTAAAATAACTTATATGCATATATTATATGAAATATCTTAGAATAATTATAATGTTTGTTAATTCAATCCGTCAACCTGGGTCACAAACACTTTGTCCTAGGGCATAACACCATCAGTTTATCATTCGTAATTTTTACTGGTCTAAAATGTCATTCCTTGCCGCTAAGGTAAGGATATTTACCTTGAATAAAAAAAGTATTACTAAACGACCAACCAATATTTTCATAAATTTCATAACACAATTGGACATAATTTTTATTTGTAGCTGTACTTTTTGGTAGAACAACAGGCTCAGATGGATCGTAACTGCAGCCGTTGGTGTTTTGAACAATCCGACCATTGTAATATAGAAATATTACTGAGTTTTGTGCCATCTTCTTTCAAATATCTATTTTTTCTTCTTCCTAATTGCAATAATATTTGAACAACTCAAAACAATATATACTAAATTATTCCTATTTCACCTTCTTCTTCTCCTTCACCTTCCTTATTCCTATTTCACCATATTTGAAACAAAAAATTATTACTTTTAATCAATAATTTTAAACAAATTAATTCAAACAAATTAAACAAATTAATCTAACAATTAATTCAAACTTATTTTACCCTAATTTCAATCAATTCAAAAAATGGGGGACCAACACCTAAACCTAAACTCAAAATAAAATAAAATCAATTACCTTTCTCTTCTTCTTCCTTATAATTCTTCCTCTCCTTTAATTTTCACTAAGTTTTGAGTTTTTTGACTCAAAAATCGCTCTATATTCACTTAAAAATTCGGCCTTTTTCTTTGGTCGTCGAGTGTGGGTAGGGTTTAGTGTGTGGGTATCGTAAAGAAAAATTAAGAGAATAAGTAGACAAGAACATGGTTATCAATGGTGTTTTAAGTACTTGCCTTGTCTTGTTCTTTGTGTGTTTTCATGTCTCCCGTCCCTTGTACCAGGATGTGAATCCATCAGGAATGTATATGATCACAGGCACCTAGCAGCTGTGTATATTCTGACCTGTTCGGGCGACTTTCGGCTGTGGAAGGTCGAGGTTGACTTTTCCGGGAGCTGCTTAATAGTAGGTAATCTGAGAAACACATTGTACGAAGTGTAGTAGGCAAGTGGGAAAAAAAGCTCTAATTAATTTCCCTAAAGTGTGTGGGTTGGGGGTATTTTATTTATTTCTAGCTTACCCTACTTTTTAAGGTGATTTTGATAGCATGTTCCGTCACTAGTAGTGGCAGAACAGGTGTTATTTTTTTTTTTTTTGCGTTTTTTGGTCCAGGGGAAAATTTTGGGCTGTTCCGCCACTACTAGTGGCGGAACAAGAGAAAATTTGGCCTGGTGGCAGAACAGGAGAAATATGCATCTGTTCTGCCAGAGATAGTGACGGAACAGAGGATATTTTTTGCGTTTTTTCAGTCAGAGATACACATAAAAATTTGGCCAATTCCGTCATTAATAGTGACGGAACAAGAGAACATGAGAAATATGAACCTGTTCCGCCAGAGATAGTAGCGGAACAGGCTAATTCTTCAATTTTTACATTAATTGCCCATTCATGAGCCATATTTAGATGTTATTGTAGTTAAAAAAATTTATTTAACATGTTCCGCCACTATTAGTGGCGGAACAAGATTTTTTACACTAATTAATCATGTTTAACCCGTCAAATGGGCCGATTTTGGCAAAATTGAAAATGTCCATGTTCCGCCACTGAGAGTGGCGGAAATGATAGTTACCCCATTATTTTTAAAGTAGTGATAAGTGTTGATTTATTTTTGAAAATAATGGTATATAAAAAAAAAACCAGACATACATGTAACAGGAGGAGAATAATATAAGGGCCTTTGATTTGAGCTTAAAAACATACATCACGCCCAAAAACCTATTATACTTGGCCGAATTCAAAACATATAGGGTTTGACCAGGGTCTAACTCCCAAAATCAGCATTGAAGTTTCTGTTTCTCTTCCTCCGCAACGCACGTAGAAGTTCTTCTCTCGCGCGTTAATTTCCATCGACGTTCTTCTTCTTCTTCTTCTTCTTTCTTCTTCTTCTCCTCCATCAACGACAGTCAAGATAGTCGAGATGATGTCAGGCGGCGGATACACCTCCATCAACAACCAGAACGGCGCCGGATCCGTACGGGTACTCTCAGCTCCCCCCTTCCCTTTTCCTTTTCCTTTATTTCTCTTTCTGATCACCTCTTTCTTTTACTCTCTATTTTTGTCTCCAGTCTGCTGTTGGTGCTGAGCAAGTGCCTGTCAATTTCGCAAGTGAGACTCTGACTCTGATCCTGAATTTGTTTTCATTACGGTTGGGCCTTGTATTTTACACTTTGAATTGATAATTGTTTGACTTTACCATATGATTTTGCAGACTCAAACCTTCAGAATTTCCCTCCGGTTGAGCCACAGGGCAAAATTCCTATCAGTTACCGTCCCCCACAAGACGCAGATGGTATTTTCACTTCACATTTCATTCCAATTCCATAAATTCTCACTTCATGCACCTTAAAAAATTAAATATCTCAATTACTAAACCAAAAAACAATCTTTTTCTTTATGTACAGATACATTTTCTGGACCAGGAGGGAGCGGGAATCCTGACAAGTCAACTGGATGGCTCCAGTTGTTCACAGTGGAGGCTTACAAACCCTATTTTGACGTTGATACTTCAGATGTACTGGAGAGGATCAGGGAGTCTCTCTTCCCGTTCAACGGAAATTTCAACGAGAAAACCACCGAAAAACCCGACCTGTAAGTTCATGCTCTTTATTGGGAAATTAATTAGTGCATTCTCGTTTTTTAATTTACTTTTTGTGTTTTGTTGGATTGGTTTGTGTATGTGTAAATGAGAATGATTTAAGATAAATTTGGTTCAATTGAGGGTTAATAATAGGGTTTAATTGTATATTTTAGGGTTTAATTGTATATTTTCTTGTTTGCTTGGTATTCAATGCTTGGTTAGGGTAAGCTTAAGCTACATTGGGTTCTATTTATTCAAGAAAATTGAGTCTAAATTGCACCATCAAGGGCTAATTGAGGATTATTATTTTATACAATTCAAATACTTAAACTTTTTGGATAAGCCACAATTAAGGGTTAATTGAGTTTTATTAGTTTGTTTATTTATATAACTTCAATTATATATTTTAAATATTGTAATTACAGATACGGGCCATTTTGGATTTCCACAACCCTAATTTTCGCCGCGGCCGCGATCGGCACGTTCGTGGCCTACTTCGAGCACAAATGGCACAAGAAAGAGTGGGCTTATGATATAAATCTGGTAACTTGGTCTGCCGGACTATTTTATGGTTACGTTACTCTCGTGCCTCTCGCACTGTTCTTGGTTCTGAAGTACTTTTCGGCCCCGTCTGGACTCGTGCAACTTTGGTGCCTTTATGGGTACTCGCTGTTTGTCTTCATTCCTGCCTCGGTAAGGAAATTCAATGTGATTGAAATTCTAAGTTTTTATACTTTAGAAATAAAAAAAAAATATTTTGTAATTTATTTCGACTTTGTAGGTGTTTAATTGTAGGAAGAAGTGTAATTTTTGCTAATTTGGGATAAAAATGAAAAGAGTTGAATTTAACTGAGATTTAATTACAATAATTTATGGATAATATAGACTGAAATAGGTTAAATCAACACTTAATTCACTTACAATTCAGGTCCTGCTCCAGCACATACAATGACAATTTAAATGGAAAAAATTCTCAAAAAACCTCGTTTTTAAAAGCCCATACATTCAACTTCCAGTTGCAAACAAACCCCTAGAGCCCAAACTACATTAATCCTAAAAAAAATCCTATTTTAATACATCAAAACCCTTGATTCTTGTCTCCAAACCAAACCCTAAATCTCACCATCTCATTTTATCCCAGTGTCTCTCGATCATTCCGCTGGAGATATTCAGATGGCTGGTCGTTTCCATCGCAGGCTTCATGTCGGCGGCCTTCGTGTCCGTCAACTTAAAAGCCCACATCGTTTCTTCTGCAGGAGAAAAATGGGTTCTGATTGTCTCTGCAATTTTTCTCCTGCAATTGGCTCTCGCGGTGGTGTTGAAAGTTTATTTCTTCACTATTACTGTCAGCAGCAGCACGTGAAAATTGGATATGGGGAAGTTTCTATTTTGCATTTTTGTTGATATTTGGTTTTATTAAAGAGAGGAATTAATTGGATGAAGTATAGGTAATAGACATTGATTTCTTTTATTTTTGTTTGGTTTCTTTAATGTGGTGTGTGATTGTGTAATTATGAGGGCTTGTTGAGAGTTGTTTAAATCTGGATATGTTGGGTTTTTTTTTAGGCGATTTGTATGTTTATTTTGGTCAGAGAAAATGTTTACAATCTTGGATGTCGATAACTTGCTTTTCTTTTTTGTAATTATTTGATATTGGAAGATGATTAATGAACGTTATGAGTGATGCATCATTAAACTCTGTACTTCAATATAATGCAATTTAATTCCTGTATTCTTTGTTTTATATTTTCATATTTTGTTTGAATAGAAGTAAAGTAATTAATACTCTATGAAAATGAAAAGTATTTTACCTTTTTTAACAAATTTACCTCATAAAAATTACAAACTTGCCTTTTTTAAGATAAGAGATATTTGTCAGATTTGCATAAAATATAGTTAACTATTTTTGTTGTAGTTAATTAAGAAAGAGATGATATGCAAATAATTGGTGATTTATGTAATCCATATTAACATACTTAGCAGGGGTATTTTCGAAATTTTGGTAAAAAATTAAATATAAAACTCCAATTCCCGCCATATTTTTCTCTCTTCCTCTCCCCATATACTAAACTTCCACTTTCCCCCTCTCTATTTCCATGTCAATTTATTTCTGAAAAAGTGGAATTCGGTTCAGTACTTGTCCGATACTAGGTTTTGATTAGGGTTTTACCAACTTTCATACATTCAATTGTTGGAATTTCAGGGTTTAGGGTTTAGCTCTTTGCAGTGTGTTGTTGTTCCATTTGGATTGTAGGAGATGTATATAAAGAAGGTAAAATCTCCTGAATTTCTTGGGTTTCTCTTTTGTGCTTCTAATTTCGTTCTTTTTTGTGGATTTATTTGTTTTGTTAATGTTTTGGTAATTTAACAGGTTATTATAGAAGGGTTTAAGAGCTACAAAGAGGAAACCTCTACAGATCCATTCAGTCCGAAAGTAAATGTAGTCAGTAAGTATTTTCATTCCAAAATTTACTGTTTTATTTTAGGCCTTAATTTCCTTAATTTAACAAGTTAAGAGTTTTTCTTTTCTATGTACAGTTGGTGAAAATGGATCTGGCAAGTCCAATTTCTTTCATGGTAAAGATTGTAAATTCAACATACAAAGTTTTTTTTACTCAATTCATCATTTTACACGGGCTAATTTGCATAATTTATTTACATTTTTAGCTATACAGTTTGTAATTAGTGATCTGTTTCAGACTCTCCATATGAAACAGAAGCACGCCCTTCTTCATGTGAGCTTCTCTTTACTGGATTATTAGTTAAATTAATTTTAATCATTTTTTCCTTTCTTATAAAATATTAATAGATTTTAGAGGACCTAATTTTTTTTATATAAATATATTTGATAGGAAGGGACTGGACATCAAGTAGTATCTGCTTTTGTGGAGATAGTGTTTGATAATTCTGACTATAGAATACCGGTTAGTTTCTAATTATGCACAATAATAAATTCACTAGATCAGTGTGCTTAATTTACAATTTTTTCAATTTAAATAACCCCATATTTGCGTTTATATTTTGGAAACTAAACCTCAATCTGTACAAAGAAGTTTTATAAAGCGTAATTTTATGCAATTTAAACTAAGTTTGACCCAATTTTGACTTGTTTAAAATTCATTAATGGTTATTTCCCATTTCATATGCGTTATATTTATTAATATACTACATATGTCAATGCATTCCAACTATGATTAAATAATGCTATTTATTTTATTTTCATAACTTGTCAAAATAGGTCGACAGAGAAGAGGTGAGGTTACGAAGGACTGTCGCGCTGACAAAAGATGAATATTTCTTGAACGGAAAGCATGTCAAGTAAGGAATTTTTCCAAAAATAAAAATAATATATTAGTAATTTCTACTTTTCTTCGACAATTGAAAATGTTTCTTTTTTTTATGATTTTTGTTCTTTATATAATTTTGAATTATTGTGCGTGTATTTCAGCAAAGATGAAGTGATAAATTTATTGGAGAGTGCTGGTTTTTCTCGGTCAAACCCTTATTATGTGGTTGAGCAGGGCAAGGTAAATCTTCACATCCTTATTTTTCTTTCATTTGGAAATTTTGCGTATATGACCTTGCAAAAATAAATTTTATGTACGCAAAGAAACTATTCTTAACTTGTTATAACAAGGAATCTGATTAATAAGTAGTAATAATAAGCATAATTTTAATGCACATCCTACACTATTTCTACAAGTTAATTTCGTAAATAACAATTTTGCTAGGGCTTGTATGCAAAAACTCGTTTCATCTTATTACTTAGTTTATATTTTTATGCTAACAACTTTATAATATTTTATTATGTAGATTGCGAATTTCACATTAATGAAGGACTCGGAAAGGTTAGATCTCTTAAAGGAAATTGCAGGCGCTAGGGTTTATGAAGAGCTAAGGTCTGAAAGCTTGAAAAAAATGCAAGAAACAGGTAAAATTTAACTTATACCCTTTATTTAACATATTAGCTCACTTAAACCCTAATAATAAATCCTAAAAATTCAGATATTACTCAATTTATATACTTCAAATATTCCTATAATCAAACTCGGTTGTACTTCACATTTATGCATTTCATAATTATCCATAGTGTTTAGTTTATGTTTTGATTAATTTATATTTTATATAATAAGAAATCCAATCTAAATTTCAAAAATCCAAAAAAGCAAATAAAATTTAGATCCTACAGGTGTAATTTAACTTAAACCTAACTTTTCATTTAATAATTTTATCTCAGGAAATAAAAGGAAGCATATAGATCACGTTGTTCAACACTTAGAAGCAAGATTACAAGAATTGGACACAGAAAAAGAGGAGTTAAGAGAGTATCAAAAGCTCTATAAACAAAGAAAAGGGCTTGAATATATAGTTTTGGACCATGAATTAAATGAAGCTAGAAATGAACTCACACGAGTATGTACATTAAATTCAATAAATATTATACTATTTGATTATGGGTCCTTACTGAAATTATATAATTAATGAAAAGGGCATTACGTATCATGAAAGAAACCCTAAACTGTGCAATTGAGCCTCAATTTAGGATTTGATTAGCTTCACTTGATTAAATTTTTGAATTAATCTACAGTGTAAGTTTTTTATTAACTAACAGCATTGACTAATTTTTTAATTTCCTTAAGAGTAGGGGATATTTTTGCAATTCAGGTATGATGTAGAATCTTCTTGCAACTCTCCTTTGTTGTTTTACTCATGATTATCAATTTGTTTTCTTTTTCTTTTTCTTTTACAGGTAGAAGAAAAGCAAAGAGAAATATCAGAAAACCGCTCGATCGTGGAAAACAAAGTAGAGGAAATCCGAATAAAAATAAAAGAGTCTGATAAAGAGGTGAGAAACAACACAAAAGTCATGAATGAATTGAGAGAGAAAAGAGATGGAATTGAAAAGAAGAAAAACGAGGCTTTGAAGGCCCACGCGCAAATCGAGCTTGATCTGAGAGATTTGCAAGAGAGGATTTCTAATGAAGACCGTCAAAAGGTTTGGAAACTGAAATTTGTTTTTATATTTTTGGTGAAAATTGGTAGTTTTCTGTGTATTTGAACCTAAAAATTGATTTTTTGTTGGTTTATACACTTGATTAAGAGCATTTTGATTTTTGAGATCTCGATTTATTCTTAATTATCTACAGTTGGCCACTTAATTTTATAACAGAAAGTACCCAATAATGAGAATGTACCTTGAATGAAATACACCCAAATATTTCTAACTTTCTATAAATATTTTTTTTTTTGAATTTTTTTAGCAAGATGCAATAGGCAAATTATACATACTGAGAGAAGAAATAAAAAAATCAAAAGAGGAGCTTAACTCAATCCAGCCTTCACACCAAGCCAAAGTCGCCGAAGAAAAGGAAATCACCAAAAAGTACAAAATCATTACTTAATCACACTTTTTAATGCCTTAAATTAAATCAAATTATTTAACTTTTTTGTGGGGGTGAAATAGCATATAGCATAATGGATAGGGAAAAACAGCTGAGTATTCTTTAAATCACATTTTTATTCGATGTAAACCCTTAAATAGTTAATTCACATATTTTGCCAATTATAATTTTTTGTTGAGGGGGAACATTACATAATTGATAGGGAGAAACAGCCGAGAATTTTTTAAATCGCATTTTTTTAATTTAAACCCTTAAATTTCATTTTATTTGCCAACTATAATTATTATTTGTTTTTTTGGATGCAAAAATAGTATAATGGATAGAGAGAAACAACTGAACAATCTGTATCAGAAGCAAGGCAGAGCGACTCAATTCAAGAGTAAAGCAGCGAGAGATAAATGGCTTCAGAAAGAAATTGATGATCTTGAAAGAGTTCTTTCTTCTAACAAAAATCAGGTCAATTATAGTTATGAATTTCATTTCCCAAATTGTATGTTCAGTTTTTTATTTTTCCAATAAAAAAAAAGAAAAAGAATAATGAAACCAGTAGTCATAATTGCATAATAAAGGGTTAATAGAATCTCAATTTTTTATAGTTGCATAATTAGGAAACTATGGTAATTTTTATCTTAGAACTGAGAAATCGCTCTTTTCATTTTATTTTTGTAATTTTATTGTTCAGGATGCGAAACTACTGGATGAAATTCAGAATCTGAGAGTTGAAGAGCGTAATTTAGAAATACAAATCAAAGAGAAAAAAGCAGAAGCAAACAGGCTACAATCACTCATTGGAAATGATAAATTTAATTATGCGACTCTTAAAAAGGAGAGAGATGAGCTACAAGACAAGAGAAAGTACGAAAAAATCTTACTCTTATTTTTAAATATTTCTCTTCTTTGCATATAGGCCCCTAGAAATTTGGCTTATTTGCATATTTATTATTTTGTACTGATGTTTCTATTTTCAGGAAATTATGGAAGGAAGAAATGGAGCTTGCGAATGAGATTGACCGGCTCAAATCAGAAATTGTTAAGGCACAAAAGAGTCTTGACCATGCCATGCCTGGCGTTAGTATTTCTTGCAATATTTTATTATTATTCTTACTTTCTTTTTTTGAATAATAATTATTACTTTTACTAAATTCATACTATTAATTTTAGCAATTATTTTATGGACCCGTTCTTCATTTAAAATGTAGACATAATTAACTTAATTCACCTTTTGTTTTTTTATTACGTCTCACCTAATCTTGAAATTAAGCTACTGTTTAACTCCCGATCCAGCTTTAATTATTATAAAAGATTCAAACCAAGACTGCTTCTATTACGGTTGGAAGTATTTGAATTTCTATTTGTGTCTCTGAGACTTTTCTATTTTACTTTGGTGATTGCTTAATGTTTAATTAAATAAATTGATTAGAATACAAGAAGAGGGTTGAATTTGGTAAATAGAATAGCACAGATACGTGGAATGAAGGGCGTATTTGGCCCAATTTTGGAGCTTATTGACTGTGAAGAGAAATTCTTCACTTCTGTTGAAGTCAGTGCAGGAAATAGGTAATGTAATTTATGAATTAATTACTTTATTTATTCAACTCAGCCTTAAATATCGTGCAATTAGATCCCAAACAAGCCTAGAGAAAAGCAAGAAATGCTTCATAAATTCTGTTATTTAGGAAAATTTACAAAAAGCTCCTACCTTATGCCGAAACTGCAAAAAAAAAACTTTATTATTGGAAATCGCAAGAAATCCCTACATTTTTTCAGAAATTGCGAAAACAAAACCCTGCATTTATTGGACCCTTTTTTTTTGCAATTTCCGCAATAATCCAGCAGTAAATTTCGCTTTATTATTTCTTTTGATTTTGAAGGCCTAACATAGTTTATTCGAAACAGGACAAGAAAAAAAAAACAGAAAAGGACCAAAACTCATAAATACTATTATTGACATTTAATTATCTATTTTAATTTTGAGGGCCTAACATATTATTTATTTCCCGTCCACAGTTTATTCCATGTGGTGGTAGATAATGACGATACGTCGACTCAAATAATAGACGATTTAAAAGCAGAAGATGGGGGCAGAGTGACATTTATACCCCTGAATAGAGTCAGAGTTCCTGATATAAATTACCCTTTAAGCCCTGATGTTGTACCGCTCTTGAAGAAACTGAAGTTTCAGTCTGAGTATAATCCTGCTCTTAAACAGGTACCAGATTTGACTTACCTTTTGATTGTTTTCCTTTTTTTGTTTTTCTTAAACATCATAATCTAAAAATTCCAATTAAGAAAAAGCAAAAAACAATCAGTACTGTAGTGCCAAATTGAAATAATTGGTTTGAATTCTCAAAGGGAACTTACTTTGATTTGATGGAAATAATAGAATTTTCTCATCATAATGAAACTTTGATATCCATCTCTTGTTAAACACTTAATAATCATAATTTGTTATTTATTTATTTATTTATTAGGTGTTTGGAAGAACAGTTATATGTCGTAACTTAGACATTGCAACAAAAGTTGCTAAAACTAACGGACTTGATTGCATCACATTGGAAGGTTCTATTCATTCTATAAACAATTAAATTTACTTTTTACTCATTTATCAATTTATCTTCATTGCTACACTTCAAAACCTTCACGGCTTCACCTTTCATACTGTATTTATACTTAAAATATGTTCATCACAGCCTTGATGACCCTAGCAAATATTCTCTTATATATTATTTAAATTTTGTAATTTCTCAACTAAGCAAGAAATATTTATTTAATTTTTATAATTATGAATTTTTTGGTTTATCAGGCGATCAAGTAAGCAAGAAAGGAGGCATGACCGGTGGATACTATGACTACAGACGCTCCAAGCTGAAATTCGTCAAAATTATAAGAGAAAACAAAACATTAATTCAAGAAAAGACTCAACAATTAGAAGAAATTGGAAATGAACTCAAAGATATCCTTCCCGTTATTGTTCTTCCATAAATTAATTAATTTATTTCCCTACCAAAACTGATTTTTGTATGTGGATTTGATTTTTGTACATGGATTCTATTGTTTGTTTGTTTCTTTAACTTGTTCAAACGGATAGACAGTGAAATTACGAAATTGGTGACAAGGCAGCAGCAAATGGATGCTGACAAGGATCACGAAAGAACCGAACTTGAGCAAATCAAGAGTGATATTGCTAATATGACTAAACAGAAACTTTCTTACACCAAATCACTTGAAAAGAAGGTTAACTTTTTAATTATTTTTTTTCTCTATATAGTAATCTCTTTCTTTAATCAGTTATGTCTAATATAATCTTTGTGACTTACTCATAATTATTTTATTTTATTTTTTTTGCAGCAAAAATCACTTGCAAACATAAGAAACCAAATCGAGCAAATCAGAGCGGGAATCTCAATGAAACAAGCCGAAATGGGGACAGATTTGATCGACCAATTAACTCCTGAAGAAAAACACCTTCTCTCGAGACTCAACCCTGAAATTACAGAGCTCAAAGAGATGCTTCTTCACTGCAAAACTCGCCGAATTGATGTGAGTCATAAATATTTAAAAATAAAAGAATAATTGTTCGAACAAATATTTCATTTCAATGTTTTCTTGTGGTCTTGTTTGTCGATATGTTGGACCTGTGATATCAATTGAAAGTAAACCCTGTATAAAAACGTTTTTGAGCATGGTTTTACCTGTATGGTTCCGATATCAAATAAATACTCAAAAAATGCTTAGTTTTAGTATATAATAGAAAACAAAATTGCTTAGTTTCAATATATACTCAAAAAACGATCACGCTTAGTTTAAATATATATACTCAAAAAACAAAAATGCTTAGTTTCAAATTTTCAACTTTTGTTATATTCAAATCATATTCTGCCTAACATGAATACTCCCAAATTTAATTTCAACACATAACTAACTAACTTTTGTTTGTCTAATTTCTTGTCTTTTTCATTTTCTTTTTATTTTATTCAATTTCATACAGATTGAAACAAGAAAGGAGGAACTAGAAACAAACTTATCAACCAATCTCGTGAGGCGCCAGCAAGAGCTCAAAGCCACAATAGCAACAGCTGATTCAAGCACGCTTAAAATCGAAGAGAATTCCAAAAAGCAGGAACTGAATGAGTCTAAAAAAACTGTGGATGAGTTGATTTACGAACTCAAACGTGAGCTTTAAATTTTAATTTTTGAACTCTTGAAACAAATTGGTTTGTTTTTGTTATGGATGTGTTTTTTGGTTATTATGAATTGTTTTTTTTTCGTATAGAGACTACAGATGAGATGGATAAACTGGCAAGAAACAGGGAGGCTACTAAAAGAAGCAAGGAGAAGCTGAAGGTAACAAAACAAATTTTTTTTTTTATAAATAAATAAAATAATAAAAATTTCCACATTTCATGTATAGTTAAGACTTGAGATTTACAGACTTCCATTTATACCTTTTCAAAACCTCCAACTCTCACCATGCATTCTATATGCATTATATTTGAGGTTTTGTAATGGACAGTTTCAAGAAATCAGGTTATAATTGGCATTCCCTTGTTTTGCAGGGGCATATATGATATTTAAGGTCTTACGGGGGCATATACGTAATTACTCAACATTTTCTTTCTTAATTATTATAGGAGGAAGAAATGAAGCTTGAGCAGATATTCAGAGAAGCAGCGAGAGAACTAGAGCAATTAATGGATGATAGAACGGGCTATCTTGCCAAGCATGCGGATCGCATGAAAAAGATCCGTGATTTAGGCTCTTTGCCTTCTGACGCATTTGAATCGTAATTATTTAATAAATTAATCATTTTTTAGAACTTGGTTGAAAGTTGATTGTTCTTTTTAGTTTTTAATTTGTATTTTTTCATGCTTATTTGGGTTTTTTTTGAGGAAAAAAAAAAGGAATAATGGTGAAAATTAGTAGTACAAATGACGAGCCAAAATTGAAAAGCTTGGTAAATTCTCCCAACGTATTTTATTTAGATTGACACAAAAGGTTGCGAGAAGATAATATGTTGCTGCTTTTATTTATTCATTCCATTTTGTAATTAATCTTATAATCCTCATTGTTTATAGGCATAAGAGGAAGAACAAGAAACAATTGAGACAAATGCTTTACAAATGCAATGAAGAGTTGAAGAAATTTAGCCATGTGAATAAAAAGGCTCTTGATCAATATGTCAGCTTTCTTGAACAGAGAGAGCAAAAACAAAATGAACACAAGATATTTGATGCTAGCGATGAGGTAATAATAAATAAGTCAAAATTAAAAAATAATAATTAATATTTTTATAGAAATTGACTTATCTGCCGCTCATAATTGTGCAATTTAGCCTCAATTAAGCTTCAAATTGTACTCGTTTGGTTTGTAATTTGCAATGAAGTAATAAAAAAGGTTACAAAAATTTGACTTATTTACTCCTCATAATTGTGCAATTCAGTCTCAATTAAGCTTCAATTGTACTTTTTTTTAAATCTTAATTCCACTATTAAATATAATCTAAATTCAGTTCATTTGCCAAGCACTGTTACTACGATAAAATCAGGGCTTTATGTCACAATTTATTGATTTATTTACCATATTTAATTTGTGGTGGTGCAGAAAATTAATGAGTTAATATCAGTGTTGGATCAAAGAAAAGATGAGTCGATCGAGCGCACATTTAAAGGAGTCGCGAAGCATTTCAGAGAGATTTTTTCGGAACTTGTTCAAGGCGGCCATGGAGAACTAGTCATGATGAGGAAAAAGGTTTGTTTATATTTATCAAAATATTAATTAAATCTTGTTTTATGGTATATGGAACTTTACTGTTGTATCAGTTTCTGTATGTGATGTAGTATGCTTTTTATATTTTCCAGTTCCGTATTTATAAGTTTTTTAATACTTTTTGCCGTAAGAAAGTGTCATTTATGGAAGAATTTTCAGATCTTTATTTATTTATTTTATTTAGGGTTTCTTTCCACATTCCATGAAAATTAAGTCCAAGTAAGTTCATTTGGTAGAAATAATCCTCGAACCTATGTAAACATATACATTTAGGGTTTCGGGTTTATTTTTGCACATAAAATGTAAATTGAGTGTATTAGTTTGAAGTATAATTTACATTTTAAGGATGGTGATGACGATGATGATAATGATGACGATGATGGGTCCCACGAGCCGGTTCCAAAAGGAAGAATTGAAAACTTTATCGGTATTAAAGTCAAGGTATTGTATTATTTATTTATTTATTTCCTCAAAAATCATAACAATCAAAATCTCATGTCTCGCACATATTTTTCAACATCTCTTCCATAGTACCTTTGAATCTACCTTTTATTATTCTCTTACTTCCCTCAAAAAATCATAATAAACCATTAATTTCAATCAATTTACTAATAAACCATTAATTTCAATCAATTTACATTTATTTAAACTACCATTTCGTTAAAGTCAATGTATTTTATATTCTCCCCTCGAAGAATCACAACAAAGCATTAAAACCTCATATTTCACACCGATATTTCACAACATTTATTTTTTCCTTGCCAGGTGTCATTTACGGGCCGAGGCGAGACAAAGTCAATGAAACAGCTGTCAGGCGGTCAAAAGACGGTTGTAGCCCTAACCCTAATTTTCGCCATTCAGAGATGCGATCCCGCTCCATTTTATCTCTTTGATGAGATCGACGCGGCTTTAGATTCTAAGTACAGGACATCTGTCAGCAGTATCCTTTTCTTTTTAAATATTTTCTTATTTATTTACTTCTTTTAAGATGAGAAAATGAGATTAGGAAGTATTTAAAAAATGATTGAAATTGAGATTTATCATAGAAAAATGTTGATTAAAATAGATTAGGATATTGGAATTTAAGGGCGTTACTAGTCTTAAACTAACAATGGTTTTTTTTTTTTTTGCAAATTTTACTACAAAAAGATAACATGTTTCTGTCATTGCTATTTATTTTATCTCAAAACATGTTGAACCCTAACTTGTGGGTAGATATGATACGGAGGCTTGCTGACATGGCGAATACGCAGTTCATAGCGACGACTTTCAGTCCGGAGTTAGTCAAAGTTTCTGACAAGATTTACAGTGTGACTTATGAAAATGGGGTTAGCCATATAAATGTCATTTGACAAGGGTTTAACTCGTAAAATCACCATTAAACTTTCTCATCTCGTCCCTAGCCTCTGCAAATAGTTCTTTCAAATGCGTTAATTTCCAAGGACTAACTTGCAAAATTAACTTGGACGTTCTTCTACTCAATCTCCATCAACAACCAGAACAGCGCTGGATTCTTACCGGTATTGTAACAATTTAGGACCAATAGATTCAGTTAATGTATGAGCTCAAATTTAAATCCTTATTTTTATTTTCCAAACAAACTCTAAAAATCTGTTTAATTACGATGGCTAGTCGTCGGAGTCTCATGTCAGCAGGCCCGGCCATCAAATTCTTGTGTTGCATTACTACGATTCGACTCTCGCTTTCTTAGAATTTGTTTTTTAGGTCTTTGTTAGGTTTTTAATGCGGTAAATATTTTGGTTTAATTAGGGGCTATATGTCTAGCCGGTTTATTAGAATGTTGATAGTAGTAGCTTGTTAATTGAGGCTTAACAAGCTTTGAGGGGGGTTATAGCTTTACCATTTTAAATTATTGTTAATTTAAAAAAAAATGGTTATGCATTCTAATGAGAAAAGCTGAATTGATCTGATTTTAGAAAAATAGTTTCTCCATCCTAACAGAATAGACTGTTTTATTTGATCTGATTTCAAAATTGAATGGCTTGGCTTAAGTTCCCATTTTTATATGGATTCTTGATTTTTAATTTTTTTACATGTAATGTGCCATTTATGTATTTTTTTTATGCATTTTGATGTAAGGAAATATAAAATTGTATATTGAAATGTATTATAGTATTTTGATACGTAAAAGATGGAAAATTATATAATAATACACCAGAAATTACATTTCGGTATATTGTCTCTTGAAAATGTGCAATGATATACGCACAAATTATATGTTTGAGCTACAAGAAATAATGATATGGGACCCTCTACATGATATGATCCATGACATGAGATAACTGCTTTGTACGGTCATACATTAATTTTGTGAGATTTTGCATCTGCATATTCTCACAAAATTATTAAGGTTTATTAACCAATTAAATTAATAATGGCCAAGCAAATAAGTATGAGTTAAGTAACAGAACACAAAGACTGTGCGCAAGCTACAATACAAAATATACTCTTCTCCTTGATATAGTATAAAAGTAGTTAAAACTATTGTAAAATATAAATGAAACGTATATATCGGTTAGAAACTTTAGAACAGAACAAAAACGAAGAAAAAAATAATCATCTTTATGTGAGATATTGGAATGAACTAAAATGAAAACAATAAGTTTGAACCTGATATCACCATGATCGACCCTGATATTTACATTGATGATGTAGACCAAGATGAAATTATAGGTCGAAATCTATGTGATGGTCTTCACTCTCCTTCAGGCATAGAGGAGGGAGAATATTATTATTCTGATAAGAATTATAGTGAGAAATATTTTAAGTGAGAAGAGGAAGGTGTTGTTATGCGGATAGTTTTTCTGTTCAAAACTGAAACCGGTTGGAATTATTCTTATGATCAACCAATTACGGGCTATTATACCTCTCCAAGAGTGAATCAACTTAGGTGCATTTTTTCATATCTCAAGTTCTTTATGCAATTCATACATAACGTCGGGGCTCTTACGAAATTTCTTTGTTCTTTTTTATCTCAAATAAAACCCATAACAGTGGGACAGTGAGTAATGAAATGGCTGGCATTCTTTGGTTTGTTATTGTTGGTTTTGAAGGATAATTGAATGCATATAATTGTAAATACCGAAATTGATATAAACTTATTGTTTTGTTTAAGGGATTATGTTATATGTGCAGTGGTGAATCCTCCAATTCGTGCATTCTTATAAAATACATTAATCAATCAATCATACTGTTTTATGTTCTTACATAGATAAATTAGCAAATAAATGAATTATCAATTTCATGCACGGGAAAATATCTTATATCTCAATGTCCCTAAATCAATCATACCCTTTACATGTTTTTACGTAGTATTTTGTGCAATTAATTGTCAAAATCAAATGAACTCCCAACCCTAATTTAGCCTCGAATTAAATTGCGAAAGAAATCGAGTGATTAAATTAGATATTTTTCTTTACTTTTTATAGAAAAAGCTGTCAACCTCTCATTGTTTGCACGTAAACACAACAGAGTTTGACTTTGAAATGGAATGGATTCTCATTCAGGATAAGTATGAGAGGAGCAGATCAACCTTAAACAAGGTACTTTCGATTCAATTAGCAACTCTTTTTATTTATTTTTCTTTTTTGTGAATATAAATTTGGAGGCACCCGATTCTAAATTTTGTGCCGGCCTTTAGTGGTTATAAGTTCAAAATGATTGTGACATGAAAAGTAAAGGTGTTTCCTTGTTGTAAATTGTGCACATGATATTCTTGTATCTTGTATGAATTATTATTATTATTATTATTATTATTATTATTATTATTATTATTATTATTATTTTTCTTTTTGCATATTCATTTTTAAGAGAATGATGTTAATTTTAGGGGGGAATATTATGCATTCACATGAAAACGGTTTGATTGATCTGATTACAAAATTGACTGGCTTGGCTTCAGTTGCCCATTTTAAATCTTGTTTTTTATTTTGACATACCATTTTTGTCTTGTTATGCTCTTTCGTGTTTGGAAATATAATACGGTATATTTGACATATATAATATTTTTTGTATATATACATAATATATTGAAAAATATTTAATAATATATGTAGAAGCTATGTTTTTTGTGTATTGTTTATTGAAAATGTGCACACACATATACATGCCATTACATTGTCTTTGTGGGATTTTACATGCATATTTTTACAACATTATTGAGAGTTATCAAACAACTATTGTCATAATGGCCAGGCAAAATAAATATGAGTTAACTCACAAAAAGAATACACAAACAGTGTGCCCAAACCACAAATAATATTTATTCTTAATAGTATAAAAGTCAATAAGATTCTTGTAACAGATTAAATGAAATGTTTATATGGGTTAGAACCAGTGTTATAAATAGCGGTACTATTGCGTGCAAACCAGTGTTTTAAATAGTGGCGCAATTACGAATTTCAAGCATAAAACGCAATACGCAATGAAAATATAGTTAAAATAGTGTTTTGAACACTACGAACGCTATAGCGGTCAAATAGCATTGAAATAGTGGCTATAGCAGCCGCTATAGCGTTCAAAGTGTTAGTTTTGTATTTTTTGCTTATTTTGGATAATTAATATTCGTATGTTTATTTTGGATAATTATGTGGTATGTTTAGTTATGGATAATAAACTTTGTATGATATTTTATGATAAATAATTATACTATTTTATTTAATATTTATGGTATTTGGATTTTTTTTTATATTAAAATTTTATTATGATCATATTTTTATCATTAATATTTTTAAAAAATTTTACGCAAATTATAAATTATATTGTACGTCCGCTATAAGGCTATAGCGTCGCTATAGTGCCCGCTATCGTAATCCGCTACAAATAAAGTCAGTATGTTATATCGCTATTTAAAACATTGGTTAGAACAAAAACAAAAAGTAACAAAAAAATTACAATCTTCTTTACATGAGATACGGAAGGAACTAAAATTTATACAATGGGTTTGAACCTGACCAGTGGTGGATCTTGACCCAAATCGTTAGAGAATTGTAATGAAAATGTACCAAAATCTTAGAGTGGCAGTGTATATATAATTTATAAATCTATCACAAAATACACTATATATATACTAAAACTCCAAAATGGGAGGGGGGAGGGCAACCCCCTAATCTGTATTAAGATTTGTCACCTGATATCACCATGACAAATCCTTAGATGTACATAGACGACATCGGACCAGATGAAATTGTAGATCCAAGTCTATGTGGTGATGGTCTTCACTCTCTTTCAGACACGGAAGAAGGAGAATACTTCTAATAATAATTATACTGATAATAATATTAAAGGGCAAGATAAAGATTGTGTTATTGAATGATGAGATATGGAACCGGATAGTAGTTATTCTTGGTATCAGCCCATTATCTCAACTCCATAGATGTATTCTTGAATGTAATGACGGAGCTTAAAATTGATTTTGTAAAAATGTTGGGAGAGAAGAGCAATACATATAAACATATATATTCTGAATTTTATATACACTAGAATTTATTAATATATACTAATTTGTCAAAATTCTAAATTTATTAATATATACTAATTTGTCAAAATTCTAAAAAAGGAGATGACCTCTAGTCCTTATTATGCTTCATCTATGCTTGAATGTGTTTGAATCAGGTCACTTTTGATGTTCCTGATGTATATCCAATTTTCAAAGTCAATCTTACTATGTGATATCCTAGTAATGTGACGAATAAAGTACATTAATTAAATCAAGATTATTACAATCACACTCACAGTTGAGTAAATAAGGGATTATTAATACAAAAAGATGTAAAGAAGAGTATACAACTAATATACAATAAATCCATAGCAGTCGTTCTCAAGATTAATTGGCAAGATGCATTAAAATACTCCTAAATATCTAGGATGCTTATACAACTGTACAAGCTTAGCTTGTCATGTAGACATTTTGGCAAATGATGCTAGGGTTCAAGGTATAGAGATGATCAATAGTACTTTATGGACTCTATTTATAGTTAAATTTTATTTTCATATCTTTATCTAAATCATGTAATGCAATGAACTATTTTTCAAAATTTTCTCTTCGTTTACATTATTTGTATTATCGTCATTGATTTATTTATTATTATTATTATTATTAAAAAAAAACAATTTGCTGTTGTTCATATTGCTTGTGGTGGTAACTGTAATTGACACGTAAGTATTTTAATACATAATAGATTGAAAAAATTATATGTTACTACATACACAAATCACATTTCCCCAAAATATTTCTACTCAAGTCTGAAACTGAACAACAATGATACACAAGAAAAAAATGCAAATTGTCAGGGCCCTATATAAAAAGCAATATTTTTGTTCTCCATGGGCCTGGCCGTACATATGAAACATTTCCTTTGTGAAATAATCAGGAGACCTACCAAATTACCACTCCTAAGTCCTAATCAGACCAGGCCGCCTCGCCTTATACAATTCCCACTTAGAAAGAGAGAAGAGAAGAGGAGGAAGAGAGAATGGGGGCGGGGAGAGAGATGGAGATCACGCTGGAGGGAGTGCGGGACAAGAACGTCATGCAGCTCAAGAAGCTCAACACCGCGCTGTTTCCGGTCAGATACAACGACAAGTACTACTCAGATGCCCTCTCTTCTGGCGACTTCTCCAAACTCGGTCCGTCAGAACTCTCAGTTTTGAACTGTTTTTGTTTCTGGGTTTTGGGTTTTTGAGATTGATTAGATCGGGTGGATTTTGGGTTTGGATTGGGGTTTTGCTTGTTGGGTTTCTGAAATATGATGTATTTTGGGGTTTGGGGGGTTTATATACCTAGTATTGTGTTTGATTTGCTATTTTTTTAGTTTGTGCGATTTATAATGTGTAATTTTATAGAGGGTTTGTTTAGGATTGAAAAAAGAAAATTCTTTTAGACAGGTTTATATCTGCCTATTTGTGTACAATAATTAGTCTACTCGCCCTTGAAGATTGCAACTTTGACCAGTTAACTAAAATTAGTCAGAACCCCTAATTAGAAAGCTTACATCTGTTTATGTTTTTAAGTATGTGAAAAACTTTATGATGATTAGTTAAAATGTTTTTGTCTTTTATTTTTGGATTGTAGCTTATTATAGCGACATATGTGTGGGAGCAATTGCGTGTCGGCTTGAGAAAACGGAAGGAGGGGCAATAAAAGCTTATATTATGACTTTGGGTGTTTTGGCTCCTTATCGGGAGCTTGGAATTGGTATTTTATTTTAGTTTTTAGTTTAATTTTGGTTAAATATGGTACTGTTATGAGCATATATTGTTTTTTCTTTATCTTTTTCGGGTTGTTTGGTGTTTAATTGCATAATTGAGGGTAATCTAGGATGTAATAGAAGTGAAGAATTGGAGCATTAATTGATCAAATATTCCATTAAATTGATTTTTTATTTGACAAAAAGTGAGGAATTGGAGCATTAATTGATCAAATATTCCATTGAATTGTTCATTTATTCAAGTAAATTGATTATTTATTCAACTAAAAGTGAGTATATTGGAGCGTTAATTGATCAAATATTCCATCAAATTGATTATTTATTCCACAAAATTGGTCACAAGTTCCATTGAGTTGTTATTGACCAAATATTCCATCAAATTGATTATTTATTCCACTAAACTGGACATGAGTTCCATGTCATAGTTAACATGACACACCTTATTTTACATTATTTTGCAGGAACAAAATTGTTGAATCATGTGTTGGATCTTTCCGCAAAGCAAAACATATCAGAAATTTACCTACATGTTCAGACAAATAATGAGGATGCGATTGCCTTTTATAAGAAGTTTGGATTTGAAATAACTGAAACAATTCAGAATTATTATGTGAATATCACTCCGCCTGATTGCTATGTTGTTTCCAAGGTTATTTCTCGTGTTAATACGCCCAAAAAATAATTATGAGGTGTTTATTTTTTTTCCCTTTTTTTGTCTTATTTATTTATTTCAGATAAAAACTCAGAGAGATTAATTTAGGTTTTCTGGGATTATTTTTGTTGTCAAGTGGAAAAATTGCATGTTTTGGTGATATTTAATGGGTGTGTCTTAATGTTTTTTAGTTGTGAAAACATTTTCAAATTGGTGTTTTGATCATTCAATGTTTTTCGTTGCTCGATTTTTCCGTTTTGATCCAATGTTAATTTGTACACTGTATTTGATGAAGATGTCTAGAAGGTGTTCTCAATCTTTTGATCAAATTTACTATTAGGGTGCAAAATATAGCAGGACGATTAATATTTGAGCCATTAGATCATACATTATTTGTACCCTTAAAACTGTAAGAAAAAACATTTTTAGAAAGCCAATTTTTTTTATCATTTTTGTTTAGAAGAGAACTTGTCCATACAGATGATGGTCATGCAAAAAAAGTGTCCAACTAATATAGAAAGATAAATTGTGCGCAAAGATCTATTCTTCCCGTTTTTCTGGTATCAAGGCAAAGCTGTTAGAAGCCTTGTAACATCTAAAATGAAATTAGTAATTTTTTTATGAGGGAAAAATAGATAAAAATCATCTTTTCTTAGGTATTGGAAAGAATCATGAGTAAAATAATCTAGTTTTGATGTTATTAGAAGCCTTGTAACATCCAAAATGAAATTAGTATTTTTTTATGAGGGAAAAAAGAATAGATAAAAATCACCTTTTCTTAGGTATTGAAAGGAATCATGAGTAAAATAATCTAGTTTTGATTAACTACATGTTTTTGTTTTTTCATTTTAAAAATTTGCTTGCTCAATGGTTAAATGAAGTCAATTTGTGATTGTTGGGCTATTAGAAGGATATATGCAAAAAAGATTATATAGTAACGGTTGGGTCACCATATTTAATAAAGTTTCAGTGTTCTCCCATTACCTACATAGAAATGTTTTTTCCAATTTTTATATTTCTTTTATTGTAAAAATATTACCTAATAAAAAACACTCGTTATAGGAACTCTTGAATGCTTTGGGTTGTAAATTTAGTATGATGGGTTAACTTAAAAATTCATGCAATGCACGTCTTGCATCTTGTACCTTCATTTAAAAATTTCACGTTATTACATGATAATATAACCCAAGATACTTCATTATCACCATAACATAATGGATATAAAAAAAAATGTATTTGATAATGTATATTTAGTAGGATAATGAATATACATGAGAAAACTAAAGACAATATAAAATATCGCCTCAACTTGGCATAGTTTTTCAAGAATTTGGAACTAGATCTGCAAAAGCAAACAAATAGTAATTATTTGGGTTAGTAAGCTGAAAGTTTATTGTATGAACAAAGACGTCTAATCAGGTTGCTTCTGCTCACAAGATTGTTTGACCAAGTCATGCTGGAATCTGGATTATGGAACTTGTCAGGTTTCTGTTCTCTCGACACTTAAGACTAAGAAGGCATAATGTATTGGATTGCATTGAGTTATTTTCAGGTCAATTCAGATCAGATTTGTACCGTCTCACTAAAAATGTGACATAACCAACCTGCTGCCTTCATTCGCGAATTTCGCAAGTTCCCCTTACATTGCAACTAAATTGACGTTCATATTATTGTTCAAGAATTCAAAAAGAGCACTGTGGTTAGTTTCTCACTAAGAGTACTAAATCAGCTTCCAAAATTTGCAAAATTAGGATTTGTATCTTTATTAGCTTGAACAAAAAGTCGTTGAAACCAAGGTACTTGGTCATACTTGTATGTTTTGCTAAATGAAACTTCTACACATCCAGATATTGGTTATGTAAAGAAAATGTGACTTAACCAACAAGTATGATTAATTTCTACTTTTGAGCAGTTAGATCATACATGTTATATGTTTCCCTTAAAACAGTATGAAAAAACATTTTAGAAAGCCAATTTATTTTATCATCTTTGCTTAGAAGAAAACATGCCCATACAGATAACTGGTCATTCAAAAGATGTGTGAGAAGAGAAATAATAAAGAAAGATAAATTGTGTGTGCAAAAGATATATTCTTTTCGTTCTTCTAGTATAAAAGGCAAAGCTATTAGGAGCCTTGTAATATACAAAATGAAATTAGTATATGTGTTTGTGAGGAAAAAAAGAATAGACAAAAATAATCTCTTTTCTGAGATATTGGAGGGAATCATGAGTAAAATAATATAGTTTTAATGAACTACATCATTATGTTCTTTCATTTTAAAATTTTGCTTGCTTAATGGATAAATGAAGCCGATTTGTGATTGTTGAGCTATTAGAACGATATGTGCAAAAGAGATTATATACAAATCTTTGGGATAACATTTTTAGTAAACTTCCACTGTTCTCATTACCTATCAGATATTTTACCCAATTTTTATATTAATTTTTTCTTGTAAAAAAAGATTTATCTATTAAACAAACAGTCGTTAAAGGAACTCTTGAGTGTTAATAGTTGTAAGGCTTAATTATTGTTTTGTGGTGGTCCGAGAATTCATGCACGCCTTGCATCGTCTTATACATTCATTTTAAAATTACTACTTTTGAGCAATTAGATCATACATAACATGTTTCCCTTAAAACTGAGAAAAAAATTTAGAAAGCGAATTTATTTTATCATTTTGTTTAGAAGAAAACTTGTCCATACAGATGATGATCATGCAAAAAAAGGTGCGACAACTAATAAAGAAAAACTGTGTGTGTGCAAAAGATCTATCCTTCTCTTCTTCTAGTATAAAAGGCAAAGCTGTTAGAAGCCTTGTACCATACAAAATGAAATTAGTATATTTATTTATGAGGGGATAAAAGTAGATAAAAATCATCTCTTTTTGAGGGATTGGAGGGAATCATGAGTAAAATAATCTAGTTTTAATTAATTAAGGGCTCGTTTGGTATCGTTGCCGTTTTCTGTTTTCTGTTTTTTTTCTCCAGAAAAAAAAACAAAACGTGTTTGGCAAAATGACTATGTTTTTATTTTTTTCTATCCAAATGGCAAAAAATAAATAGGATTTTGGAAACAAGAAAAAGTTGTTTCTTCTTTTTTGTTTTTCACTGCCAAATCTATAAATGTCCGAAACCACATGAAAATAATATGATAGCACTAAAAAAGAATATTGACCTTAAAATATTATATTGCGCTAAAAAAGGTAAGTTGGCATAAAAAATAGTATATTCATATTAAAAAGGAATTTTGACCATAAAACTTTATATCCACTAAAAAAAGGTAAGTTGACACTAATTAAAAATATTGACCCTGAAACTTTATATTGCAGTAAAAATAAAATAACTTACCACTGAAAATAATGCAATGATACCGAAAAAAGTTTATTAATACGAAATCTTTATATTCACACTGAAATGTTATATTGACACTATAAAAGATATATGCCGATATTAAAATGATAGATTAACATTTTTAATACTAAAAATGATATATTGACATTAAAAGTGTTTTATATACTAAAAAAACAGTATTTTGATACACGAAAAATAATATATTTTCACTGAAAATAGTATATTGACAGGAAAAATGATACATTAATATTGTAAACGGCAGATTGACACTAAATACTTAATATATTGGCATTGAAAACATCATATTAACTCTAAAACTGATTGCTGAAAATAGGATATTAATACTCAATAATGATAAATCAACATTATAAACGGTACATTGATATTGAAAATGATATATTGGTACTTAAAATGGTATATTAACGCTGAAAATATTATGTTGATACTATAAATGGCAAATTAGCGCTGAAAACTTGATATATTTGCGTTGAAAATGTTATAAATGTACATTTGATAAAATAATAACTAGGAAAAATATTATCGGTTTTGAAAACAAAAAATAGCTTTTTTGAAAACAAAAATAAAAAAACAGAAAACCGATTTCTGTTTTTAAATAATGAAAAATAGAAAAACGGAAATAATACCAAACGAGCCCTAAATATTTTTGTTCTTTCATTTAAAAAATTTGCTTGCTCAATGGATAAATGAAGTCAATTTGTGATTGTTGGGCTTAAAAAAATAGCCCAACAATCACAAAATTAACTATTAGAAGGATATGTGCCAAAAAGATTGTATAAGACAGCTGGCCTATCATATTTAGTAAAGTCTCAGTGTTCCGATTATCGACATCAACTTTTTTCCATTTTTTATAAATTTTTTTCTTGTAAAAAAAGATTATCTATTTAAAGAAATACTTGTTGAAGGAACACTTGAGTGCTTTGGGTTGTAAATTTAGTATAATGTGTAAGAGGGTTTTTTTTTTTTTTTTGAAAAATGAACTCAGGAGTTTTTGTTGATGCAATTATATTAAATTATATAATTAAATAGAAAAAACAGGAGTTTTTGTTGATGCCAAGAGGATTGGCATTTATAAAATACATAAACTAGAACCTAAAGCTGAATAAATTTTCAGCCCAATGCTATCCTATCCCCAATGGCTAAATAAAGAAATAAGAAAAATAAAAAGAGAAAAAAAATAAAATGAAAGGTAACAAAAAATAAAATAGACTGCTTCTCTGCTCTCTCTTCCGCTCTAGTGTGCTCTACTTCATGTTTGAATATCTTCGTGTAAGAGAGCTTAATTATTTTATTTAATAGAATCTTGATGAGACAATCGCCTCCGAAAACTTCAAAAAAAAAAAAAGAGCTTAATTATTGTTTTATCATGATCTGATAATTCATGCACGTCTTGCATCTTATATCTTCATTTAAAATTTTCACATCATTACACCCGACAATACAACCTAAGATACTTCATTATCAACATAACACAATGGATATAAAATAAGAGAGCTGATACTGCACGACGGGTACTGTAGCGACCTTGTAGTGACGGTATATACAAACATATGAACTGAAAACAAACAGTATATAAAATTTATTCTATAAAACAATATATATTTAAAAAATGACGAAATATCATTTATTAAATGTGACTTAACCAGCAAGGAAAGACACAAATTGTGCTTACAAAAAAGATTCATTCTTCTCTATATATTTTATATATTTGTTTATGAGGGGAAGAAATAATACTCTTGCTATATTGTAAAAAACCTTCATTATTGTTAAGAAATTAAAAAAGAACACGGCAATTAGTTTTTCATTTACATCAACTCAGCAAATTTACTAAAATAGAAGTGACGAAATATCATTTATTAAAGTCCTTCAAGTCGAATAGAAAGATTGCTAAAGCCAAGGTGTATGGTAAATATTTACTTTTTTCAACAAAACTTTTACCATGCAGATAATGGTCATGCTAGAAATATGTGAAACAACTAACAAATGATCCAAGTTGTGTGCTCAAGATCTATTCTTCTCTTTGTTGTAACATAAAAGCTATTAAAAACCTTGTAGCATACGAAATGAAATCTATAGATTTGTTAATGAGGGGGAAACAAATAAAAACAACTTTTTTTCGAGACATTGGAGAGAATCATAATCAAAATAATCTAGCTGACATGAGAGAATTGTAGATGAAGCTTACTTAGAGAATCTTCAAATAACTTCAAAAGATCCTCAACCAACTGAGACAAGTCTTGGATCAAGTGAAGGATGATAAAACGCACCATTGAGATTAGTTGAAGTTTTTCAAAATAAATTTGTTTTTGTATTTAGTAGAAGAGAAATAATAATAATAATAAATATCTTGTTACAAGTGGTGCACAAGTGGTCACAAATAATTAGACTGATTAGTCATGTGACATATAATCTAGAATGAAAATAATTCAATAGAATAATTATTATGATATTTAACACATGTTTTTCTAGATTATTCTTGAGTCTTTGGATACATGCATTGTGTTGAAATATGTGCATGGGACAATGTGATATTTATTAGTTAGAGTCCATGAATCATATTGAGAATTAAAATTCATGAACTTATCAACATGTATGTATTAATGATGATGTATCCTTAAAGCCTATATAAGACCAATGTTTGAAAGAACATAAGATCATTAAAAAAAATCATTTTTATCATATTTTTCTCTTCTATAAATCTCAATTCCTCCATTAACAATTCTAGATCAAGACTTCTTTGAATCGGCCCTAGTTCTAAGGGGTTGACTTCAAGTTATGCATCTTGCCGTCAACTATAACTCGAGATATCCTGGAAGGAAGTTCGTCAAGACCCGTTTTGCACAATTAGGAGACGAATTAAGCTTAAAGGACAGCTTTATTTCTTGAAGCGCTCGAGATAAACGAATTTCAGATTTTGAGTTTTTGTGCGACAGTTGTCTTTATATAACAAAACCGGTTTTAACAGGAGATTCGACATATTAACACCAACATTAGTTTCATTTATACAATAATTTTGTAATTTCTTTTTACTTTAACATCGTTTGTATTTATTTGTGGAGTAGATCTAATAAAGAGAAAATGTTTTTATGATTTGATTTTTGAAGACATGATTTTATTGTGATTATTTAATTCTGAATAATTTGTTTGCGTGATGTAAAAATGGGATCAATATGTTATTGTAGACTTGATATACAAAAGAAGTGTGAGTTCTCCAGTGATGTTCATTGAAAAAAAAAAGTGTTTTCTCCTGACATATATATTAAATTAATTTGAGGTCACATCCTGATTTTCAACGTATCATTAGTCAAGCTTGATCGACCCAAATAGGTTCTTCTCTCTTCATCAAAGAATATCTTTCTAAAGTAGGTAGATTACGAAGAGATCTGACAACTTGGAATGATCAGAAATCAAGATTCAAAAATATTTTCCTTATGAGATCTAAATCCACCATACAACTTTTTGACAAAGCTGAGGAATCTAGACCACTTTCTTCTCTTGAATTCCGGTTTCGTATTTCACTACGTGAACACATCTACAGCCTTACATTTGCTCAAGAATCGAAGTGACAGCAAAGATCCTCGTGTCTATGGCTAAAGTTGGGCGATCAAAACACGAGCTACTTTCATAACATAGCCTTGAGTAGAAAAAAGAGAAACCACATCTCTTCTCTGACAATAGGTGACTCTATCATCCATAACACCTCTCAAATTGTCTCATTCTGCACTTTACACTATAAAGACATACTAGGTCAATACACTCAAACGGCAGCCTTTTCAAATTTGGAATTGAGCACTAGTATAGATCTTTCTTCCCTGACTAATCAATTCTCTTCAACAGAAATTGAGAAAGTAGTCTTATCTTTAAAAATGGGGAAATCGTGTGGCCCTGATGGACACCTAGTGAATTATTTCAAAATTCTTGGGAACTTTTGAAAGGAGATGTGATTAAACTTATCAATCTTTTTCATGAAAATCAACTAGATCTTTGGAGGATCAATGAGGCATGCATCACCTTGATCCCCAAGAAAAAAACACCAGTCACAATTGATGATTATAGGCCCATTAGCGTAATTAACACTCCGGTTAAGATAATCACCAAGTTGTTGGCCGAACGCTTACAAACTTTCATGCCTGATTTAATTCATCCAAGGCAAGCGGCTTTCATCAAAAATAGATCCATTACGGAGCTATTTATATTTTCTAGAGAACTCGTCTCTATGGCGCATAAAAAAAAAATTCCATCTATCATGCTTAAGATTGACTTTAAAAAAGCTTTTGATTCCGTTTCCAAGGAATTCATTGATACCGTCTTGCGGAAAAGAGGCTTTCCGGATCTATGGTTGGACTGGATCAAGCAACTATTCATTTCATCATCCTCTTTCCTTAGGGTAAATGGACATGAAGATCAAAAATTCTTTCATCGAAGAGGTCTCCGCCAGGGAGACCCCTTATCACCTCTTCTTTTTTATTTGGCCGTGGATGTAATGCAATCATTAGTTCAACGTGCTTTACCCCTCTTTCAAGAACATGAGTTCTTTGCTCCAAGCTTACTTCAGTTTGCCGATGATACGGTAATTATAATGGAGGCAAATCCTAAAAATATTAAAATGATGATGATGCTACTGGATCTATTTGCATCCATCTCTGAACTCAATGTAAACAGATTGAAGAGTAACTGTGTGCCCATTGCAATTCCGCCCTCATACAAGACAAAAATAGCAAATCTCGTAAACTGCCCTATGTCCGAACTTCCTATTAGCTATCTAGGCTTACCATTCTCCTTCAAAAAACCCAAGAAAATTTTATTTCTCCCCCTACTAGAAAAGGTACAAGCCAGATTGGCTGGTTGGAAAGGTCGTACACTCTATACTGCCGGAAGATTAACTTTAATAAATGCTGTGGTGATGCCCCTCATCCTATATCGCATACAAGTTTTTCTTCTACTTCAATGGTTCATTAACAAGGTGAATCAACTCATGAGGGCTTTCCTATGACGGGGAGACAAAAAGTGTCTAGGAGGCCATTGTTTAATGGCATGGGAGAAAGTCACGATGCCAAAAGACAAGGGAGGGCTTGGTTTCTTGAACTTGAGGAAACAAAACGTCGCGCTTCTCTCTAAATGGCTCTGGATATTAAGAAGAGAACCACAAAGAGAATGATCCACAACATTTCTTAAACTCTATGGAGTACCTTGGCTAACTATTGAAATTGCAAATAACCAAAAGTCTTCCTTCTTCATTAAAGATCTAGCATCCCTAATTCAGCTCTTCAAATATTCAATAGCCTCCAAGGTCAACAATGGTATGAATACAGATTTTTGGGATGATATTTGGCTTGATGAGATGCACCTCAAATTCATCATGCCGGATTTACATAGAGAATTGGAACATGGTCAATTACAGTATCTCAAGTGGTCACTCAAGGACTACAACTACAAAGATACATAAATTCCGACAACTCTTCTCTTGCCCAACAAGCCTTCCAACTTCAAGCTATTATCCAATCCGTCTCTCTCTCTTTGAACAATGATCAAACAATTTGGCGATGGTCACCCAATGGGATTTATAGTTCTAAATCACTATACTCAACCCTACATATCTCTCATACAAACTTCTCTTGGTCCCGTTCACTATGGAAAATAAAAAGTCCCCTTAAAGCGCGCTTCTTTGCGTGACTTCTTGCTCATAACAAACTTCTTACACAACAAAACTTGATAAAAAGGGGCTGGCCTCACATTCCTTCTTGTATCCTATGCTCGCAAGATGAGATTGAATGCATTGATCATTTGTTCCTTCTCTACCCATTAACCTCTTCTATATGGCAGCGACTTGGACTCAACACCAACCCTCACTCTTCTGCTCTTCAATTATGGTTGGATACGAGATTGGGCCTTTTGAAAGAGCACAAGAAAAAATGGGACTTTAAGTGGTTGGCTACTTGCTGGGCAATATGGAGGCTCCGCAACGGAAAAATCTTCAACGACAAATCACCAACGCCAACAGCAGCCATCCACATGGCAACGCAAGATGCTACTGCTTGGTCTCAACTTTAGGAGACAGTCTTAGCCAACAGGATAGCAACTAACCTATCATTCGCATGTATTAGATTTCTGATATGCATTAAAGTGGTTGTTGCTTTTTTTCTTTTCAAATTGATTGTAAATATTTTTGTACTCTTGATTTTAATTATTTAATGGTATCTCAAAAGGAAACCGCCTTAAGAAGCTTCAAAAAAAAAAATAATTTGAGGTTTAGTGGAGGAAATTTTAAGTTTACTTACAGGTTGCCTTCTGCACTCTGCAGCTTATCAGATTTATCTATATTGTTGAAAAATTCCGGAGTCATTATTTTTTCTCCTATATATATCATTCAAGACGTAATTTCTTTGTAAGTTTCTCACAGAATTTGATAAATCAATTTGATAACCTAAATTTTTGGTAGCTACATTTTAGAATATTCTGGTTGTGAAAATATATCTTGCCCCATAAAACCCAAAAATCAAAATATAAAAAATATACCAACTGCCATTGTGAGTCTGGCCATGCTCAATGAAATAAAAAAAATGAAGTCATTCCAACTAGACTAAATTACCCATACAGATGAACAAATGATATATTGGCAAAAAATCAACCTAAAAATTGACACAAATACCTTGGTGGCAGTATGGCCCGTTGATTTAGATGGATTTTACTTGAGTAAAAAATGTCTGCCACGTAAGCATTTTTTGTGTTCCTATCAAATTCCTCCACAAATAATGATCATGCAAGAAAAATGTGAACTAACAAATGACACAAATTGTGTGCACAAGATCTATTAAAAACCATGTAGCATACAAAGTGAAATCTATGGATGTGTTAATGAGAGGAAAAAAAATCTCTTTTGGGATATTGGAGAGAACCACAATTAAAGTAGTGTTCTTGTGATGAGAGAATTATGGATGAAGATCCGGCACACCTGAGGTTCAAATAGTTACGAAAATCAAGTGAAAACACTGGTTGGATCAAGTAGAGACTGGTGAAGGAGTATTTTTTATCATTTTCATTGTTTGAACATGGTATGTCTTAATTTGTGTGATTAGATTTAATAGGGGAAAATATTTAGTGATATGATTTGTTGAAAACATGTTTTGAATTGTGATTTCTAATTTTAAATTTTAATATGTTTTTTATTTTATATTACTGAATAATTTATTTGCTTAATGGGTAAATAAGGTCAATATGTGATTGTCATGCTATTAAAGAGATCTCTAGTGATCCTCAAAAATAATATGTTTGTTCCTGATAGATGAAACTAATTTGTGTTCATCGCACTATAATATCTTATGTATGAGAAACTATTTTTCTCCATTAAACCTCATAATTTATAAAAGAGGTTTAATGGAAAAAAAAAATTGAAGTTTCATTTATGCTTACAGGTTTCCTTCTCCAATCACAAGCAGTTTAAGAACTTGCACAGTTATAAAGAGCCTAATGAACTCATTTCAGTCCAAAAAAAAATAAAGAGCCAAATGAATAACTATTTTAAATCCACCAATCAAAGATACAATCACATATTAAGATTAAAAAACCACTGAATTCAACACAATACAAACATAACAAAAGTTACATAGTACTAGAATCTTCTACTCTCCTACCTATATTTACAATACATCTTAAACAACAAAGTGATTTTAACAAATCAGATAGCCCTTTCCATACAAAAAAATCAACTAGCAGTCAAATGTCCAACCTCAAAAACGACCAACCATCAAAACATAACAAAACAACTCAACCAAGTAGCAAAACATTCACAAAAGCTCCCAGAAAATCTCAAAATTTTAAAAATATATAAACCATTTTTTTACTCGGCATTATGAGTCTGGTAATTCTCAATGAAATAAGGAAAAAATGAAATCCTACTAACCAAACTACTGTACCATACATATAAATAAAATGATATTGGAAAAAGAAATCAACCATAAAATTGACACAAATGCTTAGGTGGTAGTATGGTCCATTGATTTAGATGGATTTTAATTGACTAAAATGTCTGCCAAGTGCCACCTAAGCATTTTTTGTGTTCGTATCATTACTCTACAGAATGGTTACACAAGAAATATGTGAACTAACTAACAAATTGACACAAATTTTGTGCAGAAGATCTATTAAAAACATTGTATGCACAAAGTGAAACCTATAGATTTGTTAATGAGAGGAAAAAACGATTTCTTTCTGGGACATTGGAGAAAGGGAAATTGAAAATCACAACGGAGTCCTGTAGCGCCATTTTATTTATATACTGTTTCTTCCGCATTTCTATATGTTTTTTGTTTTCTATATATTGTTTTCGTTTTTCACGTATATACTGTTTTACGGCCTCTAAAAAAATGAATTTTTATATACTGTTTGTGTTTTCTATGTATTGTTTTCATTTTTTTAACGTATATACTGTTTTTTAAAAAAGAATTTTTATATATTATTTGTTTTTAGTTTATAAAGTTTTTATAGGACCCGTAGCGTAGTATCAGGTCCCTTGGAGAAAACCACAATTAAAGTTGTCTTATTTGGATGAGAGAATTATGAATGTAGCTTCTTAGGTCTTGAGGAGCTCTAAATAGTTTCCAAAGGTCCAGTGAAGATAAAAATTGGATCAAGTAGAGACCGCTCTTACGTATCGTTTGAAATTCATCTTTTTTATATGAGCTTCGATGGATGAGTGTATTTTTATCCTTTTTTTTTCTGAACATGATATGTACTAATTTGTGTGATTAGACTTAATAAGGGAAAGAGTGTTAGTGATTTGATTTGTTGAAACATAATTTGAATTGTGATTTCTTATTTTAATATTTTTTTATTTTATATTTCTGAATAATTTGTTTGCTTAATGGGTAAATGTTATCAATATGTGATTGTCGTCCTATTAAAGAGTTCTCTAGGTGATCTTCATCAAAAATAACTTTTTTCTTCCTGGTAGATGAAACTAACTTGTGTTAGGTTGCTCTGGGAAAGATCTTATGTATGAAATTTTTTGTATAAAAGAGGTTTGATGGAGAAAATTTGAAGTTTCATCTATGCTTACAGGTTGCTTTATGTAGCTAAGTGATCATGTTAAATTTACGTTCTCGTAAGACGAACAAATCCTAATAAAATCACCAGTCCTTACTATGCTATATAAATAAGATTGATATGCACAAAACAATCTTTTTGCATTTTTTAAAAAATCAGGAAAGCCATTATGAGAATCTTGAAAAAGACTGAAATCAACTAAGAACCCTCTATCACAAGCAATTTAATAACTTTTTTCAGGTTAATAAACTCACAAAAATTTGTTATAAATGATTTGGGATCATGAAAGCTGTAAGTGGATATAGTTTAGAATATCAGTGGTTGTGAAAATGGATTAATGTTTGGTTCCAAAAAATTACATGAAGCCATCCAAATTAATTCCTCACACAAATCTTCTAAAGTATATTTGCACTGTTATAAAAGACCTAATGAGAACTATTTTAAATCCGTCAATATAAAATACACTGACATACCAAGATTAACAAACCACTAATTAAATTCAACACAAACATAACAAGATGCATAATACTAGAATCTTCTACTCTCCTACTACATGTACAACACATCTTAAACAACACAAGTATTTTGATGCAGGAGACGAATTGCCTTGCTGATTTTCATTAAAAATTAAAACAAGTTACAAAGAGGTTTATTTACAATGCGATGTCTAAGAATGAAAGAGAGAAAGAAAGAAAGAAAGAAAACGAGAGAAAATAAGGGTAGGAATTGTTCAAGCATAGTTCTACACAATTTTATGATCCTCTACTACTTAACCCTAACAAAGGTCGAGCCATTTTTTAGCCTGATGAACTATGTCAGTTAGGACCGTTGGTCTGTGCGGTCTTTTCTATTGGAAGATGAGGTTGTTTCGAACTTTCCAAATGTTGTAGCACGTACTTAGCCACTTTGTGTCTCATCTATTCCTTATTTCTTTATCTTTAGAGCTTCTTTCTCTTCTCCACAAAGCTCCTATCGATCCCTCTATTTGTGAATCAATTCCCTTTTGAGACCAAATTCTTGAGGAGAAATCAGAGTGAAGAAATAGATGTGCACCGGTTTCTAGTACGTGTTGACGACATAACATATATTCCCTTTGATTTGGCCACCCTCTTTTTTGAAGATTTTCCTGTGTTAGGATTCTATCAAGAAGGAGTAGCCATTCAAAAAATCTCACTTTCTCCAAACATATTTAATTTTCCAAAGTGTGATGTTTTCGTTTGAAGAGGTGTGAACTAAGTGCAGGACTTTATAAGCTGATTTTGTGGTGAATTCACCGGAGATATTCCACCTGCATCTTACCTTGTCAGAGTGTGGGGCGGGATTAATGAGGACTAGCATGAGGAAGAGTTCCTAAGACTCAGATCTGATCCTTGAGTCCGTAATGGGCAGGAGTCCTTAAAAGTTCACGCTCCCATTGAGCACTTGATCAACAGTTATCGTCTCTTACAATTCCATACAAGATTATTAAACAACACAAGATTATTAAACCAACTAGCAGTCAAGTCACCAACCTAAAATAACGACCAACCATCAAAACATAACAACCCAACAAACTAACAAAACATTCACAAAAGCCCCCAAAAAACCTCAAAATTTAAAAAAAGATAACTAACCATTTTTTTACTCTGGCATTATTGATTTTGGTCATGCCCAATGAGTCAAGAGCTTGCTCTTTTGAGACCACATTTACATGTCTGACCCTATTTCTATGGTCCACTCCGTAAATTTTCTCAAGACACTTTGACCAACTCGGGCTTGAGTCATCGCTGTGAACTGCACCTTCGCCATGTTAGCAAGTCGCTGTATCATATCGATCCACAAGTCAGGGTTTAAGAAGTTTGGATATATATAAATAGAAATATATGCTAATAGCAAGGTGTACGTAATATTATTAGTTTCGTCAAAAAGTTTTACCACACAGATAAAAAAGATGATATTGTCACAAAAATCAACCATAAATTTGACACAAATGCTTACGGTAGTATGCCCATCGATTTAGATGGATTTTACTTGAGTAAAAAATGTCTGCCACCTAAGCATTTTTTATGTTCCTATCATATTCCTCCACAAATAATGATCATGCAAGAAAAATGTGAACTAACGAACAAATGACACAAATTGTGTGCACAATATCTATTAAAAACCATGCAGCATACAAAGTGAAATCTATGGATTTGTTAATGAGAGGGAAAAAAATCTCTTTTGGGATATTGGAGAGAACCACAATTCATATCTCTCCATTTCTCTCTCTTACTCACCGGTCCATCTCTCCTCTCTTTCTACCTTCGGCATTATGAGTCTGGTCAAGCGCTTCGTCTTTTGACGTCACATTTACATGGCTGACCCTATTTTTATGACATGCTGTAAATCTTGTTAGAAAGTTTGACCAATTCGGGCCTAAAAGTTGTTGATATGAACTGTGTATTCACCATGTCAGCAAGCCGTTGTATCGTATCTAACCACAAGTCAGGGTTAAAAATTTAATTGTGGTTAACAAGTTTGGATATGTATAAATAGACAGGTATGCTAAAGCCAAGGAGTATGTAATATTATTAGTTTTTTTATAGTACAAAAAGTTTTACCATACAAATAAAAAAGATGATATTGGCACAAAAATCAACCATAAATTGGCACAAATTGCAAATGACTTGTAACTTAGTTGGTTAAAATATTTGTATGTATAAACAAAGATTATGGGTTCAATTCCTGCTTAACATAATTTAGCACATATTTAAAAAAGTCTTTCAACCTAATGGGTTGAACATAAATAAAATGACACAAATGCTTAGGTGGCAGTATGGCGATCAATTTAGATGGATTTTAATTGAGTGAAATGTCTGCCACCTAGGCATTTTTGGTGTTCCTATCATTACTCTACAAATAATGGTTCTGCAAGAAAAATGTGAACTAACTAACAAATGACATAAATTGTGTGCAAAAGATCTATTAAAAGCCTTGTAGCATAGAAAGTGAAATCTATAGATTTGTTAATGCGTAGAAAAAAATCTCTCTTTTGGGACATTGGTGAGAACCATAATTAAAAAAGTCTTGTTGAGATGAGAGAATTATGGATGAAGCTCCCTTGGCACTTAGGGGTGTACAACAAATTTACAAACCCGCCTAACCCGACCGACACAACCCGACCCGACCCATTTTTTACGGGTTTTAAAGCTATTGGGTTGTGTTTGGTTTTAAATTTTGAAAAAACCGGAGTTGTGGGTTGGTTTTTGGGTTGGAAACTGAAAACTCGTGTTAACCTGAACCGACCGTAATTCATATAAGTAAAGATTTTTTAATAAATTACTATTAAACAATTGCCCAAATGCCAAATCTGTCATTCCACATTGGAAATAAATTTTATCATGTATGGCAAATGTTAAAATATATTTATTTTCTTTTCTGTTGTACCTCCATAATATTTTGTTTCCTAGTTATAAACTTAACAAAAAAAAGCCTGTTATGTACGATATTCTTGATAGAGCTGATTTAGATTGCACACAATTAAAAATATATTTATTTTATTATAAATGCTTAGTTTTTTTAATATGATTTAGTTTATGCAGATTTGTATATGTTAGATATCATAATTTACAGTTGGTCCATCTTATGTTACATAACATTCATCTAATCAAAAGCTCAAAACCCGGCCAACCCGATCAACCTGACCGGGAAAAATATTGTCGCATTGGGCGGGTTTCAAAATATTATGGGTTAGGTTGGGTTGAAAATACTAAACCCGCTATAATTCAGTTGGGTCATAATTTTAGCCATAACCCGCCCAACCCAAGCCGTGTACACCTCTATTGGCACTTGAGTAGCTCCAAATAGTTTCAAAAGGTCCAGTGATCTTAAGGAGTGGATCAAGCAGAGACAGCCATCACAGCCCGTTTGAACTTCTTTTTATAGATTCAATAAAAGGTGGAGTAATTTTATTTTTTTCATTTTTAAACATCGTGTTTATTAATTTGTATGCTGAGATATATTAGGGGAAAGAGTTTTGGTGATTCGATTTGTTGAAGACATGATTTGAATTGTGATTTCTGATTTTAATATAATCTTTATTTTATATTTCTGTATAATTTGTTTGCTTAATGTGTAATGAGGTCAATATGTGATTGTCGTGCTATTAAATAGTTCTCTAGTGATCATCATCAAAAAATAAGTTGGTTGTTCCTGATAGATGATGTGGTTATCACAATGTAGATATCTTATTTATAGAAACTTTCTCCATTAAACCTCATAACTTAGAAAAAAGGTTTAAAGGAATTCATTTATGCTTACAGGTAGCCTTCTGCGTAGAACCCTCTATCACAATTCACAAGCAATTTAAGAACTTTCAGGTTAATTAACTTGGGCAAATTGGTTCAAAATGATTTGGGATCATTAAAGCTAAAAGCGGATATAGTATAGAATATCAGTGGTGGTGAAAACAGATCAATTAACCCATGCAAAGTAATTCATCACACAAATCTTCTAAACTAAACTTGCGCAACTATAAACGACATAGCAAAACCTATTTTAAAATCCACTAATATAAAATACACTAACAGATAACATACTACGAGTTAACAAACGACTGCATTCAACACAAACATAACAAAAGATGCATATGACTAGAATCTTCTACTCTCTTACCTATATATACAACACATCTAAAACAACACAAGTAACTTTTAACACGTCAGATCGCCCTTTTCTTACAAAAAAACAACTAGCAGTCAAGTCACCAACCTAAAAAAAGACCAACCATCAAAACATAACACAATCCAATCAACTAACAAAGCATTCAAAAAAGCCCCCCCATTAAACCTCAAAATATAAAAAATATATATATAAAAAAAACTAACCATTATTTTACTCGGCATTATGAGTCTGGTCACGCTCAATGAAATCAAGCGCTTCGTCTTTTGAGATCACATTTACATGGCTAACCCTATTTTTATGAGTCACGCCGTAAATCTTGTCCGACACTTTGACCAACTCAGGCCTGAAAGTTGTCGCTATGAACTGCGTATTCGCCATGTCAGCAAGCCGGCGTATCATATCTAAACTTCAAGTTAGGGTTTAACAATTTTGGATATAAAATAAATAGCATTGACAAAAAAATATTAAAACTTTTTGTAGGAAAATGAGCAAAATAGGTCCCCTGCATCATTGGAAATTGCAAAAAGAAACCCTTTATTAATTGCGAAAAGAAACCCTACCATTAATTTAAGACAAACACCGTTAGATTCCATATCCTAATCCACTTGAATTAAATTTTTTATGACAAATCTCATTTTTAATCATTGTTTAATTCTTCTGATTCCCGTTTTATTAAATCTCATTTTTCACATCATAATCTCATTCTAATCATTTTCAATTGTTGTTTTTTTTTGTATTAAATTGGGCGAAGATAGAACAAAAGGGATAAATGAAGTTAATTAATCAGTACAAGGTCAATAATTTAGAAACAAATTAGGACATCAAAACTAACGGTGTTAGTCTTAAACTAACAGCACGGTTTCTTTTCGCAATCTCCTTGGAAGCAGAGGGACTCTTTTCCAACTTCCAACAACATAGGGGCCTTTTCACAAATTTCCCTTTTCTGCAAGCTTAAAAGAAGGAAATAATTAAAAAGATTAAAAAAAAAAAAAAGGATACTGCCGACTGCTGTGCGATACTGCGGGTCGAGAGCCGCGTCGATCTCGTCAAAGAGGTAGAACGGCGCGGGGTCGCATCGCTGGATGGCGAAAATTAGGGTTAGGGCTACAACCGTCTTTTGGCCGCCTGACAGCTGTTTCATCGACTGGGTCTCGCCTCGGCCCGTGAACGACACCTGGCGAGAGAAAGGAGGGGTAATGAAGATGAGATGTGAGGTTTCAAGTTGTGATAGGTAAAAGTGGATTCGGTATGGGGTTTTAATGCTTTGTTATGAATTTTGAGGGAATGATAAAGAGTAAAAAGAGGAAAGAATGTTAAATATTAGTATCGTGGACTTTAACACCGATGTATTTTTCAGAATATGGGATTGGTTTGTCAAGATTTTTTGAGGGGATAGTATAATGCCTTGGTTTAAGACAGTAATATGTTACAAGTGGATTTGGTAAGGAGTTTTAATAGCTTGTTATGATTTTCGAGGGGATTGTAGAATAATACGAGGTAAATTGAAAAGTGTGATGGATGAGAAATGGTGAAAATATATGTGCGTAATGTGAATTTTTAAGGGAGTATTATGATTTTTTTTTCCAGGAAAGAATATTAAATATTAATATTTGGACTTGACAGTGATGCATTTTTCAAAATATGAGATTTTGATGGTTTATTACGACTTTTGAGGAAGGAATATTAAATAGTAATACCTTGACTTTAACACCGATGTATTTTTCAATTCTTCCTTCTGGATCCGGCTCGTGGGCCCCATCCTCGTCATCATTATCATCGTCAGCATCACCATCCTATAAAATATAAATTTATACAACAAAACAGGATATTTTACTTTCATGAAATAACACACACTTTTGTAGAGTGCCATGTATAAATAATATAGAAATACTCACATTTCAAAAAGAATATATATATATATATATACACACACACACACACTCAATTTTCATGGAGCGTGCAAAGAAAAAAAACGAATTAAAAATAAAGCTCTGAAAATGTTTCCATAAAATGCCACCATCAAGTGCCATGTATAAACGACACATTATTAGGGATTTAACTTACTTACAGATATGCAAATATACAAAAATGCACTTAATTACAGGAAAAATAAAGATTAATTAATGCCTTTTTACATAAATAAATAAACAGACCTTTTTCTTCATCATGACGAGGTGTCCGTGGCCGCCCTGAACGAGTTCCCTAAAAACCTCTCTGAAATGCTTCGCGACTCCTTTGAATGTTCGCTCGATCGACTCGTCTTTTCTTTGGTCCAACACCGCTATTAACTCCTTAATTTTCTGTCAATAGATATGAAATTGGGGCTCAATTTGTTGAAATTAAATAGAGACATGAACCCTGGTTAAGTGTCAAAGTGATTAAAGCAAGTTATGATGTCATTTACACGCCTCAAAATTAAATTGAAAGTGGGTAAATAAAGAATTAGGGTCGGTTTAATCGAGTAATTGGAATAACTTAGGGTGTCATTTATCTACGAATTAAATCTCGTCAACACAAAATTAGGTCTAAATTTGTTGAAATTAAGTTGAGACATGAAACCCTGATTAAGTACAACTTCGAAGATTAATTGACGCGAAAAGTAAATTGCACAATTTTGAGGAGGCATATAGGGCAAATTTTATAACTTCTTTATTTTATTTTATTTGTTTACCTCATCACCAGCATCTAATTCCTTGCGTCGATTTTGCAATTGCTCTCTCTGTTCAAGAAAGCTGACGTATTGATCGAGCGCCTTTTTGTTCACATGGCTGAATTTCTTCAAATCCTCATTGCATTTGTAAAGCATCTGTGTCAATTGCTTCTTGTTCTTCCTCTTGTACCTATATACACATTAAAAAATAAGGTTTATAAGATTAATTTTAGAAAGAATAAATTGGAGAAGTATCATATAATCTTATTGCAATAATAATATATACCCATGAAATCTAAATAAAATAACTTGTGAGAATTTTGCAAGATTTTCGATTTTGGCTCTTCATTTGTATTGCCTTTTTCATTTCCATTCCTCTTTTTCTCAGAAATCCCCAAATAAGCACGAAAAAACACAAATAAGAAAAAAAAAAAAAAAACTTTTAACCGAGTTTCAAAAATTATAAAATAATTACGTTTCGAAAGCATCAGAAGGCAGAGAGCCTAAATCACGGATCTTCTTCATGCAATCTTCCTGCTTGGAAAGATGGCCCGTTCTGTTGTCCATTAATTGCTCCAGTTCTCTCGCTGCGTCTCTGCCTATCTGCTCAAGCTTCATTTCCTCTTCCTAAAATAAATAAAAAAGAAAATGTTGAGTAATTACGTATATGCCCCTGTAAGACCTTAAATATCATATGCGCCCCTGCAAAATGAGGGAGTACCAAATATAACCTGATTTTGTTCAAGCTGTACATTACAAAACCTCAAATATAATGTATAGTGACTTGAAGAAGAAAGTTTGTTAGGCAAAAAAGGATCTTTTTAATGTACTGTAGAATGCATTGTGAGATTTGGAGGCTTTGAAAAGGTACAAATGTGGAAATTTTTTATTATTTTATTTATTAATTTTTTTTTGTTTGTTTTGTTACCTTCAGCTTTTCCTTGCTTCTTTTAGTAGTCTCCGTCTTTCTCGCTAGTTTATCCATCTCATCCGTACACTCTGCACGAAAAAGAAAACATTTCATAATAACCAAAAAACAAATCCACAACAAAAGCAAACCAATTCATTGTTCAAAAATTAAATATTAAAACACACGTTTGAGTTCGTAAATCAACTCATCGACAGTTCTTTTGGACTCGTGTACTTCCTGTCTTTTGGAATTCAATTCGAGCTGAAGCGTTTTGGAATCGGCTGTTTCGATTATCGCTTCGAGCTCTTGTTGCCGCCTCACCAGATTGGTCGATAAGTTTGTCTCCAATTCTTCCTTTCTTGTTTCAATCTATATAAAATGAACAAAAGAAAAAGGTAAAGGAAAGAAATTAAAAAATTAGACAAGAAATGTTAGTTTGGTATGTGTTGAAATTAAGCATTGTAGTATTCATGTTAGGCAGAAGAATAAAACAAAATTCGAAATAGCATGTTTGTTTTTTTGTGTATATATTAAAATTAAGCATTTTTTATTATATGTAAAACTAGGGGTGAACATTCGGCCGGTTCGGTTCAGACCGAACCGGTTTGTATTAAACCGAACCAAAACCGAACCGACCGAATTAAGTTTTAAGCCGAATTTGAACTGAAACAAAAAAACAGAGTTTTAACCGGTTTATTCGGTTTAAACCGAATCGAATTATCAAAAAACATAAATCTTAATAAACCAAGTTCAAAATATATCAAAATATATAAAATTCATATATACATGTTTAACATAACAACCAATATTATTGACCAGTTCAAAATATCAGTCGGTTCAGTTTTTCCGGTTTTCCAAAGTCCAAAACCGGACCAAACCGACTTAAACCGAACACAGCAATTCTTGAACCGAACCGAATAATACAACCCGAAAAAACGAACCGATTTAACCAAAATGAACCGGTGAAAAAACCAAACCGAATGTTCAACCCTATATAAAACTAAGCATTTTTATGAATATTCACTGTATTTTGGTACCGTACAGGTAAAAACAATGTTTGACAAAGTGTCCATACAGGGTCATAATTGATCCTTACTGATCAATATATCCACAAAAAGGAACATAAAACTGAAACATTTATTTAAATATTTATTTTTCTAAAATATTTGTTTAAACAATTAGTTAGTTAAACAGGAATAACATACATCTATGCGTCGAGTTTTGCACTGAAGAAGCATCTCTTTAAGCTCAGTAATTTCAGGGTTGAGTCTTGAGAGAAGGTGCTTTTCTTCAGGGGTCAATTGGTCGATCAAATCCGTCCCCATTTCGGCCTGCTTCATCGAGATTCCCGCCCTGATTTGCTCTATTTGGTTTCTTATGTTTGTCAGTGTTTTTTGCTGCAAAAAAAGAAAAATGTTAGCTCACAAAGCTGAAGCTTAGAGTTTAGACACAAATGTAGGGAAAGTTTTTAGAAAACCCCTTACTTTTCTGAATATTTTAAAGAACCCAAATTACCCTTTCATGTTCCATCCATCAAACATTTTTTTAGACCAAATACCTTTCATCAAAAGACGTAATCAAGAATATAGGTGTCTCTTTAAAATATTCAGAAAAGTTTAGGGTTTTTTGAAAATTTTCCAAAAAATATGAAAAGAGTTTACTATATAGGAAAAATAACTAAAAAGTAGCCAACCTTTTTTTCAAGTGATTTGGTATAAGAAAGCTTCTGCTTAGTCATATTAGCAATATCGCTCTTGATTTGCTCAAGTTCGGTTCTTTCATGATCCTTGTCAGCATCCATTTGTTGCTGCCTTGTAACCAATTTCGTAATTTCACTGTCTATCCGTTTGAACAAGTTAAAGAAACAAACAAACACATCCACATACAAAAATATGATTTTAGGAAATTAATTAATAATAAAGAAGAAGAATAATAGTGGGAAGGATATCTTTGAGTTCATTTCCGATTTCTTCTAATTGTTCGGTCTTTTCTTGAATCAACGTTTTGTTTTCTCTTATGATTTTGACGAATTTCAGTTTGGAGCGTCTGTAGTCATAGTAACCGCCTGTCATGCCTCCTTTCTTGCTTACTTGATCGCCTGTTGAATAAAAAATATATAATTAAAAAATTAAAAAAATCTTGCTTACTGAATACAAAATTTTAAATTATTTTGGCTACAATTCTGATTTTTAGCACTTAAAGGAGGGCATAAAATAAAATTTTCGAAAAGAAACAAGAATATTTGCTAGGAATTTCAGGGTAAATTTGAAGTGTAGCAATGAAGAAAATAATGATTAAATGAATAAAAAAAAGTATATTTGATTGTGTATAGAATGAATATAACCTTCCAATGTGATGCAATCAAGTCCGTTAGTTTTCGCAACTCTGGTTGCAGTGTCCAAGTCACGGCATATTACTGTTCTTCCAAACACCTAATAAAATAAATAAATAAATAACAAATTTTTAAAGTTTTAACAAGAGGATCTTCTCTTGAGTATTCAAACCAACTATTTCAATTTGGTACCCACCATACCAGATTTTCTCTAATTTATGTATAACCGTTGCATGTTATTCTTCCTGAACCACTGCATTAATCCAAAAAAAAAAAAGGTTACTCAAATCAAATGTGTACCTGTTTAAAAGCGGGATTGTACTCAGACCGAAACTTAAGTTTCTTCAAGAGCGGTACGACATCAGGGCTCTGAGGGTAATTTATATCGGGAACTTTGACTTTGTTCAGGGGTATAAACGTCACTCTGCCTCCTTTTTCCGCCGTTAAATCTCTTATTATCTGAGTCGACGTATCGTCATTATCTACCACCACATGGAATAGACTGGATGGGAAATAAATAAATAATATGTTACGCCCTCAAAATTGAAATATAGAATAAAGGGAAATTTGGAAAAAAGCCCATGTATTATGCTGAAATTGTAAAAAGCCCCTAAATTATTGTGGAAATTGCAAAAAAAAGGGGTCCAATAATGCAGGGTTTTTTTGCAATTTATAATAATGCAGTAGCTTTTTTGCAATTTCAGCACAATGTAGGGGGTTTTCTGCAAATTTCCCTATAATAAAATATAAATAACAGCATTTATGATATCTTTTTTTGCTTTTTCCTTGGCTTGTTTGGGATCGAATTGCACGACTGTCGGAGATTTAAGGCTGAATTCAATAAAAATAATTAATTAATCAATTATATTACCTATTTCCAGCAGTGACTTCAACAGAAGTGAAGAACTTCTCTTCACAGTCGATGAGCTCCAGAATCGGTCCAAATACGCCCTTCATTCTGCGTCTTTGTGCTATCCTATTTACCGAATTCAGGCCTCTTCTTGTATCCTAGTTAATTCAGTTAATTAAACATTAAACAACAATCACACTAATATATCAAAAAGACACATTTTAGTAAAAAATTATAAGAAATACTAACGCCAGGCATGGCATGGTCAAGACTCTTTTGGGCCTTAACAATTTCTGATTTGAGCCGGTCAATCTCATTCGCAAGCTCTGTTTCTTCCTTCCATAATTTCCTGAATAATAAAATAGAAACATTAGTACAAAATAATAAATATGCAAATAAAGACAAATTTACAGGGGCATATATGCAAAATATAATTTAAAATGGACCATATTATCACAACTGGAGGCCAAAAATACCACAAAAAAAGGAGATAACTTAAAATAATTGAAAGTTTTTTCTTACTTTCTCTTGTCTTGTAGCTCATCTCTCTCCTTCCTAAGAGTCGCATAATTAGATTTATCGCTTCCAATGAGTGATTGTAGCCTGTTTGCTTCTGTTTTTTTCTCTTCTATTTGCATTTCCAAATTATGTTCTTCATCTCTCAGATTCTGAATTTCATCCAGTACTTTCGCTTCCTGAAGATATAAATACATAAATTAAATAAAAAGAGCAATTTTTCAGTTATAAGATTAAAAAAAAGGAAAATACCATATTTTCCTAATTAGGTCAACTAAGCCAAATTATATCTCCATTAACCCTTCATTACGCAACTAAGATAGTTGGAGTACTGGTTTTCATTTTTATCATTTGGCTTATATTTTGCTTATTGGATAACGAAATGCAAACATATAAGTCATAACTGACATCAACTGACGCAAAATTGGACCAAATAGGTTTTATTGAATAAACTGAAGCTAAATCAGGCCAATTGGGAAATTCATAAGTATAATTAACCTGATTTTTATTAGAAGAAAGAACTCTTTCAAGATCATCGATTTCTTTCTGAAGCCATTTATCTCTCGCGGCTTTGCTTGCAAACTGAGTCGCTCTGCCTTGCTTCTGATACAGAATGCTCAGCTGCTTCTCTCTATCCATTATACTATTTTTGCATCCAAAAAAAGTTAATAATTAATATGATTTAATTTAAGGGTTTAAAGTGAGAAATTTGGGTTAAGTAAAGATTGATGTACTTTTTGGTGATTTCCTCTTCTTCAGCCACTTTGGTTTGGTGGGAAGGCTGGATTGAGTTAAGCTCCTCTCTTGATTGCCTGATTTCTTCTTTCAATTTGTGTAATTTGCCTATTGCATCTTGCTACAAAATTCAAAAAAAAATAATAATAATGGGTGTATTTCAAGGTATTTATATTCTCATTTTTGGGTACTTTTGTTATAAAGTTATGTGACCGTATATATATAATTAAGTTAAGCATCAATTGAGATAAGCATACAAAACCAACAAAAATTGTGCACAAAACCACCAAATTTCAACCAAAAACCCTCACAAAAAAAAAAAAAAAATCAATTTCAATTTTCCAAACCTTTTGCCGGTCCTCATTCCCAATCTTCTCCATCAAATCCCTGAGATCAAACTCGATCTGCGCATGTGATTTAAGCGCCTCGTTCTTCTTCCTCTCGATCCCATCTCTCTTCTCTCTCAATTCGTTCATGACTTTCGTGGCGCTCTTCACCTCTTTGTCGGACTCTTTGACCTTGAGGCGGATTTCCTCTATTTTGTTCTCGGCGAGCGTTCGTTTTTCTGAGATTATTCTTCGGTCTTCTTCCATCTGTAGAAAAAGGAAAAAAAGGAAAAAAAATGAAGAATTAGTTATGTAAAGAGATGAGTGAATGTTTAATTATGAGTGAAACAATAAAAGGAAAGTTGCAAAAAGACCGTTTATTATGCCTGAATTGCAAAAAAGTCCCCCACTCTATTATAACTATCATTAAGGCTTAATCAGCTTAAACTTCGATTAACTCTATTATAACTTTCATTAATAGTATAATTTCATTGAGCCTACTCACCCTAGTGAGTGCATTTCTAGCTTCGTTTAATTCATGGTCCAAAACGGTATATTCAAGAGCTCTTCTCTGTTTATCGAGCTTTTGATACTCTCTTAGCTCTTCTTTTTCTGCGTCCAATTCTTGTAGTCTTGCTTCTAAGTATTGCACGACCTGATCTATTTGCTTCCTTTTATTTGCTGACAAAAATAAATAAATAGTATAGAAGTTAATTTTATCAGACTTAATTAATAAGATAGTAAATCTGAGTTAAATTATGTGAATAAAAAGGACCTGTGAAATCTAATTCTAAATTTTCTTTTGTATTTATTGAAATTTAAATTGGATTTATATGAATTAACCAAAATATATACAATTGGAAATTGCATCATTGTGAAGTAAAACCAGAAATATTTTAAGTTCAGGATTAATTATTTGGGTTTAAGTGAGCTAAATTGTTAAATAAAGGTTATATTTTAAATATACCTGTTTCTTGCATGATTTTCAAGCTCTCAGACCTTCGCTCTTCATAAACCCTAGTGCCTCCAATTTCCTTCAAGAGATCTAACCGTTCTGCGTCCTTCATTAATGTGAGAGTCGCAATCTAAATAATAATATAATTAAAAGTTGTCAGTGTAAAAATATTAAATAAGATGAAATTGGTTTTTGCTTATAAACCCATGCAAAATTACTATTTATGGAGGTAAAGTGCAGAAATAGTGTAGGACATCACATGCACTAAAAATGATATTAAGGGTAATTAATTATTAATGAGTTTCCTTATTAAAACGAGTTCAAAATAGTCTCCTTGTGTAAAATAAAATTATTTATTTTTGCCAGGTCATATATGCAAAGTTTCCAAAATAAAAAATATAAATGTTGAAGTCTTAACAAACCTTGCCCTGTTGAACGACATAATAAGGGTTTGACCGAGAGAAACCAGCGCTCTCCAATAAATTCAGCACTTCAGTTTTGCTGAAACAAAAAAAGCAAAATATTCAGTTGTCGTGTAATAAAAGAGGTATTTCTCATTATTTTTATTTTTTGGAAAAATCCTTACTTGACATGCCGTCCGTCCAAGAAATATTCGTCTTTTTTAAGAGCGACAGTCCTTCGTAACCTCACCTCTTCTCTATCGACCTATTTTCACAAATTATGCAAATAAAAACAGAATAATTTACTCATAATTGGAATATATTGACATATGTAAGTGTAAAATATCAATAAATACAATTCATATGAAATAGTGAATAACCATTAATGAATTCTAAATAAGTCAAAATTGGGTCAAACTTGGGATAAATTGCACAAAACTAGGCGCTATTAAAGCTTCTTTGAACAAAAATTGAGGCTTAGTTCCAAACCGAACTAATCTAGTTAATTAAATATTTTGCATAATTAAAACATACCGGTATTCTGTTGTCAGAATTGTCAAAAACTATCTCCACAAAAGCAGAAACCACTTGATGTCCAGCCCCTTCCTATTAAATATATTTATATTAAAAAATTACCTCATTTAAACTGATCTAACCAAAAAGGGAAAAAGGATAACAATTAATTTAACTAATAAACAATTAAAGAGAAGCTCACATGAAGAAGAGTGTGTCTGTCTTCCATACGGAGAGTCTGAAACAGATCACTCAGCACAAACCTTATAGCTAAAAAAACGTAAACAAATTACGCAAATTAGACCCTACAAAATGACTAATTACCAAAAAAAAAATTATAAATTGAGTTAATAATCTTTACCATGAAAGAAATTGGACTTGCCAGATCCATTTGCACCAACTGCACAGAGAAAAAAATAAATTAAAAAAACTCCTAATTTGTTCAATACAAAGCAGGTACTGGTTCCAATCATTAAAAATAAAGAAATTAAGGTCTAAAACAACATTAAAACAGTGAAAATTGGAAAATAAAAACTCACCAACTACATTAACTTTCGGGCTGAACGGATCTGTAGATATTTCCTCTTTGTAGCTCTTAAACCCTTCTATAATAATCTGTTCAGTCACCAAAACACCCACAAAATTAACAAATCCCCAACAAAAACAAAAACAAACCAACATAAGAAAATCAAGAGATTTTACCTTCTTAATATACATCTCCGACAATTAAAGCTTTAAAAAGGGGGTAAAAAGAGCTCAGACCGCAAAACCCTAACACAAAATCAGACAAGTCGAGAAGTATATAATAAACGGGATTTATGTTTTTAAGGAGGAAGCTGAAATGGAAATAGAGAGGGGAGAGTGAGGATTTAGTATTATTTGGGAGAGAATACGGCGGGAATTGAAGAAGAATTTCAGAAGAGCGGAAAAGTTGGGGAGAGAGAGAGAGAAGAGAAGACTGACAAGCCCGGTTCAGCTTGTAAGCGAAGATGAGAGGAAAAAAAAAAAAAAAATTGATATTACCCCACCCCACAACTACTTTTGGGGTAATATCACTTATAGTTATACCCTTCCAAAAAATCCAAAATATCAAATTTACCCCTCCAAAACTGAAAATTTCAAATTTACCCTCTTAAACTTTATTTTATATCAAATTTACCCAAAATTCTATTTTACCATTCAAATTAATAAAAAAACACTCTAGAACGACTGCAGCAAGACGGCACTGTGGATATACTATTTTTTCCATTTTATATATTATTTTCTCATTTTATATAAATATTTTGTCATTTTATATATTGTTGTTTATTCTTTGGGTATTTTTTATTTTTTTTACTTTTATATACTATTTTCTTATTTTATATATAATTTTCTCATTTTTATATCCTGTTTTCACTTTTATGTATATATTGTTATTAGAAAATTAATTATATACAATGTTATGTACATATTGTTATTAGAAAATAAATTATATATCCTGTTATTGGATATGTCGTGAACAGTCGTGTTGTAGTACGTCGTGCTCTATCAGGCCCCTAATGTATATTTAAACTAAAATAAGAGTTAAGGGACATATTAGACAACTAAATATATTATTTATTAAAGTTATTAGGTTTTAAAAGATTAAAATATAGTTAATTTGGTAATTTGGGTAAACTTAATATTGTAGAAGTTTGAAGTGGGTAAATTTGATATTTTAGAAATTTGATATGGGTAATTTTGATGATAGTTAAACTTTAGAAGGCAAATTTGATATTATGAAGTTTAGAGGGGTAAATTTGATATTTTGAGTTTTTGGAAGGATACTTGATATTACCCCACAACTTTATTTCTGTTTCATAGCACGAATTTTTGAATCACTGCAATGCGGTTCCACTTGAAATAATAATGACCACAGAGACAAAAAATATAAAATATTTTACAATAATTTTATTTAATGAAAATTACATTTGGTATTGGGAAGAGTGTTGATTAATGTCCTCACCAATTTTTCTCGAAAAGAAAATTAAAAAAAATAAAAATAAAAATATATGTTATAAATACTCAAAAAATTGTGTTTAAACACTTTCTTTGTACAAATTTTGTCCCCCTTATGTAAAAAAATGTTTGTTATATTATTATTTATTAATCATTGGTTTGGTTATATTTTTTTCTTTCTGCTCCCAATTATGTAAGATTTTGCTTTTCTTACATAGTTGAATTTATGCTTCTCATTTATGCACTTGTTCGATGAGAGTTTGGTTCGTGGATCGAACCATATCTTGAAATTTATGGATTTCAAAAAGTTTTATTTCAAAAAGGAGAATTTCATAAAATGTATTATTGTCATGTTTGATTTGATTTATATATTACAATGAATTTAGAAATCCTAATTTATTTGACATACTAAAATTTTAAGATTTACTTAAATTAGCTCAAAATGATGGATGGAATTTTTTTATAAAAATTTTCTTTTCTTGTTATTACATTCTTATCTCATGGAAATGAGATCACTAATTTTGATGGTATATATTCTCACCAAATATTCACTAGGACATTATGAATTCCAATACTTTATTATTTAGTGATTTTTTCAAATGTAAGAATGAAATGATCTTCATGAAAACCAAGACATTTGTAATTAAAAGTTCCAAATCAAATGCCTTGTTATAAACAAAAAAATAGTACATCAATTAAATTGCAATATAATTAAGGTACAATAAATATGACTATAGTTCAATCATCATCTTCCAATACCAAACAATTAAAAAGATAAACTTATGCTCTATACCATAAACACTTTTTTTACCAATATCACCAAAAAAAATCACCACAAAAAAAAATCCAACATATCCAAAATTAACCATTTTCCAACCCAACTAATTACACATCACCACACAAACGAACCAAAAATTCAAAGAATCAATCTTTATAAACAAAGAACAAAAACCCAAAAAAACTCCCCCAAAATATCCAGATTTCACGTACTGACAGTAATGGTGAAAGTTTGACATGAGACCCGCGATACCGACTAACCATCTAAATATCTCCAGCGGAATAACTGAGAGACACTAGTGAAATTTTGATTGACAGTAAATTTTTTATTGGTACATGATTATTTTGTATCATAATTGCGCAATGAAGCCTCATTAATCCATTTGGGCATAAAATTAGCCTCAAATTTGACCAATTTAGCCTAAATTAACATTTATAAGTACAAGTAAGCCTCATTTTCACCCAATTTCTTTTAAATTAACCCTACTAGCATAATTTAGTCTTAATTTTACTTTCAGATTAAAAAATTTAAAAATATAATAAATTAAAGGTTTTAATTTATCCACTTTATCGGTAATTGACACTAACTTGTGCAAAAACATACTAGTATTTATCTAACATGCTCTTTATCTCAGAGCAAAAGGTATATTATAATCATATATTTTTTCCTTATACAATTCAATATTTTAAAAGCTTTTATTTGCCACTAAAAAATTGTTTATTCAAATTTCTGAAATGTGGACATCTGGATATATCGGATCTTATGCGAAATCAGATTTCAGGACAAGAGTCTCACTTAAATGATGCTAAACCAAACCTAATTTTCAAGGTAATTTAATTTTAACCAATTTAATACCTCGTGTGGTTTATAAAAATGAAGGCATATAATATTAGTTATTTTTGTAGTGCCCTAAATTTCATTGTTTTTTTAAATATATTTACAATTGCAAGTTTAGGTCATCCAGCCGTACCAGTCACGAAACTAGTACAAAAAAATATCAAATTTAAATTTAAGTGAAATGGCTCAGTTTAATGAGCAAATTCAAACTCGCACTCACTCTCATTTTGTATAGTGGAATATGAATGTGGAATATGTGGAGTGTCTCTCATAATAACTCTCAATTCAAATGAATCATGATTTCCTACCTTGGTCGTGAGGGGAATTCTCAAGTTATGTTTGGTGGAATATGATGGAATTTGGTGAATAATACATATATATATATACTACGTAATTGGTTTGTTCTGCTACTAATGACAATACACTGGAGGCAAAATTGGAAGATGAAATTGAGAAGAAAAATTTACCTCCTGGCATGAATTCCTATGCGAGTCGAGATTTACAAGAAAATAATGAGGTTACTAATCCCTCAGATTCTGATGATTTACTTCAATTTTCTGATTTATCCCTTGAAGAATCAAAATTACCAATTTCTAACTGTAGAAAATTAGGGCTTGAACAAATCAAAAATCAGAATCTTTGGAAGAAAATAATATTATCAATGGCGATGTAGTAATTAATGGAACTGATGATTGTTCTTCTTACCCAAATTTATCTTTAGAAAATTCAAAACCTAATGATTTATGTGAAATTGATGAAATTTATCTTTAGAAAATTCAAAACCTAATGATTTATGCGAAATTGATGAATCGTAAGTAAAAATGGATTTTGGAGAAATTAGCCGATTTGGATCGTCAGAAAACGAAAGTGATATATTCAAGGGTGATTTCGTAATTAATGGAAACAGATGAGGAGTTTTTTGAAAGAAATACATGGAACTATGATGTGAGTCTGCATTTGAACAAGGCTCTTCTAGTGGAAATAATAATGTATCTATTGATGAATTTAATAATAATAAAATAAATAAATAATGATGGTTATTATATTTATGATCCGTATAAGTGGGCCCCACATGAAATAAAAGTTGCTAGCAGTAATGAAGAATGAACTGCTGCTGAACATAGTTTGAAATTAAGGAGCGTATATTCAGATGTAGAGGTATGTATTTATTTTTGGGAAATTTACAAAAAACCCCCTATCTTTTCTGAATATTACAAATATCCCCCTGTATTTTCGTTTATTACAAAAAACCCCCTGTCAGAAGAAGTTTTCTTTCAAATACCCCCTACATCACTATTCCATCCATTCCAAAATTAATTTTTTTAAAAATGACTAAAACGCCCTTATGTATATTGAATATATTTAATTAACAAATTAATTAAATAAACAAACAAAATAAATTAAATAAAAATAAGTAAAAAAATAAATTAAATAAAAATTGTTAAACACATAAAAAATAATTCATTAAAAAATAAAATTCATTAAAAAGAAATAAAACTAATTAAAATAAATAAATTAAAAAAATAAAAAGAATTAAAAAGAAAAGGTTAATAAAATAATTAAATAGTTAAAAATAAAAAAAGTAAAAAATAACTCAATAACAATTAATTAAAATAAAAAAAATATACATATTTAAAAATCTAGAAATAATTAAACAAAATATAATAATTAAATAAATAAATAAAAATTAATTAAAGATAGAAATAAAATAATAAAATTATTATTAATGTTATAAAATAAGGAAATTTACAAAATAACACACTAACTTATTTGAATATTATAAAATACAAAAAAAAAAATTTAATTTAAAATTTTTAAAAATTAAAAAATTAAAATTAAAAATAATAGAAGAAAAATCAATTTTTAAAAATAGTAATAATAATCGACACACACAACTCTATTTATTATAATATAGTATAAGTGTCTAGTGCATTTACCGGTATAGTCCAACATTCAGGTCCATACATATTGTCCTGAAAAGTCCAACCAAGTTTAAGTCTTTTTCAGGACAATATGGTGTTGACCTGAATGTTGCACTCTGTCAGTTAATGCACTAGGCACTTATACTATGTTATAATAAATAGAGTTGTGTGTGTCGATAATTATTACTATTTTTAAAAATTAATTTTTCTTCTATTATTTTATTTTATTTTATTTTTTTAATTTTTTTGTATTTTATAATATTCAAATAAGTTAGGGGGTTATTTTGTAAATTTCCCTATTTTATAACATTAATTATAATTTTATTTTTTATCTTTACTTCATTTTTATTTATTTATTTAATTATTATATTTTGTTTCATTATTTCTAGATTTTTAATTATGTATATTTTGTTTATTTTAATTAATTGCTATTGAGTTATTTTTTACTTTTTTATTTTTAACTATTTTATTATTTTATTTTTTAACCTTTTATTTTTAATTATTTTTATTTTTTAATTAGTTTTATTTCTTTTTAATGAATTGTTTTTTATGTGTTTAACAATTTTTATTTAATTTATTTTGTTTGTTTATTTAATTAATTTGTTAATTAAATAATACATGAGGGTATTTTAGTCATTTTAAAAATAATTAACTTTGGAATGGATGGAATAGTGATGTAGGGGGTATTTGAAAGAAATCTTCTTTCGACAGGGGGTTATTTGTAATAAACGAAAATATAGGGGGTTATTTGTAATATTCAGAAAAGATAGGGGGTTTTTTGTAAATTTCCCTTTATTTTTTTATTTTTTTTATTTGATATTTATTTTAATTTGATTTGATTTTATTTTATTTTAGTTTAATTTAATTTGATTCAGTACTTATGATAACTGATATTGGATATAACGGCTTGGAAATTGGTTCAATACTTAAAACTAATATTGAAAACAACGGCTTGAAAATGCGTTAAATAATTGAACAGTATGTTAACTATATATACAAAATATAATATCTTAAACTATGTATAAAATAAGTAAAAGAAAGTATTAAGATAAATCATTCACACATAAACACACCAAACCACACAATATTTTACTTTATTTAACAATCAAGTTCGAAATACAAATACCAAATAAGTGGAAGGAAAAGAAAAATAGTAATACAACAAATTCATGCAATCACACACACGAGAAATCCAAGCACACAAAAGAACATAAATCCAAACACACTTTTTACCTTCTTTTTTTTTTCTTTTTTAGATTTTCTTTATTTTTTCTTTTATTTTTTTTAGACTTTATACTTACCTAGATGGATATAATGAAATCACACAACACACACGTAGGCACACGAATAACAAAACACTCAAAATCCAAAACGAAATCAAAGCACACCATTTTTTCCAACAATACGGGACCCATCAAAGAGGTACAACATTATATGAAGCCCTCATCCTTTTCCTGCAAAATGTAACATTACGAAATAAACATATTAGGTATTTGCATGACAATGAAAAAAAATCAGAAACAATTGATGATACTAATTACAAGATACTACAGGTTAATCCAAACGTGAAATTTTGACATCAATCTAATTGAAAATAATGTGTATGTCAAACTATCGAGAGAAATTTATAAATTATTTTGATTATGTTTTTTAGGACTTATCTTTGATTAATTTTCTATTTACAGATTGATAATTTGATAAGGAAGTTACTTATATGAACATATTAAAAAAAATATTTGGCAGTCTAATTTGAAAAACTCATTTAAATTTTTTTAAAGGTCAATACTTTTCTATCTAAATTAAAAGTGGATATTAACAAGTTAAAACATAGATTGAAGCCCTAAAGTACCATTCAAAATTACTCACTTATCATATATATGAGACAACTAAATCTGATATATCTATTGCGCCTGACAAAAAAGAAACCAGAAAACTTAAAAAAAAAAACCTTGCTACTAACTATAACCATAAAAGAGAGATTACTTACATCGAATCAGACTTGAACAGTTTGCTAATCATCATCATTTGATAATCACCTTGCATCCCTTCTCCATGAGTTTGTCGCAGGTTTCCTTTGGAAAATCCTCCATGTCAATCAACTTGAGCTCCTTAAGAGCAGGGAGATGTGCCAATTCCTCAGGTTGCATCTTTAGGTTAGAGCAACAGGAGAGGCTCAGTTGTGAAAGTTCAGGCATCGAGCCAGTTTCTATTTTCCACTCCTTTAATAATGGGCTAAATTTAATCGACATGTGTTGCAGCCGAAGGAAACAACCAGCCGAGCATGACATTTTGTTGCCCATGTATGCTTCATCCCCTAATTGAAGAACAACCAGAGACGGAAGTAACTCTAGGATAGGCATGGGATCGTCCTTCAAGTGAATACGGGACAACTTCAACTTTCGTAGGTTGGGTGGAAAGAGATCTTTGTTAGGTAGAAGATTTACAGACATGAGACACAAAAACTCATTTTCCAAAACCCCACCTAGTTGCAACTCCTGAAGATTTTGGTGACTCGACAAGACGGGAAGAGGCCCCGGAGGAAACACCACACCAGATAAACAGAAAGAGAAAATGCCACTTTTTTCTTCAAATGTTCTTATGAATTCTCTAATCTTTGGCGTGAAATCCTGAAAAGAAACAGGATGTAAGATAAGATGGAACGTTTGAACGTTCTGCAGTTCACCATGCTTTGGGAATATAATTTCACGTGATAAAAAGTGCCTCATATACACATGTCTAAGAGTTGGGATTTTCCAAATAGAACCGGTTAGAAGACATATTGCCGTGTCTCTTGCATCAAAAGTTTGCAAGTTTATGAGTTTTTGAATTGAAGATGGAATTTCTACATGACCGCATTTCCTCAAGCCAATATATCTGAGAAATATCATTCCCCCGAGTTCATCCGGTAATTTATTAATATTCGAAATGGACACCAATTCAAGAACTCGTAGGTAATTTAAGCCACGGAATGATGGTTCGGTTAGGTCGAAGCCTATCAAGGTGCGCAATTTTGGCATATGCATGCCAACTTTTTTAATAAACGACTTACTAAAAGCAACCCTGTATGGTGTCATGCCATCTGACATGGATGTTTTGGGATCTTCATGGTTATCGCAGATTTTAAGGAATCCGATTTTTTCACTTTCTTCAATACAAAAATCACGTAAAATATCATGCACCCGTATCCTTTTGACCCAACCATGAGTTTTACTTATTTCAACAACTTGTATTATAGATCGATGAGCCAACTCAGTTATATATTTTCTAGCTGTTTTTTCAAACGAACATTTTTTATTGAAAGGAATAAAACCTTCAGCAATCCACATCTTAGTTAGCTTGGAAGTTGAGATAAGATGGTCCTCTGGAAAACATGCGATGTATAAAAAGCATGGCCTGAGATGATATGGGAGAGCATGAAAGCTAAGAGCTAGTATTTCTACAATATTCTTTTCTGTATCCGTTTCTTCCCAATCTAAACTATTAACCATATCTAACCAAATATTTCGATCAATGTTTTTGGATAAAAACCCTCCCAATACAGAAAGAGCGAGAGGAAGACCTTTACATTTCTCTGCGAGCACTTTGCCTAAGCTTTCTAGTTCTTTTCGAGTGCTTTCATGGACCTGGTTTGGGAATGCTTTCCTACTAAGAAGCTCCCAACTTTGTTCATTATCAAAAGCTTTTAGCTCATGAGTATGCTTGGTATTGGAGTACTTTGCAACTTCATGATTACGAGTTGTTAGTATAATTCTACTACCATTATTTGAATTTGGAAAGACCTTATTTCCGTAATTAATTTGGTCTAGTGCTTTCCTTTCCCAAATATCATCTAAAACAATTAAGTATTTTTTATTTTTTAAGAACTCATGAAGCTTCTCTCTAACTTCGTGTTCTGGCATATTTTCTAATTCTTGTTCTGTAATCCCATTTTCATTTCTTAAATTCTCTTTCTTAATATTCATTGTTTTTCTCATTATATCCTTTAACAATTCAATGGATTTGTAACTTTTAGATACTGATATCCAAGCAAATATATTAAAACTTTCTTGTATTTTGGGATCCGTAAACACTTTATTAGCAAGGGTAGACTTGCCAATACCCCCCATACCCACTAGAGACACATAGGTTAGGTCTTTATTTAAGGAGTCAGTTAGTTCAACAATAATTGTTTCTAGCACATTATCAAAACCGATAATATCATCTTTAGATTCAAAATAAGGAGAGACAAATCTCTGCATATTCAAATCATCTTCCATAGAAAAATCAGTCCCATTCTTATTCGCACTGGTTTCCCCGAGTTTGGTTGTATCATATCTATCTTTTCTTTGAAATATCTCAGTAATTTTTTCTTTTATTTTTTTAATTTTTTTCCCTTCCTTATAGAGGGTTTTCAAATCACAAAAAACATTTGCATACCTTGATACTGCACATCGGAACCCTTTCTTCTGGTTATTCCATCTTTGAATCCAATTGATCTTTGCAATCACATTCTCAGCCTCATATGCAACATTTCTGATCTCTAGAACCAAGAGTGCTGCGCTGCTGTCACCTTTGCGATGCTTCAAATCGACATCTTTCAGAAATCCTTGCATCGATCTGAGCTCAGATTTTATGGACTCGACTTGATCAGGAACACCCTTCAGGAATATGATCTCTGCAATCGCGAGATTGCTGAGCGTGCTTAAAACAGAGGAAACAACAGACTCGGCCATGTCTGCTGTTATGAATTCTGGAGGGAAGAAACTGAAGAGAGATGTGTTACTGAAAGATGGGTGAGTGTGGAATCACGAGCCGAGTTAGGCCAAGATCGAGCTCGGCTCGATTCGTATTCGAGCTGGCTCAGCTCGAATTTGTATCTAGTTTCAAGCTCACATGAAAACTCGTGCTTGGGTGGATCGAGCCAGAGCTCGGCTCGATCGAAATAGCTCGGGAAGAGTTTGAAAAACACAAAGGAGAAGTGGCGGGACGAAGAAACTTGGAGAAGAGGTGGAGATGGAGATGCTTCGCGTTTGTCGGAGATGGAGAAGAAAGGCGGAGTTGGATTTCGTGATTTTCGTACAGAGATAGAGAAGAACGGCAGGGAAGAAGGTGTCTTGATTGTGATTCGTCCTATGAAGAAGAATGGCTGACCTTGGGTCAGGCTTTGCCTGGTTTTGAGTTTGCTTGGTTCGAGGGCAAGAGAATGGAAGGAAAGGTAGCGGAACAGAGGAGAAGGGAGGGGAAAGAATCGCGCTATGCTTGGTTAATTTAGGAGGGAAAAGAATCTCGCTTTGCTTGGTTAATAAGGTGAGGAAAATTATCCGTTGCCCCATAATTGCCCCCCCAAAAAAGCACACTATGCATTCAGTGGTAATTTGATACAAAATTTCATTTACACCTATATGATTGACCACAATCGTTTCTTCCAAAAGTGGTTTTCTTCAGCAACTTGTGGTGTTACCACCTGGTTTTGTAAAATGAGTTTTTTAATTTGTGGAATTTATGCATATTTTTTCAAATTTTTACATCTTAAAAAATCACAGTACTCCAAAATTTCAATTCATAATTTACAAAAACTTCAAATTACACCAATCTTTAACTTAAAAGTTCCCATTTATATTCCAACATAGATATAATAATTAGCAAAAAAAAAAATACAATTATAATAATGACCAAATTACACATTCCTGGTTAACTCCAAAATTCCATAATTGGTAACCTTGTTTAAACATGATTAACACCAAATTCCATTTTCCATAACACAAAAAAAATTCATATTTAAAAATTATATACAAAAATATCCATAATAATTAGCAAATTCAATTTTCCATAATTAGCACAAAATTTCATTTTTTTCCTAATTAGATCAAAATTCCATAAAATATTTTCCCCATATTTAACCATAATTAACATTACATGTCATTTTCCTTAAAGAAATTCATATTGAACATGACATACTTTCCAAAATTAATTAACGCCAATCAGCATCCTTTGAATTCAAAATATACACTATAAACAATATACATCCAAATTCCATAAATAATATACAATTTGCATTTACACCAATATTCTCCACTTGATACCTGGAAAATTTAAGAAAATCCATAAAAAAGGAAAAATTCACATGATATTAAGTACAAGGCCGACCCTGATGTTTCGGTTGACCAAGCCTAAAGTATAAATGGTGTCTTGTTGTTCTATTAAAATATGTTAAAAGTAAAAATCGAAGAACAAAAATTCACATATTTTTGTTATTTCTCTTGAATTTTAAGGTAGTTTATACAAGTTCGTAAAAATTGATAGTAAAATCAAATAATAGTGCAATGTTTCTCAATAATTAATTTTAACTATTCTATTCTACGTGCATACTAATTTGCACCTCTTTTTAATAAAAACTTATACTTCCTTTTTTTTGAGGGATTGTTTGAGAAAATGTCCATTTTTTTTTATGACTTTCTATTTAGCGTAAATAAAGTATGATGTTAAAGAAGTAAAGATTTATTTTAGCAAATAAAACTATAGAATCATTCAATTTTGTTTTTGAGTCATTATACAAAAATATGGTATAATAACTTTGTGATAACATACAACATAAAAGTTACAGTACAAGCGATACATATGATCACATCTGGCATTAATGTGCATATAGTACAAAGTGAAGTCAATTATGTTGTACATATCTGCATATTTAATTTATTTTCTCCATTTGATCATGTAAATGGAGATCTCCTTTACTAAAATTTTGAATGGATCCACTGCCCAACTCAATTATAAAATGGAGAGAACTTTGCTCCATATCTAGAGGAGCAATAATATTCAGTGTCCATGAATATGTTGGGCTTCTAATTTTCTTTTTTTTCCTTCTCCTTAGCAGACCGAGTTTATAACAAGATTTTGTTGCCCCGGCCCTGATTGTTGCCTAAGCCCACGGGCTCACCTGGCTTACACCAAGATCGGCCCTGATTAAGTATTTCACCATAATTAACATACTGTTCAAGCAAACCATAATTAATAGAAAAATTCACATGCTATTAAAAAAAATGAATTTGGGAAAAAAATTTGAATGTAATAAGTAATTACCACTGTCCACGCCTAGGGGCTATTTGGCATGCGGAATTAGTAGAATTGAACCGACTTAGAAGATAGAGAAGTAAAAAATTTTGGATTAGCTAATTCTTTAATTTGTTTGGATGTTGAAAATATAAAATGCCGGAAAATATAATTCTTTGTTTGGTTGCTTGAAAAATCTGGAATTTTGTTGTTATGAATTTGAAAGTAATCGTAAATACTTGAATAATTGTTTGATTAAAATTGATGATTATAAAGTAATAGATAATAAAAATATAATAAAAATTAGTAAATGACAAAAATATGATAGAAACAGAACACTGAATCTTGCAATATTAATGTCCTTTCATATTAAATTTCTAATAAATTACAAAATTTAAACTAAAATATGTTGTAAGTTGTAACATTAAAGTTACACACCAAGCAACAAAATGATAAAATTGAAATACATATCAGATAATAAAATGTAAAATATTTCTACATTTCACGAGCAACCCACATAATTTGCTTCCATTTTTTATCTCATTCTCTTCTCGCCTGTTTATCCAAGACGCAACAATAATTCACACAAAAGCAAAGTACGTTCATCTTCATCAAGAATCTGATCTTCAGTTTGATTCTCCATCTTTTGCGATAACCTGTATATGGACAGGCATTGATTTGAATCTAAAATAAAAAGTAGAAAATGATTGTAAAGAGGCAAGCAAGAACCAATTTCATGAAAAAAGATAATCAAATCACTAGACCATGAAAAAATAACTTAATCAAGCAATATTTTTTATTAATTGCAAAAATTGCATTCATAAACCAGAGATTAATAAAACTGAATCCAACATATGTTTTTATAAATAAAATAACCCACACAAGAATCAAAGTGATGAATGCATTGCTATTAAGTTCCAGTCACGAAACAAAATACAGTATTCTATATAGGAGAGTCTAAATTAGACATTAATTAGCAAGATTTATCAATAGTATAAATTGAAAACAAAATTGAAGACAGTGACAGTTCACTCAGCTTTTTAAATTCTCCAAACTTTAATTGATTTATAGTTCAGTAAATCATGCACCAGAATTCTACGAAATAAGCTCATAACCACAATTATTTGTTTAATTTATCAAACAAAAATGATAGAATTACCATAAAAGAGATCTGGTAGAGCTAAAGATTGAAACTTTTCAGCTCAAGTTCATTTTGGAGTCAAGAAATTATCTATCGTTACTTTTCACAATATACTCCAACAAATCAGGCTAGAGAGAGGGAAACCATCTTTACACTCACACCATACTCCAACAAACCAGAGAGAGGAGACAGTGAGAGAGAGAGAGAGAGAGAGAGATTTAACCTTTGTGTGAGATAGATCGGAAATGGCTAGAGCAAGAACCTTATCACCAGCTCTGAGGGAAACAGAAGCTCAATCCAGCTTGACAGACAAAAAATGAGATAGGCGAATGGAATATTAGCGGCAAATTTAGCGCCTTAATTTTTACCCGCACTTTGACGTTCTAACATTTCGGAGAACTACGTTTTGCGGGTATAGCATGAAAAAATAGATTACCGGTAAAATATAATTCCTATACTTTAAACCTACCAAACAAAGAATTTTGTGGGCCCCATCGGCCAATTGTGCTGCAGGAGATCCGGACCGTTCATTTTGTGGGCTCCACACCATTTTTTAAAATAAAGAGTACAAAGGCATAACAAGGAGCAACGCCGTCCATCCTCCAAAATCTAAACAAATAACCTTGATTTATGTGAGTCCCACCAAAAATAAAACAAATAAAATAGCAAACCCAAAATGGATTTCTCCCAATTATAATAAAACAATAATAAAATAATAATAAAATAATATTATAATGATAGTATTAAAATATAACAATAATTAAAAAAATATTATGATAATTATATTATTAAAATAATTATTCACTTTCTGACATGGAGATTCTGGGATCTTCATGGTTATCGCAGATTTAAAGGAATCCAATTTTTTCACTTTCTGCAATACAAAAGTCACGTAAAATATCATGCATTCGTATCCTTTTGATCCAACCATGAGTTTTACTTATTTCAACAACTTGTATCATAGATCGATGAGCCAATTCAGTTAAATGTTTTCTAGCGGTTTCTTCGAAAGAACATTTTTTATTGGAAGGAATAAAACCTTCCGCAATCCACATCTTAGTTAGGTTGGAGGCTGAGATGAGATGGTCTTTGGGAAAACAGGCCATGTATAAGAAGCATGGCTTGAGATAATGTGGGAGATCATGAAAGCTAAGAGCCAGTATTTCTACAACATTTTTTCCCGTATTCGTTTCTTCCCAATCTATACTATTAACCATTTTTGACCAAATATTTAGATCAATGTTTTTGGATAGAAAACCTCTGCTTTCATTAACCTCGTCTGGGAAACGAAATGCTTTCCTACGAAGAAGCTCCCAACTTTGTTCATTATCCAAAATATTTAGCTCACAAATATGCTTGGTATTGTTGGGATGCTTTGCAACTTGTAGATAACGAGTTGTTAGTATAATTCTGCTACCATTATTTCAATTTGGAAAGACCCTATTTCCATAACTAATTTGGTCTAATGCTTCACTTGTCCAAACATCATCTAGTACAATTAAGTATTTTCTATTTTTTAAGGACTCATGAAGCTTCTTTCTAACTTCCTGTTCTGGCATATTTTCTAATTCTTGTTCTGTAATGTCATTTTCTTTTCTTTCTTCATTACTTAAAATCTCTTTCTTAATATTTATTGTTTTTTTCATTATACCTTTAATAATTCTATGGATTTGAATCTTTGAGATACTGATATCCAAACAAATATATTAAAACTTTCTTGTATTTTGGGACCGGTAAACATTTTATTCGCAAGGGTAGACTTGCCAATACCCCCCATACCAACTAGAGACACATAGGTTAGATCTTTATTTAACGAGTCAGTTAGTTGATCAATAATTTTATCTACCCCATTATAAGAAATGATAATATCTTGAGATTCAAAATCAGGAGACTGCATATTCAGATCATCTTCCATAGAAAGATCAAACCCAGCATTGCCTACACCGGTTTCCCCAAGGATTCTTAAATCACGGGGTGAAACACTTGCATACCTTAATATTGCACCTAAGACCCCTTTCTTTTGGCTGTTCCATTTATGCATCCAATTGATCTTCGCAACCACGTTCTCAACCCCATATGCAGCATCTCTGATCTCTCAGACAAGGATTGATTCGTTGTTGTCACCCTTGTGCCGCTTCGACTCGGCATATCTCACGAACTTTTGCATAAATTCGAACTCTACTTTTATGGACTTGACTTGATCAGTAACTTTCATAAGGAATTTGGCCTCTGCAATCGTGAGATTACCTAGCGTGCTTAAAGCAGAGGAAATAGCAAACTCGGCCATTTTTATTGTTATCAATTATGAAACAATGATTAGCAATGGATGAAGCTGAAGCATTTAGCAAGATATATAATGCACTAATCTTGTTGGTTGTATCACTTGATTAGAGCATAGATAGTCAACTAGGAAGGTGCATGTAGATCTAATTAATATAATCAATATTTTTTTTTTGAAGAATAATACAATTACAATTAGTACTAAATCTCTATTAGTCAGAAAGTTGGGTTGGGTGTGCAGTACAAGGGAAAAGTTGGGTTCCCAATCCAATTGGGTTAAATTCCCAATAAACTCTCCAATTCTATCATATACAAATCATGCACAATTAAGTTTTGCAAGCCATTGGCCAAGTCTTCCTAGTTGTACTTGTATCAAAGTATGCAATCTACACCCCCTCAACTCTCTATTTACCTCTTTTTTTATTAGTGGCTCTTTAGGAGTTTTTTTTTCCATCTATATACAAGTTTAAAAATGAAATCCCAAAAAAATATTACACTTTTAAAACAAATTTCTTATTCAGTACTATCGGAATTCTGAAGTTCGGGAATATTTAAGAAATATGGTCAATACCTGAAAACTCCGAAATTCAGTTGCAAAATGGACCTCACACATCCAAATTCAAAAACCAAACAAATAAATGAAAGAGCCTGGCTGACTCTTTATTTACCTTGAGATTGGAAGAAGTCAATAGAAGAACTTGCGTGTAGATCCAAATGGTTATTATTATAATCTCTATTCATTACGATGAACCTGCATGTGCATGTGTGTAGATCTAAATGGTTATTGTTATAATCTCTATTCATTACGAAGAACATGCACCGTACTATTTATTTTCCTTCTATAAATGCAAGGAATCTAGGTTGGGGTCCCAACAATGAATTCTTTAATCCTCTACAAGCCATATATAATAATAGGGGGACTCAAAAGAGGAATTATATTTAGTCCCGAAGTTATTTTTTAGTCGTGGGTATTTTGAAATGGAAAATTAAAGGTAGTTTTTTTTAATATACCCAAAAGTCACTGGTTTTTTATAAATATGAGAAAATTTAAGGTTTTTTTTTTGGGACAATTTCCATTTTGATTTTAATTCAGCATGTACATACTGGTCTAGGACCTGACATGTATGTGAATTAAGTGCTAATTTTGAACTATTTTAGCTTCTAATAGAAGTAAATTGTCATTAACTTCAAATATCATTTTAACCAAAATTACATCTCAAATCTATATTAGAATTAAATTTCATCTTAACCAATACTCTAGGATAATACTCACACTACGGTGGGAATATTTTAATATTTTTATTAATTTTTGGTATAAGAAATCAAATTATAACTGCATAAAAGGAATATAAGATGAGAGATAAGAAATAAAGGAAAAAAAAATCGATAAAGTACTACCATCTCATAGTTATATTATTTATTCCTTTCATACTTTATTATATATTCAATCTCAGAAACAAAGGAGCGAATAAGTTACAAAACCAAAACAAAGAGGGTAAACTTTTTGACAATTAAAAACAAAGAGTAAATTTTTCTTGTTCTAATAAAACTCAAATTATTAAGTAATCAAATTTCCTTACCAAGACAGGAATGAAGACAAACAACGAATAGCCATACAAGCACCAAAGCTGCACCAGTCCAGACGAGGCTGAAAAGTACTTCAAAACCAAAAACAGAGCGAGAGGCGCAAGCGTGACGTAGCCGTAGAACAGCCTGGCGGACCAAGTTACCAGGTTGATGTCATAGGCCCACTCTTTTTTATGCCACTTGTGCTCGAAGTAGGCTGCGAACGTGCTGATCACGGCCGTGGCGAAGATCAGGGTTGTGGAGATCCAAAACGGCCCGTATCTGGAACTAAAATGATGAAAAAGAAATAAATGATTGAAATTGTATAATGAATATCTTTTTTTGAAACAATTTGAACTCAAGCTGCAATTTAGACTCGATTTTTCTAGCTTATATAAAATTAGCCTTTAATTGTGCAATTTAGACTCGGCTTTCGTTATATGAAATAACCCTTGAATAGGATTAATTGTGAAAATTTAGTCAATTTTTCTACCTAAATAGAATCCAATTTAGCTAAAGCTTAACCTAGCTAAGCAATTAAACACCGGAAAACGAAGAAAAATGTACAATTCAGCCCTAAAATATGCAATTAAACCGAATTGACGCTCAATTGTTCAATTTAGCCTCAATTGAACCATATTTACGTAAAGCCACACTCATTTAAATTTGAAGGGTATATGAGGAAAGTTGCACGAAATGTGAAAATATGGAATTAGAAAAAATTGTGAAGTAAAAATACCATCAGCATCTTGTGGGGGGCAACTGATAGGAAGTTTGTCCTGTGGCTCAACTGGAGCAAATTCTGAAGGTTTGAGTCTGCAAAATCACATTAGAAATCAAAGAACAATCAATTCACAGTGTAAACATAGAGAAAATTAATGAAAACAACCGTAAAGAATAAATTTAGGTCCAGAGATAGAGTCTCACTTGCGAAATGGACAGGGACTTGCTCAGCACCAACGGCGGACTGGAGAGAAAAATAGAGAGAAATAAAGGGTCGGAAGAGAAATAAAGGAAAAAAGAAGGGAGGAAGTGAAAAGTTGCCAATACCGGTACGGCTCCGCCGCCTGACATCATCTCGACTGCCAATTTTGCGAATTAGTCCTTGGAAATTAAAGCGCGAGGCGAGAGTAGCTTCGTGCAGAGAGGAGAAAAAACTTGAGTTAGACCCTGGTCAAAGCAGTGCGACTGTGCGAGGCAGAGTTGAGTTCTTTAATTGGGCTAACTATGATGGAAATTAGGATTTTTTTTTTATATATCATTTTATTTTTTTTGTGGCGGAACATAATTTGATCCGCTATTAATAGTGAAGAAACATGTCTATTTTCAGTTTTATCAAAATTGACCCATTTAGCGGGCTAAACATGATTAATTAGTTTAAAAAAAGAGTTCTTTGTAATTTTGAAAATAAGGAGTTCTTTGTAATTTCCAATAATGCATGGTCTCTTTTGCAATTAAAAAAATTCATAAACATTTTTTATAGAAAGTTTTGTTATAAAAAATATTTTTTACTTTTTTGAAAGAATATTTTCTTAAAAAAATAGTTTCTTATGAAATTATTTTTGTTAATAAAATAATTTAAAAAAATATATTTTTCTAAAGAACAAATTTTTTGTGAAAAATCACAATTTTCTAAAAAAATATTTTTCTTAAAAAAAAAACTGAATTTCTTCGAAAATATTTTTTCCAATTTTTTTCTTAGAGGAAAAATAATTGCTTAAATAATAATATTGTGTTGGAGCTCTCATGTGGAAATGAGTGATCCTTAGTATTTTCTTACAAAGCGTTTTTCTAAAAACCAATTTTCTGAAAAACAATTGTGACAATAATATTTTTCAAAAAAAGGTTTCTTAAAAAAATCTGAATTTTTTATAAAAATAAATTTTATAAATTTTTTTTAAGAAAATATATTTTTTTTAAATAATAATGTTGGATCTCATGTGTGCAAATGAATGAAACTTAGTAAATCTATGAGTATAATTTGATGCATTAGGGCCATCAGATTATAAGTTGATGGCGGGAATTTAAAGAGCTTATGTGGCTTAATGTGGTGGCTAGAAATTTTTAAGGATTATAAACTATTATAAATATAAATTATAAATATAAATGTAGGAGTCATTCTATTTTTTTCCATGCAACTATATAATTGAAAACCCCTGATACGTTACATATGATACAAAAACCATTGATCTACTGGAATATATCATTGAATTATAAATAAATCATTGAACCGAGCAGGTTTAGACCATAAACACTTTACATAATTATGGTTATCATTGATCAACTTTACCATATGTAAAACACACAAAATTACGAGTTAGATAAAAAGTGTACGTTAATTTCCTTTTAAACAAACTTGTCATTTCTCAAACTATACAAAGAACATATAGATGATATATGTCCTTTTATTATCACATAAATGTGTATTTATAAAAGCCAATGTTATCAGAACCAGCTCAGACCTTGACTCGAAGGAGTCTCGGGTCAACAGTTTACCGGTCGAATCAATGGGTCAACCGGTTCAATCGCTGATTTTTCAATTTTACCTCAACCCAAACAATATATCTGAAAGAGAGATTCCGCAAAAAATAATTTCTTTTACAAATAAACAAACCCAAAAAAGTAACTTATTTTCTCAAAATACAGTTTTAATGATTTTTAATATATACATGATTTCTATAAATCTTATATCGAAATAATCATTATTAATTTTATCTCAACCCAAGACAAAAACCCGCTATTTTGTTTGTTTAGCTCCAATTTGAAGAAAGTATACGGAGCATATATCAATAAATTCAAAGAAAATTTCCACGAAAATTTAGGAAACCGAAAGCTTAAAACAACAAATATACTTAAAAATTATCAAACTTTTTTCTCAGATTTAGAGACCTCGAATTCATCCAATGTTTCAAATACAAAGAGACCCTTAAATAACTTTGCACAATTGAGTTGCAAGGCAAATTCCTAGATTGAGTCTCAAAAGACAATATATCTCTAATAGCATCAAATTTTTCGATTATTTCCGTTGAGCAACTAAAATAGAAGGAAATAATTAACAAGAGAGAAAGGAAATAACCATACAGATAGAGAAGAAAAGGCATCACAATGAACCATTCAATAAAACAAAAAAAGTTGCTTTAGCAAAAAACCGGGTTCAATAGCCGGTTTAATTCACGGTTTTTTCATAAAACCGGACGGTTTAACCCAAAAACACGGTTTTCATGCATATCCGATATAATATGTAAACCGAACCGAAAATTCTACTGGATCCGGTTTTTTCCGGTTCAATCACTAAATCGGGCCGGGGCCGGTTTTGATAACACTGATAAAAACTGCAGCATTTTGAGACGCTCCTCGTGATTTGGGTCCAATTTCGGAGGCGTGTATCTTCCGTGTAGATCCTCAACCACATATTCCTAAACACACATTTAACAACAAAATTAAATAAGATCATATATAAAATCATTTATTAAAAATCAAATACTCCCATGGGCATTTTGCAAATTCTTTTATCACGACTAGATTTCTGGAGGAATGCCTACAAGAAATTTTCTCTTTCAAGGGATAAACTTGATATTTTTGGTAATCAATAATTCCATTTACGACTGGTAACTTCAAATATTATACTTGATCAGTATGATTACATTATGTATGAAGCTCAATAAAATATCCAAAAGAATCGTAAATAAATAGAAAAAAATATCCCCAAACGTTCAAAAAAAGAACATACCTCCAAGCATGCAATCAAACAATCAAAAACCCTCAAACAAGTAGTAACAAAGAAGACCAGTCTTAAAAATAACCCAAAAAACCCTCAAACAAAACAAACAAACAAAATATATAATACCTTAACCAAAATTAACCCAATTCAGACCAATTTCAACCTAATACTAGGACTCAAAATTTAGTAACCCTACTCAAACCAATTTCAGCCAACTAACCCAATTCAGATCAAATTCGTCCAATTAACCCATAAACTGATCCCAAATTTGGCCCTAATCATACCAAATAACCTTAAGTAACCAATTTCGACCTAACCACATCAATAAACTCTGCTTAACTAACCCTCCAACAAACCCCCCATCAAAACAGACAAACAAAACTACCAACATACCTTAGTGAGTTCCCGTTTAGTCAAAATATAATAATACGGCCAAATCCTCTATACCCAATCGCGGCCACCACAAACCCATACGCAATCCCCAAAATAAAAAAAACAATAACAAATACACGGTCAAATAACAAAACAATCACCATACCTTAGTGAGCACCCTCTTGATCAAAATATGAAAATGCCTCTGCCAGATCCAGTGGACCCCCACCGTCGCCTGCAGGAACACTAACGCGACGCCCGCCACGGCGAAAAAAACCACGAATATCACCAATACAACAACAAACGCGAAGACGGCCTTGAAGGAGAGGGAGCGGGAGAGGGAGGTGGAGGAGTCAAGAATGGGGTCGGGGGAGGTGAAGCGGAAGTCGTGGAGGATGAAGCCCACGAAGCCCGTCAGCATTAAGAAGATAAGAACGCCTGGTGCAGTAATATAAATTAGGCATCATATTTTTTTTTATTTTTTTATTGTAGAAAATTTCATCTTGTTTTTTAAGAAGCCCATCAGCATGAAGAAGACCAACACGCCTGATTATTATTGAGTGAGTTGAATTAGGTATCATATTTTTTTTTGTAGAAAATTTAATCTTGTTTTTGGTTTTTATTTTTATTTTTGCATGTTTGTGGGTGTATGTATTATTCTATTTGTTCACTTATTATTTTTTTTCATTTTTTTGTTTCTCTTTTTAGTGGAGGATCAGATGAGATAAATGGTATGAAAAGATAAACAAGCGTACCAACGCAGTAGTAAAACGGAACGGGATGTTTGGGGAGGAAGCGATCCAAGCTGTCAGTCAAAATATTCCGGAAGTTTCCGTCTCGGTCCAACAGGAACGCAATACCACCAATTGTTGCTATCGCCTGAAATTATAATTTTACAGAAGTATATTAGTTGTAAATTAGATAATTTGATATTGTGTTTTGATCCCATTTTGGTATATGTAGTACCAATTGGTTGAACATTTTTTTCGGATTTCTGTTAGTTTATTGATAAAGCTAAATTAAGCCACTTTTAACCCAAATAAACCCTCAAATATGCAATTAACCCTAAAAAACAAGCATTGTTTTTACAGTTTCAAGGGGAGCTTTCTTCTATCAAGGAAATATTTAAATATTTCAAGGGTTTTATTCTTACAGTTTGAACAAAGAGAAAAACAAGCAGAAAATCTCTCGCCACAAAAATGCGAAATTTACGCCACGAATAATCTTCAAGAAATTCCAATCTCAAATGAAACTGCGCCTTGCAAGTCGTACAATGCGAAAATGCAAATCCCTCCTAAAAAATATAAAATTCCAAACTGAGAAACTAGTTTAAACTTTATTTTTTTTAAATTAGGAGTAAAAATAGTATATTGGTACCTTGACAGAGCGCCAATGATCAAGACAAGAACGGTGCACGAATTGTTGCGTTCCTTTACACATACAAGGTGAAATTAACTCATCACCTACATAAAAATTCAAAAATAAATTGATTAAACAATGTTGAATTAAACCCTATTTTAGCTTAATTAAGCTAAATTAACCCCAAGTATTTCCTTAATCAACACATTATATAACAACTTAACCCTCAATAATAATACTTTCCTCAGAAAAAAATTTCAACTTTAACCAAAGAAACGAACTTCACCAATTTCAGAGTCATGTTCAAGGCAAATTCTACAGCAGGCAGAAGAAGAGCTCTCAATTTCCTCATCCTTCCTAATCTCGCTCGTCTCTGATTCCTCCTCTTTCTTCTTCTTCTTCGTCAGAAGCTGATCCGATTCCAAGTTCTCTTGCCGGTTCGGATCAACCCGACCCATCTCAATCGACCCGGTTATCTACTAAAAGTAAAAACCACAAAAAAAATGGTGAATGGAGAAAGGAATTGATGGAATGGTCGATGATTGGTGAGGTTTATGTGATGAGAACCTTGAAGAAGTTGGAGATGAAGAGAGGATTGAAAGAGAATTGGAGAAGGAAGGAGAGGATTTTACGACGGCCTGATATCCTCAACACGCGGGGAATCGATGCATATATATAGCAAGTTTTTTGAGTAGTTAAATAGCATCTAACTTTAGTATTTTTTGTTGTTGCACAAAAAGTCAATATTTAATGACATAAATATAAAAAATAATATTGTTCATTGTGCAAATAAAGAAAATAATATATTTTCATGGCACAATCACGAAATAATATTTTTCACAAATAAAGAAAGTTCTAATACTCACTTGTTTTAAAACCGCTAATTATATTCCCTTTACAAACTTTCTGAATTTTGAATGATCAACTGAAATGTTGAAAAATATTTTATAATGGGAAATGTGCAAACTCGACGCACTATAGCACGATTATAGCACGACGCACTATAGATATACTATTTTATTATTTTATATACTGTAATTTATTCTTTATATTTTTTATTTTTTTACTTTTATATATTACTTTCTCATTTTATATATTATTTCCGCAATTTTATATACTGTTATGCATATACTGTTATTAGAAATTAAATTACATATATAGTTATGCATATATTTATATTAGAAAATAAATTATATATATACTGTTATTGGGACCCGTAGATCTGTAGATCCCTAAGACCCGTAGATCTCTAGCAGGTCTCTTTTATAATAATATATTTTGATATGACAATTTTTGTAATAAAATTTGATTCCAATATTTTTACTTGCCCGATGGGAATCCCCGTGGAGGTATGGATCCCCCATGGGGCAGGGGATGGGGGGCAAAAATTCTCCACGAACAAGATGGGAACGGATATGGGGAGGTTGGATGTGGGGAATGCTATCCCTGACCCCGCCCCGCGCCATTTACAACCCTAGTTTTAAGTCATTTGTGACAATTACGTGTTGCTCCTTATAATTTGAGAATATTATACTTTAACCCCTGTTATTTTGTTTTGAGAGTAGTCTAATATTCAAATTTTCTAATTACCCCATAGAAGATATAAAAAATCTAACTACCAATGAAAATGACTCAATCACCTGTTAGGCTGTTACAATAACAGAATAGTGTTTAGGGCTGCTTAGGAAAATAATTTGTAGCACTTTCCATGATATTGTAATACAATAATTGGATATAGATTAATCAAACAAAAAAATTTGGATATAGTTCTTTTTCTATTTGTGAATGATACCATTTTTTAAGTAATTGTTTTTTTAAAGTTTATTTATTTATTTTTCTTTTTCTTTTTCTTTTTCTTTTTGTGGTTTATAAATAATAATGCTCTTCTGGAGGGGTATTATATTATATATCTTAATCCCAAGGTTGCAAATAGCGTATAGCGGTTTGCCGCGTTAAGGTCATTTTTGTAGCGTATAGCTCGTAGCGAATGCTACAGCGTACGATATAGCGTATGTTATAATATGTTATAGTATCATCTAAAATAAATATATTCTTTTGTAAGAGAAAAGTAATAATTTAGTTTATTTTTATTCAAAAAATATCGTAATTATACTATTTTTTTATTAAATAAGTCTTAAATTCAAATATTTTATTTTTATAGTCAAAAAGATACTATAGATACAGTGCAAAATAATTCCACAGCGTCCAGCGGTTTTGCCGTTGCCGTTGCCGGTGACTCCATTCTCTCTTTAGCTCTCTCTCTCTCTCACATATTTCTCCTCTCAGTTTCACAGACGCAACTCTCTCTTCGCTAATCATCTCTCCCTGGTCATCTTACTCCGCCTCTCTCTTTCTCCTGGGCGAATCTGGAATAGTTCTGTCTCTCACCCCTAAGCGACGTATAAGCAATGTGGTGCCCGGTGGGCCAGTTTGACGATCTCGCTGTCAGAGATGATCCGGCGATTGAGCTGTCAGAGATGAAGGTTATAGAGAGTCTCGCTATCAATCAGTAGGTATTTTGTTTCTTTGTCTCAATTTTTGTTTCTTTAATTTTACTTGATTGAATGTGTGATTAAGGCTTTTTTTGGTGAATTAGAAATTTTTTTTTGGGTGAATCAGGGACTATTTTTGGTGAGTTGAGGATATATAGAGCTGAATTAGGGGTTATTTGTGCAATTATTCATGTACCAGTAAAGTGTGTTGCAATTATTCACCCTTTTGATGTGAATAGCTTATTTGATTTTGATTTCGCTGAATCGGATTGATTGAGCTAATTTGGGGATAGTTTGGTATAGAAGATTACAATTTGGGCATAGTTTGATTATTCTTTTTGTATTCATTTTGATTATTTTTTACACATTAGAGCAAAGGTCAGCAGTTAGCACTTATTTTCCCTTTCTTTGAATTTTGTTTTTCGGATGAGCTGCATCAATCCATGATTAAGCCTAAAGAAATTGATCTAAAATGCTGCGTCAAGTTTTGAGCCAGTGTAGATCAAGGTCGTGAATGTTGTTCATTCTTTTATAATTTTCAGTACCCAAATAACGTCAGTTACGTATTTTTTAATTTATTCTCTAATTTTGTGCTGCTCTCGATAGTACATATTATTGATATTTATACATTGTGTAAATGATTCAAAATGAAAACGAACCTTTGAAAACTTTATTACTAGCACTATCATTGATTTTATCATATTTGCAGCATTCCGTTGATTTTAACATATTTGCAGCATTTCGTATGCATGTTTTGAGTAATTCAATAAAGCTTTTAGTTTTCAAGCTGTTTCAATGTTGTGATAACTTTCCTGGTCAGAAGCATCAAAATATTAATGTTCCAGTAATTTTTAAATTTGATAACTTAATTTATTATATTCATGAAAGATAATGAATTGTGTGAATCTATCAGGATAATGATAGTTGAGTAAGATCTCAAGTGAAGGAACAGCCCCGTCGGATTTTTTTGAAAATCTGCGGCTTCTAATTCTTTTGAAAGAAGAACAGCCCCGTCGGATTCTCATCAATTTGATCTTTATTTTATTTTATTTTTATTTGCAGATAAAGATCAGGTACCATCACAAGTTAAACTCAATTTTCGACAAACATCCTTTCACCCTTTCAGAGAATCAATTCATTCAGCATTTTTATGAATCCGGAAATCCTATGTTTACCTTGCTCTCCCAAAGTGACAAAGAAATTGATTTGTCTTTATGTGAAATTGATCCTGATCTTGATAGAGACATGATGAGTTAATAAATACAAAATTGAATGAAAATAACAAAAATTTCTAGGGGTGATTTTGCAACTAAATATGCAACATGCTTTTTCTAAATTATGAACATTCATGCTTTCACCTACTAAGTACGGCTGGATTGACCGTAACTATTTTACTTTTCTCAACATCACATATTTATCTCATAAAATAATTATCTCTCAAAAATATATTATTATTATGTAATATTCTATTTTCATAAATAATAAAATATTCAGTATGAGCAATATACGCACAACTAAAAATATAATTCATATTATAGATATTTATTAATATCAAAATAATTTAAAAATCATAAACATATTTGAGAGCAAAATCGCTTACTTGAAAATGAGAATTAACTATAAGATTCGAAACTGGCAATATCTCCTTTACTGAAAGAAGCTTGATATAACTAAATAATGATTCAAAATCTTGACACTTGTCTTGTTTACCCAACAGATGCAAATATAATTGATTTTTGTTTGATAAAATTTTATACGTGGTTTTGTTGTGATTAGATGGCAGTATGATAAGTTTTGTGAAAAAGAAAAAGACTAACTTATTTATAGCCTATAGAAGACTTGCATATCAAGGCTCAACATTAATGCCAATTTTCATGCATAGGTCGGTTTTTCAGTAAATACAAGAAACGAAAACCAAATTAATATGCTTTGACTTGGTCATAACTTATGGTAATTAAGTATGAATTAATTTCCTTGTAAAAATAGAATGACACCTATTAATAATTGAATGACACGTAGAATGTAAATTAGACTTCCTATATTTAATATTTTTATAACCTCAATTACTACTGACTCGGTCAAGAAATTTCAACAGGTCAGAGGATCCAATAAAAGTACCCGAAAAGAATAAATGTTGGATTTTTAATGTAATGAAATAACGTTTCTTAAAATTCTGAAAACTTGTACATTAATTGAATTATTTTGAATAGTAGCACTATTTTGAAGAATAATTAATCAGATAGCATGATTTTCAAAATATTTGGGTAGGTAGCACTTCCGCCAGACCTTCTGGCGGAATTGAAGTAGTTCCGCCAGAGGGTCTGGCGGAACTAGGGAATTTTTTTTTCTGCTAATCTCGGCCATTTGGCACCCTTAAACAGTCTAGACGGTGAAATTGATCCAAAAATGACGAAAATATAGGTTCCGCCAGACCCTCTGGCGGAACTATCTAGTTCCGCCAGTGGGTCTGGCGGAATTACACATTTTCCCAACTTACAATTTGACCCAAAAAGTGCAAAAAAATGGTCTAGTTCCGCCAGAGGATCTGGCCGAACTAGACCATTTTCCCAACTTACAATCTGACCCAAAAAATTTTCAAAATTTAGGGATTAGTAACGGTTTTTAATAAAAAACCGATACTAAATATTAGTACTGTATCAGTTTTTTCGGGAAATTTTTTTCATTTAGTAACGGTTTTTATAAAATAACCGTTACTAAATAAGCTGTTAGTAACGGTTCTTCCCTAAAAACCGTTACTAAAGAAGCTGTTAGTAACGGTTTTTATAGAAGAACCGTTACTAACTTCTTATTTAGTAACGGTTGTTAGGGAAGAACCGTTACTAAATATGGATTTAGTAACGGTTATTTTATAAAAACCGTTACTAAATGAAAAAAATTTCCCAAAAAAACCGATACAGTACTAATATTTCGTATCGGTTTTTTATTAAAAGCCGTTACTAAACCCTAAATTTTGAAATTTTTTTGGGTCAGATTGTAAGTTGGGAAAATGGTCTAGTTCCGCCAGACCTACTGGCGGAACTAGACCATTTTTTTGGACTTTTAGGGTCAGTTTGGAAGTTGTGAAAATGTGTAGTTCCGCCAGACCCGTTGGCGGAGCTAGCTAGTTCCGCCAGAGGGTCTGGCGGATCCTATATTTTCGTCATTTTTGGGTCAATTTCACCGTCTAAATTGGCCAAAAATAAATTTTACCTAGTTCCGCCAGACCCGGTGGCGGAACTAGCTTTTTCATTAATTAAGGCTGTTTAAGGGTGCCAAATGGCCGAGATTAGCAAAAAAAAAAATTTCCTAGTTCCGCCAGACCCTCTGGCGGAACTACTTCAGTTCCGCCAGAAGGTCTGGCGGAAGTGCTACCTACCCAAATATTTTGAAACTCATGCTATTTGATTAATTATTCTTCAAAATAGTGCTACTATTCAAAATAATTCACATTAATTACGGTTAAGGAAAAAAAAATAGAAGTGTAAAAGCTCATATGATTATATTCACTTTAGCCCTAAATACTAAAATATAATAAAGTTATATAATAGTACTAACAAATTCAAGAAATCAATAACTTATATTTGGTAAATCCAAAATTAGTGATTCTGATTTCTAAATTCTTGATTGAAAATTACATAATTTTAGAAAATATTTAATTTTTAAATATGTGAAACTTATTATTTTAGGAAATTACGAAAACACGCTTAAATATAAAATCCAACAAATTTTCGGGATATAACATAATCTTGGTTGAGTTTCTTGTATAAGATCATAAAACTTTTACGAGTTCAAGTCGACGTGCAAAATTTTTATCTCGATCGGATTAGAAGTTGTTGAAGAGTTTTCATCGCTTTCAAGACGTTCTTTTTTGGAGTTCAAGAGTTGGAGTTCTCTGTGTGTTTTGGGATTGTTTGTGTTTTTGGTTTGATTAATTAAACAAATCATTAGAGAGAAAATACTTCAATTTTCAGCTCCATGTTTGTTCGAACGGAACTCTAGTCCGTTCGAACGGACTGTTCCGTTAGGAACAGACTGTTCCGTTTGCTGACTTTTGGTTTTGATATGGGCTGTGAATAGTGGTTTCGTTCGAACGAAATTTTGTTCAATTCGAACGAAACTAGTTCTGACTTGGGTTATGAATAGTGGTTCCTTTCGAACGGAACTATATTCAGGAACTCAAGTATTTCCATTTTTGTTGGCTGTCCTTTCCTCCTTTAAAGGTGTGCAACCCCCATTCCGTTTCATTCAAGTTTTCTAAGCAAAAATCCTTGTGTTTTCTCGCTAGAGATTAGTCTAATTAATCAAGATTATTTTGAGAGTTTATAGATCTTGTTCGTTGGTATGTTTGATTGAGAGAGATCGGTTCGTTTAGTTTCGACAAATCGCTATGAGTTTGTAAAGTAATTATTGAGTCGGGTCTTGTAAAACGCTATTCGGATTAGTAAATCAAGAAGTCGAAAGACATATCCAGATAGTAGACGCTCGTGAACGCGACAAGAATTGCTAGCGAGAATGAACAGTAAAGACAAATACAACTAATTCGCCGAACTTTATCAACAAATTTGATGTCCGGTATCTTTGTCTATTCTCATTTATTTATCTTTAATTTACTTTGAATTTACACAATCATCCGCCTAAAAGTCTAAGAGATTAAAAGTCGTAAAATTTTAAAAGTCAAATCTGCAGTTCTGCACAAAATTAGGCCTATTCAACCTCTCTTTAGGGCTCAACTAAACAACAGTTTGGTCCATACATGTTTGATCCATTCATCATTTTGGTTGTATTATTACTTTACGATAGTTTCCATCCCAATACTTTATAGTCTTCCGCTCCAATATTTTTTTTTTGAATAAAATGGCGGCACACACATATGTTGTGCGGGCAAATCTCCATTAATCCAAATCCAATTACAACCACAACAATTCTTGGATGGAGCAAAATAAAAAAGGAAAAGAAAAATAGAAAAGAAAATAAATAAAGGAGAAAGAATGAACAAATAAAAAAATAAGAAAAAGGCAACAACCTAGTCCCATATATACAATGATTACATGAATAATTCCCAAAAACCAGCCTCTGTACCCTTTATGTTCGTCTTGTATGAGTTGTAACGGCATTTGAGCCTCGTCCCGAAAGGTCCAATAGCATCTCTCTGGTCAAATTGCGAACAAAACATACATAATTTTATGTAATTGTCTCCCAGAACCCCCCCGTTGTGCTATTAATGTTTTGAACCGTACCGGTACCAAAAACGGACAATTCAAGAATAAATATAGGGCCGATTCTTCATCCCTATAGCAGAGCACATAGACATGGGCCAAAGGCCATCCTTTTTTTTTTCAAATTATCTACCGTAGGTAGCGCATTCCTCGAAAACTTCCGTCCAAATAATTTTATTTTCGGTATGGTTTTCGCCTTCCATACGACACAACTCTTGTGTTTAGTTCCTGCAAATGTTAGAAAATTGAGGGCTTTCAATATCAATTATCGCTAGCCTTAACAGTTGTAGGCTTGTTTATGTCATTGGGTTGATGACTACGTTAAATTTAGGCCATGTTTTGGAAGAACAATGGCCCTCTTTGTAAGGGTCATGCTTTAGAAGAACAAGTTTTTGAATTTTATACAGCGGCAAAAGCGATAATATAATTTTATTGGAGTTTTGGATATAAGGACTAGATAATAATTTTCATTACTAACATAAAAAGATATATTAAAATATATAACATAAGATAAGATATACTAAAAGATATAAAATATGCTAAAAGATATAATATAAGATGGCACTGAACTATCATCAAAGCTCAAATATCATTGTGTGGTAGTACATATAGGCTTGACATAGCCGACTCAACTTCTAAGCCGACCTAACTATTTTAATATTTTAATTAAACAGATTTAAACTTGATCCTATCACATTTCTTTGTCCAAACTGCCATTGACCAGCATACGCTTCATGCATGGTTTGTAAATTATTTTCATGTGCCTTGTAGACTTCTCTCCACTTCATTTTCCTTGCCGTCTAAAACTTCTCTTGAATCATCTCCATTCTCATGAATATTCTACTATGTTCTACATTTCCTCCAATGCTATGCATCCTCATTTATTTATTTTTCTTATTTTAATATTAGAAAATAAATTAATCCAACAAACTTCTCCTTCACCTTGATCTTTCGTCTTCGGGTTTCGACTTCAACATCTCATCATACTTCTTATATTCGCCTCTCCTTGGAGGTCCAATTGCTTTAGGAATGAGTTATCATCTCAGATTCTATTCATGCGAAATATTTCACTTGACGCTGTTCTCAGGTTCATCTTCTCACGTGTTTCAATGCTCACTTTTCACTTCTTCACATGCCGCGCTTTACTTCTTCGTGACCGCGACATATTGGCAGAGGCACAACTATGCAGACCTCTCCTCAACATCCACTAACTTTTATAGTCTCTCATTTCTTTGTGTCCCTATCTTCACATATCGTAGTTTTTCCCGCAAAACTACAACAATAATCAACACCTTCTTACAACTTCCATATCGTAGTTTCTCCTGCAAAACTATAAGAATCATTAACTGCACCTTTCTTGCATTGTTACTTATTTTTTGGTCCCTTTCATAGACGCTTCTTATAGCTCGAAGAACGTCATCTACTACTTTTGACAGCATTTGCACTCTTCACCGTATGTACCTTCATCACACACGACACCTTCCGTGAAACCAATGTTATCACGCCCGATAACTCATCGTCATTGCATTACATCCATCACATCTTCTCGTTCTTATTACAACGCTCGACATTATTCACTCCGACATCATCTTCTTCTTTTTGAAACATTTTCTTCATAAACATCTATCTTCTAATTCTGTAGCCAACTCACATAACTTCATGAGGCCCGCTATCGAACTTGGCCGCTTTGATATCATATTGAATTTTATATAGCAGCGGAAACCGTAATATAATTTTATTGGAGTTTTGGATATAAGGAGGAGATAATATTTTCATTACTAACATAAAAAGATATACTATAAAATCAGATATACTAAAAGATATAACATAAAAAGATATACTAAAAGATATAATATAAGATAGCACTACACCATCATCAAAGCTCAAATATCATTGTGTGTAATAGTTCAAGTTTAATATATAGCGCATTACATGCCTTTATATAGACTTGACATAGCCGGCTCAACCTCTAAGCAGACCTAACTATTTTAATATTTTAATTAAACTTGATCCTATCACATTTCTTTGTCCAAACCGCCATTTATTTATTTTTTCTTATTTTAATATTAGAATATGAATTAATCCAAGCACAAATGGCTTGTTTTTGCTTGATTCTTGTGGTCTTCTTTGTGACAGCTCCATGCCTGAACACATGCCTAGTATATATATTATATGTACATGCAATTACTTTTTTATACCTATCTGTGTTGTATTCTCTGCTTGTTTATAGGACTTGAGATGTGTATTTGAGATCGAAATAAAAAAATTCTATCTAAGTTGACCGTCATAATTTTCTTTTATTTTGTGTTGAGTTAAACTCAGGATATTATTTTATGTAATCTTATAACTATAATATCCTCACATTTAAATAGGAACTGTTTTATGGAAAAAAAAGATCCTTGATGATTGCATATACGCTCCAGTATGCACAGTAAGTCCAACCATATAATTTGTTATTTATATTCAAAGACATTTTTTTAAAACAATTATGCCGTGTACAGAAAAAACTTTCAAAAACATAATATACAATAACTCAAAAAAAATAAAAATAAATAAATATCAAGCGTCCATATCAAACAGGAAGCATATATGGATCTCTGCAGTTTTATGTGAGCTGGAGACCGGAGAGGAGGCCAAGCACACAGAGAAGATTATATGCATGATGGGCTGCGACTATGTGAGAGGAATAAATTATCCTAGGTTTTCTGTTCACTTGAAGTACGGTATTATGAGATTACATACGATATCAACATTATTCAATTGTAGAAATATATATTTTTTATCCAGCTGAAAATTTATGTTGCAACCTGGAAAAGAATATTGTGAAATTTGTTCAAATCATAATTCAAGATCATTAACATCGAAAATGAAAGCAGCAGTGGAACAAATAATCTTCTCCATTCATTAAAAAAAAAGGCCTCATGTGAATCTGAACAGTAATTAATCATATTTTTTAGTATCATTATTAATTATATTAATATAAAATAAAGTTTTACAAATTTTACCATAGTATCATAAGTTAAAATCTTAATTTTCTTTGCTAATGGCTTATTGTTTAGTTGATTCGCTATCATAACTTATCACAGGAAATTGTAGGTTTAATATCATTGTCAAGAAATAAAATAGATGTATTTCCTAAGAAAATTCTTATAGTTTAGTTAAGTTTTCTCTATGGGCTTGTTTGGTGAAAGATGAAATAGTGAAAGAGCGGAAGAGTGAAAGAACGGTTATTTTATTTTATTCTATTATCGTTCGGCATCATCCATGGAATAACAAGTTGGTTTACAATATATAAATAATATCTAATTACTACAATGTCCTTATTATAATCATACTTTTTTAATTTATTTAATTATTATTCAACCTAAAAGAAAATAAATTTTTTTAAATAAATAAAATAGAAAATAATTTGTTTGATTTACTAAATCATTTATGCATTACAAGAAAGATGGAAAAAATTAACAACGAAAAAAAATATGGGAAATTGATCTCTTCAAATAGAGAAAAATGAGTATATCTTCACATTTTAAATATATGATTTCATTAAATTATTATTGAGAATCGATGGTTTTTTTCTCCTTATTTTTCTACAAAAAATTATTTGGAAAGAACTAAGAGAGAAATATAGCATTAATTACTAGTATCATATCATCTCAAAATGGAAGAAGAATGATTATTTTTGTCTTAAATTTTGACTTATTTCATGAAAAAGATCTCCCCCCATGAAAAAAGAAAATTACACTCTTCCATCTATTTATTTCATTTTCCTTCATTTTTATTCGGCTGGAATAACTCACTTCTTCCACTCTTATTCCATCTTACTAAACGCCACCTATAATTATATAAATCACATATATTATTATTACTTGTTTCTCTCCAATGTGTGTCAGCCATGCAATGATTAAATTGAAAAAATAACTAAAGAACATTACATAAATACAGCTCAATATTAAATATTCTTCTGCTCTTAATTAAATAAAATGATAATTTGAGAAATGGTACGCAAGTACAGAGTATTTGACAGTACAAAAAATTCAAATAATTTATGTAATATTAATATGACTGCCATGCATACGCTTCAAGTCTAAATAACAAACTTCTAAAAGAATTGAGAATAAATTAATATTTACAGCGAATTACTATAAATGCTATGGTAATCTTCTCTCCATTGTTTCTAACTTCATTTTCATCAACAGATGAGAAACAAAACATATATAAATAGTAAACAAAGTATTTATTACTAGCAAGTAATTTTTTTGATCTTGCATTGACTACTCGTACTTGTTTCTCTTGTCGTTCATCAGTTCTATAAATACACGCTAATTAGCGTTTAGAAAGAAAGAAGTTGCTGGATAAAAATGGCGAGTCTGACATTAATACCCGGCTTGCTCTTCATGGTGGGTTGGTCCGTTCTGGCCTTCATGCTTCTTCAGTCGTCCTACTCTCCTGGAATGAAGGGCCGTGCTTCTGCCTCTCTCCCCCCTTCCATGGTTCTCTCTCGTCACTCTTTCTTTCTTTTCCACTCTATTGTTATATCAACATGTGTACACCCACGTTATATTTATACATATGCCATGTCGGTTATACATATGCTGAGTTACAAATAAGAATTGTGTAGATACTAATTTAAAGTATTAGTTGTCTAGATACTAATTTAAAGTATTAGTTTACTTTGTCATTAGAAAAATGTGGATATTTCATGACAAGCATCGAGAATATAGTCGGTTTTGCCCCGGCCGACTTGAGAGGACTATGAATATCCTTGATTGTCCTATTTACGCCAATGGCTCCTAGTCCAAGCGGTAAGAGTACAATGCTTGTAACTCTATAAAAGTTGCGAGTTCAAATCATATATTGTTATATTTCTTACTTTAAATTTAAATAAGTATGCAATAATTGTTATCCTAAAAAACATTATCTCATATTTAGGCCTTGATCTAGCAAGTTCTCCATTGTCACCATTTTATATTATTATTTATTTATAGGAAAATGAATTAATATTTCAACAGTTTTATTTAATCTAATGGTGCATTTCTTTATTTATTTATTTATTTTTTTACAAAGCAAGCCCATATAGGCATATGCGAAGTGAAAAAGAAAAAAAAATTAAACTAATGTTTTTTCATTGAAAAGAACTGATGTTTTTATCGTGTTCAATATTACGACTGTCTCCCATTAATTTCTCAGTTCTTTCATTTTCATTGACAGATGATAAATGAAAAATTTATAAATAATACGGACATTTATTACAAGTATTTTTGAGTTTTCATTGACCAGTTGTAATTATCATTGATCAGTACGTCATGGTTTAGATATAACAAAAGTTACATACATTGAATTTATCAAAAAAACGAAATGTCCATTGTAAATTGCAAATTTGCATTAAGTATAAATATATCGTTTCGGTAGAAAAGAATTTAGTAAACAAAAAAAAAATGATGAATGAGAAATTAGTAGCAGGCTTGTTTTTCATCGTGTGGGTTGCTCCGTTCTGACCTTGGTGCTTCTTCAACCATCCTTCTCTCCCGACATGAAGGTTGCTTCTGCTTCTCTCATCTGCAATTGAAACAGTTATGTTAACATGGTTTTATCTCTCTCACACACATCTATGATTTATGAGAAAGTCTACTTAGCCCCTAAATATACCCTTTTGTGCCCCACGTATTTTAAATTGTTTTTGCTTTGGAGTAGACTAATATATATTCAAACTATCATATATAAAAAATTTAGTAATTACCATATAAAAAATTCAATTACCAATGAAAATGACCCAATCATCAGTTGTCGTCTTTTTGGAGGCTTCGCTGGGGTTTCACTAGTAGATCTCCATGATTCACCATTTTAAAAACTGAAGTGTCATCATAACTTTGACATTAGAACTCATAATTTGGTCTCTTTTATTTTTATTTTTTTAATACGCACGATAATTAGTTTAGAATTTTTTGTCAGATGTATCTGGAAGATATCTTTTAGTTAATTCATTTTATCAGATAGCTATAATGAATAAATACTAAGAGAGAATTATCAGTTTAAAAATAAATAACTTTTAGTTATATATATATCTCTATTGGTTACAGTTATTAAGTGAAAATATTAGAATAAAAGGGAGATCATCTATGAATAAATTGCAAGCAGATAATTTGTCGTTTATTTCTTTTTTTTGTAACTTTCTTATTTATTCTTATGGACAAGAAAATTATGTATATATATATATATATATATATATATATATATATATATATATATATATATATATATATATATATATATATATATATATATATATATATATATATATATATATATATATATATATATATATATATATATATATATATTGTATAAAGACTCACTCCGGCGCATTTGATGAGTGAGTCTTTCTCTAGCTGTTTGTCAGCCAAATAAAGATTTTCCAAGAAAAGAACTCGTTATGTTAGATAAGACGAAATTGGCCAAGGTTACAAAATAAAGCAAGCTCACAAGGGTCTACTTGATCAGCAAAGGAAGATCCTACTTTCACTACCAGCAAAAGACCGAATATATATGTATATGTATATTATATGCATTCATTCGGATATAACGGCATCCCAAGTTCGTGTTTATAATTGTATATTATTTGTATTAAATTTATATTGTTTTGATTATGCATATATACTAATTCAAAAGAAATTCCCCTGATATTGATCAGTATGTATGTAGGTTTATAAAATAGTATATTTGTATGTTTATAAAATAGTACAAAGATACTATGAAATAATGTATAGGTTTGTAAGAACCGTGTATACGTACCACAACACAATACATTGGTATGTAAACACTATGGAAGTACATAGAAAGCTTAATTTTACCTTTGATACTAAATTTGCAGTCCAAATTTGAAAAACCAAGAAAGACAGAAACAGTGAAAAAATTGGACACAAAAGCCTCGAAGTTGTTCGGAGATTTACATGACGACACCAAAATCGGTTTGGTGAACATGCAAAAAACTGAACTTGAATCATGGGGAATCAAGAGTAATTCCACACAGATGCAATTCAGAACAATTTCATCAACTATAACTTGGGAAAAATTATTCCCTGGTTGGATAGACGAAGAATCAAAGAAGGAACAAAAATGCCCTGAAATACCGATGCCCGAGTTCTCTTTTTACGGAGAAATCGATGTAATTATCACGAAATTACCTTGTCAGAGACCCAAAGAAGGTTGGAATCGAGATGTGTTAAGGTTACAAGTTCATTTGGTGAGTGCGAACTTGGCCGTCAAGAAAGGGAGGAGAAACGAACGAGGGAAGGTGAGAATGATTTTTCAGAGTAATTGTGAGCCGATGAGAGATATATTTCGATGTGATGACTTGGTGAGAAATGCGGGTTTATGGTGGATTTACGAGGCTGATGTGAGTAGATTGGAGGAGAAAATGAATCTTCCGCCTGGTACGTGCAAGCTCATCGTGCCACTTAAGAAACAAGGTATGTTATAAAAAATGTTGTATCATATAAAGCATGCATAGAGTAAATGAAATTACTAGAAAATTATTTAGCAAAAATATGATTCTTTTTTGTGGGTTATGCTTCCTTATGCAATTTTTGCCTGATTTTAGGAGATAATGTGGAGATGGATGTGACAAAGTTCCCTGCTAGTCCACAAACTAATATCAGTCGCAGAGAAGCATACGCGACTGTGCTCCACTCATCTGATTCTTACGTGTGTGGTGCGATCGTACTGGCACACAGCATTAGAAAAACAGATTCCACTCGTGACCTAGTTCTCCTTCATGACGACTCTATAGGCCATGAAAAGCTCAACGCATTGACTTGTTCAGGGTGGTCTCTTCGTAAAATTGAACGCATCCGTAACCCACACCCTCGCCCTGACAAACTGTTTGAGTACAACTATAGCAAATTACGCGTTTTTCAGCTGATAGACTATGATAAAATCATTCTTATAGACACAGACATGATAGTTTTACGAAACCTCGACCTCCTTTTTCAATTTCCATCTATAACGGCACGGAGAGATCATTATGCGATATTCAACTCCGGTATAATGGTCCTTGAGCCATCAAATTGTACGTTTCAAACAATGATGATGCATATAGAGAGCCTGAAATCGTACAACGGAGGGGATCAAGGTTTTCTGAACGAGTTTTTTGTCTGGTGGCACAGACTGACTAGACGAACTACTTTCTTAAAGCTAGTGGGACCCAACGCAACCAAAAATACAGACTGGACGCTAGATCTTGACCCTCCACAATTTTACGCGATACATTACTTTGGATTGAAACCCTGGATGTGTTATAGAGATTATGATTGTAATTGGGATTTGGAGAGTGTGAGGAATTACGTGAGTGATGTGGCGCATGGTAAGTGGTGGAACCTCCATGATGAAATGGAAGAGGAGTTTAAGAAGATGTGTAAGCTGTCAATGGAGCAGAAGAATAGATTGCAAGCTTGGAGAAGTGAGGCTGAAAAGAAAGGATATAGTGATGGCCATTGGAGGATCAATATTACAGACCCAAGAAAAGATTGGTGAAGAAACCAGAGGGAGGTTTTCAAATATCTTGATGTTATTATTTATTATTTTAATATAATTTCTTTTAGAGGTTTTCCTCAAGAATGTTTTTAGAGTTCAATAATGATGTAGAGGGTAGTCAAATTTTCTAAAGTTCAATAATAATGTAGCTTCTCGTGCTCTGGGTCCAATTTCGGAGGCGTGTATCTTCCCTGTAGATCCTCAACCACATATTGCTAAACATACCATTTCACAATAAAATTAGATAAGATTATTTTTAAAATCATTTAATAATGATCAAATACTCCCATTGGCACTTTGCAAAAAAAAAAAATTATCACAACTAGATTTCTGGAGGAATACCTGCTTCTTTCAAGGGATAAATTTGATATATTTGTTAATCAATAATTCCATTTTCGACTGGTATGTTCTAATACTAGATCTTTATGGTTTCAGCATGTACGAAGCTCAATAAAACATCCAAAAGAAACTAAAAAAAGGAAACAGTAAAAAACACCCTCAAATTTTTTTAAAAAAAAATTATACGGAGAGCTTGGATGTCTCTCGTGTATGTTGCATTAATCAATCACGGGTTACAATGTTCCATTGACATAGGATACATTTTTAGAAAGAAAGCATAATAGATAAATAAAAATACACACAAAGGTTGCCTTAAGCCACCCTATCTCCAAAAATATAAAACAAAATGAGCATATTTAACGGCACAGCATTTAACACGCAAATCTTGTGTGGCACCGCGGATAGCTAGCTTGGCATAGGAAGTGTCCATCTGCTCGCTCGTCTGCCGCCTTCTATCTTTTCAATCGTACTCCCATCACGTGTTAACCTTCTCAACTTACGTTTGTCGATTGTCGGTATTTTTTTCTGACTTTGCATCTCTGCCAGCTTATGAACTCGTTAGTGTCTCTTTGTAATACCGTTGCCACCCCTTCACTTTCATCTCGGAAAATTCTGTTGCATCGTTCCCGCCAGATTGCGAAGTTGAGGAATAGTTGGAAGGTTGTTGCCGCTCCCTTTGATCCATCCTGGATTAGCCCTGTTAGGTCCGCCCAATGGTCTCCCCCTCGGTCATAGTTGCTTTGCCAGATTTGTAGCGCGAATGAGCACGAGTTGAATAAATGTTGTGCCGATTCGCTATCTCTTTTGTACATAGGCAACAGTTGACCGTGACAAGACCTTTCTTTTGAAGGTTATCTAAAGTCGGCAAAATGTTCCTCAGAATCTTCCAAGAGAACAATTGAATTTTTGGTTGTAGTTTTAGTATCCTCAAGCTGATTTCATCGTGAAAGTGCCATTTGGTGTCCATCTCCAAGTAACCTTATCTGTATGGGATTGGTCGATCACATTTTGATGCATCATTTGTATAAGATGAGTCATTTGAGAGGCGGCTGTCCGTGAGAGCGGAGCGCGGAGTGGTACCTCCTCGATGGTCATTATCCCATCTGCCACCGTATTGTATTGGTTTTCAACAAATGAGTATAATTATGAGAATTGGTACCTTAGGGTCATGCCCATCAAGTTGCTATCCCAAAAAAATATTTTGTTTCCGTCGCCTACTCGGAAGAGGAGGGATGCTAAAATTTGCGGTGCGATCACCTTTAGTTGTCGGACGAAGGGTGAGGTTGGCCTTGTGTTTATGTTCGGCTGTAGCAGGAAAGTCGGGTTTCCATAGAATAGAGTAGTTGCTTCCTGCCACAAGTTGTCAGTTTGTGCAAAAGCCTTCTAGACCCACTTGGACGGTATGGTAGAATTGAATGCCTTGAGCTCTAGGATCCTCGACCTCCTTGATTTTTTCGGTTGTGAAATGGATGACCTGTTGGGTTTCAGACGTACATAATGCAGCGGAAAACAAAAATTTCGTCCAAAACCAATCCGAGGATCCGTGCGTATCGGTTAAATCAAAGAAATAAATCTTAAAGATACTTTTCGGATTACGCTTAATCCGTGATGCTCAAACCATGCATATTATCCATGCACCTCTAAACCGGTTATCATCCTAACCGATTTTACGTCCGTCTAGGTCGGATCGTGCGGAAGTCATCTACCGCACACACAATCGGTCTCCACCAAAACTCTCAACAAACCGTTCTCATCTTCTTAGGCCAATTGTGTGTGCACAAGCGCCGAAAGTACGAATGCCTCTACCGGTGTCCACACGAACAAACTTCTTAAAACGGGAAGAAGAACAATATATATGCTAGTAGCTTGTTCTCCTCTTGCATAAGAAAACTCTTCTTATTTTATCTCACAAAAGATGTATATAATTTTTCTCATATAATTGCACTCTTTCATTTTGTCATACAAAAAGAAAGCACCCTTTCATAATTTTGTCATACAAATTAGAAAGTATATTTTCTCTCTTTTGTCTCACAAAAGAGAATGAGAAATAATGAGAGAGAGAATGATGTGTTGTGTTTTGTGAATTTGGAGCCCTCTATATCTTTATATAGATGTGAAGAGTCATGTTTCTTCACACTAAAAGATGTGAATGACATCACTCATCATTATCCATATGCCATTATCTAGACTCTTCTAGATTACATGATCTTTTGTGCTCATAGTCTTTATATACATATATGTCACATCTTATCACATAAGATGACAATATATTTTGTGACATTCTTATGCAACTCATCATATAAGTCGCTAGGATTTTCTACGCTCGTTTCAGTTTGTTCTTTGTGTGTGACCCTGTAGGTTCACTTAATGTTGGCAATAGACTTGACAGTCTATAAATCATGAGCGGACTCTACCAAGCCATCATGACTACCCAATTTAAGTGAATATCGGTGATCCGATTTACCTAATCAACAATCACGTATTTAGTCTCTTTGTCACGCGATATCTAAATCGATCATAAGGCATGTAATATGCCATCCTTATATTAATCGATTAATATTTCTTGATCCCAAATTAAACTGAACAAGAACAAATAACATTAATAACTCTTATTAATTCATTTGAGTATGGCTATACATTACTTCAGTTCAATTCATCAAGAGGCCTAAAGATATCTCTCTCATTTATGAGAGGAACAAATCCCGTCTTGATTGCACTCATCTCTCTACATGATTCATTGTATACCTAATCATAACCGTCATGACCACCCGGTTAAAGGCAGTGTTAGATTATATTAAAGTATAAAATTACTCATGTTGGGAACCGAGGCAATCTCAGGTCAAAGGACTATAAATACTTTATGTTACAAGAATCGCTAATGACGTAAAACATGTAGCATTCTTATGGCGGGTCAGTCCAGTATATGGTCTCTAACATATACCTATGTTAATGACTTGATAACTATTTATCCATGATCAGTAAAACATAATCATCAGTCAACTAATATACTGGTGTACATTTATAGCTTGTATATAAATATATATTTATATGTATCTGCAAGTATATTTGTCTCCACAAATATCCTATAAATGACCAGGGACGATTTAGAATAGCATTCATAATACTTTATAGTTTTACTATCAAAGTCACGCACTTTGATGACATAAAGCTGAATTGCATATTCATGGTCTATTTTAATTATATTAAAATAACCTATACGCACATATTATATGAAATATCTTAGAATAAATATTATGTTTGTTATTACAATCCATCATTTAGGTCACAAATACTTTGGCCTAGAGCATAACACCATCATGACCAACCGAGAAGATTTATGCAATTTCGTAATCCGTTCCCTCCTCTCCAAAAAAAGTTTCTTTGAGTTTTATTGATTGCTTTAATTATCCAGTTCGGCAGTTTGAGTACCGTCATATGATGAATAACTACGCTCGCCATTACTGATCTCTTTTTCTCTTACAATTGAATTCTCGAAGGCTTTTTGTTCATAGCTAAATTGTTTTTCTTTTGCGCAGTTGAATATATCAGGTCTTGCGCGAAATCATATTTCAAGACAAAAATCTCATTTGAATGATGCTAGACCTAATTTTTCAAGGTAATTTAAGCTTAGCCAATTTAGTATCTTAACTTTTCACCAATTTTCATGTTTCATCAATTAGACATAATTTATCATAATTAATTTAAATAAATTTAATATGCAGGTTTAGCTCATTCAATCAAGAAACTGCTATAAACATTTCAAATTTAAATTCAGCTGAAAATCTCAGTTCAATGAATCAACTCATGAAAAGAAATTGGAGGCAAAATTAGATGATGAAATTGAGAAGATAAATTTACCTCCTAGCACGGATACCGATGCAGTTGAGATTTACAAGGAAATAATGAGGTAACTGAGCCCTAAAAAACTGATGATGGATGTACTTAAATTTTCTGATTTAGCTCTTGAAGAATCAAAATTATCAAGTTCTTTTTTGAGGGGAAGCTTAAAATTACCAACTTCTACTGATAAGGAATTAGGTTTTGAACAAAACAACCAATCAGAATCTTCAGGAGGAAATAATCCATCTGAAAAGAGAGGTTAGACAGGTTAGACAGGGCGACCCAGTGTCACCTCTAATCTTCATTTTAACCATGGACGCTTTTGCGGCCACATTTGTGAAACTTCAATCACTCCAGTTACTACAGCCCCCGATACCCAGACTCAGGCCATGCCTTTTATATGCTGATGATTCGGTCTTCTTCTTCAAGCCTTGCATGCAACAGATACAAATTGCGAAACATACCCCAAACGATCTATTTGAAGCCTCCGGGATGGAAATTAGCTATGGTAAATCTTACTGCTTCACACTATCAACCACGCCTGAAATCTCTCAGGCGATCTCTCAAACCTTAACATGCGAGCAGGGTTCATTGCCAGTTAATTATCTCAGTTTACTCTTGCACCATTCCAAGCTAAGGAAATTGTACTACCAACCTTTAATCCAAAAAATGCAAAATAGGCTAGTCAGATGGACTGCGAAACTGCTTACACCTACAGGAAGAGCGGTGATTAAAAAATTTAATAAACATGAACAGCTCAAACTACCAAATTCCAATCATGCTGTACCTGTTACCTAATTATACCTTTTACTCTCAGATAAATTTGTACGACAGGCCCTGAAAATAAGATAAGAGCATTTAACATAAATAGTGGTATATTTTTATGTGTGTCTGTGTGATAAATTGACAAGATGGTGGAAAACATTGAGTACAGTAAATCTAGTTTGCGTTAAATTGAATACGATTGAGGGTTAATTTAGGCCGAGTTGGGTTAAAATAAAATTGAGGCTTAAAATCACGCTAAAATTTAATAAAATAAAAGTAAAACTGAGACTAAATTGTGCTAGTAAGGACTAAGTTAAATTAAATTGGGTAAAAATGAGGCTTAATTACCGATAAGGGTGAAACTATTTGGGTAAAAATGGGGCTTAATTGCACTAATAAGGGATAATTCAGATTAAACTGGCCCAAATTGGGGCTAAATACTAGCGGCAAAGAGGGTTAATATATGCCAAATAGGGCTGCGAAATCCTTATGTATCAATCAAAATTTTAATGTCCTAAAGAAAATTTCACCAGTGCTGTAATTGAAATCTTGAAATCTCCACACAGAATAACTCGCCTTTTATATACTTTACAGGCTCAATCAATTAGCGTTCTTACCTGATAAAAAAATTAATTAGAAACATCAATTGAATTATAGAAAATGTTGATTTAATTGATAGAGAGAGAAAAGAGATCCCTAGCCAAGTTCTACTTCGCGTTTCGTTGGATTGAAAAGAACATGAATGTTGCACACAACTCTATTTGAGCTGCACAAGAAAACAAATTGTTATTAAGCTGTAATACATCCATAATTAATCCAATCCTCACTATAATTAAATTAATCCTTAATTTGAGAATTTCAGCCTTGAATTGAAACAATTTTGCCTTAAAATAAAACCTAATTATGCAATTAAACGTGAATTGATAAGTCATTAATTATACATATTTTATATTCTATATATATGTGATATTGTACCATTATATGCGTTAATATTCTATTTATATGGATAATAATCACAACTTGAATGTTGATATTACTAATGGTACATTTATTTGAATTCATGTACAATTTGGATGGAGCATAACTTAAAGAAAAGATATTATAACACAAGATGGATATATCAATCAAGATTCGGACCTGCTGACACGGCCTCAGTATTTCAGTTATAACTCACGATCTACGCCTCCTCTATATTCATAATATATACCGTTGGAAAGAAAATAACAAGACCCACAATTCATTCCATATCACCAGAGCTCAATTCCGAAGTTTACATGTCCCAAATTGACCATTTTCTGGATAGATCTTTCATGCACTTTGCATTCACTCTTCATGTCTTTGTCATGCTCCTTCACACTCTTTGCATGGGGGGACTTCATTCATCCCTCATAATCACTTTTTGAGAGACATTATAACCAGGTGCAAGACATCTCTTCTACTCCCTTTTGGACTTTATTGTTCTCTCTCTTGGAGTTGAACTAGTCAAGCAAGTTTCATCCTTCCATCCACGCTTCATTAATGGGCTCTATCATTATTTTATTTTCTTTCTTTTCCAATTATTTCGAGTAAGCACTTCAAAGCGTAGTTAGTATTTATGTTTTTGTGTTGTAACTTTTGATACTATTAATAATGAATTTTATTTGAACGGTTATTATTCTGTTTTCATTTACTTATTATCTTTCATGCTCAATGAATTATTTTAAGTTTATTTTGGTCAATTCTATGTTCAATATAGTAATTAAAAACGGCCACAAAATTCTTATGGTCGCTTTGTTCAATAGCTTCCATTAGAATTTGAATAATAGCCAAGTGCATATAACTCACAACGATCTAAACAATTCTGAACAAGCTATTTGTGTTTATGAAATTTTGATTTGTTTAAATAACCAATGATTCCTATTGAATTGGTTATGATATTCAAGTATGTTAGTGTTTTTATTTACAAGCTCATCTAAACTAAAACCCGATCTTTTTGTTGAGTTATTTATCGGTTAGAGCTCATCTTACCGCTTTTAAGAGATTAATTCTAAATTCATTATTATAATCAAGAATAAAGTTACACATAAATTCACTACACGAAACTATGCCTCATTTCACAAAATCACCACATCTCTTAATCTTTACTTTAAGTGTTCTCATTATTTGTTACTTTCATTTTGTTGCAATCAATCAATCAACAACTTTCCCAATTGTGTCTTGTTTTAGGTTTTGGGTCCAGTTTTATTTACAGTCTTAGTATCTCTTTATTTTAGTTTTCTATTTTTGTTTGAGTCCATTTTCATTAGAGAAGTAATTCTTTCACCTAGTTTAGTCTAAATAACTATCTGTGGTTCGACCTCTACTTTCACTGTCTGCTTTATTGTAGTTAAGTCAAGAATTATAAAATTCTTTTAATAAGTGTAAAACGACTGCAAAATACCTCTTATCATCAATTAAGGTAAGATTCAGTCTTAATTTAGACTCAATCCACCCTCATATCCTGAATTAAACACTCGACTTCTATAAATACATTATTTACTCAAACAACAACTAGAAAAATACTAAAATACATAAAAAAAAACATGAAAATACATAAAACTACCTAGCTAGCTTGGATTGTATAGAAGAAGAGTCATTTAAAAAAAGATCTTTCTATCCCCACTGCCAAATTAACCCCAAATCCTTATTTTTCATTTACTTTTGAGCCTTCTCAAGAGGCCACATCATCACTTTTATCTTCCACCGTTCGATCAATTTTTTTGTCAAATCTTGGCCATTTATTTTCTCAAATTTATTGATATTTTATGGCAAGATGTGTGTACTTATTAAAATATAATCATATGATTGGTTGAATCGGTGTTTTGTGTTTTATTCCCGATTTAGTGAGAATCGTTGTAAATTTATTTTTAACCATCATATGGCTTCAATGAATCATAGTTCAAAGTTATGTTCAATTATTAATACCAATAGTTAATGAAGAGTTCACTCATTAAAATATAAATAATTTTTCTTTTCTTCTTTAAAAAATTATAATTCTTAATGAAATATTTTATTTCTCATGTTAAAATCATCAAATATAAATTTGTTGGAATTTTCTCTTTATTTTGAATTCCCTATTGTTATGGTTCTAATTTATTTTTTTCTTGCTAAAATATGTCAATAAACTATAAAGACTATATAAAATAACATGTAAAAAAATTATATGCTCATTAAATTATACCTTATTTTTATTTTTTTATCTCTCTTTAAGCATTCTCAAGAGACCTATCGTCAATTTTATTTTGGCCGTTGGATCAATTTGTTTTCAAATATTAGTTTTTCATTTAAATTATTACCGGGAATATCACATGGTCGGTTAGATTAATGTTTCGTATTATATCTCCAATTACGTGAAAACTATCATATCAAATAAAATTTCAAAGTATTAAAAATTATATTATATTACTTAATCTTTTACATATAATATGTATCATTTTAATAACTAACAAAATATAAATAAGAAAAATAATGGTGACACTTTTTTCGGAAAATAAATCATGTTATATTTTCTTATATATAGCAAACATACTTTTTTATATATATATATATATATATATATATATATATATATATATATATATATATATATATATATATATATATATATAATACCATATTTTCTTTTGACAAATCATATTAAATATAATTATTATTTTTATATTTTTTTAAATTAATCATCTATAATTAAGTCTTATGGGGTTTCAACTAAAATCTATGAAATAAATTAACATTTATTTTTTATTTTTAGATCTCCTTCATCATCTCGATTAATACTTGATTTTTTTTCTTTTATAATATGTCAATAGATAATCGCACAAGAAAACTAAAGAGATAAAAAAAATATGATAATTTAATCTTAGAAATCTTAATGCAAGTATAAATTAATTAGATTGTAAATTAATAATCCAAATTATTTTTTGAATTATTATTTTTTATTTTTTTTATGAATTTATTATTTATATTATCTTATTTCATATACGTAAATTTATTTGTATGGAGTTATCCATCCTTATAAAATTAAATGTGATATATAAATTATTTTTTAATGAATAATAAATGGTAGAATATCTTATGATATAATTCAAAATAACTTTAAGTATATCTAACTTACATAACATAATTATTATATATAATTACAATTTATGCATAAATTTTAAATAAATAACAAATTTAAATATTCGCAGCGAAGGCTGTGAGCATGATTCTAGTCTAATACATTTCTAACCAACTAAGTTACAATCTGCAATGCCTTATCGGATAGATAGCGATACTGTTTGGTTGTGGGAGAGAGGTTCGTGTTGTCCATAGATACTACCGCTTTTATTTCCACCAAAAGATACATTATTATTTCCACTAAATAACCTTCTTCGAACGCACTTTCATCATCATCATTTCCGTGTAATTCTTTCAAAAAATACTCATTAATTACAAAAAATACTCATTAATCCGTCTCATTAATTACAAAGTCGTCCTTGAATATATCACTTTCAATTTCTGACGATTCAAATTGGCTAATTTCTCCAAAATCCAACTTTACTGATGATTCATCAATTTCACGTGAATTTTCAGGTTTTGGAATATGTAAAGATAAATTGGGGTTAGCAGAATAATCGTCAGTTCCATTAATTACTGAATCGTACTTGTTAGGAAAAAGGGAAGTGTTTCGCACAAATTTCCTCACTCGGGACTTTTATCGAACATCTTGTGTGCGGCTAATTAGGAATAACTCAAATACTCAATCAAACACCACAAATATAACCCGATTTACTCAAACATGAAAGGAATAGAAAGATACCACAAGAGGCACACAATCGTAAGGAAAACTTCCTTGTATTAATCACTTCTGTACCAATTCAATTACATAAAAGAATAAAAATATTTTCTCAGGTGTATACAACCAAACACCTAGGCTACACTATTCGGTAGATTACACTCTTGGAGGATTTAAAAAAAGAACAAAGAAAATGTCTATTCAATTAGAGGATTACTAACCAGCGATTCGAGAGAGCTTGAAGGCATGTATGTTACTAAGACAATATTTATAATGTGAGGAACCAGGGGTACCGGCGAATATATGTCCGCCCTCAAGAAATCGAAAATTAGGTGCAATACCGTTAACATAATCTAATTTTACCCTTCCTAACAATTTTATTATTCACGTTCTATATTTATCACTAAGAATGTGTTCGGCTGGTTTTAGAAGACTTTTCTCTCCCTGATAATCAGTGTTCGATTCCCGTCATCTCTTTTTTTCTGTTTAATAAAATTAAAAGAAAAAAAATACTACCAGTCTCGAAGCATGATCTTTGGATCCAAGAACAAATGACCTGGCCAATAGGATACATCATTTTCTATGATCGAATCCCTTATAAAACTTTTCTAGATCAACTGTTGGGAGGATTGTACTTCGAGTTATCTATGTTTTCAAAACATTATTTATGATAAGAGATCTATTTGATAATTTATGAGTCATTTAAAAGAGTCTAAATAGTGAATTGGCTAATTCATTAATGAGAGAGAATTTATGATGTTATTTGTGCATTAAATATTGTAATCTCTTTCTCTAATATAATTTTCAAGTTCTATTTTATTCTTTCTTCTTCTATTAACAGGTTGTGATCTTGGAGTAGTTTGACTACTATTGAACTAATGATAACCTCGGAAATCTTTATATGGTATCAGAGTCAGGTTGTTGGTAGATGATATTTTTCAAGATAATTGTTTATTTCGACATCGATCGATTAAGTTTGGTGGACTCGGTGTTGAGCCCTTAATTTTCAAATGATAATACATACGAAAAAAGATAATACATCATTTCATAAGTAAGAGGTTCGAATCCCGCGTCTAGCAGGATTAATTAAAAAAGAGAATAAAAATCAAGCGATAATTCTCTCTCTCTCAAAAAAAAAAAAAAGATAATACATACGAAAAACGTGTATGGATTCTTATATGCCAAATTTGCGCACCTTGATAGGCTTCAACTTATTCAAACCATCCTTTAGTGGTATTATTTGCGAGTTCTTGAATTAGTGCATATTGACTATATGAAGATTTTCCCCGATGAAATCGGGACAATGATATTTCTCAGATATATTGGCTTGAGATCATGCGGCTCTGTAGTAATTCCATCTTCAATTGAGCATCTAATAAACTTGCAAACATTTGATGCAAGAGGCAGTGATATATATTTAGCACCCTCTTCTTTCTGGAAAATCCCAACACTTCGATATGTTTATATAAATGATGGAGTTTTATAATGGAATAATATTACCAAAGCATGGTGATATGAAGAATATTAAAATATTACATTTAAACTTTACTCAGTAAAGGTCAAAACATGGAGTTAATGATGATGGATTTTATTACAACGCTAAAAGAAATGAGGGAGATTTTTTCTCTCTATTTAGAACACGTGTTATTACTTTGAGCTTCTTACCATCATTTCAAGTCCTCACAACCTTCAGGAGTTGGCACTATTAATACACCTTTCCCAACCTACATGGGACCTTGGAACGACCTATTAATACACCTTTCCCACCCTCACAAAAAACTCAACCTTATTCAAACATGAGAAAGTTGAAGCTGTCCCGTATTTATTTGTCGGAAGATCCAATGCTTATCCTTGAGCTGCTTCAATTTCTTGTTGTTCTTCAATTATGTACTCACACATACAATGAAGTAAGAATGTCATGCTCCACTGGTGGTTTCCCACGGTTGCAGCACATGTCGATTGAAAACTTTTATTCTTTGGCGGAGTGGAAAATAGAAGCGGGTGCAATGCCAAGACTTTCCAAACTGAAAGTCCAGGGTTGCTGTTATCTAAAGATGCAACCCGAGGATTTGGTACATCTCTCTGCTCTTGAGGAGCTCCAGTTGAGTGACATGCGTTATTTTCACAAGGAAACTTGCGACAAACTCATGGAGAAGGGATGCAAGGTGATTATCAACAGCGTAATTAGAACTGCTCAAGTTTGATTTGATGCAAGTAATCTCTCTGTATGTAATTACAATTAGAGACTTGATATATCACGACGCATTATAATTACAATTAGGGACTTGATATATCACGATGACAGTATATATAGTTAATAAACAGTGTATAAAATTGAAAAAACAATATATATAATTCATTTTTTATAACAATATATACGTAAACAATGAATGCATCATATAGAAAACAAAATAATATATTAAAAAACGGTAACTTAGTTTATGTAAATTCTATAAATAAATAATATATAAAAAATAAAATTATGTCTAAAACAGTAAAAACAATATCTATAAAAAAAATATGAAAAGCGGAAAAACAGTATATATACAATCTGTCGTGATTTGGAAGTGCTACAGTGCGTCGTGATATCACATTTCCCTTATAATTATAAGCAATTTTCATTTTTTTTTGTTTTGGTAATATTTTTGTGTTAAAAATAATGTATGTATATATGTAGGATTTAAATGTTACTTTAGAGCTTCAACCGTGTTGCATTATTTGTTAATATTCATCTTTAATTTAGGGGAAATGGGAAATCATAATGGAGTACTGTAGTGACCCTGTAGCAACGGATTGAAATTATATACTGTTTTTCCGCGTTTCTATATACGCTATATGCTGTTTTCATTTTTTTTAAATATATATTGTTTACCGAATGAATTTTAATATACTGTTTGTTTTCAATTTATATGTTTTTATATACTATTTTCATTTTTTAAAATATATACTATTTTACCGAATAAATTTTTTATATACTGTTTGTTTTCAGTTTATATATATATATATTTCAGTTTTTATATACCGTCGCTACATGATCACTACAGTACCATCGCGCAGTATCAGCTCCCTTAATTTAGATAAAGAAAAGTATTGAACTTTAAAAGATTTAAATGAGTTGTTCGAAAATAGGGCCAAATGTTTATAATTTTTTTATAGAAGTAACTTTCTTATCAAATTGGTCAATTTGTAGTTAGAAATTAATCAAGGAAAACCCAAAAAAAATTATCATGATAACATACTCATTATATTAAATTAGACTGAGACCAAAATATCACTTTTGCATTATCATATCTTGCAATTCGTACAATCCAAATAATTATAATCTAATAATTTAACTGTTTAATTAATTTAACTGTTTCTGATTTTCTTTTTCCAATTTCATGCAAATACCTAATGTTTATTTCATGACATGTTGCAGGAGACGGATATGACTTCGTATAATCATTTACCTTTATTTCTTTCGGATATTGAGTGCTTTTGTTATTATATATACTCTCTCTTTTTTTTTCAAACATTGTATGCCTACAATGTGTGTGATTTTCATGTGATATCATTATATCCAGCTGGGATAGTGCATATAATGCATAGTGGTTGTACCAACCCCACAGGCCATATATCATATGATGAGTTCGAATCTCGCGTTTATCAGCATTGATTTAAAATTTTAAGTAAGAGCATATGAGCCCACCTAAAAGAGAACAAATATCAAACGATCACTTGTAGTTCTCTCTCATATAATTTATAATGATATATATGAAAAAAATGTTTAGACATAGTATTCGCCGCAAAAATGTAACTCCTCAATATCGTGCACTATACGCTGAATGCAACGACGAAAGGCTAAATGCAACGGATCGCTAAACACAATTTTCAACATTGATACAAATAAATAACAAAAAAAATTCCGTTATAAAGATATAAATATGAAATATTGTCTAAATCCTTATACAAATAAGGGATTGTTTGGATCTAAAAGAATTTTATTGAGTAGGAAAGGATTTTTTTTTTAGGAATTAGAATTGTGAAATGGAGAAATCATATACCATACCATACTATATTATATATCCAAACATCATCTTTTACAAATCGTCCTCACCTCATCTATACTATATTATACTACACTATACTAAACATCTAAACATCATCTTTTACAAATCTTCCTCACCCTATAAGAGCTAAGTTTCTGTTCTTTCTATTCTATAAAAAATTCCCTAAAAAATTTCTAACTCAAAACTTTTCATAGAAATCCCTAAACCCCATCCAAATTGCATCTTTATAATTCTAGGAACTAGCGTTATCAAAACCAGCCTGGTTCAGCAGATGAACCGAAAAAAGGACCCAGTAGCATTTTCAGTTCGATCCGACTATTAGATTGGAATTCGGTGTTTTAAATGTTAGGATATGTCACTGATAGGTCGGATATCGGTCTCTCACTGTCCCGATCAGGTCATATCTAATGCAAAAGTCGGTAAACCCGACTTTGATCTACTTTGGCCAATATTTGACCTAATTTTGGGCCGATATTATACAAACAAAAATATTTTTGTTTGGCTATATTTGTTGTATGTTATTTTAACTTTGAATTATGGTATTTATATTTTGGTTGAACTTATTTGAATTATAGTTATTTATATATTTGTGTTTATGTTTTAGTGTTATTAGATTTAAATTTAAAAAATGTTATTGATAACTTGTAGTATATTCCTTGGGGGAAAGACGTTTGAAAGTCAAATCCGACGTTGACCGATGTGCTTCCGATTAGTTACCATATAACTAATCAGTAAGATTTCCCATGAGGTCTAACGTCCGACAAAATATTGTCGGAAATGTATGTAAACAGGTTTAATTAGATTAAACCGGACGGTTTTACAGAAAAAATCACAAATGATTTTTTTTTGGCTGAATCTAGCTTTTTTTTTTCCCAAGATTCTTTCCGTGTTTTTCTTTGCTGAATCAAATCTTAATCATTCCATCAATTTCTTCTGGTATTTAACAGTTTTTTTGTGGTTTTTTTTGTAGACTGCTGGATTGATTGAGATGGCTGGAGAGATGGCGATGGAGATGGATCGGGCGGATATCTTGATCCGAACCCGCAAGAGAACTTGGAATCGATCCGCTTTTGATGATTGTAGTGAAATTACAGACAATGAAGAAATTGAAAGTTCTTCAGCTGCCTGCTGTAAAATTTGCCTTGAACTTGAATCAAAAACAGGTTTTAGTCAAAATTGAAATCTTTTTTAGGAAAGTATTGGGTTAAGTTAGCTTCATCGAGCTAAACTAGGGTTTAATTTAACACTTCTAGACCTTATTTAAAGATATCATCGTTAAATTTTTACGTAGGTGATAAATTAATTTCACCTTGCATGTGTAAAGGCACGCAACAATTCGTACACTGTTCTTGTCTTGATCATTGGCACTCCGTCAAGGTAAAAATATATTATATTACTCCTAATTTTTCGAAAAAGTTTAAATTTGTCTCTTACTTCGAAATTTTATATTTTTTAGAAGGGATTTGCATTTTTGCATTGTACAACTTGCAAGGTTCAATTTAATTTGAGATTAGAGTTACTTGAAGATTATTCGTGGCGTCAGATAGGGGTGTACATGGGCCGGTTTGGACATATTTAGACAAAAACTGCTACCAGACCCAACTATCATTTTTTCCAATCCTACCTAACCCATAATACTTCAAAAATTATTGAAACCCAATGATATTTTATTGGGCGGGTTGACCGGATTTTGCACTTTACTTAAATATGTCCTTATAATTTATATTGATCATATAAAATCTATGATTTTGACATGTCAATACAAAAAAAATACTAAATTGTTTCTAATATTTTTTATTTTTAAATTACTAAAATTATTGCTAACATAACGTAAAGTAACAATATGGTAACTAACACGCCAAAGCTTCAACTCGACTTGGAGATATCCATCCTAATGTCTGATGCTCTCCGAAACATCGGATTGCCCCCGAAAAGTTCTCTGGATCCCCCATGGCAGAAAATGAGTTGGCCTAATGATTTCACATCCCCAAGACAATACCACATGCAGGAAAATAAATAAGTTCTATGTTGTGTTTTGCTTTGTGTAATAAAGTGTTTTACCTCCAATTTCCTTTACTTATGTACAATGCACAACAACCATATGGGTACTGGCTTAGATGTATGCTCATGCTGCTTGTATAATATTAATGAATAAAAATAAAAAAAAATTCTGCTTTCTCTCCTGGAACGTTGGCGGACTAAACGACAAGTGGAAAAGAATAGTAATAAGGGAAACCATCACAAATGAGAAGCCACACCTTTTTACATTATAGGAGACTAAAAAATCCTTTTTCTAAAAATGAGCTAAAACAGCTATGCGGCCGGCATTATAACAGCCAATTATTTTGCTGTCTACGGGGTCAAGGGGCTGTATAATTATGTCTTGGAATGACTCCATTTTTCAATTGCTAGACAATTTCATTAGTACATAACTTTAATGGCTCGGTTTTCCTATTAACCGTAGTTTACGGACCGATCACTGATTCCCTTCGAGGTGAATTCTTTCAAGAGATAGACGCGGCAAATAACCTTAGTCACCTACTGTGGATGGTAATGGGCGATTTTAACCTAACCATAGCCCCTGAAGAAAGAAATAACCCAAATCATAACCCACGACCGGACATGCGATTCAATGAATTCTTAGCACAATCCGGCCTGATTAATCTGCAGCTAAATGGGAGGTTGTTTACTTGGTCTAATAACAGAGAAAATACGTCCATGGCCAGACTAGACCGCTTCCGTATTTCTAACTCTTGGAACGATTTATTCCCAAATTCCATTCAAACTTCCAAAGCTAATACCGCTTCCGATCACTGCCCAATTGTATGTCAGTGCTCGTCGACTTATCCCTCAACCGGATTATTTTGGTTCCAAAACTGGTGGCTCAAAAAACCAGGACTAAATGAACTAGTAACCGACACATGGAACTCCATGCCACCGGCTAGTGATCCTGAAACCTTAAATGCAAAATTAACAAAACTTGCAAAAGCACTTAAATTCTGGAATAAGCTCTCAAAAGGAGAGATGGAAATTCAATTAAATAATTGAAAGAACATCATCGACTCGCTCGATAAAGCAGAGGAAACACGCCCCTTCAACATCACAAAAAAGAGATTAAAGATCGCAACAAAAGAGAGATTGTGGGAATTAACCGAAATCGAAGAAAATCGGTGGTTTCAACGAGCGAAAACAAAATGGTTGGAAGAAGGAGACCGCGACACGAAATATTTTCATGCGGTCGCCTCAGACAGAAAAAAGAAAAATATCCAATCCATACATATGAACCAGGGGGAGGTTCGGTCACATCGATTGAAGGCCTATGCCATATTTTCCCACTTCGTAAATCTCATCGGAAAATCATATCACGCCTCTGACATCCAAAATCTAGCGGAATGTTTCAGCCCGGTATCTCCAGTACCGGCCACACTATCTCTACCAATCACAATGGAGGAGGCGGAACGAGCGATATCCGAATGGCTGCCAAATAAATCTCCGGGGCCCGACGAATTTACGGGCGAGTTCTACAAGAGATTTTGGCATTTTCCCGGAGCCGAGATCATCTATGTGATGTGTAATATTTAATATGTTTGAACAAACAGCAGGAGCTCTGAAGGCCTACAAATAGTTAAAGTGTTGGACACAATACCTATTCATGTTTTAAAGGGAAATTTGCAAAAAAAGTCCCTGCCTTATTGAAAATTACAAAAAACCCCTACATTATTGCTTAAATTGCAAAAAAATCCCTACCGTTAGATTGAAGTTAACACCGTTAGTTTCAGTTGTTTAATCACTTCAAAATTATTTTTTTAAATATTAATTAACATTTTATCTAAAAATTAAATTTCTTAAAAAATATTTTTAAGAAAAAAATCGAAAAAAAATTTGTTATTGAAAAAATTTTTGTTTCATAAAAACTTTTGTTTCGGAACATATATTTTTAATAAAATAATTTACTGAAAAATAATATTTATTTTTTTAAATATTAAAAAAATATTTTTTCATAATTATTTTTAAAATATTTTTTCTACAAGAATGTTAATTATCATTTAAAAAATATTTTTGAAGTGATTAAACTACTGAAACTAACGGCGTTAGCCTCAATATAACGGTAGGGGCTTTCTTGCAATTTTACCAATAATGCAGGGGCTTTTTGTAATTTCCAATAAGGCAGGGGCTTTTTTGTAATTAAGACATAACATAGGGGCTTTTTTATAAATTTTCCTATTTCAAAACAGACAAAAGGTTTGCCAACAAGGGTTTCCCTATTTTAAGGCAGGGGTTTCCCTATCTTTTTACACTTTCTTTCTTTTTGCAAATTGTGTTATATACCCTTGCAAAATCTTATACCACTACTGCTCTTTTGATTTGACCCTCTTTTGAAGATTAGCTAACTTTATTAGTACTTTTTTGTTTTAAGTATTTATTGTTGTATTATTGTAGAAATGGAATTTTTTTGAATAGTAGCACTATTTTGAAGAATAATTAATCAAATAGCATGATTTTCAAAATATTTGGGTAGGTAGCACTTCCGCCAGACCATCTGGCAGAACTTCCGCCAGATGGTCTAGCGGAACTGAAGTAGTTCCGCCAGATGGTCTGGCGGAATTAGGGAATTTTTTTTTTTTGCTAATTTCGGCCATTTGGCATCCTTAAACAGCCTTAATTAATGAAAAAGGCTAGTTCCGCCACTGGGTCTGGCGGAACTAGGTAAAATTTATTTTTGGCCCAAAAATGACGAAAATATACGTTCCGCCAGACTCTCTGGCGGAACTAGCTAGCTCCGCCGCAGGAGGTGCGGCGGAACTACACATTTTCCCAACTTACAATCAAAAAATCCAAAAAAATGGTCTAGTTCCGCCAGTGGGTCCGGCGGAACTAGACCATTTTCCCAACTTACAATCTGACCCAAAAAAATTTCAAAATTTAGGGTTTAGTAACGGTTTTTAATAAAAAACCGATACTAAATATTAGTATTGTATCGGATTTTTTGGGAAATTTTTTTTTCCTTTAGTAATGGTTGTTAACAAATAACCGTTACTAAATTCAAAATTAGTAACGGTTCTTCCCTAAAAACCGTTACTAAATATGAAGTTAGTAACGGTTCTTCCATAAAAACCGTTACTAAATTTCGACTTAGTAACGGTTTTTATGGAAGAACCGTTACTAACTTCATACTTAGTAACGGTTTTTAGGGAATAACCGTTACTAATTTTGAATTTAGTAACGGTTACTAAAGGAAAAAAAAATTTCCCAAAAAATCCGATACAATACTAATATTTAGTATCGGTTTTTTATGAAAAACCGTTACTAAACCCTAAATTTTGAAATTTTTTTGGGTCAGATTGTAAGTTGGGAAAATGGTCTAGTTCCGCCAGACCCACTGGGGGAACTAGACCATTTTTTTGGACTTTCTCATTGTAAGTTGGGAAAATGTGTAGTTCCGCCAGACCCACTGGCGGAACTAGCTAGTTCCGCCAGAGGGTCTGGCGGAATCTATATTTTCGTCATTTTTGGGCCAATTTCACCGTCTAGGCTGTTTAAGGGTGCCAAATGGCCGAGATTAGCAAAAAAAAAAATTTCCTAGTTCCGCCAGACCCTCTGGCGGAACTACTTTAGTTCCGTCAGAAGGTCTGGCGGAAGTGCTACCTACCCAAATATTTTTGAAAATCATGCTATCTGATTAATTATTCTTCAAAATAGTGCTACTATTCAAAAAAATTCGTAGAAATGGGGAAGCGATCATATATTGCTTTAGTTGGTCAATTAGCATTTGAGCGTGATGCTTCAAATAAATAATGTTGGTACGAAAATAATTTTTTATAATTATGACATTTTATTTCTAGATTAGAATTAGTTTCTTTTTCTTATAAATTTGTTATTTTTTATGGGAAATATTCATTTGAATTTTTCCGAAGTTAATGTAGTTCTTTAAAAGGGGTATAACAATTATAATGAAATATTTGATAAAAATAATTATGTTATAAATAGGAAATTATCTTGCAACATAAAATGAAATATTGGAGCATAAAATAAAATATCGAAACACTCGGATATATATCATACGAAAGTTAAGATAAATCACACACATAATATTGCGCCAAACAACAAATTTTTTTTTTTAAACATTCAAGTTCGAAATACAAAAACCAAACAAGCGGAAAGAAAAGAAAATTAGTATTACAACAACAACATTTATTCACACCCCAGAAATCCAAGCACACAAAAGCTACAAAATCCAACCTACTTGTTTTAACTTTTTTTCTTTTTTAGATTTCCTTTTTATTTTTATTTTTTAGACTTTATATTATCCAGATGGATATAATGAAATCACACAAAACACACACGTAGGCACACTAATAACAAAACACTCTCCAAAACGACACTAATAAAAAAAAACTCAAAATTCAAAACGAAATCAAAGAAGAACACCATTTTTTCTGACAAGGAGAGAATATCATAGCTTATATCATTATTCATTGCCAAACACAAAGTAAAAAATAAGGAATGAGAAGGATTGGAAGGAATAAGCTTATAACCAACATGAGGTAGTATACGACTACTCTCATCTTATACTTCCATTAATTCCGAAAATACCCCCAATTTACTTTGTTTTGATTTTTTTATTACCTCTTTCTCACAACATAATATTTATATAGTTATTAATATTGATTAATAAAGTAATAAATAGTATATTAATTTATTAAGTATAAGTGAATTAATTTAAGATCAAATATACTATTTAAATAAATTAATAATGTATTAATTTATTTAAAATTGGATTTATTATTAATATATTAAATTTAATATATTAACAAATTATTATATTAATATTTAAGTTATATATCATCATGATACATTAAATTAATAAGACATCAATTTATACGTATATATAAATAAATAAATATTTAAATAATATTTTATTTAATTATCTGTTAATATATAAATACATAATAAATAATTAAAATATAAAAACAATTATTTTGTATTTATTAATATTTGATTAATATAAATATTATACATTTTTATTTTCATCATGTTACCACACAAAGGGCATTTTGGTCATTACAAATTATTATATCTTTAAATTCAACTTTATCCCAATTTTTGTCCTTATTACCTTGCCAAACACCATTTCAAAATAGAGGCATAAGGAGGTGTAGCTTCTTATATCTAGATTAAATTACACCTATCTTATTCCTCATCCAAACGGAGCCTAAAGTATAATTCAAAAATACTTGTCATGTATATGAAAGAATGAGTCTACATATTTATGTCTATAGAAAAAAATATCATCGAAAACAAAAAAAATGGAACTTACTACTAATTATAACCATAAAACAGAAATTACTTACATAAAATCAGACTTGAACAGTTCACGGTTATCTTTGATAATCACCTTTCCACGAGTTTGTCGTAGGTAAGAATGGAACTTGACTGGATTTACTGGGGGGAGACCAAAAAAATTATTCTTACTGATTAACACTGTACAAAAATTTTGAGGGGGGAGGGGGGGGGCAAAATGCATAAAAATACATGTATTTCAATTTTTTTCCCACTAAAGTACTACTGATATATACTACCCCTTAATTGACATGTGTTGCAGCTGAGGGAAACCACCAGACGAGCATGACATTCTTTCGCCTGAGTAAACCTGCACCCCTAATTGAAGAACAACAAGAGACGGAAGTAACTCTAGGATAGGCATGGGGTCATCCCGCAAGAAAACGTTGGACAACGTCAACTTTCGTAGGTTGGGTGGAAAGAGATCTTTATCTAGGGAGGAAAGAAATTTTCGAGTAGGCACAGGCCCAGATAGTCCCAACTCCTGAAGATTTTTGTGACTTGACAAGACGGAAAGAGCTGTGTTTCTTGCATCAAATGTTTGCAAGTTTATGAGTTTTTCAATTGAAGATGGAATTTTTACACGACCGCATTTTCTCAAGCCAATATATCTGAGAAATATCATTCCCCTAAGTTCATCGGGTAATTTATTAATATTCGAAATAGACACCAATTCAAGAACTCGTAGGTAATTTAAGCCACGGAATGATGGTTCGGTAAGGTCGAAGCCTATCAAGGTGCGCAATTTTGGCATATACATGCCAACTTTTTTAATAAACGACTTACTAAAAGCAGCCCGGTATGGTGTCATGCCATCTGACATGGATGTTTTGGGATCTTCATGTTTATCGCAGATTTTAGGGAATCCGATTTTTCACTTTCTGCAATACAAAAGTCACATAAAATATCATGCATTCGTATCCTTTTGATCCAACGATGAGTTTTACTTATTTCAACAACTTGTATCATAGATCGATGAGCCAATTCAGTTAAATATTTTCTAGTGGTTTCTTCGAAAGAACATTTTTTATTGGAAGGAATAAAACCTTCTGCAATCCACATCTTAGTTAGGTTGGAGGCTGAGATGTGATGGTCTTCGGGAAAACAGGCCATGTATAAGAAGCATGGCTTGAGATAATGTGGGAGATCATGAAAGCTAAGAGCTAGTATTTCTACAATATTTTTTTCTGTAATCGTGTCTTCCCAATCTAAACTATTAACCATTTTTGACCAAATATTTGGATCAACTTTTTTGGATAGAAAACCTCCCAAGACAGAAAGATCGAGAGGAAGACCTTTACATTTCTCCGCGAGCTCTTTGCCTGAGCTTTCTAGTTCTTTTAGAGTGCTTTCATTAATAACCCGGTTCGGAAACGAAATGCTTTCATAGAAAAAAGCTCACAACTTTTTTCACTATCCAAAAATTTTAGCTCATGAATATGCTTATAATTGGGATGATTTGCAACTTGTAGATCACGAGTTGTTAGTATAATTCTACTACCCATATTTGAATTTGGAAAGACCTTATTTCCATAACTAATTAGGTCCGTCTAATGCTTTACTTGTCCAAACATCATCTAGTACAATTAAGTATTTTTTATTTTTTAAGGTCTCATGAAGCTTCTTTCTAACTTCATGTTCTGTCATATTTTCCAATTCTTGTTCTGTAATCTCATTTTCTTTTCTTTCTTCATCTCTTAAACTCTCCTTCTTAATATTCATTGTTTTTTTCATTATATCTTTTAATAATTCTATGGGTTTGAATCTTTGAGATACTGATACCCAAGCAAATATATTAAAACTTTCTTGTATTTTGAGATCGGTAAACACTTTATTAGCGAGAGTAGACTTTCCAATACCCACTGGAGAAACATAGGTTAGATCTTTATTTAAAGAGTTAGTTAGTTGATCAATAATTTCTTCTAGCACACTATTAAAACTGATAATATCATCTTTAGATTCAAAATCAGGAGAGACTGATCTCTGCATATTCAAATCATCTTCCGTAGAAAGATCAATCCCATCATTGTCTACACTGGTTTCCCCGAGTTTGGTTGGATCATATCTATCTTTTCTTTGAATATCTCATTAATCTTTTCTTTTATTTTTTTTAATTTTTTTTCCTGTCTCATGGAGGGTTTTCAAGTCACCACCAACATTTGCACACCTTGATACTGCACCTCGAAACCCTTTCTTCTCGTTATTCTGTCTTTGCATCCAACTTATCTTTGCAATCGCATTTTCAGCCTCATATGCAACATCTTTGATCTCTTGAACTAAGATTGTTGCGCTGTTGTCACCTTTCCGATGCTTCAAGTCGACATCTCACAGAAAACCTTGCATTGATCTGAGCTCACATTTTAGAGACTCGACTTGATCAGGAACACCCTTGAAGAATTTGGTCTCTCTAATCACAACACTGCCGAGCGTTATTAAAACAGAGGAAATAGCATGCTCGGCCATCTCTGATGTTACGAATTCAGGAGGGAAGAAACTATGGGTAGAGATGGATAAGGAGAGATGGAAGAGATGGGGATTGCATGTAGTTATGTAGGCATTTTTTAATTCAAGTAGTTATGCCGGCATTGAAGAGAAATTACTGAATCATAAGAGAAGACATCTGTTAAAATTGGAACATACAGAGAAAATTAGCAGAAATTGAAAACAAAATTAGCACGATCCGTGTGCAAAACCCACCCACAAATCGAACAATGGTTCAATTTTTTTACCTCGAGAAAAAAAGAAGAAGAGAAGACAGTGATAGATCAGAAGAGAAATCAGCAACAGGGATGACTGAAATATTATGGAGAGAGATCTAGAGAGAGGAGAGTGAGAGAGAGTGTGTATTCTTATCTTCAATTGGACTGTGTCTGTAACCATAGATGTTCATACAATACAAAGATATTTTCTGACTACTGTTTCTCTCTGTCCCACTACTCTGGATTCTTGCGCTACTGTAAATCGTGTTAAAACCGTCGTTGAATTTCACACAATTTAACAAAACAATTTATATTTCCCTATTAATCAATTACGAGTATGAGTGGTAATGAGTTTAGGGGTCGAACACAAGGAGAATGGCCTTGAGGTATTACAATTCTTTTCAAAAGTAGGTCTTGTTTTTGTTCAGATGTTGCAGACTATTTTTAGAAGGTTATTGATGAATTGAAATAAATTCGTACACAAATCCTTTGAAAATTCTTGAATAATATTTCCAAATATCCAAAAGTTGCAAATGATATGTCAATGGAAAATAGAGAATGAGATCTTCACAATGCAAGGTGAATCAATTATCACTTTTGTTCATATTTTTTATGTAATTTTCGTTTTAGTCCTCAATTTTCACAATTAGTCAACAGAGTTGTTCAAAAAATCACAGAAAATCGAAAATTACTTCAAAAATCACCAAAAATTAAGAGAAATTAGGAAAGCAAGTTCATATTATGTGGTAAAAATCTCAGATCAAAATGATTGATATTCCAAAAGTTATGGTCAAAACTCAGAACATATGACAGGATTGGACAGAGAATGGTATTAGTTGTCAAAAGAGGGTGGAATTCAAATTTTATCCAAATAACAACTCAATTAAAATTCAGATTAAGAAACTACACTTCAAAATGAATTACTGAGATCTAGATTTTTTATTTATAGGATTTTTCTACTAATTTCTAAAAATCGTAGAAAAACAGTCAGAATCACAAATCAAGAACATGAAATTAAAAAGTCAAGACTTTGCACAGATTTTTTTCTTACAAATTTAACATAAAAGCATTGGGCACATATTATATGAAAGTTGTTCTAAAATATCTAAAGAAACACAAAATATTTTTTTTATGATTTTCTTTGATCAGATCTGAGATCAAACAATTTTTTTACTGAAACTGATAAAAATAAAATGCAGAAAATTGTGTTTTTGAATTAATAGGATAAAAGTAGGGATTTTTAAGGCAATTTGATCAAGAATTGTATCATTAATCACTAAATATTCAGTTTATCAGATTTGGCACAAGTTTGAATTATTTCCAACCAGAAAAATTCAGCAAATAGATCAAAAATTCAGATCAAACACCAATCAACCAACTAGTGTTTGATCTCAATTTTTGAACTAAAAACTTCACTAAATCAAGCAAAAACCTCAACCAAGATTCAAGATGATAAAATGGACTAACATGCATGAAAAATTCAGTTCTAAATGACCTAATTAATTCAACCAAATCGATTAAATCAAGAAAAATCCAGATTTAACAGCATATTAAGAACAGTACCAAATCAGTCAATTTAATTCAAATTAAAGCAAGATTTCAAACAATTCTATCACAAAAAGCCTATCCCTACAAGATTCTACTCACACATGATAAGATCAACCGAAATTAGGCATGTGTTCATCATGTTCTTTTACAAATTTGATCTTGTGATCTAAAATTGAATATAAGAGATTAAATGAAAATTGGATCGAACCGAGACGTGGAAGATCAACCAGAAACTTCCTTGAGCCGATTTGAACCTCCAACGATGCTTGATTCCAGCCGAACCAATCAATTGCCTTTTTCACCCAAATCAACCCGAATTGGTGAATTTCACTCAAACTCGAAAATTGAAGCTCGAAAAGCTCTGAGATTCAGTAATGGAGTTACTGAAGCTTTAAGAAGATGATTGGAGAGTAATGTGTTGAAAGAATTTGGAGAATGGAAGAATGATTTTCATGAATGGGTTGATCGGTCGAATTTATAGAGAGGCTGGTCTGGAGAGTGGGGGACAAACCGAGCGATTCCATTGGCTCAGGCAGATCAAGTGGGGTGTACTGAAGATCTGGACGAAATTTCGTTGAATTCGGTTGAGATTTGATCCGGTTTTGGTTGGAAAATATTTTCCTCTGTTTTGGCGGAAGAACGCTCAGATTGAATCTGAGTTTGAATTTCGCGATGTTACGCTGACAAGTGGGCCCATTCGTTGATCTGCTGAGTTAAAACGGGTTGAAACGTGCGTGAAATGAGTCACTCACGGAGTAAGAATTCGCGCTGAAGATTTTTTTCCGATTCTTCTGTGTCGCTGCGAGTTGAAACTTCGATGAAACGGGTCGCAGAACGCATGAAACGGGTTGCTAGCATTCCTTCAGATAGGTGCTGAGTTTGAATCACTCTGTTGATCTTTTATGGCGGAATGGGTCGAACGCGCGTGAAACGGGTTGCTCTCGAGCGAGAATGGCGCTGAATCCATTTTGAACGAAGATTGCTTGATTTTCTGTGGATCGCGATCTACAGTCTGTCCTAAAACGAAACTCTGACAGACCAGTGTGAAGTAAATATGGAGTTTGGATCCAATTTTGCATAAATTTCCAGACCCGTTATCGCTTCTTCTTCAACCCGTAACTCGAGTTTTCTCTACTCTTCATTGTAGCTCGTGATTTCACTCTCAACGACTTCCTCTCGTCATCACGAATCTACAGAGCTTTGAAATGCAGAAAATGGTTGAGAGTTCATCGAGTTTTCCTCATTTTTCTCCCGTTTCAGTTCATTTCCGCCATTGATGGCTGTTCGAGCTTAAAGCTCGCTTTTTGAGCAGCGGCAGCTCAATCCAGAGCTCAGGCTTCCTTCCTCACTTCCTTACGATGCTCTGCGTTGCGTTTTATGCGTCAATTCTTCCCTTCATTCATGAATTTCCGCCATTAACCAAACTTAGCGAAAATAACCATCAGAACAAAAAAAACCGTGAATCAAAACGAGATTTCAAGTTGTTTTTCTATCGAATTGAGGCTTCGGAATTCATTAAGATGCCCCACTTGAAGCTATTCGACTCGTCAAACATCATCACTATGTGGGAAAAATGCGAGAAAACCGATCGAATTCATCATACCGCCGAAATTCCGACCGTTGGATCATCCAGGTTTGAAAAGTTCATTGAGGATTTCGTCGAAGCAGATTACTCAAACACAGATTTCTCAATCGATTCCGCACTATTCAATGAGTTCTTCATACGGTTAGAAAGGGTAGACGATGGAGAAGAGAATGAGATCGGCTTTGGCTCGAATGGATGATGGTGGATGGCACGGCAGATCAACCATGGTTTCGGTCCGTTTTTGGCACCTGTTTTGGCCGAATTCCGGCGATCGCCGGAATTTCCAAGATCGGAGAATGGCACCGGCATGTTCCTCTCGTCATGCTGAATCCATGGCTGGCCGGTTTGTTCAGTTTTGAGCGAAATTTCGGAATTTGGATGTTGAAGAAGACGGGTTTGACCTAGTCAACCGTTGACTTTGACCATTTTGATTTGATTTTCAATTAGTGATTTCGAGAGTTGTAGAAGGTTTCTGATCACAAGGGTTGTACCATTGGATTCGTCTCGTCGAGCTCTTCGTTTTGATATACCGTTTGACCCATTTCGGAAAAGTTGACTTTTGGTCAATTCAGCGTTTTTGGCATTTGGCTTGGTTTGATTTGGTTGTAAAAAGGTTTTTGACTTTTTGTAGAAGTTAGAGGAATTTCTTTGTGGGGTGTTTGAGGTTTTTAGTTTGCCATCTTTGGCCCATTCTTCGCGTTTTGGTCCAATTCTTCATCTTATGGCCTTTTCGCCTGTAAAATCACACAAAAAATGTATTAAGAGGTTTCAACTTATGTTTTATGAATTGTGAGCATTTTTCATACCTTTAATGTGAATTATGAATGAATTTGAGATGATAAAAACCCTAAAAATGTGTATAAAAATACACATTACAGCTACCATTCAACTCTGGTATCGTTAGTCCTGCAGAATTGTAAGCATTTTATTGAACAATGCATAATTGAAAGCTCGTCTTTTAACTCCCTTGTTGTGATTGTTTCTTTCATTGGGCCGATTCAGGTGACCTTATCGGCCATATTTTATAAAAACAAGTTTATAAGCCTGTTCTGGTGAAAACACTCTCTATTTGGACTTTTTTTTTTATACCATTATTTCTCAAAATAAATCAATACTTGCCACTGTTTTGAAAATAATGTGGTAACTACCATTTCCGCCACTATTAGTGGCGGAACAACTTTTGTTCCGCCACTAGTAGTGGCGGAACAGTAGATTTTCGCCCGCCAAAAACGGTCCATTTGACGCACTAAACGTGGTTAATTAGTATTAAAAATCTTGTTCCGCCACTACTAGTGGCGGAACATGTTAAAATATTTCTTTACCCCCCACTTAAAGATTAAAATGGCTCATGAATGGGCAATTAGCGTAAAAATTGAAGAATTACTATGTTCCGCCACTATTAGTGGCGGAACAGGTGCATATTTCAGCCACTATGTTTCGGCTAAAAAAAACCCATTTTTGTAACGGTTCTTTCCTAAAAACCGTTACTAATTACATTATTAGTAACGGTTTTTCCTAAAGAACCGTTACAGAACTGTAAAAAAAAATCTATTCATTCATATTTGTAACGGTTTTTTAATAAAAACCGTTACTAATTACATTATTAGTAACGGTTTTTCATAAAGAACCGTTACAGAACTGTAAAAAAAATCTATTCATTCATATTTGTAACGGTTCTTTAATAAAAACCGTTACTAATTACATTATTAGTAACGGTTTTTCATAAAGAACCGTTACAGAACTGTAAAAAAAAATCTATTCATTCATATTTGTAACGGTTCTTTAATAAAAACCGTTACTAATTACATATTAGTAACGGTTTTTTTTAAAGAACCGTTATAGAATTGTAAAAAAAATCTATTTATGTATATTTGTAACGGTTCTTTAATAAAAGCCGTTACTAATTACATATTAGTAACGGTTTTTCCTAAACCATAAACAATCTGTAACGGTTGTTTACCGAAAACCGTTACTAATATGTAATTAGTAACGTTTTTTATTAAAGAACCGTTACAAATATGCATAAATAGATTTTTTTTTTAACAATTCTGTAACGGTTCTTTAGAAAAAACTGTTACTAATATGTAATTAGTAACGGTTTTTATTAAAGAACCGTTACAAATATGCATGAATAGATTTTTTTTTTTACAATTCTGTAACGGTTCTTTAGGAAAAACCATTACTAAGAATGTAATTAGTAACGGTTTTTAGGAAAGAACCGTTACAAAATTGGAGTGGCTCAAATATGCACCTGTTCCGCCACTAGTGGCGGAACATAGTAATTCTTCAATTTTTACGCTAATTGCCCATTCATAAGCCATGTTAATCTTTAAGTGTGGGTAAAGAAATATTTTAACATGTTCCGCCACTAGTAGTGGCGGAACAAGATTTTTAATACTAATTAACCACGTTTAGTGCGTCAAATGGACCGTTTTTGGCAGAACTGAAAATCTATTTGTTCCGCCACTACTAGTGGCGGAACAAAAGTTGTTCCGCCACTAATAGTGGCGGAAATGATAGTTACCACATTATTTTCAAAACAGTGGCAAGTATTGATTTATTTTGGGAAATAATGGTATAAAAAAAAAATAGTCCTCTATTTGACTCTCTATTGTGATATTTTTTTAAAAAAATTTATCACAAAATTAATGATAGAGGGTGTTCAAATTGAGATGTGTATTTGATGAGATGTGTATTTGATACCGAAATAAAAAAATCTATCTAGTTAGATAGTCACAATTTTCTTTTATTTTTTGTGAAGTTCAACTCCTGGATATTTTTTATGTAATATCTTATATCTATAATATCCTCATATTTAAATAAGAAATGTTTTATGGAAAAAAGATTCTTGATGATTGCATGTACCCTCCAGTATGCACAGTAGGGAATCCATCGAACCATATATAGTTTGTTTATTATATTCAAACACAATTTCTTAACACAATCATGCCATGTACAGAAAAACTTTCAAAAACATTATATACAATAACTAAAAATACAATTTGTTAAATAAATATCAGGCATCCATATCAAAGAAGCATACAATGGATCTCTGCAGTTTTATTTGAGCTGGAGACTGGAGAGGAGGCAAAGCACACAGAGAACATTCTATGCATCATGGGGGACGACTACGTGAGAGAAACAAAATCTTTTAGTTTTTCCGTTCCTTGAAGTACGGTATTATGAGATTACATAAGATGTCGACATTATTCAATTGTATGTATTTTTTATACAGCTGATAGTTTATGTCGCAACCCGGAAAATATTATGAAATTTGTTAGAATCATAATAAAAGATCATTAACACCAAAAATGAAAGTGCAAGTGGGAGAAATATTCTTCTCCGTTCATTAAAAATGACCTCATGTTAATCTGAATAATTTGTAATTAAAGGTATTTTTGAGTGTTGTAATTAATCATATTAATATGAAATTAAGTTAAAATCTTATTTTCTTTAATAATGGATTATAGTTTAGTTGGTTTGCACTCACAACTATAAGGCAGGAAATTGTAGGTTTAAATTCATTGGCAACAAAAATTAAATAGATGTATTATATAAGAAAATTCTTTTATGTTTGAATCGTATATAATGAAATTCTTATAGTTGAGTTAAAGTCATCTCTCTAATTATATAAATCACATAAATTATTATTAGTTGTTTTCTTTCCTATGTTGGACATCCATGCATGAACTGCCAATAACTTCAACCACAAAAATTAAATAAAAAATAACTAAAGACCATTCATTACTTACCTAAAAAATATATATATAGCTCAATATAAATATTCTTCCGTTCTTAATTGAAAAATGATAATTTGAGTCATTCAAAGAAAATGATAATCTGAGACATGGTACGCAAGTACAAAGTATTTGATAGTAACAAAAACTCTAATAATTTATGTAATATATATGTGAGCCATGTATACTTCAAGTCTAAACAACAAACAAAAAAATTCTAAAAAATTGAGAATAGATTAATACATAGACATAATTATTATAATACGTTATAGTTGTCTCCCATTGTTTTGTAACTTCCTTCATTTTTATCGACAGATGATGAACGAAACATAGTAAACGTAAATATTTATTACTAGCAAGCAATATTTTGAGCTTTCATTGACCACTCGTACTTCTTTCTCTTACCAAACCATCAGTACTATAAATATACGTTAATTAGGGATTAGAAAGAATGAAGTTGTTGGTTGTTGGATAAAAATGGTGAGTCTGACATTACTATTTGGCTTGTTCTTCATGGTGGGTTGCACCGTTCTTACTTTCGTGCTTCTTCAGCCGTCTTTCTCTCCTGAGATGAAGGATGCTTCTGCCTCTCTCCCCTGCAGAAACAATTGTCATGTTAACATGGTTCTCTCTCTCTCTATAGATTTATTTTTTAACTTTTGATGGTATACAATGTGAAGTTAAAAGGAAAAAGATTATCTTTGTCCATTTTGCTGTGCTTATTGAAAAGATAACCGAAATTATCATTTATCAAGTAATGCAACAATTCGTCACACTAGTTCAAACAAACACCGATAATAGAAGAAGAAAATTTAATAGAAGCCAAATCATCCATCGAAAGTAGATTCCATCATAAAATATGTCCTGATTTTCTCCATTGGCAACATCCTCAACCTCATGTCCTTCATTCTTCCTTTTAACCTTTTTTTGAAGCTTCAGTTGACCAATTGCCCACTGAGATTCTATTGATTAAAAAAAGTAAAAAAAAACACGACAGTTCTTTCCCATATCGATCCGAAAATCATTAATAATTTTTTGAGAACCCATGATAAATGGATTGTTAATTTGTTAAATATTGAATTAAATATATTCACAGTGACTCAAAGTTTGATATTTTTCAAATTTGAAATAATGTCTTATCGGTTGAACCAATAAGTTTTGGTCATTAATATAAGAATTCATACAAGTTTTTCATATCTTATCATTTAAAGATTAAGGTCTCAACATCAACATCAAGTGCACAAATTCGACCACCACACTTAATCTACCGATAATGAATAAAATATTGTCTAACCACCTATCTGGTCCTGATATCCGAAGATATTCAAGGTTATCATTAGAGCAACACAATAGTCAAATTAGTCCCAGATCACTACCGTGGGATTTGCCCCAACCGATTTGAGAGGATAATGAATATAACTTGCCCCTTCATTTCTTTCTTTATATAAGTATGCTATAATTATTGTTCTAAAAAAGGATTGTCTTGTCTCATTTACCGATTTACACCTCTAGCAAGTTCCCCATTGCCTCCATATATTATTATTTATTTATAGGAAAATGAATTAATATTTCAACTTTTTTATTTTATCTAAGAGGTGCATTTCTTTTTCCTTTCGTTGCAAAGCAAGACCATATATATGTGAAGTTGAAAAAGAAGAGAAAACTAATGTTTTTATCTTGCTTCATATTATGGTTGTCTCCCGTTATTTTTTTAATTTTTAATTTTTCATTTACAGATGATAAACGACAATTTTATAAATGATACGAAAACATTTATTTCTAATAACCATTTTTTAGTTTTCGTTCACCACTTGTACCTATAATCTATCTTGTACTTATCATCTATCAGTGCATCATATCATGATTCACACATTGAACAAATACATTGCATTTTCAGAAAAAAAAAACGTTATGTTCATTGTAAATTGCAAATTTGCATTAAGTATATATATACTGTTTCGGTAAAAAACAGTTTAAGTAAACAAAATTAAAAAAAAATGGTGAATGACAAATTAGTAGTATGCTTGTTTTCCATTGTGGGTTGCTCCGTTCTGACCTTCGTGCTCCTTCAACCATCCTTCTCTCCCGAGATCAAGGTTTGCTTCTGCTTCTCTCATGTGCAATACAAATAATTGTCATGTTAACATGGTTTTCTCTCATCCATGATTTATGAGAAAGTCTACTTTTTTTTTTGACAACCAATGAGTTGTTAAACTTGCTAAATATGTTTACCGTTGACTTAAACTTGAGTCTCTCATTATTGACAGATGACTTACCACTTAGGCTAGTAAACTTTGGCTATGAGAAAGTCTACTTAGCCCCTAAATATAATCGATTTGTGCCCCAAAATAGTAATTGAGATTTTTAATTTTCTTTTAGAGTAATCTAATATATTAAAATTACTATATATTAAAATTTCCTAATTACCATATAAAAAAAATATAAAAATTTCAATTATCAATAAAAATGTCCGAGTCATCAGTTGGCATCATTTTGGAGGCTTGGCTGGGGTCTCACTAGTAGAGCTTGATGATTCACCATTTGAAAAACCAGTGTCTGTGCGACCCATGTATCTTTTCATTATTTCTTAATCAATTGAAGAGATCTTCTCGTCCTTCAAAAAAATATTCACCATTTTAAAAACGAAATGTCATCATAATTTTGACCTTAGAACTCATAATTTCAATTTGTCTCTTTTCTTTAATTTTTTAATTGGCACGACAATTAGTTTAGAATTTTCTGTCAGACATATCTGAAAGATATCTTTTAGTTGATTCTTTTTATCAAAGCTATAATGAATAAATACTGAGAGAGAATTTTTGGTTTAAATATAAATAACTTTTTTGTGACCTAGTATTTCTATTTGTTAATTCAGTGAAAATATTTGAATAAAATGAAGATAACAGATGCATAAAATGCAAGAAGATAAGTTGTCGCGAATATTTGCTAATATACTAGTTTTTATTTTTAAAATGTTTTAAATAGGGAAGGTCATGACAATTTAATAAGTAATAACCATGATTTGAGATCAGTCATTACTTCTAGATGGTTCATAAATAACTACAAATGTAGAAATTTTCTTGTTACTTATTCTTATGAAAATGAAATTTTTCGGGACACTATATTAATTATGCATTGGCCTTTCGGATGTGCCAGCATCCCAAGTTTGTATTTCTTCAAATGTATATTATTTTTATTAAAGTTAAATTGTTTTGATTATGCAATACACTAATTCAATAGATATTCCCCTGATATTATCAAACAGTATGCATGTAGGTTTACAAAATAGTATATAGGTGCTTAAAAAGTAGTATATATGTAACATTGCATTTATATATGTTTGCAAGATAGTATATAGATACTATAAAATTATATATAGGTTTATAGGAACAGTGTATACGTACCAAAAAACAATACATTGGTACGTAAAACAAGAAGGAAGTATATAAAAAGCTTAATTTTACTTTTGAAATTAAATTTGCAGTTCAAATTTGAAAAACCAAGAAAGACAGAAACAGCGAGAAAATGGGGCACAAAAGCCTCGAGCTCTTTTGGAGATTTACACAACAATACCAAAATTGGTTTGGTGAACATGCACGAAACCGAACTTCAATCATGGGGCATCAAGAGTAATTCCACACAAGTGCAATTCAAAACAATTTCACCAAATATAACTTGGAAAAATTTATTTCCTGGTTGGATAGACGAAGAGTCAGAGAAGGAATTAAAATGCCCTGAAATACCGATGCCCGAGTTCTCTTCTTATGGAGAAATCGATGTAATTATGGCGAAGTTACCTTGTCAGAGACCTCAAGAAGGTTGGAATCGCGACGTGCTTAGGTTACAAGTTCACCTTGTCAGCGCAAACTTGGCGGTCAAGAAAGGGAGGAGAAACGAACGAGGGAAGGTGAGAATGATTTTCCTGAGTAAGTGTGAGCCGATGAGAGATATATTTCGATGCGATGACTTAGTTCTAAAGGCGGGATCTTGGTGGATTTATGAGGTTGATGTGAGTAGATTGGAGGAAAAGATGAATCTACCGCCCGGTACGTGCAAGCTCATCATACCACTAAAGAAACAAGGTATTCCATATAAAGCATATGCATAGAATAAATGAAATTACTAGCAAATTATTTAACAAAAAATGATTCTTCTTTTAGCGGATTATGGTTCCTTATGCATTTTTTGCCTGATAATTATAGGAGATAATGTGGAGATGGATGTGACAAAGCTCCCCGCTAGTCCACAAACCAATATACAACGTAGAGAGGCCTACGCGACTGTGCTCCACTCATCCGATTCTTATGTATGTGGTGCGATTGTACTGGCACACAGTATCAGAAAGACAGACTCCACACGTGATCTAATTCTCCTTCATGACAACTCTATAGGCCGCGAAAAGCTCAACGCCTTGATTTCTTCAGGGTGGTCTCTACGTAAAATTGAACGTATACGTAACCCACACCCGCGTGCCGACGGACTGTTTGAGTACAACTATAGTAAATTACGCGTTTTTCAGCTGACAGACTATGATAAAATAATTCTCATAGACACAGACATGATAGTTTTACGTAACCTCGACCTCCTTTTCAAATTCCCGTCCATCACGGCACGAAGCGACCATGATGCGATATTCAACTCCGGTATAATGGTCCTCGAGCCGTCAAATTGCACATTTCAAACAATGATGATGCATATAGAGAGCCTAAAGTCGTACAATGGTGGGGATCAAGGTTTTCTAAACGAGTTTTTTGTGTGGTGGCACAGACTGACGAGACGAACCACTTTCTTCAAGCTAGTAGGGCCCGATTCAACAAAAAATACAGATTGGGTGCTCGAATTGGATCCTCCGCAATTTTACGCGATACATTACTTTGGTTTGAAACCATGGACATGTTATAGAGATTATGATTGTAATTGGGATTTGGAGAGTGTGAGGAGTTACGTGAGTGATGTGGCGCATCATAAGTGGTGGAACCTCCATGATGAAATGGACGAGGAACTTAAGAAGATGTGTAAGCTGTCAATGGAGCAGAAGAATAAATTGCAGGTTTGGAGAAGTGAGGCTGAGAAGAAAGGATATAGTGATGGCCACTGGAGGATGAATATTACAGATCCAAGAAAAGATGAGTAATGGAAAACCCAGAGGGAGGTTTTCAAATATCTTGATGTCATTATTTAGTATTTTCATATCAGTTCATTTAGAGGTTTCCTTGAACTTTCTAGAGTTCAACAATGATGTAAAGGGAGTTACAATTTTCAAATATATGATTCATTATATTTTTTACCCATTTACAACTATATATTGAAAACCCCGATATATTACATATGATAAATCCTTACAAATATCATTGAATTATAGATAAATCATTGAACACGAGCGAGTTTAGATGGTTATCATTGATCAACATTCACAAAATATGTAAAATACACCAAATTATGACATACATAAAAAGCGTGCGTTAATTTTCTTTTACACAAACTTGTCATTTCTTAAACTATACAAAGAGCATATAGATGATATATGGCCTTATATTATCCACATGAACATGTATTTATAAAAGCTGCAGCATTTTGAGACGATTCTCATGCTCCGGGTCCAATTTCGGAGGCGTGTATCTTCCCTGTAGATCCTCAACCACATATTCCTAAACATACAATTAACAATAAAATTAGCTAAGATTATTTTTACAATAATTTATTAATAATCAAATACTCCCATGGGTAAGCTGCCAATTTTTTCATCACGACTAGATTTCTGGAGGAATATCCACATGAATTTACTTTCAAGATATAAATTTGATATTTTCAATAATCGATGATTCTAATTTCAACTGGTACGTTCTAATACTATACTTAATCAGTACAAAGCTCAATAGCACATCCAAAAGAACCCTAAAAAATCAAAACAATCACCATACCTTAGTGAGCTCCCGTTTAGTCAGAATATGATAATGCCTCTGCCAGATCCTCTGGATCGCCATCGTGCCCGCCAACAGCCCGTACGCAACCCCCAGAATCGCGAAAACGATCACGAAGATGACAACCAGCGCGAAACCGGCCTCCGCGGAGGTAGAGAAGTCCATGATGCCCCAGCCGGCAACGCACGGGTTGGAGGAGGAGGTGAAGGAGGAACAGTGGAGGATGAGGCCGACGAAGCCCATCAACATGAAGAAGACCAACACGCCTGGTCGAGGGAGTTGAATTGGGTTAGGTTAGGTTTGAGGAGTAAGTAATGTTATTGATGTTTTGTTTAGTTGTTGTGGCAAAAGTTTTATCTTTTTTTTTTTTTTTTTTTTGGAGTTTTTTGGATCAATAGAATGAGGAATATGAGTAGCATTTGAAGAAGACCGACAAGCATGGTGGATTTTTTCTATTGTGTAGCGATGTTTGATACTAACTTTCGCTACTTTTTGGTTAATTTTGGCATCGTTGGAATGGGAATACAAAGTGCCGTGGAAGAATGGGAGGCTGGTAGTAGCATTTAGCTTTGTGTTGTTTTTTGTTGTGTTCTTGTACCGATTATGTGTTATTAATTATTTATTTTGTATGTATTTTGTTACGATTTAGTTGAATAATTTAAGTTAAATAATTGATAGACCGACATTTGAACTTAACCTTAATTAACCCAAAACTATGCAAGTACAACCAATTCGCACCAAATTTGCCTTCAAAACCTTTAATTTGACACTCAATTCACCCTTAACTATCGTAATTTAACGCAAAAAATCCAAGAAAGAAAAGACTGAAAGTTGGTACCAAATGTGCAGAACAAAATAAAATAAAATAAACGGTATGAAATATATAGACAAGTGTACTAACCAACACAATAGTAAAACGGAACGGGATGCTTGGAGAGGAAGCGGTCCCAGCTGTCAGAGAAACTATTCCGGAAGTTTCCGTCTCGGTCCAACAGAAACACAACTCCACCAATCATAGCTATCACCTAATATTATAAATTTACAAATTAAAAGAGGAAAATTAGTTCATAAATTAATGAATTTGAGTACCAATTGATCTAACATTTTTTTTTATATCTTTGTTACTTTATTGGTAGAGCTAAATTAAGCCCCTTTTACCCAAATAAACCCTCAAAATCAAGCATTATTATAACTTTTTATCAAGGGCAACTTTTCTCTATCAAGAAAATATTTAAATATTTTCAAGAGGTTTATTCTTACAGTTTGAACAAAGAGAAATACAAGCAGAACATCTCTCGCCACAAATATCCGAAATTTAATCTGACGCCACGAATAATCTTCAAGAAACTCCAACCGCAAATGAAACTGCGCCTTGCAAGTCGTACAATGCGAAAATGCAAATCCCTCCTATAAAAATATAAAATTCCAAACTGAGAAACTAATTTAAACTTCATTTACAAGAAATTAGGAGTAAAACAGTATTTTGGTACCTTGACAGAACGCCAATGATCAAGACAAGAACGGTGCACGAATTGTTGCGTGCCTTTACACAAGCAAGGCGATATTAATTCATCACCTACAAAAAGTTCAAAAATCATTTGGTTAAATAATGTTTAATTAAACCCTAGTTTAGCTCGATTAAGCCAAATTAACCCAAGTCATTTCCTTAATCGAGCTAAACTAACCCAAGAGTAATACTTTCCTCAAAAGAAGACTTCAATTTTGACTAAAGAAACAAACTTTACCTGTTTCAGAGTCATGTTCAAGGCAAATTCGACAGCAGGCAGCCGAAGAACTTTCCATTTCCTCATCACTCCTAATCTCGCTCGTCTCTGATTCCTCCTCCTTTTCCTCTTTCTTATTCATCAGAAGCGGATCAGATTCCAAGTTCTCTTTTGGGTTCGGATCGAGACTCTCCAACCGACCCATCTCCGTCGTCATCTCAATCAACCAACCCGACTACCTACGAAAAAACCCACAAAAAAAAAAAAAAAAAAAAAAACTGATCAATAGCAAAAGAAATTGATTGACGGTAGTAACATTTCTGTGATGATTGAACCTTGGAGGATTGTTGGAGATAAAGAGAGAGGATTCGAATCGAAGGGGAATTGGAGAAGGAAGGAGAGGATTTTTCGAAGGGTTTGGAAGGAAAAATTGTTGATTAGGGCTCTCGCGGTTTTTAGTTTTTAACCCAGTTTGTGACAATTACGTACTGGTCCTTGCAGTTCAGTATATTGTGTTAAAATAACGAAATCTTGTTTGATTTGTATCACTTTACATGATATTGTAATGCAATAATTGGAAATAGTTTTTTTTTTTCTGTGTGTGAATGATACCTTTTTTTGGTTCAACATTCTTAAGTAATTGTTTGTTACAATTGTTATTTCTTTCGTTTTTATTTTTGGGGTTTATAATGCTCTTTTGGAGGGGTATTTCAGTTATTGTTTATCAGTTTTTGGGCTTCTCCGGGCCATTAGGCCCAGTCCTTTTGTTTTTACAATTTTGTAATTTCTTTCTTTCACCATGTAAAGTGAGTGAGATTTTTGAGCCCACAACATTTAGTTATATTATTTCCCAAGGAAAAATCAGCAAAAAAATTAATAACCTAGAAATTGGTTAAGAATCAATTTTAATAAAGAGAAATTATTCACACCGCCTGCTTAAACAACGCCTAAATAGTATCACCATATATTTATAGTTTTTTAGTTATCCACTAATTGAGCTAATTGAATAAAAATATCAATTGTATATCAATATATCTTTATATGTGTACATTTTATCTTTTTTGTTTATCAATATTGTAATTATGTTATATCTTTCTGAATTCGTACGATCTTGAATGCCAAATAAACCGGCGGTGTGTAATAGGTCTCTTTTATAAAATAGAAACAAAACACTATAATTGAAGAAAGCGAAATTACAAAATTTTCCAGGTTTATTTTAATTTATCTTGAAGCTAGATCCAAGAGGGATAAGATAATAATGGCTCATTTTGACTTGCAATTTAAAATTCCATCTCTCCAAGAGAAAAGGAGTGTGACTGCATATTGTAATGGCAGTATGTTAAGCAATTTGAAAAAAAATATATAAATCTATTGATCATATCACATCCTACTATTGTATTATTATTACTTAGACGCCAATGTCACTCCTGATTTGCATGAACATATAATTTAATTATCTCTCCCTGCCTCTCTTTTTGTTGGGTTTATTTCTAGATGCATTTTCCATTTATTTATTTATTTTTGCTTTGTTATTGTTTAATTTTTAATGTACTTATATTTTATTTTGATTTAATGAAATTTCGACAATTATTTCATCTATTGAACTAACAAAAGAAGCCCAAATTTTATCCAAACAATGAAGGCATTCACACCAATTTTTCTCATCTTTATAAAACTCCAATTAGAATTAGAATTATAATACTATTAGTAAAGCTCGCATGTTATATAATTCTATTAGTAAAGCTCGCAAGTCTCAACTTGTGAGCGACACGTATCCTGATTCCAATTTTAGATGAACGAGTTAGATCCTGATTCCAATTTTAGAAAACTATGAAAATTAAGTCGAATTTTCGATATTTCGTCTATCTATATACAAACTTGAATTGCTCAAAACACAGACCAAATTTTTTTCGAAACACAAATCCGAATTACCCGAAATACAAACCCGAATGACCCAAGACCCGATCGGCCCGAGACCCGAAATGACCTGACCCGAACCCGCCCATTTGCCACCTCTAATTATTATTCTCACCATGAGTTTGGTTTCAGAAATGAAATAGACACGGAGCTGACATGTGTCATTTACCGAATGAGCTGGCGTCGATTATCAGGCCCACAAATACCATCGCACCAACGGCCCAACAATCATAGCCCATCAGTTCTTACATCTTGAGTGGTATGGCTATATAAATAGCTTATACAACTTTTAGTATTATGTGGTGGGGTTATTATTTTCATCAGATCCGGAACAAGCATTTTAGAACGGCTCCAGATAAAATTTCGATAATATATCAAAAAATCATGATTCCTAAATTCTAAGGGCGAAAATGTAATATCACACATTCTTTCTAATATATAAAGCTTATGTTTTGGGGATTGTTGACACGTTATCCTACTGAAAAATGATAACGATCCCCAATTTGCACACAAATTATTCTCCATATGTATTCTTATTTGATATGCATCCCCAGTTTCAACCTAATAAATAATTTTATCTTTTATAGAATTTATTAAGAATCTCCAATTTGAACTCAATACCGAGTCTCTCTCTATGTATTTTCATTTAATAAGGACCCCGAGTTTGAGCACATTTATTATTTTCAATAATTTTTTTAATTTATTAAGTTATAATAAAGAGTAATAATATTTCCATTTTGCAATTCTTTATAGCTATTTATCAATCAACTATTGCTTCGCAAGTTCAAATTCAACCCGTTAAGCCAAGTTTGTTTATTTATGATTCTTTGTGGCATTTGAAATATTGGTTTGATTTATTGAGTTATCATTAAATTATAATAATTCATATAGCTAATTATGCATATTATTAATCAACAAGATAAATATCAAATTTCTCAAAAAAAATATATTAGAAGTAAAAATGTCACGTATATATGTTTAAGATATGATTTCAAACTCAAAAAAAAATATCACTTTTTATCATATAATTTAAAACCATTATGCACTTATCAATTACTATTATGTGATTAGTCATATTCACCAATAATTCTTAAAATTCCGAAAATTATTAACAATAATTTAATGATCATATTTTAGTAATAATATGAATTATTATAAACAATACAAATTAAATTATAATTGATATATCATAATTGAATAATTTATATTCACAACAATGATCCGAGTTATACTTAAAAAGAGGCTAAATATCATGTATAACCAATTAAATGAGAAATCAAAATAAATATTTTTTTTATGCATTCTTGACAAATATTGAGTATTGCGCTAAACAAGAGCTGAAATATTGGTAAAATTTTCCGTTAAAGGATTGTACAATCTAAAAATATCATATATACACCTTAAATTTTAACTTATCGTACATGACAAAAGAGTCATACTAAAATACATACGTAAAAGATTGCAAATACTCAAATTATTAGTTGCCCAACAAATTTCATGTTTATCACCCCGTTACTATTATATGATTTTCTAGAATTTAATGTTGGGAAATCCGTAGCGATGTACGTTATGCTATTAAAATTTATACCTCGTATCTTCCTGATCCGGAAAAGAGAAGCGGATGTAGGTCTGAACGAACTTCTGTCTTGCTTCCTTCTCCTTCTTGGTTTTTGAAACTCGACTCTGCAAACCATCTTGCTCTTCCTAGAGATGAAGAACTTGATCGCTCGCAAAAGTAGGAGATCTCTACTCATATCCACGTAGAACTTCGAATAGTCGGAATAACCGGACTCGGTTAGACGAGTCCGGAAATACTTTCAGGAGGCTCTCACAAATTATCTCTCTCTTTCTTTGTATTATGGCCGACTAGGGGCTTTATATTGTGTGTCTCATAGAAGGGTCTATCCCTCTGTTTATACTAGAGAGATAGACGAAGGATTTGTCAGTTACCATAACTAAAAACCTAATTTCATAACTATTTTGTTGTCGACGGGGTTATTCCATCGACAACCGAATAAGACTGCATTCCATATGTGAAACCTTGGCTGCCAAGGAATCACTTATTCCGTTCCCAACAGAACCATTCCGTTAGTAATGAAATAAGGCAGATTTTGCATAATCAAACCTAATTTCATACCTATTTTGAGAGCATTTGCTTCCCTACTAGATGTTGTTCTATGTGTGACTGTGTAGGTTCCATTTAACGCTGGCAACGATCTTCTAAATATCGTAAGTCATGAATAACTTCTAGACTGATGTCATGACTAATTATGTTAAATGAAATGATCAGCGATCATAAACCTATCTGAATAGACATTTCTTATTCCTTTTGTTCTACGATATATGTCTTGATCAGAAGGCATTGAAATATGTTATCCTTGAGTTTGACCAAGTCTCTTTCCTGATCGAGAATTAGACTGACTAAATACAAAATGATATTAACAACACATGTTAATTCATTTTGAGCATGGTCATGCATTTCATTCAGTCCTAGTTCATAGAGGGGCTCAAAGATATCTCCCTCTTAACGAGAGAAACAAATCCCATCTTGGTCACTCGCATTCTTCGTCATGATTCAGTGCATACCTAATGATGACCCTAATGATCATCCCTAACGGGATGAGGATCATATTAAAATATACAGTTCCACATACAGAAATCCATGGTGACCTCAGGTCGTAGGAACAAACACATTATTCATATGAGAATCACTAATGACATATACCATGCATATTCTCATAGTGTCGTCAGTCCAGTACGTGTTCTCTAACATGTACCTATATTCCATACTTGACATCCCTATGTCCATGATCAACAAAACATGATCATCAAGTCTTTGAATATACTAGTGTAGATATGTAGCTTCTTATCTGAAGTATGTTTATCTTTATAAACATCCCACGTATCACTAGAGACGGTTTAGAATGTCATTCGTTGGTTTACAGTTGTACTATCAGAATCACGTATTCCGATGATGTGAACCCGAAGTGTTATTCATGGTCGATCTAATATATGTAAATATATTAGTCACCCATATACTCAATCATATATGAGCCAAATAAACGTGTTTCTCATAATCTAATCTCTAGTCCAACATTTTGGTCTAGGGCATAATTCCTTCATTTAAATCATGAGTGATAAAATATTATTTTTCACATACAGTACAAAAAATATTATAGAATATCATAATTGTGATAGAAAAGAAAAATATCATGAATATAGTAAACATTTATATTTAAATCTATGCAAAATCAAAGCATACATTTACCAAGATAGTCATAATAGAGAATATTATGTAAATTTGTCATGTTTAATTAAAAAAATTATCTACAAAATTGGAAATTATGCTGGTAAGTTATGAAATATATGATAATGATTTTTATCAATTCCGATAGCGATAGGAAAATTATACTTTGCCCCCTCATTTTCCAACAAAAACGTCATATTATTATGATTTTTATATTTGCACCCTCTATGATATCGAGATTTGATATTATGATTTTTATATTTATTTTCTCTATAATAGCATGATAATCTATATAACACTTTTATGGGAAAATAAAAAAACATCATAGAAGTTCTCTTTACGATAAAACTGTTAGATCTGAAACGGAATTTGACACCCTCCCGTCAAATACAAAGTTCAAAGCGGAGTACATAATACCCCTAGAATTGGACCGCCGCTTCTAAAAAGCGAAGAGCAATAAAGTCATTTCACATTACAGAATAACACACGCGTAAAAACATGTGTCGTATTGTAGACCGTTGTAATGTGTATTTGTGTACACATTTTTAGGGTTTTTATTATATAAAATTCACCCGAAAATCACATAAAATGTATGAGAAATATTTAAAATTAATAAAAAAATATTTGTGAAACTCTTAATACACTTTTGTGTGATTTTTCAGGTAAAAAGACCAAGAAAACGATATTTGGATGACTTAGAGAAAAGTCAACTCCAAATGACGAGCCTATCTGAAAATTCTAGGCCAAAGATGGCTGAATTTTCGACAAATTTCCGTGAAAACCCTACACACGTTTCTCCAAAATTCTTATAACCCTTACCCGCCGACTATCCAAGCTGCTACCTACAAAATCCACAAAAAGTCAAATTCGGGAAATTGACCAGTTGACCAAAAGTCAACTGTCCCAAAAAGGGTCAAACTGGGTATCGAATCGAAGAGAACGACGATACGAATCCAACGATACAAACCTCGCGAAAATAGACCTTCTAGAACTCCCAGAAAATGCGATACATGATTTGGTTAACCTTAGTCAACGTCAACCTTTGACCTGGTCAACTCTTCTTTGGACCAATAGAAAGCTGCCACATGTCCCGTCGTCCACCTTAATTTCTACAGAATTTTCCTCTGATCAACCAGAATCTGACATGTGGCGTAGTAGATAATTTTCTATCCATTCAGAATTGACACGTGGCGTTCTTTCATTGGGGGTATTCTGACAAGTCAGTACAAGGTTGCAAATTCTCCCAACCAAATGTTGACGCGTGTTATGAAGCATCTGAATAAAACAAGCCTTTCTTGATTAGGCTCCGTTTCCCTCAAGTTCCATCATAAACGGACACCTCCGTTGAATAGATAACACAAGATTTAGCGAACATTGGAGCCTCCATTAGTTAGAAATGGCGAAGAGAAGACCACGCATTAACTGCATCTACTGACGCAAGTCAGTACGTTGAAGCGCCACCCAATCCGGTGAAGACACATGGCTGGATGCGTCTGAAAACGCGTTGACGCAGTACCGTTCGTTCGGTACGAGATTCACATTTTCTCCAATCACCATGTGACACGTGGCGGAGCGTTGGATTAATTGGCCAATCAACGACTGCCACGTGTACAGTCCATTGGATTTGGATAGAATTGAGGAAAATTGATAAATGCACCCAGAAAATTGCACCCAAACAGAATTTGAATAGAAATAAAGGCAAAGAGTGTTAAAGACCCCCAGATTGCTACCCAACTCAGAATCCGAATCAAGTTAAATTTTTAGTCCCACAAGCTTAATTCCAAATATTTTCTAGGTCATTCTTCTCTATAAAAATACTCTCTATTCTCTCTCTAATCATCCATTTTCACACATCCATTCTTAAATCAAATTCATACACTCATTTCTTCTTTCATCTCTTCCATCATTTTTTTTTTCCACCATTAATGTCCATAAGCTTCAAATCTTCAATTCTTGAGAACTAAAGGAGAGAATATAATTTTAGAGAAGAGAGAAGTACTTGATCTAGAAGGGGCAAGTGCTAAATCGACTAAGAAGAGGAGAGATCGAGAACGATTCGCTTCTTTAGGGTTTGATTTATTTCTTTTTTTTTTTTGTATTTTATTTTTTGGTTTTTGTGGACATGAGTGAGTAATTTTTATAAGTAGGGAAAAGAATTCTTGTGTGAATTTTGTAGATGAAATCTTAAGTAAAACTTGCATTTTATTATGGTATTTTGAGATTAAATCTTGATATTTTTCATGAGATTAAAAGTTGAGTTATTTAGAAGAATAATTTGACGAGAAATACTTATGAGATTTGTTTGAGTAATATTGGCTTGGAGGAGTCCTTCTTTTATTCAAACAAGGGTTGAATCAAATAAAAGAACAACTTAAAAGTGGAAGTTTTTGAGTGGATCTAATATTTGATGCGTTATTAATTGATTTTTGGAAGGAAATTAATTAAATCTTGCTAGTAAATATTATAATATTTCCTATCTTTCGTGATTAGTGATTCTCAAGTCACACAAATCGTCATAATTTCCCTACTAATTTTCTTTTAAACTTTAAAAAAAAAAGGAAAATTTGTTTTCATCTTTGTCTTGCAATTTTTCTTATTGTAAACAACATCAACAACCTTTCCAAAACACAACACTCAAATAAAAAGTAAGTATCGAACGTTAAAACATTTAAGGTCTTGCTTACTTGAGTTCGACACCCTAAACTCAAATTCCACATATACACTTTGTTAATAATTAGAGGACTTATAAATTTCTTTGTTAACACGTGATTACACAACGACAAGTTTTCGCGTTGTTACAACTGTAGTCCTTTTAAAGTAAGAAGGAATATAATAAGCCTAGAAAAGATACAGATAGGAGGCCACGTCTTCTCCTCCTGAGGAAATTGCTCTTATTTCATCTCCATTTAATTTTTTGAACTTATTGTATTTGTATCACTAGGTTGCACATTGTTTAGAAACTTCCTTAAAATGCAAGTCTAATATATGATATTATGAGATCAAAAGAGAGACGTGAAGTTCAAAAAGCTTTCCCTTTGCTTTGAAGCAGGGAGAGCTTTTTTTCTTTCATTTTGCTTGTGTGTGATAATTAAGGGTTCCATTCAAAATTCACTCAAATTATCATTAGCATTATCATCATAATTTGACTTAATCAATTTAGATAGTTCATTAAATCTAACTAGCTACACTGAAAACAATAATCACTTGCAATATAACAGAAAAAAAACAAAAAAAAAACACCACTCACTGCAACTGCATATACTCAACATTGATCGAACTAGCCGCCAATTTCGCAATATTCACAAACGCACCATGACCTAGCACAAACGTTGTGCCGTTTTTACTTGGCGCTGAGACTAACGTGGTTGCATGATCAACAATTGTAACTTGGACTCTCTGGCCAACAACACATGCATTAGGTGTGGCCGAGCTGAGACACCTGACCACATACTGACGGCCGCACGATGCGCCATTGTCCCAAATAGCATCTCCGGCCGCAGCAAATAACTCTCCTGGCGGGAATTGGCTTTGATCATTGCCATTGCATGTTGTTGCTGAAATTTACATGAAATGATATATATATGAGACTTTGTTGGGATTGTGAGGTAGATAATTAAATTGACAAAGGAAGATAATGAAGTGAAATAGGTGTGACAATTTGAGAAAATTGTTAAAAATTAGTTTCATTGATGCTTGAAGGATTGGTAAGAGAAAATATAGGTCCTTTACATAATGCTTATTCAGTGTAAAACAGTAAATGAGACACATATATATAAAGAATAGTAAAAAATGGAAGATTATAAAAGATATTGAAGACATTAAATACGGAAATTTAAGATGAACAGTTAGAGAAATTAGAAGAAATAAGGAATCAGCTTACGAAGATATGGAGGGCCGTAAGAGGCGGCAGTGCCAAGGTCGGCGGTGGAGAGGGAAGAGAGAGAGAGGAGAGAGAGAAGAAGAAAAAGAGGGAGAGAGGCACACATGGATGAGGGATGACTGATGATGATGAAGAAGAAGAAATGGAATTAAAAAGGATGAGATCTTGTATTGAGCAGATGATTATATTTTGTTTTAGGATTTTTTCGAGATATACATGAAAGGAAAATTTATTGCAGATTTGCTAAAGATCACCTAAAGATACTCATTCATTGTTTAGATGCGTGGAAGTTATGTTTGTTTGGTCAAATATATTATGTATTTTTTTTGTTTTTCGTCAATATTATCTTAATGCACTGACTATAATTTCGTGTCTTCCAGAAGGTTAATGATTCAGTGTATAATACTTGAGAAGCTGAGAGTAATCACAAACGTTATGCTTTTTTGTTTTTGTCAATATTAATATATAATGTCATAAAATCAAAATATATATATAATGTTACTTGAGATGTATAATACACTATTCTGAAAAAAAATGTTGGATAAAATTAAATATTCTTATGTATAAATTGCATATAGAAAAATTATCATAATTCAACTGAAACAGGAAGATATCAAAAACTAGGAAACAGAGATGGTTAGCATTCCATGTTTATATTTCTCGGGTCAAAGTCCCAAGTCAGCTGGGCTTATCAGTCAATTTGAAGTATCAAAGGCTTGGCTTCTTTGATTAGTCAAGATCTCTGAGGCATATATATTTGTGTGATCTGTGTGGAGCATTACATATGGACTAAATTATAGTTACATATCTTAATATAGACTAAATAACAGTAACATTCCCAAAATTTTGAAGTAATAGTATATATATAATTATATTATTGTATTTTGTATAAGATTGAAAGTTATATATATACACTACTCTCTTGAGGTTTTTCTTGACATTATGGCATCTTCTAAATTTTTGGTTAAGATCTGTCACTATTTATACTTACGCACATATATACTTATATTTATATTAAATATATAAGAAATGGGTAACAAATGCACCAAAAAAAATATACAATATACTCCTTTAACATGATTCACAACATAATAAGTTAATAACTAAGAAAATTTAGAAAATGTGGCATGTAACGTTTGTTAATGGATTATTTTCTAAATTTTATTATATATTTTGCTCCCTCAACTATTCAAATAGCTCATTTTTTGTTCCTCAATTTTTTATTGGTCCAAATTTAGTCCCTCAACTATTCAATAAGTCTATTTTTGGTTCTTCCATCCGTTAAATGCTTACGTGTCAGTTAAACTTGACCCATAAGTAATGGCATGACATATATTCTTAACACATAAGCAATAATATATTTTTTAAATAAACATGCACCACAAATATTTGAAAAAAATTATATTTTGAAAAATTATTTTTTTCAAATATGAAATATTTGCCATGTCACAAATGTCACGTGAATATGTATCAAGAATATATGTTATGTATTGCTTACGTGTTAAATTTAACTGACACGTAAGCACTTAACGGATGGAAGGACTAAAAATACATTTATTAAATTATTAAGGGACTAAAATTAGAACAATAAAAAGTTCAGGAATAAAAAAAATGTGCTATTTGAATAATTAAGGAGGGAAAGTTACACTTTTCTCATTTTAATACTGTGGGCCATTTGCCTTCAAAATATTTGGGGCTCGGTGGTGAATGAAATTAATTAAGATTGGCACATTTTGACTTGTAAGTCGGCGACAATTGTGCATCTTCAGTGTCATGCTTTTAAAATACAGATTCTCATGCATGATTGTATGATTTTAATTTTGATGTGGATTGACGACTAACTGGCACTGAATAGTCAAACATTGTATTAATATGTTCAGTTGTGATGTATAAAATTAACAATCTCCTGTTGTTAGCATCCCCAAAATCTACCGTGCTGAAACTGAACGTTCTGCAGTTCGCATAATGCCAATATTTTTCGAGTCCGAGGATGGATTCAGATATTCACATTCTTTTTTAATTGCAAATTCATATTCTTTTTTCCAAAACTAAAAAGAGGAAAAAACAGAACAAAATCTTGAGATTGGTGTTTCTTCAGAGACATACGTTAAATTAGTGAACTTCTCTGGTTTAATGAATTTTCGCTGACAACCCCATACAAAGTTCACTAGTCAATCCTATTTGCTGACTAGTTAGTATTATTATTGTGCCCTACGGTTTTAAACACATTTTTATACTATTTTATAAGATATTATAATTTTTTAATTAAATATATGTAGTTTTACACTTTTTGTAAAAATATATACTCTTTCTATGCATCTATATTTTTTAATAAAAATATATGTATTATTTTTACAATTTTTTTTTTGAAGTATCAGTAGCCAAATAGCCTAGTGAAAAGTTTTTACAATGTTCGGTTGCTATTTCTCCTAACAAGATCTACAAAGCCCATGAGCGGGATGAGAGAAGATAGTAGCCAAGGTTTCTAATATGAAGGGAAGTTCCTCTGTCTTGAATGTTCAATGTGTAAGATTGCATTCATGTGTATATTATTTTTACAAAAATGCATATTATTTTTATAAGAACATTTATATTTTTATAATACACAACCCTATAATATTTCCATATATATTATTTTTTTGTAAAAAAAAATATGAGCGTCTGATGTGCCCTGAGGAAGAACATCAACTGTATCCTTTTTCAAGTAATAACTCTTGACAAATCTCAATTAAGCTCTTCAAGACAAATTTCAATTGAAGATGAATGCAAGTCCTATGCAATTTCCATCTGAATCTACACTGGAAAATTTAAAAATTTATGAAAATAAAAGGGGTCATAATAAAGCCATTGAGCACAGCTCGCCACTTCGACACCACTCCCTTTGGGCAATGACATCCACCACCATCAACTCTACATATATGCGGGGAAATAGTATGTATATTATTAATAAGAAAAATTAATTATGATGATAATTATTATTGCTACTAATATTATTATTATTTACCCACCTCAAGCAAGTATTCAAAAAAAGAAAAATATTATTATTATTTAGAGGGACTAGAGACAGAAAAAAGAAAAACAATCACCGTTTAAATTCAATGTCGATTGAACTAGCACCCGTAATCGCGATGTAATCAAAAGCATCACGAGAAAGCACGAAAGTTGTGCCGTTCTTAGAAGGCAACGATTTCAACATCGCTGCATTTTCGACAATGGTAACTACCACATCCGTGGGGACAAAGCACGTCGTTGTACTATTCGCCGCACAATCAACAGTTGTTGAGCTCATTACGCAACTGATATGATACTGTCTGCCGCACGATGCGCCATTGTCCCATATCGCCTCCCCAGCTGCCGCAACGAGGTTGTGTTGCGGGAATTTTGTTTTATCATAGCATGTCGATGCTGAATTTAATGAAATAATTTATGTTAGTGGTTCTCAGTATAACGGATACTTCTCTTGAAAGATTGAAGAAACTGCACTCATTTGTATTTATTAACAATTGATAGAATAGACCTGAGGATGAAATCTATAAGCCCATCTCAGTTGTATTCTACAAGAAACAAAAGGAAATCGAACTGGAGTGGAGAATCAGAAAAATAAATATAATTTATGATATTTGTTTGAAGATTGTGTGTAGGAAATTTCATTTAATAATGAATAAAATCATTATTCAGAATAACCCAAGATGGTTTACTCGAGATAAAATCATATGATAATATCATATATTACTTATCCATTAAGTTGATTTAATCTAAACCCTATTACTTATCCATTAAGTTATTTAATCTGAACACTTCAAAATGTGAAAAGAACATGCATTCTAACACAAAGTTGTTAAATAATAAATAAAAATAAACAAATAACCATGGATTCTATACCACATCATGTGCAAAAAATAAGAAATTTGATATCTTAGGTAGAGAACAAGATGGTATCTTTTAAATTAATAAAATGGATGCTTCAAATCAAAATATATATTTAACTAATCATGGTCAATGGTTCTAAGTTAAATTTCATTTCGATACAACCAACAAGCGGTAGGAACAGTGAAAATCAATCTACCTGATGTTTCCTAAAAAAATCTAACTAGTTCCAAGACTTTTGCTTCATACATGCAAATCTTTCTTATCTTTCATACATCTCTAATATCAAACCTCTCTTGAATATTTCATAGCTTATTTTTATAAGTTAGATACTAATTAGATTAGATTCAAATGAATTGGATTAGAGGTTTGAATAGATAAGAAATTTAAATTGAATAGTTTTGACTTTTGAGCTAGAAACAAAAATATGGCTTATGGAGATAAGGAGGGCCGTAGAAGGAGGCGGTGCCGAGCTCGGCCTTTGCAATATACAAGAGAGAGAGGACAGAGAGAAAAATAAGTGTAGAGAGAGAAGCATACATGGCTTGATGAAAGGAAGAAGAATGTTAATATTAATCAGATGTTAATGTTAATGTTAATACCTTTTGAGAAGCATTCATGGCTTAAATATCTTTTGAGTGCGAATTTTTTTAGTTAACTAAAAAATAGAAAAATATTGATTATTGACTCTAACCAAGTGAATTATTGGATGTTCACATATAACTATGTGAATTTCCAACAATTCACTTGGTTAAAGTCAACAATCAATATTGTTCTATTTGTTAGTTAACTAAAAAAATTTTAGTGTGATATATGACTAATATCCGTTAACTAATGTTCTCCGTGAAACATAAAAAACCAATATAAAAGGTACTATGTGAACGTCCAATAATTCGCTTGGTTAAAGTCAACAATCAATATTTATCTATTTGTTAGTTAACTAACAAAATTTTAGTGTGATATAAGACTAATATCTGTCAACTAATGTTCTCTGTGAAACATAAAGAACCAATATAAAAGGTCTAAAATGAATGAAACATGAATTTTAGTGTGATAAATACAAAATGAAATATCCAACAGTTTATAAGGAAATATAAATGAAGCCATTCGGTGTAGATGTATTCCTTCTATAAGAGAACTAAAATCACAAAAAAAGTTCCAGAAAGAGAAAGATAAAAACGGAATATTAAAGAGATACAGTTAAATCAGTGATAATTATAGGTACTAAACTTGTCAAGTAAACACTATATAAACTAATTTTCTCTCAATTAATTAAGGGAGGTGCTATTCAAAGGACTAAGTTGGCTTAATTAAGAGCAAATTCAAATTATTTTTAATAAATATCAGAATTGCCCTTATTTAATAATGATTCTTGAATTAATGCTTGTATCTATTGATGACATTTTTCTCCTACAATTTAGCAATTAAATCATGTAACTATGAAAACAAATTAAATAGATTTATTATTTTTTTTTTTTGCTTGTGGCTGATGAAAAGTTAGACAAAACAAAAAATATTTTTATTCTCATTTCTAATGCAATTCTTTCTTATATTTTTTTAATAAACATATGTAAAAAAATACAAAGTGAAAGCCATATTTATGTCATGAAGCTTAATGCTATATTACTAATACTCATATGTAAAAAATACAAAGTTAAACAACACTTCATTTAAATATAGAGAAAGATACTACTAGCACATAACAACACATATTTATAAATTTGCAGTTAAATATATAAGATAAAATAACATATTTTGTAGTCATTTATTCATAGATAGCAAAACAACAATATAGAAAATCCACCTAACATAAACAAACAAAGGAAAAATGCATAATACGACAAATAATAGGTAAATTTTTCATGATCCATCCATTGCGTACTGTCATTAGTGTGGTGCATGCATTAGAAATGAAAATAAAAATAATTATCACTAAAAAAATATTTTAGGAGAATAAAAAGAATTGCATTAGAAATGACAATAAAAATATTTTTTGTTTTATCTAACTTTTCATCAGCCACAAGCAAAGAAAAAAAATGTAATAAATCTATTTAATTTGTTTCCATATTTATATGATTTAATTGCTAAATTTTAGGAGAAGAATATCATTAATAGATAGAAGCATTAATTCAAGAATCGTTATTAAATAAGGATAATTCTAGTACTTATTAAAAATAATTTAAATTTGCTTTTAGTTAAGCCAACTTAGCCCTTTGAATAAGCCCTCCCTTAATTAAATATAAAATATACAATTATAATACATACCTAATTGATTTGATACAAGCTAATTGAATAATTAAATATCAATTATACAATTAAATCAGGGGGAGATGAAATTTTATTTTGTTATTTAATAGTCGACTGACAGAATTAGATGGGGTGATAAGGCTAGAAATTAATTCTGTTGATTAGGAACGGAATTGTCCATATCCTCTGTTATACATCCAATTGCTCAGTTTTGTTATTTATCAGTGATGTTCGTACAACACATGAAAATATCCTCAACAGAAGACCAGCGTTAATTGTCAATTTAGTAGGCTGATGCAGTTGTATAGCCCAGTAAGTAATAGACCCCAAGAAATTGTATTTGTGAAATTTAATATACATCCGGAGATGGAGATGCGATAATTCACATAATCTTAGAAAATATTGAGAAGAAAAGTGTTTTTTAGAAATTCCCCACGCTTGGCCTAATGGCATTTAAGTTAAAGTATATATAAATGTTTTGTTAATCATGTATACGCTTATGAAGAGAGAAGTGGGGAAACAATATAGGAGAAGGCAATGATTTTCCTTCCAACAACTTCTAGAAGCATGCATAACTTATGATCATCTAAGAAAACATGAAAATCATGTGAACAGTTCTTCTATATAGAATCTCTCATTCTTTGCTATGTAGAATATGCATACATCAAGAGTTGTTCTGTTTCCATGATATTTAGATGAAAAAATAGTTTTAATATGTAACTGTAAGATATTGGTGGAAGCTAAAGAAAAGGTGAATACATTTTGTGTTTACGGCATAGCAGCACAATTATACAATAAGTAGAAGTATGTTATTAATCACAACCTATTTCGATATTCATTTGGCCTATTAGTTTACAATCTATAGAAAACCCACTAACAGTTTAACATTCCGCTAATATTATGCAATATAAATGAAGATTTTTCTTAATTTTATTTGCAGGATGCATAGATAAAAGATTTTTTTTGGAATTTAAATGACAATTACAATCTTATATGATATCCTCCATTAGTCTGATTAAATACGTAAATTCGATATTAACTTCCGATGTAATTTTTTTATTTATAGATATTGTTGTATTAATTCATTTTCTAATATGAGAATAAATAAATAAACAAAAATAAAATAATAAATGGAGGCAAAATAATAGATGAAATGAAGAAGTTAGGAGATGGACATAATTGAGACAATCCCTAATTTTCATGAACATCTCAACTTGGTTGGTTCACTCAGCAAGGAAATATCCACATAATTGGAGATAATTCATGAACTTCAAAGTCGGTTTGACCATATAATTAACTAGGTTAATTAATAGAGGTCTAGAGTTTTCTTTAACCAACATATAGGCTTATAAGTAGCATATTTGAGTTTTGTTGTTGTATCATAGAAGTAGTGTAAATACAATAAGAGTAAAGACGTGATATATAGAGAGAGTGAAGTATATAGAGAAAGAAATAGTTAGAGAAAGGGAGTAAAGAGTGATTGTAAAATTAATCTTATGTAATAAAAACAAATTTAAGATTATATCATACCGTAAAATCTAACAAGTATGAACTAAAGATATTTTTTTTTTTTGAGAAAATATGCACTAAAGATATTATGTCAATGTTCTGACAAATGTTTTACTATTAGATAGGCATGTATGTTTAGAAAGTTCTTTCTCATTCTATTATTGCTTCAGTGTGTTATTCAATGTGTTTTTCTTATTTTTGGTCTCGGCATGCATTAAGAAAAATCAGATTGCAAAACGAACTTTTTTTATATTATTTTAATAGAATATCTGTCAGGCATTTCTCCACCTGAAATTAAAAAAAAAACTCATATTGTTATTTTCCTTCAATATATAAGTTTTATATTCGACATGGCCGGCGCCGCACCCTCCAAACCATTTTGCTTTGACATGCCGTCTAGTGACATCTTAATCAAGAAATTCAATCTCAGATTTTGATCATGATAAAATAAAAAATAAAAAATTGATCATTATTTACTCATATGTTCAGCAACAATTCCTAGTTTTATGATTGAACAAGGACATGATTCATAATCAATTGACAGAATAAGTTCAAATCAATTAACCAAAACTAAGTGGAATTACAACATAAAAAAGGGAAAAATGGATGGAAGTTAGGATGAGGGGATCAATTTACCATGACAACGGGAGTCCAGGAATAGAATATAGTTAAAGAGTAATGATTGGCCTATACATTTTATCCACCGTCTAATCACTGCAGGCCCATAGAATGAGAATTAACAAGCAAAATTATTCAGTCCATTTCGATTATATTATCTCCTGAAATTTTCGGTAACTCGTGAATTCTCCAACTTGCGATAATTTGAGAACTCAAGCCAACTTCAGCGCTCTACTGAAAGAGTTTTTTTTTTTTCAAAACATCAAAATTTTCTACTTCACGACTAACTAGCACGTTTCTAATTTGAACAAAGGGATTCGATATATATCGCCGTGCCTCCTATTCTATGGAAATGCGACACGTGATAATTTTTTGAAGAAAATTATCACTATTCACCGACATCAACAAGGAAATTTGTTGTGAATTTGGGATGCAGAGTTGGTTGAGAAATTGGGTCGTAAAATTCTCGTGTGATGTTGGGATGTTATTTTTTAGCCTTTATTTGTAGACCTTTTCTCCTTGCTTTTTTTCATTTCTTATTCCTTTTTTTTTTATCTTTCGTGCTACTACTAACCGATACTAACCGATATTCAGATGAAAATATTTTCTTGAGAGATTTATTATGCTTGTCTTAATGTGAATGGCATTCAACTATAAATATATATTGACTCTGGCGGCAACTAGGGTTCCTCGAATAATGTGATATTTCACACCGGGTAAATCCTTCACCCTTCCTCCTCTTACTAATACTGCAGAATGTTCTTGTAATCTCGAATGTTATCAGTTCCGGTACGTAGACCAAATAATACAATGCAAGCAAAAGTTCTTAGATTCATATCGTCGTAATGGGCTATGGCCTTTTCGAAAAATTTCTTCAAAAGGTATGCGATTTACAAAAGCGATTTGATTTACGAGCGCTTGCTCGTTGGAAGATCAGAACCGATAAGGATGGATAATCTAAATTGATTAAAATGGATTGATCCGATTTTTCATTCAATAAAGAAGAATTTCGATTTTGGAATTACGAGACATGAAAAAAGAAGGTTGTAATAACGAAACAGACATCGGAGAATTGGTTTTCGACTCACGCTTTTCTAAAGCTTATATTACTTGATTGAAAAGTTGAGCGAAGAGCCGATATCGAGGCGCCAAACCTTCCCGTCGATGTGGTCTTTTGGGAAAGATCAGTCTCCAACCTTCAAGTCTATTTTTGAGGTTTATCGATATTGAATCGATCGAAAACACCTCAAGAAACTTTTCTACTTTTGGAAGACCTTACGATACATATAGAATTCTATGGAAAGCCGTATTCAATGAAAGTCGTATGTACGGCTTGGAGGGAGATCTTTCCTATCTTTCGAGATCCACCCTACAATATGGGGTCAAAAAGCAAAAAAAAAAAAAAAAGGAAGTAATTCCTTTTTAGCCCTTATAAAAATAAAACGGATTTTCAGCTCTCTACGAGCCAATCGCTGCAAACGGAATGCTCAACCTCTAAAAAAGGGAGGTAAGGGAGACAAAATGTTTTGATAATCGGCAGTTAAAAGAAGATATTTTTTCTATTTTTGTTATGGCTATTGCAGCTGCTGAATCCGCCATTGGATTAGCAATTATTTCATCTATCCATCGTAATCGAAAATCTGCCACTTTTTGTGGCCATTTTTTGGTACCGACGATTAAGATGTTTTGTCCTTATATATATATATATATATATATATATACATGTTCTGTTAATCATGTGTATAAGTTCCGCTTACCATGTGTAAGAAGAGAGAATTGTCAGATAATAGGAGACATCAATAATTTCCTTTCTAACAACTCCAGAGAGGCATGCATAACTTGTGATCATTGTGAGTTGTGAATGCATAAGAATCATGTGAACAGTTCTTACTCTTTTACAATATATATTCTGTTTAGAGCCACTCAATAATTGCTAATTAATGCAGTTAATACTTTCCTTCCTCATTGCCTACATCAAGAGTTGTTTTGTTTCAATGATATTATATTTTAGATCAAGAGGAAGTATTTTGTATGCAATTATAATATATTGGTGGATGCTAAAAAAAATGTTTCATGTTTACCGAGACCAATAATTATATGATAACAAAAACATATAGTCATTAATAAATAATTAGCTATTGTCGGACTCATTTGGGAAATTAGTTTATTTAACTATATAGAAAAAATGTTCTTTTTGCGGTTCAATATTATAATTTTCTTAATTTTGATTGCAGGCCTCATATTGAGGAGCATATTTCATATAAGAATTTTCTTTGGACTTATAATGACATTAGTTTTCACAAATCACATCCCAAATAATATCTTTAACCGGCCACATAAATTGGATGTTAAACTTCCAAGAATTTTTGGGTAATGGATATTGAATGTTAAACTTCCAATCATTTTTTTTACTGAGGCATTTGCACAAAAGATGCTATCATTGCAATTCATACAACAAATGTTGACGTTTTAATTATAGTCATTTAATAGTTTATTAATCCATAAAAAAATGCTATGATTGTAATTCATACAACAAATGTTGGAAGTTCTAATTATAGTCATTTAATAATTTATACCAGTGTTGAAGACGAGTTCTATGTTGAATTTATATCATGGAATTATAAGAAACAAAATATTTTCGTTCTTATTTTTTAAATAGTGAAACTCAATAATTTGATAAATAGGTCTTAGTTCTTGTTTCGAGTTAGTGTCAATATAAGACCTAAGATTCTATTATACTGGTTTGATGCCTCTTTTTATGACTAATGAAATCTCACATAGGGATTTACAAAAAGCATAAAATAAAATAAATTCTACAATTCGAACATATCAACCAATATGAGACCTATAACGTATAAAACAAGAATATTAGTATGATGAATTGTTTACAAACACAAACTGCAATATTCAACACTTCACAAGGAAATATAAACAAAGCCATTCCGTGTAGATGTACTCCTGTTATTAAAATGACAAATAATGAAATAAGTTCCCAATAAAAAGATACAAATTGAATACTAGAATAAAAAGATACAATTGAATACTCGAATAAAAAGATACAATTGAATCAGTGATAATTACATGTATTAGACTTGATAATTGCATGTATTAGACTTGTCAGTATAGCAAACGTATGATATGCCAATAGTATACCTAATGGGCAAGCCCTAAACCTAAACCCTAGCCCCAATTAACCCTTAATTGTTCAACTAACTCTCAGTCTCAGTTAAACACAATTTAACCCAATTTCACCCCAGTTAATCACGTCTCAGTATAGTTCAAGCAGCACCAAAAAATTACGTATGGTAATAATAAAAAAAGTTACCTTATATAGTAAGTGTAGCCAAAAAAGCCAACTCCTCCAATGGCTGCAAGCCCCAGAATAACAATAAGTGCAATTAACCAACCGGACATTCCTTTCTTCTTATTTTCATTTGAAACGCTCAAATCAATACAACTCTGCGTGTTACACGCTTCCTGCCTCACTGGCTGCCAAAAAAAGATGAAACCATTTATTATCAATATCATGAGGGAACCAAATAATTAGCACTTATTAGTGTTTTCATTTTCTTGGATTTCTTTCAGTTGTTAATTGCATAACCGAGGTTCGATGAAGAAAGATTCGGCTCACATTTAAGTTAAATTGAGGCTTAATAATAATAATTCGGCTCATATTAAACAGACTACAGGCTTAATTGAAGGCCTTACACATGTAACCAACCGCCAATAAAATCATGCCACCTCATCATATTTTTCTTTTATTTAACATACCATGTGTTGAGAAGAGCAATAGTCATCATTTACAGCGTAATGTTTGATGGATTTATCGGAAATGCTTCCGAAGCATGCGACGTCTTGGTACCGAATCCCGCCGTCACAAGGAGATGAACATTTCATCCACTCACCCGCCACCCACTTAAATGTCTCTATCAAAAATAATAGTAAAAAAATAAATAATAATAATATCACATGAAATTGCAAAAAAGCCCCTGTATAGGAAATTGGAAAAAGAAAGAAAGGTCCTGGTGAATTTCCAGTAATGGAGGGGATCTTTTTTGCAATTTGCAGAACGCAGAGGCTTTTTTGCAAATTTCCCTAACAAATAACTTATTTACTTTAAGATAAATATATGTTTTATCGTTTTTTGTATTTTGCAAATTTGTCATATCATGTATATGAATATGAACTATAACATGAAAAAGATTAAAATATATATTAGAGAATTAAAAATGAAAACTAATTGCCTTTAGGTTTTGGTTGCATTGCAAGATCGGTACCGGTCTTGCAATACCCTAATTTCGTCTCTTCATCAATAATAACAGGATCTGAACAGTCGGTACAACAAACATATTCTTTCCCAAAATCCAATTTGTTCTTGCATTGCGCGCACTTGTTTCTCACTCTAGGCAATTCTGTTCTTCAAAAAATCAAATAAAAATACCAAAGTTTAAACCTTTAAAGCCCAAATAAAAAAAGAAAGAGGATATCTAGAGAGAGGATGACTTGTCTAGAGAGAGAAAGGACGGAACCTGGTATGCAACAGTGAAAATGGGAGTGAAAAGGAAGGCAAGGCGGTTCTGACGACTCATCACATAGTCCATTGCAATTCTCTGATTGGTCGGTCGAGACATGGCCGGTTCCACATCCTCCAAACCATTTGCTCTGACAAGCCGTCCAGTAACATCCTAATCAAGATTCAAGGATTCAAATCTCAAATTTTGATCATGATTCACTCAATTATTCAGCTATAATTTCTCGTTTTAATCTCAGATTTTGATCATTATATATATACTGATTTGTTGAGACGTAATTTCTCGTTTGATGATCGAATAAAGATTTTTGTGAGAGTATAACTATATCATTAATAATCGATTCAAATCAGATTAAAGTTAACTCCTATTCAATTAACCCCTAAAATTATGTGAAATTACAACGCAAAAATAGTGAAAAGGGGGAAGGAAGGTGAGAGAAGAAGGGATTTGGTACCATGGGAAGGAAGATCGAGGGAAGTGGCACCGGAGATGAATAGAAAGAGGAGGAAATGGAGAGGAAGCGCCAGCATCTCCGCTCCGCTTCTTCTTCTTCTTCTTCTCCTCCTCCGCTCAGATTCTGATGACAATTGACACGCCACCGACTTCACAATGAAAAGAACATCTTTTCCAATTGAGAAAAGTAAGATTATTGAATTACCTCATTTTTTTTTTTTAATTCCTCGATTAATAATTTTTTTATCCTTCTTCTATCCGTTATATCCGTTAAATGTACTTTATCCCTCAGCTATGGTTAATAAATTTTTTATCGTTCCATCCGTTAAATACTTAAATATACGTTAAATATAACACGTAAGCAATAACGTGACATATATTCTTAACGCATACATAATAATATGTTAACTTTTATTTAACAAATAAACATGCATAAAAAAATATACATTTTTTAATAAAAATATTTTTTTTAAAAAATAGGCAAATTAATGAATTTTTTTTTTTTTTTTAAACATTGATCGCGCTACTAATTCTAGATCATTGCTTACATGTCAAGTTTAACGGATACATAAGTACTTGACGGATGGACAGACAAAAAATGCACTTATTGAATAATTGAGAGACTAAAATTGGACTAATAAAAAGTTGAGTGATAAAAAATGAGCTAGTTCAATAGTTGAGAAGGCAAAAATGGAATTTTCTTTTTCCAATTGTATTGTAGGTAGTATGTGGGTTTCAATTGTGACTTTTTTTTACATACCAATTTTTTTTCAAAATAAACCAGCAAATACCACTGTTTTCAAAATAATATGGTATCTACCATTTCCGCCACTACTAGTGACGGAACAAATTTTATTCCACCACTAGTGGTTAGGGGTGTCAATGGATACCCATAATCCGATAACCCCATCCGAATCCGAATGGATGAATTCGCATTTTGATTTTTGAAAAAGATATGCTAGTTTAATGGATTTGCATTTGGATCTTAGAAGATCCAAATCCGAATCCTATAATTAATATATATGTTTATATATAGTAAATATGTTTATGTAACAACAAAATAATAAATGTGATAAAAAAGGCAATAAATCACGTATTTTTATGAGATAGATGTAATAAATTAATTAGGGTGAATATTTGGTAAGAAAAAAGGGGTAAGAAATCACGTATCTTATGAGATTTACTCATTTATAGTTTTCTTTTAAATTTGATGACATTATCCAAAATCCGATCCGAAACCTGTTTCATTAATGTGTTTAGACTCGCATATGGATCTTTATTTTCTTAATGGATATGGATTCGCATTAGGATCTTTTGAGTTTAAATTGGATTCGCATGTGGATGCTACCTGGATCCGACCCGAAACCGATCCATTGACACCCTACTAGTAGTGGCGGAACATGTAGATTTTATAATTTTTCAAAAACGGGATTAATTAATGAAAAAAACGTATAGTGGCGGAACAGGGAAAAAAAATTACGTGTTCCGTCACTTCCGCTGGCGGAACAGAAAAAAAATTAATTTTTTCTCAGGAATTTTTTTTTTCTGTTCCGCCACTACCAGTGGCGGAACACTGTTCACTTACACTAATTAATCATGTTTAGTCAAATTTTTTTGAAAAAACTGAAAATTCACATGTTCCACCATTAGTAATGACGGAAATGATAGATACTACATTATTTTGAAAGGGATGGTATTTTGCTGGTTTATTTTTGATGAAAATGGTATTAAAAAAAAATTTCAATTGTTAGAAAGAAGTAATTGGGCCAGGCCTTGTTTTGTGTAATCAATTTATTGAGAAAAAAGAGTGTTTACTTTAGGGCTGGTTTAGTTTAGCCCAATGAATAATTTGCAAAGTATAATATTTTATTAAGTTTAGGGAATTTCATACTTAACATTTATAGGTAGGTCCTAAAAATGTGTGTAATAATGCGCTGTATTAAGATAAGAAATAAGCCATTTCTTTCTATTTGAAGTATGTGGGGCTTATTATTTCATTGTGTAGCATAGATCTTCAAAACATATCCAATAGACGGCCAGTTTGAAGTATCAAATAAATTACTTATCCCTTTTAAAAACATATATAAAACCTGCTATTTTATTATATGGCATATTAGTTTGATGTGTATCTAATAGATGCTAAGTGTCAATTATTTATTTTCCCTATATATGTGTCTGTCAGATTATTTTTATATTTTCTTATTGAGAAGAACTATAGGTAAGGAGAAAAAAATAGTGGCCAGATTTGAATAGTTTGGCACAATTGGTTGTGTCGGCGGTCTGAACAATAATACCACCACCCGGCAAATTCATTCTCTTGAAGTAAATGCACAACGAATTATCAATTATCAGTCTCATTTTTAAAAGATATATAATGTACATGATTTGTCTAGACATATAAAGAGAGAGAGAGTTCATTAAGATAATGTATTTAATTGTGGGGTTTATATACACATCCCCCATTCAATGTCCCATGAAAGAATTGATGTGCTGGCAATCTTTTTTGTGTACAATTAGTGTGGGCTTGTTTATCAGACCAATTTCTTAAGGGGCGCGCGTGGACTTATTTAACACTCCTGAGCAGTCTGAAAGTCCGATTTATCACCTTCAAGTCACGTTTAACAGCTTACTTGTTCTGTATAACACTTGCTCAGAAAAATTACATATTCAAAATAAATACATATACAAAACTGAAATAAAAAATAATTAAAGTATAAAAAAATTAAGGATTCATACAAGGAGAAATTTAAACAAAAGGCTAGAAATCACAAAATATAGAAAAAAATTAAATAAAGAAACAGTATAGAAAAACACTTCAAACCCAGAATGGAAAAATCAAAACAAAAAAAATTAAAAAAAGTAGAAAAAAAATCAAGAAAACAAGAATAGTTGAAAAATGATAAAAACAAAATTTCAGAAAAAATAATTATTCAAAATCTGAAATAAAATATATATATATCGGAAAAATGATGCTTTTTTTGAATAATTTTGAAAAATGAGGAATTTAACAAACAGTTTGCATGCAAGAGATTCTCAAATGAATTCGAAAAAAAAATCAAGAAATTCAAAAAATAATTTAAAACAAGTTCAATTACTTCAATTCATCTATATGCTTGCAAAATAGACAACGATTTCAGCACAAATAATTTCAATTGAACGGGATTGGTACAATTTCAGCATTGTCGATATGGTTCAATCTTGAAAATCCAGAAAAAATGAAATAAAAAGAACATAATAAACGGAAGAAAAAGCTCCAAATCCAGAAAAGGAAGATAAAACTCAAACAAAAAAATGAAAAACGGTTTGAAAATATCAATAAAATACGAATAATTGAAAAAAGCGAATCCATAAACTCGTTTTTCCATAGAAAATTGTGACTCCAGGGTAAAGGAGAGGTAGTACAGGAAATATGAGCATCTCACGGAGACTATCAACCGTCGATGTCTAAAAAAGAGGTAAAAGAGAGAACGATCGGCGTCAAGGCAAAAGAGAGGTGGTACAGGTCGATATAGAGTACGCGAGAGGGAAGAGGAGGTCAATATAGCGGATTATGGTATTGAGATCTAGCTAGGATTTTGAGATAGAGAGAGAGGCATAGAGGAAGGCGATTTTGAAAAAACAAAGCAAATGTTCTGAGAGAGGAGACTCGGGACAGAGGAGACGAATGATTTGAGTAGACATTGTTTATCACGTACCTCCTCACATATTTACCATGTCGTATTTCTGGTTTAACGTATAACATACCTGGTTCATCACTGATTGCCAAGTCATCAAGACTCTCAATGGATGTTAGGGGGGCATATATACTTTTTCTTAATTGTGTCTTGAATGAAATAAGATGTCTCATTGCTCCTCTCATAATCCTAACTTATCCAGATTCCTCCTCCTTTTTTGTGATTCAATAATTCTACATTATTAAAAAAAAAAATTCAAGAAAATCATATACTAGGATTATAATCAACTCTGAAATTAAAATAAAGAACTATTCCTTATTTCATTTTTACTCTTTTTATTTTTATATTCAGTCTTGATTTTGAAATCGGTTTCTAAATTTCTAGCATTTTCTTTCCATCAAAAAAATTTCTAGAAATTTTGAATTACTGATGTAGTTTTCTTTTGGGGTAGGAATTATTTATATAGTTATAACTGTTTGTATCACTTTATAAAGGTATAAATAATATACTTATAAATAGTAATAACAGTTTGAATTACTTGTGTAGCTATAATAAATACTAGAGCTACAAATTTGAAATATTTTTGACTGCTGATAAGACTTAGCCATGTAATTCCAATTGTAATATCGTATCACACACCTTTTTACAATCATTTATTTTTGCAAAAGTGCATACATATTAGATTTGGTACAAAGAATCAGTAAGTAGTGAATTGATGAGCATAGTGACTCGCTTAGCTAGCTAGTCGGCACATGCAGCCAAAAAAGAGAGAATTGGGTCCTGCAATTAGGGCTCAGGATCAGCTTCACTTCACCTCCTTGCTTGCTTTCCATGTGCTCTCATGCCACTCTGTTTCACAAACATTTTATTATTCTATTTTTCTTTTTTTTTAACCTCTATTTTTGTTGATTTTGCTGGGATTGAGGGTGTTCATTTGTCAGTTGGAACCGACCAAGGTCAAATGACTCAAATCAAACTAGACTGAAATAAAATAAAATAATAATGAATTTGAACAGTTTCGAATAAATTGATTTTTTGTAAACACATGTGATCGCATGGAATAAATCGAATTTTATTCTTTTGTTTCAAGATTAACTGAATTAGAAAGAAATATAAATGATGTTAAGTCAAAATTAATGACTGCTAAGACTAAATAATGATTAATATTACTATGTATAATCTACAAATAAATGTATATCACTATATAAATCAGTTATATATCATACAAACAGTGTTTGGTTTCTTTGCTTTTAATTTTTACATACCAAAACCAAACAGAATCTAAACAATTAAAAACATGTAACTGAAAAATATAAACACGAAATCGAAATGGACCGCTTCGATCACTGAATGGACATCGCTAGCAGAGATATCCATCAAATATTATGTGCTCTCCAATGATCATGATTATGTCATACTAAGCTTGTTCTACTCAAACCACGGACTCAATTGTAATTCTCTAAACAGAGAGGGGGTGCTTGGTGAAATCATAATGAAGAATCATCCTAACAAAGCCCAAATTAAGCCCACATGGTAGAGGCCCACAAAGAGGGAAAAGACAGAGAGAGTAGTTATGTTTGTCAGGTCAGGGTGTCACAAATCCTTAAAACCCCTCTGTGTATGAGTCCCACCTCGTGTTTAGCTGGCCCCACCAGCATCTTTCATGTTTAAGTATAAGTTTAGGATCTTCTAATTGCCATTTTAATTAGGCCACTTGTTTTCATTTGACAAGGTTAATTAAGTACTGTTACAAGGATAACTAGTATAACTAGTTTCATTTAAGTTTGAATGAGTCAGCAGGCTACTTGAGTTGACGGAAAAGCCCTTCTTTGTTTTCTCAAATGAAATGATTTCAAGATCAATTGATATCTTAAATTCATAATTTACTCATTATATCTAACTCTTTCACATGAGTCAACAGCTTTAGTTCAGTTGGCAAAGCATGAGGGCTTGAACTGCTCTGTAATTGTTAAATCTCCAATCTGTTGTTCATCATCTATATTTGTCGGTTGTTTATTAAATTTTTTTGTTTGATTTTGTGGTTATGTTTGAAATTCTGCTATCAATACATTTTTATTTTATTTTAGTGAATTTCGGTAGATTTTTAGTGCATAGTAATTCAAAAGAAAAGTTTTTTGTAAAACAAAATTGAAGTTCAAGACAAATCTGTAGGGTTGAGACAATTGCTTTTCAAGAAGCTGCATTAAAATCCCCATACAAGATAGTATAAATCTCGGATTTAGTAAGAAAGGGCAGTACAGTATATCAGCACCGAATAGCAGCACATGCATCTCCAATTAATATTTCCAGCATAAAAATATACGCCACATGTTTGCATTTTGTCCTTACAGGATAATTTTTTTTCTTTTACTTTTAACACGTAAAAAGGGCAAAACCTTAACAATGAAGAAGAAAAATGCAATTTTTCCTAAACTATATAATTTGGCCGACTTCAAAAAACTACTCCCTGAACACTTGTGAAATGTAATTTTTTGGCCAACTTTCTCAAAAAGAGCAGTATATTGAAAAGGTGCTTTCTATCTTGTTTTGGGTAATAAATAAAGGCAATGCATCCGACATAATATCACATGCAATTCTAGTTACTAATCCAAGTATAAATGTTAAAGCGTACCCACACCACCTTAACAAATTGCTCTTACATAAATAAATACCAACCATTTCTTTTTAAAAAAAAATACCAAACAAGAAGCAAAGATATGTTATTTATTTTGTGGTGTGTGAAAGAAAACATGCTATGTAAAATTATGTGAAATTGTCCCAAAAAAGACTGATATCTATCTGCCAGGTAATATACCAATCTTATATATTTATTATACCTAAATTATATATCCAAAAGAAAATAAGAAACACAAGATGAAAACAATATTAACCTTTGGTTTCTGAAACCATCCCCATTTAAAATCTTAATCAATTCAAATTCCCAAGTCCAAACTATAATCGTCAGATCATAAAACAGATTACAGAACAAACATGAAGTATCCAAAAGAGAACTAAAATGACTAAAATACCCCTGAAGTGAGCTGATCCCATCTGCTTCTGCTCTGAATCAAAACCAGCAATGGAACGAACGAGCCATGTGGAGTGATGCAGGGGCTGTCGTGAGGGCATGTTCGCCATTTCCACCCCCGATAGAAGGGCAGTGTCGCGTTGTTTGTGTTTGTTTTCTCGTCGCCGAACGAGATGAACCGCCGCATATCTCGCCACCCAATCAATTATTCATGGGTTTCATATCAACATGGTGGTGATATTGCACTGCCTACTTGCACCCAAAATGGCATTATTCAGTCCAATATTAAAGCATTTTAATTTACTTTTTGTTATACCAGATACCCTATAAAAATGTGATGAATAATGTAATTTTGTTATCAGAAATAATTGAAGAAGTGTTTAGTTTCATATGTTTTCAAGATGAAACTATTGTTATTTTGATTGAAAAGACATATTTTTTGAAGAGATATTACGTAGTTTTTATGTAAATTCGATTAATTAATTAGTTGTATATGTTATCAAAAATCATAATAATAAGTATGTAAAATATACTTATTGATTATGCATAAATTATTTTAGTGATGACTAGAATGATCTTATTCTCATTCTCATAATTAGCGGCGAAACTTTATAGACGGGGGTGAGATATATCTATCACTAGTGTTTTTGTGGAGAAAATTTTGAAATATATGTATTTTTATGTATTTAGCCCATCCTTCCCCCCCCCCCCCCAAAAAAAAAAAAAAAATGGACAACATTAATTAGTAGGAAATAATTTTTTTGGCTCCCCAATAAATGGAGACAAGCTCCACCAGTGGCCACTGCTCATAATGTTATAGTCAGTGGTGGTGCTTGGCTGGAATTTTCAAGGGATGGGGCAAAAAAAAATTCTTTATTGATTAACACTATAGAAAAAATTTTGATGACCAAATACATAGAAATACATATATTTAAAAATTTTGTCCTACTAAAACATGACTGATATATACTATTCTGTTAAAGTATTAGAGGCATGACTCTCCAGTCGCTATAAAATTTTGTCACTGTTAGTGTTGTATATTTCATTAAAAAATCTAGATATACATTAATTTAAATTATTGTCACAACTATAAATAAAAAATTATCTTATTTATTTTCGGGCAAATCATCCACAAAGTCCGTAAAATAATTGGCTTAGTGGCAAAAATAATTGTATTTTTCACTAAGATCGCATGAAAATCGTCTAAAAAATACGGTAAATCGCACAATTCAGCTGTCATTTAGCCGAGTTTTTCAGAACTATATCGCTAAAATTAAATTTTAATTATTTTTATGCATAAAAGTTGTAAATGGTATAAAATTACTTCTAAGAGAATCTTACTCAATTTCCTTAAAAAAAAAAAATTTGATAACAAAAATTCTATACAATTGTCATATATAGAAACAATTGAGGGATATAAGTTTTGGCAAGTAACAATTCCCACAATTCTCTAATTCAAATCTGCATGCACTAGAGACACGTGGCCTTTTACAGGGCATTAATGAATCCCCAGTCCCCAAGCAGCCAGTGTCATTTTTGCTATTATCTCCAACTCCAAGTCCTTTTTGCTCTCTCTCCTCCTTATAATCTTCCCTTTCCCTCTCATCATTTCCCATCTTTCCTCCTCAAATCTCTCCTCTGCTCAAGTTGATTCTCCAAAAAGAAATTTTGAAAAGGAGTAAGGAAAAGGAAAGAGATGTTGCGTTGTGCTTCATTGTTTCTGCTGATTTCTATCGGTTTTCATTGTATACTTGCAATTTCTGATGGTATGTTTTTAGTTTTGTTATTTTACTTATAAAAAAAAAATTTAGTTTTGTTATTTTCTAAAATTTTATATTGGGATGAATGAAATTATGAATGTGAATATTCCGCATAGATATTTGCATCCTATACCTTAGATGTTCAAAATCAAAACTCTCTCAAGGATATCAAATTTCTATTTATCATATCCATTACAAATGATATTTAAAATGTCTTGCATTTGCATTCATATTATATATATCTATCTTTTTGCAAAAAATCTAGATATGTTTTACTTTTACTTTTTCGTCTGTAAAGTAGAATTTAGAAATAAAGGGAAAAGGTTATTATGCATCAGTATTTCAGTACAAGTACAAAGTTGACAGATCAGTTGATGCCTGCCCTAGAAAAAGCATTTGAATTTGAATCACAAGTATTTATTTTATTAAGTTTACTTAATAAACACATGGTTTCATTTAAACTCAGATCGAGTCTAAAGATGCTTTGTGTTGGTGATTGATTGCCTATAATTTAAAGGAAACTTACATAAACTATTATTGATTATATTTTTTTTATAAAATATTGATTATATTTTACATAGCATAATAATAATATTGTGAAAACAATATTGTGATCTGTTGTTCTTTATTTTAAAAATTTGAAAAATAGATATTTTGGTAAAAAAACGATAAACTTGTAGGAGACTAAAAACCTACTTGTGTTTTCAAAATATACAGAAAACTTGCAAATAACTTATAGTTTAGTTGGTAGAGTATATTACATATATAGTAAGAGATTATGAGTTCAATTCTCGTAAATGTATATATTTAGTAAAATCTCTTAACTCGTTAAAATGGTTAAATCTCAAAATATATATATATATATATATATATATATATATATATATATATATATATATATATATATATATATATATATATATATATATATATATATGGGGGGTTTCTAAAGACCAGTTTTATTATAATTTAAGGATCCTGTTATCTAAAAAAAAATTTAAGGATCCTGAGATCTTCTAGTGTGACTATTTATATTGGCCATACGAAAATATATGCTAGAAAAAATCTGTTTTCATATTTCTTCATCGGGCAGTAAATTGATAGCGTAATAAATGAGTTTTAACAACCCAATAAATAACTTGACCCTGAACATTAAATACTCAGTGCAATACAATAAAATATTCAGTAAAATTGTACCATTATAACCAAATTGAAAAGTAGTTGTTTAATTTGAGCATTTTTGGTGTGAGAAGTTAATGAAGTATTAATGACTAATCTCTTTCAATTTACTTTCATGATACGAAGTATAAAATTATGGTTGGTTTTCTTAAATATTTTCTATATAAGGAATTGCATGTCTATAGTAATTAGGGACCTATCTATTTATCCAAAATAATTTAATATTTTGAGCTTTTGCAAGAATAATTTTGATAGGTAGATCTGATAAAAAAAAATTTGAACCAAGGTAGATCAGAAACTCAGATATTTAAAGATTTATAAGTAATTGGTAATTGTATTAAATGAGCTTTTGGAGTGGTACCTCATAACAAATTGCCACATTTTATTTTTAGAAATATCTAGACTGCTAAATGACAATAAATGAATAAATTCTAGATGGTTTTTACTTTTTACACTATTACAGTTTTGGTAGGGTAAATTTTGTATTTTGGAGTGGTACCTCATAACAAATTGCCACATTTTATTTTTAGAAATATCTAGACTGCTAAATGAAAATAAATGAATAAATTCTAGATACACTATTACAGTTTTGGTAGGGTAAATTTTGTATTTTGAGCATTATTTGCAGGAGTAAATTTGATTTATTGTGTTATATAATACAGTACATTGAAAAGTTACTTCATTGAAAAATTGGACTTCTAAAACAAAAATTGAACTCTACATACATGTGAATTTTAGTACTAAGTACAAGCACGTGGTAAGCGTGGTGAATTGTTTGTTTGTTTGTTTTTGGAAGATGGACCAATTAAATGCGCAGCTAAAAAAAAAAACCTTGCTTCATCTGGTATCATGACACTGCCAGCCTGACTTATTCCATGTGGTGTAGTCCTTTTTTACCCTATCCATGTTTTCCAAAAAAATAAGTAATAAACAAAAAAATGATTAAATTTTTTTGTAAAAATGGGGGAATTTACTGTCTATCCAACCAATAATGACATGCCACATCAGTGAATTAATTGAATGAAAGAACAAAGATAATCTAATTTTTTATTCAAAATGCATTTTTCATAAATTACATTATTCACTTCACAATCCAAATAAAAATAGATAAATAAATAATTTAACTTTTGAAATGTTTGTGCAGGCTTGTTGTACAACGGAGACTTTGAGAAGGGCCCAAAGCCGACCGAGCTGAAGGGCACAGAGCTGGTTGGAAAGTTCGCTCTACCAGGATGGGAGATCTCTGGTTTCGTAGAATACATCGAATCTGGACACAAACAAGGCGACATGCTCCTCCCAGTCCCTGAAGGTATGATTTGAAACAAGCAACTCTTAACTTACCTATTTAAGAAGCCCGATTCCTCAATAGAGGCTTTGTTTCTTAAGTAGTACATAAACTCGCAAAATATGTACCCCAACATGAATGTATGCCTTAAAAACTTACTTTTTGAATCTTATGACTTATTATAGGTGCATACGCCGTTCGTTTGGGCAACGAGGCGTACATAAAACAACGCTTGAGCGTAGTCAAGGATAGTCACTACGCCATCACATTCAGTGCTGCTCGTACTTGCGCTCAGTCCGAGAAGCTGAACGTGTCGGTCACACCTGAGTCAGGCACCGTACCGATGCAAACGATGTACAGCAGTAGCGGATGGGATTCATACGCTTGGGGTTTCAAGGCGAAGGTTTCGGAGGTCGATTTGGTGATCCATAACCCTGGAGTCGAGGAGGATCCCGCTTGCGGACCCCTTATTGATTTGGTTGCCGTTCGGACTCTCTACCCTCCTCGCCCCACAAGAAGTAATTTTCTTTACACTCTTAAGAGTTAATCGTTGATATTGAAAAATTCAAATTTCATTGATATTGAAAAATGAATATGCTACGTCGAGTCTTTTTATACTTCCATTATTTATTATCAACAAAAATTTAAGAACTCAACTTATCATCGTATCAAAATCCTTGTAGACAACTTGCTAAAGAACGGTGATTTTGAGGAGGGTCCGTATCTATTTCCCAACACAACATGGGGAGTGTTGATTCCTCCGAGAGTTGAAGACGATCACTCGCCGCTTCCAGCATGGATTGTTGAGTCTCTCAAGTCAGTCAAATACATCGACTCTGCGCACTACAAGGTCCCACATGGGAAACGAGCAGTCGAGCTTGTAGCTGGCAAAGAAAGTGCACTTACACAGGTATTTATTTGTTTATACCCTCATATATACATACACGGGGTTCAAATATTAGAAAGAGAGAGTAAATGAATAGTTAGTGGATTATTTAGTGCAGATAAGACATTGTTATTATAATTACAATTATAAATATAATTTGACTTCAACATTTTGTACTGTTAGGTGAGCCTGATTTAGTTAGTCTAACTCGCAGTATTTTGTGGAAATTTGACAACATAGTTAACTAACCATCAATGCAATCCGAATTCGACCCAACTACACCACATTCCTCAATTAAACCTTAATGTAACACATTTAAGTTTGTTGAAATCAAGCAAACACAACAATTAAGCCCTAATTTTCCAAGATTAAGTCCGTAAAAACTAAACAAATGTTCAATTCGCAGGAAGCACGAACCGTACAAGGAAAAACCTACGCCCTGACTTTCTCAGTCGGAGACGCTGCCGATGGTTGCATGGGTCCGATGAGCGTCGAGGCCTTTGCGGCACATGGAACCACACAAATCCCGTACGAGTCCAAAGGAACGGGTGGGTTCAAAAAGGCTGTTTTGCGTTTTGTAGCGACATCGAATCGGACCCGAGTTGTTTTCATGAGCACTTTCTACCACATGAAACCCGACGGGTCACTTTGCGGACCCGTCGTTGATGATGTCATGCTTTTGAGCGTGCGGAACCCAGGAAGGAGGTTGCTTTTTTGAGGGGCCTGGTTTGAGTAAGGGTAAATTTGAGGGGTGATTTGGGGATTTGTGTGTTGTTTTTGTTATGTATACTAAGTTTTAAGAGCCCTATTGTCGGGCCAATTCGTTCCGGCATAAGTGGTGAGGTGTTGTGAGTTTTATGTGATGTTACTTACCTAATGTTTATTATGGTTTGGTTTGGTAGAGGAATGATTTGTTTTATGAAGTTTGGTGCTAAAATTGAAAGAACGTATCTGTTTTGTTGAAACATATCTCATAGTTGAGACATTACTATTTTAGAGTTCGGTATAAAATGCAATATTATTTTCATCTAAGCTTATCTTATTCTCTTCCCTCTTATGGATATTGTACATCATTTTAGAATGCATCACAAATTCTGGGTATTAAATCAGTGAAGAAAGTTTACATTAGATACAAGAATGCATATAGTATGTGAATCTCACATTTCTTAAGTTCCAATTTATACAATCTATTTTATGATGTTTCATAACTACCAGACAAAATGAATTATTGAACTACTACGAAATATAACATTTTCATCTTATTTATAACCATTCATCCAATGCAATAAACCAAAATAACTTCACCAAATAGAACATAAATACAATGATACAACATGGTATAATACGTTATACAATGGATAATCATGTCTCTACATAATTTAAGATACAAAATTTCGTAGAATAAAACCAATAACATAGTAAAATGAAAAAAAAAAAAACAATAATTAGAAATAAATACTTAACAAATGGGTTCAGAAAATAAATACTTGAGCAAGGAGCCAACAACTGCAATACTTAAACTATTTCCTAACATTGCATACCTACAACATAAAAGAGAACATCATAAATTCATTTCAAATACGCCAAAATATTTAGGAAAATGGTATCGTTCGTACAGAAATGGAAAATAATCATGCAAAAATAGAGGGTTAGTTTACATATTTTTTGGAAATAAGGGAATTTTCTTTGTTTTTGTAGGGAAATATGGAATTTAACTCTCATTAGGGGTACTAATCAGATATATTTTTAAGGGTTTAAAAATGTAACTTACTGCTGCTTTAAGCTTATATGGTCAGGGAAGTTGAAGTTTGTTGGAAATGAATGCAAATTAGCAACCTGAAATTTGAAGAAAAACGCATTAATTTGGGATTAGATGCAAAATTAGGGTATGAATATAATATTAAAAAAATTGATGAGAGGATTACCTCTCGAGGTGTGAAAAAGCGTAAACCCAACTCTTTCAATTTGGAAACCTCTACTTTTTCTTCATTATTTCCTCTCTCAATCTCCTATTCAAAACAAAAAAAGAAAATAAGTATATAACTAATAAATTGAGTAAAGAATACAAATATTAAATGAATGAAGAAGCATATAAGAGAATAAGTGTACCTGACAGGTGGCGAGTAAGGACCCGGTACCTTTCACGTACCGGTAATAACTTTTCGTAAAACAACAGCACCGTTTCGAGTCAGGGTAAACAATATCTAGTACCAAACAAAAATACATAATCAGACAAATATATATATATATATATATATATATATATATATATATATATATATATATATATATATAGGTAGGATGACTAAATAACTTGTACAAGCAAAGTTCGGATTTTGCTTGTGACCAAAATACTACATATATCATCAAAAATTCAAACTTCAACCGTACGGATGGAATATATATATTTTGAATATGTTGCAGATTAATTTTCACAAGAATCGGAACATTATAACATTATCATCATATATTATCAAAATTCATCAAAATAATACATGATGGCAATGATATAGGGTAAATTTCACCTCAGGTCACTCAACTTTTAAAAAATGACCAAATAGGTTACTCAACTTTCAATTGTCCCCTATAGGTCACTCAACTTTAAAAAATGACCAAATAAGTCACTCAACTTTCAATTATCCCATATAGGTCACTCAACTTCAAAAAAATGTTCAAATAGGTCATTCAACTTTCAAAAATTATCAAATAGGTCACTCATATCGGATGACTTATTTGTATTTTTCAACTAATTGGGTGACCTATTTTGGTTATTTTTGAAAGTTGAGTGACCTATAGTGGACAATTAAAAGTTCAGTGACTTATTTGATATTTTTTTTAAAGTTGAGTAACTTGTAGGGGACAATTGAAAGTTGAGTGACTTATTTGATTATTTTTTGAAAGTTGAGGGACCTACGGTGAAATTTACCCCAATGATATAATATTCCGATTCTTGTGAAAATTAATCTACATCATATTCAAAACATATATATTCCATCCGTACGGTTGAAATTTGAATATTTGATGAATTTTGATTACAAGCAAAATCCGAACTTTACTTGTACAAGTTGTTTAGTCATCCGCTATATATATATATACACACACACACACACACACACACACACACACACACACACTATATATATATATATATATATAGTGTTGAAAAGAAGTATAAAAAAAGAAGTCGTACCCATTGCGTTTCCCCATCTCTCAATCAAGCTTGTTGGTACGCAAAACTGCTCTGTTATTGCATTTGCTTTGACTTCTTTTTTGCAATTCCTAAGGACATTATGGTCATTATTTGTTAAGTTCATTTCCTTCGACCTCTTATTCGTAAGGACATTATGGTCATTATTTGTTAAGTTCATTTCCTTTGACCTCTTTTTCACCATTCCTAAGGGCATTATGGTCATTATTCGTTAAGTCAAGTTCATTACTTGTCTCTGGAATTATTTAATGATGCTGCAATAAATCTAGGATTATAATACCAAAATTTAATACTGCACTGTCGAAATACACCGAGTTATTTAGGGTTTAGTGTTTAGGCTTTAGGGTTATTCATGTGCAATTCCATAACTGACGATAGATTAAGGCCTAATTAGGTTAAATTGAGGTCTATTTTAAGTTCGCTTTGCAACAGGTTTGGAACCAGTATGTACCAACAAGATTGCAATCCTTGATATAAATACAATAAATAAAAATAAAAAATAAAAAAAACTAACACAAAATCAATATATTGTGGTTCAAGAAAGTTTTTGACCGGCTCGCAAGTTATCTGCTCGTCTCCATTCATCTCATAAAATGGAGGTCTCTGTTCCAGTTTATTATTGTTACATGGGTTCAGAAATAACAAAGGTTTTCTTTTCGCCTGCATGTTTTAATATAACTATCTTAATTTAATTTCATATGAAACAGAATAAAATGAAAGGATTGTTATAAGGAAATGTAATATATATGTAACTTGGCCTACAGCTAGAAAGATGAATCGTCGAGTTAAATTTTAAGAATAAAAAAATTAAAAGATATTTGCAAAAGAGCCCCAACATTGTGCCTCAATTGTAAAATAGCCCCTAATTGCAAAAAACCATCTATTCTTGAGAAATACAAAATTTCCTTACCTTTAATTTAAAACTAAAAAATGGAGGTTCTTGTTGTAATTTCCAATTATATAGATTTTTTTTTTGCAATTTAGACAAGATGCAGGGTTATTTTTTGCAAATTTTCCAGAAAATAAATATTTTTTTTGTACCAGACAGAAATATCTCGGTCTAGAATAAGGCACGCCAAATTGCAAAGGGCTCAAAATGAATTCTTGCGTGATAAAATTAAGTCTCGCAAGAACATCTATTAGTTGTTTGTGAGTATCAGATACCTATAATAAATCATTCAAAATAAAATTAAAGAATTGTTTGGATAAATTATGTAAACGACCATCAACTTTCAGAAATTAGACAAATATGTAGGATTTTTAAATTCATTGCCGGGCTAAATTACATAAACAGCCCTCAACTTTCCAAAGTTAAACAAATAATATGTAGGAAGGATAACTAGTTATTATATGATCTTTATTACTAGAAAAAAGATTGTAACTGAATAAAAATGAGAATTTGCTACATATACGAACCTCAAATCCAACTACATTTTCCACAAATAACATTAATGGCGGATTAATCATGTTTTGTATTGTTTCCAATATTTTTATAAAGGAGACTGCACGAGCGTCGCCTGAATGTTTCTGAAGACCTAATAATTAAAAAACATTTTTTATTAAATATAAATTAGGGTTTAGGGTTTTAGGATTGTAGGTTTCAGGAATTAAGGTTTTAGAGTTTGGGGTCCGTAACCCAGATCAAATTTAATGACAGATTATATTAGTTGAGGCGAATTTTAGATAAAATAAAGGATTTAGTTGCAGAATGGAAGATTGAATTTTAAAAAAATTAAGATATTTTGCCTACAAACTAAAAAAAATAATATCTTTTGTCTAAAAATAAAATTAAATTAAAATTTCTCATTGAAACAAACCTTGTCTAGTATATGGTTGGCAAGGAGGCGATAAAAGCCATGCGTGAGCTCTGTATTTATCAAGCTCTTTAGCTGTCAATGTCTGAATATTTCCCTAAAACCCAAAAAAAAAAAAATTACTTTTGCCTGTTATAACCCTAAACTGTACATTATATCCTGTAATACATCATTTTCTTACCTGTTATACCGTTTTTGTACAGAACGAGAGTGAAATTAGTTGATTAATTACCTGAAAAGGTCGATGGTTGAAATTGTGTTCATACACATCATTAGCTGAGTCGTTTATATCAAAAGCCTGTATAATCTCAGCTTTAATCCCAGCTTTCATCAGCGAGTTCCTCTTCAAATCGAATCAAAACAAATAAGAAATCCATTACTCATGTAAAAAGAGAGAGAGTTACAAAACAAAAAAAGGGTTTTGCGCACCATGCCGCCTATTCCGCTGTAGAACTCCAGAACCCGCCATGGCTGCAGCTCCGGCGGCGGCGGCGGCGGTTGCTCCAGCGCCGCCAGTTCGATTCGAATAGTTGGTTCAGTATTGTTGTTATTTGACTTTGAGGTTGTGGGGCCTACTTGTCAGCGAGAAGAAATAATGTGCCGCTTGGGAGAGTATCACTGACAAGCGGGCCCAAGTAATGAGGTTGGATTCGTATATTATATTACCCTTCCAACATGTCATATTTATACTTACTCGTCTAAAAGTGGAATTATCAAATTTGTCCCTACAAAATTGAAAATTCAAGTCGATTGCAATAATCACATTTGATTTTTGTATGAACACATTATGTAAATTAAATTTTTGTTTAAAGTATTAAGAAAAGATTATTCAAACTACAAAAATAACAACAAAAATTATCAATTTAGTGGTAGACGGTAGTGGTTCAGTAGAGGTGTATCCAAATTTTTGAGGTTTTGCAAGGGTTATACATAAAACTTCACGAAGTCTATGTCACGGAATAAAGTTTTCTCGAGGGTCATATTGAAAATTCTCCTCCAACAAGCGACTCTTCGGTCAATACAATACAAAACGAATAACAAAACTCCACAACCGTCCTCCCTTTTCTCTCAAATCTCAAATCGAAGCCCTTGAGCGGCGACCTGAGAACACTCGAGAATGTGGCGGCGCGCCTCCCTCTCCCTCCTCCGCTCCTCCTCCCTCCTCCGCCGCCCCGCCGGCGCCGGCGCAGATCTCATTCCCGCCTGCCGCGCTCTCTCCTCAATCGGTGCCTTCCGCGGCTCTCCGCCTCTCTTCTCGTCCGATTCTGGTTTGTAGTTTGTAAGATGGATCTGGGTTGCTAGATATGGGTTTGTTTTGATCGGGGTTAGTGATGAGGGTTTGGTTTCTTGTTTTTTGGAATTTAGGGGCGGGAACAGTGAAGAAGAGTTTGGAGGATGCGCTGCCGATTGCGACCGGGCTTGAGCGAGAGGAAGTCGACGCTGAACTTGAGGTTTGATCTGTTCTTTTTTTTTTTGTGGAGAGATTTCTTGATCTGAAAGCATTAGAGATTTTGATTTTGATTTTTGTTTTGGATTTTAGGGAAAGAAGAGGTTTGATATGGATGCACCCGTCGGGCCATTTGGAACTAAGGTTAGTTTGATTTGTTTTCCTGATTTGTTGATTCTTATTGTTGTTTTTTCACATTGTAGTGTTGGTTTTATGATTATTTTTGGTTAATTAGAAGATTTTATTTGTAAAGGTTTGGTCTTTTGGTATGTTGAATGCTGCTATATTTATTTACCTTCCATTTCAATTAGATCTGAATTAGGGTTTCATTTATAAAACCCACATTCTCATTTCTTGGGTTTAGGTAATTATCCCGCCTTAATACTCTTGTATTTGTTTGTTTTTCACAAATAAATGAAATAAAACTGAGATTTTGGGGAAGCATGCTTATCTCTATTAGATGAATTAAACTTGGAAAATAGCATGAAACCAAATATAATTTTATTTTACTATTTTAGTAATGTTTATTTAAGGGCTTTAGTATGAAAATATGAAAAAAAACATTTCTATTTTTCCCCAAAATTTGCCTTCAAATAAATCTCAATTAACCCTCAGTTCCATTGTTCTATTATGCCATAGTATGGCTAAATTTAGCATCAATTTGACCCAATTTAGCTTCAGTTTAATTTTAGTATGACTAAATTTGACCCAATTTAGTATGGCTAAATTTAGCTTAACACAGACACACCAATAAAAGACGAGAACAGAAAATGAAAAATTCTATTCTATTCATAATTCAATTTCATTTTTTTTTTCTAAACAAAATTATCTGTTTTTATATTTGTAGGAGGCGCCAGCTGTCATTGAATCATACTATAATAAGAGAATAGTCGGTTGTCCTGGCGGTGAAGGCGGTATGTTTTTAAAATATTTTTTATTCACCTTTTATTTATTTATATTTGGGATAATTTGCCTTGAGAAAATCAAGTAAAAATCTGCATTAAGATTTGTGCATTAAGATATGAATCTTCTTACCAATAACATCTGCATTAAGATTCAAGCAACATAATCTATAGCTTATTAAGAAAGAAAATTTGGGAAAGAGATGTAGAAAAACAAGAATTTTTGTAAATATACCCAAAAAATATATTATTCAATTCAAAAAAGTTCAAAGACCTTATAGCCAGTCTAACCTTATTTCGAAATTCATAACTTTGCAAAATATATAACAGCCAATATAATTAAATTAAAAATTGAATGGATGTCCGTTTAGATTTTGTTGTCATGATTGTTAAATACCCCAAATGCACGAATCTTGATGCAGATCTTTTATTTATTTATTTAATTATTTATTTTGTTGTGGAATAGAGGATGAGCATGATGTGATATGGTTTTGGTTGGAGAAGGACAAGTCACATGAATGCCCCGTTTGCTCTCAATACTTTACGGTAATCTATATATTTTTTTTCATTTTCAAAATCATGTTTCAAATGTTCAATTAAGCTTTAATTTGAGTAATTAAGACTCAATTGACCTTAATTATGCCCCAATTTAACTAAACTAGTCCAAACAGATCCTTCTACAATTATGCCTCAATTGTGCAAATGAAATTGAAAAAATACTGATTGATAAATTACCGATCAAGTTTTTCAATGTTTCTTTTCTTTTCTTTTTATTTATTATACCAATAATTTAATATAATAAATTAATGTATTATTTTGTTTTTGTTTTTTGTTCAGTTGAAAGTGATAGGTGAAGGTGGAGATCCAGATGGCCATGGTGACTCAGACGACGTAGACGAGCATCATCATTAAGAAAAATAATTCAATTAAATCAAAATCCAAAAAATCAAAATTAAATCGATGAAAATAAAAGAAATTTGGTGGAGGCTGAGAGAGAGAGAGAGATGATCTCTCTTGTAGTGTCAGAACTGCTCTTATTTGTTTCTTTTTTCTTTTGTTCAAATTCGCGATTTTGAAATACGTTTTCAAGTTTTCAGTTTTTTTTTGGTTGTCTGATTTTTATTTGGATCATCGAAGGATTGGATGAGTGGGTAGGATTGAGTTTTTACTTCTTTCTTTCGTCAATAATGACTGCCAGTTTTGAATGGTGGATTTATTTCTGAGTTCTAATTTGCTTCTTGGTGGTAAAATGGTTTCTTTCAATTTTGTTACAAGTAACCAAAATCTGAAAATATTCATGGCCCGTTCGGCAACACATGCAATAGAAAAATGGTGAAGAAGTGAAGTAGAGAATTGGTGATTATTCTATTTCCACTGTGTTCGGCAATGTTTTTAATATGAAAAAGTTGGTTAGAATATATAAAGGGTAAATTTCACCGTAGGTCACTCAACTTTCATAAAATGACCAAATAGATTACTTAATTTTTAATTGTCCCCAATAGGTCACGCAACTTTTGATTTGTCCAAATTATGTCACGTGGTTAATTTTTCATTAATTTATTAACGGAATTGACACGTGTATGACACATCATTACTGATTTAAGCAGTTCACGTCATCACCGACTTATAACTTAAATAATCATCTCAAGTATACCAAAATCACAGGAGGTCATCCAACTTTATAATTATTTCACTGCATGTCACTCAACTTTGAAAATTTATTACCAAAGGTCACTCAACTTTAAAAATATATCATGAGAGGTCAATCAACTTTAAAAATATATCATGAGAGGTCACTCAACTTTAAAAATATATCATAACAAATTACTCAACTTTACAAATATATCACAATGAGTCACTCAACTTTAAAAATATGTCATCAAATGTCACTACCTTTAATATATATTAAATTTTAATTTCTTTGAGACGATTATAGTTCATGTGAGCCTTATTTTTTTTCTTCAAATATTAATAACATGATTTTAGTAAAAATGTGAAATTTATAAAATATCATTTTTATAAAATATAGAACAATATTTTTCCAAAAATACTTTACAAAAAAAATTTATATCATTTTTAAAAAATTATAAAAACATTTTGAAAAATATTTTTAGAAAAGAATATTTTTTAAGGAAATATTTTCATTTTTAAAAAAATTACATTTCAAAAAATAATTTATAAGAGAATATTTTCTTTAAAAAAGAAAGTACTTTATAAAATACTTTTATTAAAAGTATTTGTTTATAAAAAAAATTGAAACATAATTTTTTTTTAAAATGAAAACTATTTTTTGAAAAAAATATTCTTTTCCGAAAATATTTTTTGGAAAATATTTTTCTGATTTTTTTAGATTTTTTTAAAATCATATAATTTTTTTATAATTTTTTTGTCATTTTTTTATTTCATAAAAATGATATTTTATAACTATTGTTTTTGCTAAATTTAAAGAAAAATAAGTCTCACGTGAACTATAATCGTGTCAACAAATTAAACCAATATATAATTAAAGGCACTATATTTGTTGACATATTTTTAAAGTTGAGTGACTTATTGTGATATATTTTTAAAGTTGAGTGACCTCTCGTGATATATTTTTAAAGTTGAGTGACATTTGGTGATAAATTTTCAAAGTTGAGTGACCTGTAGTGAAATAATTTTAAAGTTTGATGACTTCCTGTGATTTTGGTATAGTTGAGATGATTATTTGAGTTTAAGTCGGTGATGACGTGGACTGCTTAAATCAGCGATGACGTGTCATACACGTGTCAATTCCGTCAATAAATGGATGGAAAATTAACCGGGTGACCTAATTTGGATAAATCAAAAGTTGAGTGACCTATTGGGAACAATTGAAAGTTGGGTGATTTATTTGGTCATTTTATGAAAGTTGAGTGACCTAAAGTAAAATTACCCATATATAAAATATGCCAATGACCAAAATATCCTTGTTTATTTTGTATTATCAATCTTTTCCCACAATTATATGAAACTGCTAATAAAAATTAAAAACAAAAAATTTCATCAAACAACCATTCAAACAAGAAAATAAAAAAACAATTACAAATATAATAATGCAAAATATAAATAGAAAAAAATTCGATTACATATCCAATTAACTAGAACTTGCATAATACGACACAATCTCTTGGTTAATTTCAATTGCCTTCACCACTCCACATGTAAATCTCGTCAACTGTTGTTGCCAATGAAGAAAGAAAGAAGTTACAAAATGTTTTTTTTCTTTGAAGGAGCTAATTTGAAAAAAAAAAAAAAAAATTCTCAATGCAACTTTACATAAAATAAATGGTAAAAAAAAAAATAACAACTAAAAAATGACATCCATTTTGTGGTACCGGTAGCAAACCTTAAAAAATTTATAACATCTATTTAAAGTAGTTGAGTCTGCAAAATTTAACAGTACACAATTCGGCCGCTTAACTATAATGTAGCCTCCCAATTCATTCAAAAAAAAAAAAAACTATCATGTAGCCTATAATAGTGAGTAGAATTTGCAAGTATGCCCTGTAAATTCTGAAATGTCATGGTGCATGAATCATGTACCAATATTCACTTCAATGTTGATTGATTTAAGGACTGAATATACTTGAGATGCTTGTTAAGCATGTTCTTAACTGGTGGAGCATCAAATCAATTTGTCAGAAAAACTTGTTTGTAATTTAATAACAATAGGAAAAAGTCACCAAATCAATTGAAAAGTATATTCCACCGACAATTATCAAACGAGATGACAAAAAACAGTTTACAGTACAATTTAGTGAAAGAAACTGATCATACCTTTACAAAAGGAGAAGATTCTTAATTGATTATAAACTCCAAGAAGTGATTAAGTCGACTTCTGAATTAATAAAACGCTACTCTCCTCTTTGGCAACTGTAAATAAGCTTAAATTACATCCCTAATTATCCTCAATAGCAAACAGTTAAACAGTGTATTATATTAGAATCATAGTTCATACAAACTTGACACCAACAAAGTTTACCTCCAATATCAAGTACAAGAAGAGGCGAATCAAGTTCTTGATTAGGCAAAACAAATCACTGTAGCAACAATAGTCCAGCAAGAAGTGCAGGCCGGAAGGAACAGAGAAAATATATTGCTCCGCCTAGCCTTCTTGTTCAAATTTCCGGCGTGTGAGAGCTGCGAATGGCGGAAGCGAAACGAATGACACAAAAAATAGTCAATACGGATCTCATTAGAAAGAGAAAAATGAGTAGATTTGATAGAAGCTTTTTAATTAGAAAGTTGGTCAGCAGATCACTCGAAGTTCTAACGGGGAAAGAATGAGAGGAGGTCGAACATGTACGATGAGAGGGGAAGACATTGGAATAAGAAACGCGTTTCAATTTTACTCTATTTCATGGAATGGAATAGTGTAATTTCATTCTCCAGAGGGAACAGACTAATTGTCTGATATATGACTCTATTCTAAGTTATTCTACTTGTGTTATGTGATGTGATGTGATAATGATTTTTAGTTTTTACATATCTCTTAAGCATGACTTGACTTCTAACACATATTTAATAGATAATTAGTGTTAAGTTCACTTCAAATAATTATGTTAGCCTCATTTTGTACTAAACTAATATGAGATTATGAGCTGTTTATTCTGTTCCTAATAATATCATAAACCATTCTTAACGCCCTTTACAACACAAGATGTTGATGCTTCATTTTCTTGAAAACTAAAACTTTGTTTTATTTGGGCCGAAACAGTTGTACTAAAGTTCACATCTCATTTTCGTCCAGAAAATAAATAAACATAATATGGTCATCTTTCCACCTCATTTAGGACTTTTTTTTTTAAATATCATTTTTTTTAAAAAAAATTCAACAATTGCCATTGGTTTGAAAATAATGAAATATCTGTCATTTCCGCCACTTATGTTCCGCCACTACTAGTGGCGGAACAGATGATTTTTAGTTTTTTGCAAAAATTTCCCATTTGGCTGACTAAACATGATTAATTAGTATAAAAAACAGTGTTCCGCCACTACTAGTGGCGGAACAAGCCCATCAATTAACAGCTAAATAGATCTAACAGCTGACTAATTAACCCAAAATTTTTAAGAATTAGCCTGTTCACAATAACCTAATTTTAAGAATTAGCCTGTTCATAATGTGTTCCGCCACTACTAATGGCGGAAATGACAGATATTTCATTATTTTCAAACCAATGACAATTGTTGAATTTAAAAAAAAAAAAATGATATTTAAAAAAAAATCCTCATTTAGTTGGCCAAGTCAGCCTGTTGCTGACGTCATCACAACTTGATTAGTTAGATTTTTATGATTTGAAACTATCTTGCAGAAATGTCAATTGTCCAAACAAGAGAAATAAGAAATATTTAATTTTAAGAAAGTAGACAATACAAAAATTAAAGAGAATTCAAAATCTATGTACCGCACACCCAATACAAAGCATTAATCTATGCTTAATAAACCAATAATTTGAGTACAATTTACTTTGCAAAATGCAATTCGTACAGAGAAATTCTTTTTTAATAAAATCGTTGGGCGCTAGATTTAAACCGGGGTCATAATATTTAAAAAAAGAAAGTGCAATTTGTACCATCTCTATCCTGAAGATATGCTAATACCATCTTCTTCTTCTTCACCCTATCAATTTCCCCATTAATGCACAACTAAATCAAAGCTTTCCAACTTGCATCAATGGAGGCCAAGCGAGCGCGTTGGATCGCTGGAGCCTCAGTTTTGATTCTCATAATGATACTTTTAATCCTATACTTCTAATCTATGTTGCACGGACACTTCAAAAACCCGGCCGTGTCTGTGTCGGACACGGCGCTCCTTGGACACTCCTCGGACACGTGTCGGACACATCATGTGACGTGTCAAATATTTTATTATTAAAAATCGTCATGACAAGTCTCAGGAAACCTCTCAGACACTTCTCAAGACACTTCTCAGACACGTGCATTGGGTTTGTTAGCGCAATTATTGCACTATTTCATCATCCTCGTATTTTAGAGACCAGTTCATCTTATTTTTCTATTTCAGTAATTGTGGGATTACACATTTATAGTGAATTTTGATTATTTAGGTGAAGTTTCCATACACAAACATGTGAAATGTCAAATATCTTATATGCACGTATAAAAGTGTAACTTCAAATGTTATATATATTGTATAAATTATAAAATATTACGTATAACTTTCTGATTATAAGGTAAAAATATGTATAATCCTTTAAAATAAAATAAAATTGACATAAATAATATATACAATAATTAAATTATATATTTAATTCATAAAAATAATATAATAATATATATATAAAATGTGTCGTGTCCTGATAGATTTTGAGATTCGCCGTGTCGCTGTGTTCGTGTCGTGTCGGACACGACGCCCGTATTCGTGTCCGTGCAACATAACTTCTACCTTGGAAAACTCACAGCGACCTTAGATATGGCACTAATAATCGCAATATTCTCATGGATATTAATCCTTTATACAAAGGCCTCAGATAAGAGATGGAGAAGCGGCTCGATGTGGAGGGACAACAATACAGAGTCCAGTATAGTTTTTGGAAGAAAGTCACGCAGGAGCTTGAGAGTTTGAATCTCATATGAACCAATGAGTGATGTATGGGCATTTTTCTTTCTTTCTTACAAAATGTTTGAGGAACTTAAAAAACTAAATTGTGAGACTAATTTACAAAGTTTAATATTTCCAACAGTTGCCGACAAATTTTAAATATGAAGATCTTGAAAAGGCGATGAATAAATTCACGGCCGTGATTGGAAAAGGCTCATCAGGGGTGGTTTTCAAGGGCATATTGGATGGTGGCGCATCCGTTGCGGTGAAGCAGATAGATAGCGAGCATGGCGACAGTGAGTTCAAGGTTGAGGCAGCAATTATCGCAGGAATTCATCACAATAACCTAATTCGTCTCATTGGATATTGCGTCCCGCTGAGTCAACCGCGGTACCTCATCTATGAGTTCATACAGAATGGTTCGTTGGATAATTGGATTTTTCCTTCGAAGGATTATGCTGATATGTCAACACATAGGAAATGCTTATCGTGGGTACTAAGGTACGATAACAAACAATTGCTTTACTATGAATTTTAACTAAATTATATCTTTATGCATAATTTGAACAACTTGATTGGTTCATTTGATATGCGGAATTTACCGTTTGAGTAGGTTGAGTGTTGCTAAAGATGTGGCGAAGGCATTGGCATACCTCCAGCATGGATGTTGACATCGCGTGCTACATCTCGATGTGAAACCGGAGAACATACTTCTCGATGATACATTTCATGCAGTCGTGACATACTTTGGAATGTCAAAACTGATGAGTCGGATGAAAGTCGCATAATGAATTTCTGTACATTGTACTAGAGGTTTTCTGGCGCGAGAATGGATGATTGGGACCGGTGTTGTGACAAAATGTGATGTGTATAGCTACGGATGGTCCTCATATAATTTCATACTGTTAAATATGGAGATCTCATAATACTTAGAAATCTATATACCCATCTACTAAAAGTAATAATTAATTCAGTTTATATTTTAAATAAGGTTGACTTCGGCTAAGAGTGAAGGTATAGATGAGAGGTGAGCAAGGTGGTTGGGGCTGCGTTGTGGTGCCTGCAAGAGAAGGCCGAGATGCGGCCAAGCATGGAACAAGTTGTGGAGATGTTGGAGGGGCGAAAGCCCGTTGAGATGCCACCGGACACGAAGATGATAATGGTTGATTTGTTGGGTATTAACGATGATCCTGACAGGAAGGCCTGTAATAATACTGAGAGAGCCAAGCATCTCAGGCTGCTACTACTGAGCAGCTTAGAGCGGCCTATCAAATCACATGTCTGTAGTTATGAGTACGAGTTCTCATCGCTCCACGGAAGATAATACACACTATTTTTGATGGATGCTATGACTGATTGATGGATTTTTCGTTCTTTTTTGGGTGATTAACATTCATAGGTGTTCGGTAACAAGGGAAATAGTAGTATTCGAAGCGTGACTATTCTGTTTTATTCTATTGATGTTTGATAATGTGGAAGCGTGAGTGGCCCGACGGTTTCTAAGGCTCTCGGCAGAAAAAACGTTTGGATGTTTATCACGTTGAATGAAGTAATTTCATAAAATTTGTATTTCAATATTAAATGGTGTTATTTCTTACTTCTTATGCAGAATTGCTAATTAAACTTTCACATTTGTTTACATCAATTTTTTTTCACATTTGTCAATTATATTTATTGTTAAAATTGCTATACCATATTTAATGTATTTTTGAGTTATAGTAATTCACAAATAATTTGTCACATGGATTATATGGTTAATGCAAATAAGAAACAATTTAAAAGAAACTTACATATAGAAAATTAAATTAAAACGAGGGAATGTTCTTGTTGTTTGAAAGGAAAGCAAGGAATTATAACTAATGGGTGAATTCAACAGAAAATAGAATGAAATTGACATGCACAAACGGCTTCCATATTTGATTTAATTGAAGTAGCTTATCACTTTGATTCTACCTATTTGTATGCTTTCCATTAAAAATCTTCCTTTCGTAATACTGTATCTAGCATGTGTGATATGGAAAATTAGGGTTATGATATGAGGAAAAAATATTTATAAGAATAGAAAATCATTGATAAAAATGATAATTTTTTTATTGAATAGATTTGGTGCCAAAAATGATATCTTTATCCTTTATTCCTGCTCATTAAATCACTTGCTCAGTATTTAATAGAACATGAGTAAAAATATTATTTTATTTTTTAACATATTTTCTTCTGTCCTAATTACAAATTGTCTTCATACCACAAGTTTTAGGGCCTAAACTTAACATTATCCTTCATAATATGGTTTAACTCTTTTTTACAAAGAAAATATATGGATTCAAAAAGAGTTTTCTCTCATTGTTTTTACTTTGAATTATAGTAATTTTTTTTTAATCTTTTATTGAATTATAGACCATGACATAATCTGTTGATTCGTTGCAAATATTATATGATCAACAAAAATATAGATGATTAAGAATTCCTATAAATGGGTCGCAATCCTTGTGTCCTAGGCCCCTAGGCCACATCAAATCTCATGAGAGATTTGCTTTAAAGCATATCAATAATTTTTTTTTATAATAAGATAAATTTACTTGGTTTCCTTAACTTGGGTTTCTTATTTCATTAATTTGCTAAAGTTTAAAATTTCTATGGATTGTGCATTATATTGTTGCAGTATATATATATATATATATATATATATATATATATATATATATATATATATATATATATATATATATATATATATATATATATTATTGTTGCAGAAAGAATTAAGTAATTTATATTGTTAAATGCCACTAATATATACCAAGACTTACCAATAAGAGTCTCAAACATTATGGATCGTTGATTACTAATAATATTAATTAATATAATAAGTACTCCACTTTATTATATGAAGATGCTTGACTCCACTATTTTATGTACAAGAAGAATCTTTGCAAAAATGTAAACTATATCAGAGTATATAACAATAATATTGGGAGAAATATTTATTACTCAATTCATTGTATCTAAAATAACAAATATACATCATCACTAAGATAGCTTATTGGTTATGATATTAGTCATGCTTTCTACAGGTGAGAGGATCGAAGTGTTTAGCAGGATTTTAAAAAGATTTTCAGATAAAATTATATATGATATTTCAGTGTGTGAGTGTCTGTTGTATATGTTCATGGCTATTGTCAAAAAAAAAAAAAATGTTCATGCATATATGTATTATGTATCACCTAGCTAGTCCATCAAATATATCTTCCCAACTAGATATTACTGCAAGTTAATATATGTATTATGTATCACCTAGCTAGTCCATCAAATATATCTTCCCAACTAGATATTACTGCAAGTTAACATGCGTTTGACGACGACCAGACATGAACCGGTGATCTCTTACTAATGTTATATGTACCATTTGCGCCAATTAGTAAACATGCTTACCTAATGCGATTTTGATTGTCAGTTAACATACAATGAGGCCATCAGTTGTTGCCGATTTACTTCTCACATCACACGTCTAGGGCCCCCACACGTCTACTCATCGCGCATGTCAGAAGCATTATTAGGGGCAAACTATATTTTTTATTGTTTTGCCAAAAAGTAAAGTATATATGGTTTTGCATTTAATTTTAGTAGAGCTGTTCCCCTCAAGTTGCAGAGAATATTATAAAACAAAAAGGGGACTACATAAGATTCTATATGCATGAAAAAATTGATGCAATGCACTCAATATTATTCTACCTAATGAACACATATAGATAGCTTAGGTTTGACTCTTGCATTTTACTTTCTTTTTTACTTTAATTGGAACTTGAATTGTTGAGCTATATTCGACCTTTATGCTATCTATATAAAGTAGCTATTAAGAAAATACAAATAAGCCCTAGAAATAAAAAGGAGAATTTACAAAAGTCACCCCCCTTTTCTCAGTAAGCCAACCTAGAAAGGAAGTTAATTTGTGGCATGCTGACCGCCTCTATCATGTTCGCGACTGTATTGGTATTTAAAGTTTCATACTTGCGACTCATCATTTATTGAATATGCATCAAAATCAATACTATTAAAATAAATAAGGTAATTCATCTTTCTTTGAATTATCGTGAACCCAATTATTATTCTATTGCACGAATTTCAATGCATTATCCAATGCATGATAAATGTTAAGTGAAAATCTTAAATAGTTATTTAAATATTTTAGGCATGCTCTCTCTATAAAAAGATTATATATTAATCATAAACTTATATTTCAAATTATTAATTTCAACTATAATTACCACTTCTTTTTTATCACGAGTTGAGATAAGTTTACCTATTATTATATTTCACATAATAAATAATTATCTCTAGCTTACATACTGTCGTGAAATAAAATGCCGATTGGCTAGACGAATGGTTAAACTAGAAAAAAGACTGGAAACAAGAAGAATGATTGTCCGATAGCGATGAGGACTAACGCTTCTTGTGATGTAGCAAAATTATTTTCGAAGTGCATAATTGGATGATTTTTATTTAGTTCTACTTTAGATCTATATGTAGTGTAATTTTAGCTAAAATTTAAGTTTTGTGTTTGATTGATGATAATGGTCATTGACCCAAATTTTTGTAGCTTTTTATTTTAATTAATTAAAATCTCATTAAGCAATTTATCTACTATCTCAAAAAAAAAAAAAAAAAAATACTGTCGTGGAATTCATTTCCAAGATTTTGATTATTGTAATTTTTCACGTTTGATAAAAAATGATTTGATTTTAGTTTCAGGATGCAAAATTATGTAGTACCGCGCATTGTATCATTAACTTCTACATTGTACTTCAAAATTATTTTATTCTATGATAGAATATTTTATAATTTTCTAACAACTTTTAACGGGTTTCTTTTTTATTTTCTTTGAAGAATAACGTAGATATTATTCCAATTATTTGATGAGCAGTTTGGTTTGGTGATTAAAACCATTGACTTTCAACAACTTGCTTATCAAAGTGAGCTAAATTTATACTAATTCCGTTGACCAAAACCAATTTTATAATTTTAGAGAATAAAGAAAAATATAGAATCACCCTGAGTTGAGAATAACTTTTCGAGGAATTATACCATATTTCCTCATTTTTTAGGTTTTTATGTCCTCAACTTATGCTTTATATCACTCTTTCCTTTGAAACAAATGGTTTTTATGTCAATGACGTGTCGAAATCATTTCTTTTCCTTGTTTTTCAGATAATTGTGATATAGCTAAAATGATATTGATAGAAAAAAATTATATTATGCGGAAGAAATTAGCATATGAAAAAGATAGATTTTTTTTATAAGTACTAATTTTTTATGTTTGTTTCTTTTCATATATAGTAAAAACATTCGTGCTGATATCACTTTATATACAATAATAAGTGGCGGAGCTTTATAAGGACATAATGACCCCTTCAATCTTTCTGATAGCATAGTATATATAAATAGCGCGTTAGTGAAAAAAAATTGAAATATATGGTATGTCTCTATCGTTCGATCGATGGAGAGTGTGTGTTTAAGAGGGAGTATAGTTCTTGTAATTCCTGATTTGCTTGGGTAGGTGCGTTGCGTTGCAGCTTGATTTCCCATCTTTCATTTGTATAATATGCACAAATTGGCCCTGCTTGCTCAATGGCGTGGGCAAAGGCGTTTGGGTATTGAAGTTTGATATGGCCTTGGATCCAATGGGAGCTCCAGAAATCAAGATGTTAGCCATTCCCCAAAGTGAAGATTGTGGATGTATTAAAAATATCAAGTAGTTTTAGGCAGTTATTCCAGAATGGGGAGGCTTTTTGTGTAATGCTATGGTGGTCTAGAGGTGATGAAAGTTGAGTTGAGAGTTTAATTAGACACATCCAGTCAGTCTTCCTTCCTGAGTAATATTTCCATATTCATTTTAAGAGGAGGGCTTTATTGAAATCTTCCAAATTAAGTTGGTAGCGCCGTAAGTACCCAATTGAGCAGGATGAGTCGCCCACCCAAAAAGAGGAAGTTTCGTTTCCATCCCGCTAATCTTTTGGAATTTTTTTCCTATTAAAGTCATGTAATGTTTTTGATTGGGTTTTTTTATCAGAGAGTGGTAAGCCTATGTAGGATTAAGTCCCTAGCCCAAATGTATTTGTATTAGGAAATTGATTATGTATTAAGACATTATTATTTATTCAATAAAGTTTGTTTCTTATATATCTGTGTGTATGGGTTGTGAATGTAAATCTTATATCAACCAAGAATGACACTTCCGGTTCACGTCATCAGAATATGTGATTCTGATAGTAGAACTGTGAACCAACGAATGACATTCTAAACTGTCCCTAGTAATATGTAGGATGTTTATAGAGATAGACATACTTCGGGTAAGAATCTACATATCTACACTAGTATATTCGCAGACTGGATGATCATGTTCTGCTGATCATGGACATAGAGATGTCAAGTCTGGAATATAGGTACGTGTTAGAGAACACGTACTGGACTGACCACACTATGAGAATATACATGGTATATGTCATTAGTGATTCTCATATGAATAGTATGTTTGTTCCTACGACCTGAGGTTACCATAGAATCCTGTATGTAGAATTGCATACTTTAATATGATCCTACGTCATCCGTAATGGGATGATCATTAGGGTCATCATTAGGTATGCACTGAATCATGACGAGTAATGTGAGTGACCAAGATGAGATTTATTCCTCTCGTCATGAGAGAGATATCTCTTGGCCCCCTGATGAACTAGTACTGAAGAAAATGCGTGACCATGCTCAAAATGGATTAACATGTGTTGTTAATATAATTTTGTATTTACTCAGTCTAATTCTCGATCAGGAAAGAGACTTTGATCAAACTCAAAGATGACATACTTCCATGCCTTGTGATCAAGACATATATCGTAGAACAAAAGGAATAAGCAAACGTCTATTCAGATAGGTTTAAGATCGCTGATTATTTCATTTAACATGGATAGTCATGACATCAGTCTAGAGGTTACTTATGACTTATCATCTTTAGAAGATCATTGCCAACGTTAAATGGAACCTACACGGTCACACAATGAACTCCATTCTTACGAGATAAATATGCCTTAAAACAGTTATACATATGATGCATAAATTGGTGAACGAAATAGGTCACAAACACTTTGGCCTAGGATGTAACACCATCATTTTTTACACTTGAGACATCGGAGAGGTTCTCTACAATCTCTTCTGAGGTGGTCTTTTGCCAGGCAACGAAAGCAATAGTGAGTTTTTTATACCGTAGCCTGACGGATTGTCCGAGGGGAGAAATATAATGATTATAATTGGTGGAATCCGGGTGAATAGCCTTAGTACTCAATGGGCATCGGTTGTCAAGTGTTCAATTTTGAGGGTTGCCAGTCATGGAAGCCAATCTGTGATTTGGTGGCTTTTGAGCTTCTGTAGTTCTGTTGATGTCTTTCTCGATTCCTTTCTTAAGGATCTCCAAAAAGGATCCCCTGGGGAGAGAGATGGTTGGGCGTCGGAGATCTTGTGTCAGGAGCGGGAAGTGAATAGAAGTTTCGATTGTCTTTTTCTCGCTTGGACTGCGTGTTTGAGGAACTGTAGCTCTGTTGAGAAGGAATTTCACCTTTTGTTTGTCTCCGGGAATTTCGCAAGGGGTGGGAGAGATGAGGGTAAAAAGGTCTCCAGGTGATTCTCGAGTAGCTTGTAGGGACTTGGTGTCTCCAGTTGATGGGTGGTGCATCTCTCCAGTCTCGTCTTCAGCGTTGCCTCCATTTTCACCTTTGAAATCGCCTCGTGTTGTTCCACTTTCCATATTGTTTTGATTAGTTTTTATTTCTAAGCTCTTACTAAATAATGTATATTTCATTATTATTGTGGTCCATTTTCCACAACCACTTTAACAGAAGCGTCTTATTTTGCATCCCCAAGTTGGAGTCCGCTAGCCCACCAAACTTTTGGGCAATGAAAATTTCTTCCAATTGATTAGACATTTGATCGGTTTGGATTCCTCACTTCCGTTCGAAAGGAAGGCTCTAATAACCCATTTAGGCAATTTTAGCGCTTTCATTAGATAAATCGGCAAAGCACTTAGGATAGCCTTGATGAGAGTTACGCGTCCCCCGACGGAAAGTAATTGACCTTTCCATGCTGCTATTCGTGATTGTCATTTTTTGATTAGTGGCAAGAAAGTCACTTTCTTAGGTTTCTTAAGAGACATCGGAATTCTGAGGTATGACTGTAATGTATATTTTTATACATATTCTTAGAGTTTTTATCATATAAAATCACCATTAAATCATATAATATGCTGAAAAAATATTTAAAATTAATAAAAATTATTTTTGAAACTCTTAATACACTTTTGTGTGATTTTTCAGGTAAAAAGACCAAGAAACGGATATTTGGATGACTTGGTGAAAAGTCAACTACAAATGAATGACCGATTCGCAAATTATGGGCCAAGGATGGCCGAATTCTCGACAAATCCTCGCGAAAACCCTACACATATTTCTCCAAAATTCTTACAACCCTTACCCGCCGACCATCCAAGCCAAAATCTACAAAATCCACAAAAAGACGAAAAGTCAAACCCAGAAAATTGCCGAGTTGACCAAAAGTCAACTCTCCCCAAAGAGGTCAAACTGGGTACCAATTCGAAGAGCGCGACGATACGAATCCAACGTTATAAAACTCGTGAAAAAAAGACCTTATAGAACTCCCAGAAAATGCGATACAAGATTTGGTCAACCTTAGTCAAAGTCAAACGTTGACCTGGTCAAACCCGTTTTCAACCAATCAAAAGCTAACACGTGGCAGATTCATTAAAAATCAGCGAACCAAAGAGCGACACGTGGTTGGAGCATGATATCCGGATTCAGTGTGTACACGTGGCAACCGTCGATTGGGGGAAAAACCTGACGCGTTCGTACGAGGACGTACAATCGTCAGTATGAGATTCGAATTTCAACCAATCTTTTCTCGCCACGTGTCAAAACGCGCAAAAGAAAACGCGTTTCTTTCAGAATCAGAGACTCTCCTCTCCGGTTTCTTCTGAACTGGAAATCTCCGTTGCTCCCATAACACAGGTTTCAGTGAACACTGGACTCTCCAGGGAAAAGAAATGGAGGCGATCTTCACGCGGTTTCTGCAGATGCTGCCAATCGTCAGTACGAGGATGCTGAGCTCCCCAATCAAAACACGACACGTGGCGATGAGTTGTCACAGAATCCTTTGACCAGGACAAGTGGCAAGCTCTGGTTCGTTGGATGAGATTTAAGAATTTAGTGGAGCCAATCAAGGGGATGCCACGTGTATAGTCTGTTGGAAAGGGATGATATTCAAGGGAATTGATAAATGCACCCAAAAAATTGCACCTAAGCAGAATTTGAATAGAAATGAAGGCAAAAGAGTGCTAAATATCCCCCAAATTACTACCCAAAAACAGAATCCGGATCAAGCTCAATTTTTAGTCCCACAAGCCTATTTTCAAATATTTTCTAAGCCAAATCTATCTATAAAAATGCTCCTCTTTTCTCTCTCTAAGGCCATCATCCATTCTCACATCTTCTCTCTTCTCCTCCATTGTAAATATCACCTCCATGGATGACTTTTTAGGGTTGTCTAAAATCTAATTTTCTTCTTTTGGTGCCTTGAGACAAAAAGGAGCCAAGCTTCAAGAGGAAAGTCTTGTTTTAGAAGGAGCGAGAATTGAAGGAAGATTCAAATCGACCAAGGAGGCTCTAACTTGAATCTTCATTTGTGGTTTGATTTATTTTTCTTATTTTTCCTTAATTTTTCTCTCTTTTGTTGAATTAATAATTTGTCAAGTATGCTTGTGAATAATATTTGTGTATGCATGCTTGAGTAGTTTTGTGTAGGGAAATACTTTTTGTATAATTTGTGATCAAATCTTGTGTTTGATTTGGGCATTTTTTTGTGGTTTAAGAAGATTAGCTTAAGAACACTTAAATTGTTGAGTTGGATTATTTGGAAGGATATATTTCATTCAAAACTTAAATAATAAATTAATTCTAATTGGAAGATTAGTCTTGATTTAAATTGTGACGTGTTTAGAAGTTATTTGATCATTTGAACACTTGGAAGAGGTTTTTTGTGATTAAATTAGGTTTTAAATCGAGTTTATGAAAACTTGAAAGTGGAAGTTTTTGAGTTGAACTTAATCTTTGATTTATTAATTGATTCATTTTTGGAAGAAAATGTATCAAACCTTGCTTTTTGAACCATTTAAATAAATTCCTACTTGTTATGGTTAATGATTTACATGTTATATGAATTGTCATAATTTCCCTACAATTTTATTAACTTTTAAAATAAAATTAAAAAAACAACAAAAAGACATTTATTTTCTTTTATTATTTTCTTGCACTTGTTTCTATCATCTTTAACAACTTCATCATACATACTTTTATTATTCTTAAATCATAACCCTTGGAATTTGCATAAACAATTAACACTTAAAATTGATTTGTGAACTTGTTTTACTTAAGGCCAGCCTCCTTGTGTTCGACACCCTAAAACTCAATACCAAATATACACTGAATATTGAAATTAGGGAAAATATAAATTATTTTGTTAACACGTGATTACATCAACGACACGTTTTCGTGTAGTTACAAAATGGCGCCGTTGCCAGATGTGAGAATGGATGACCTGTTAGGGTTGTCCAAAATCTAATTTTCTTCTTTTGGTGCCTTGAGACAAAAGGGAGCCAAGCTTCAAGAGGAAATTCTTGTTCTAGAAGGAGCGAGAATTGAAGGAAGATTCAAATCGACTAAGGAGGCTCTAACTTGAATCTTCATTTGTGGTTTGATTTATTTTTATTATTTTTCCTTAATTTTTCTCTCTTTTGTTGAATTAATAATTTGTCAAGTATGCTTGTGAATATTGTTTGTGTGTGCATGCTTGAGTAGTTTTGTGTAGGGAAATACTTTTTGTATAATTTGTGATGAAATCTTGTGTTTGATTTGGGCATTTTTTGTGGTTTAAGAAGATTAACTTAAGAACACTTAAATTATTGAGTTGAATTATTTGGAAGGATATATTTGATTCAAAACGTAAATAATAAATTAATTCTAATTGGAAGATTAGTCTTGATTTAAATTGTGACGTGTTTAGAAGTTATTTGATCATTTGAACACTTGGATGAGGTTTTTTGTGATTAAATTAGGTTTTAAATCGAGTTTATGAAAACTTGAAAGTGGAAGTTTTTGAGTTGAACTTAATCTTTGATTTATTAATTGATTCATTTTTGGAAGAAAATATATCAAACCTTGCTTTTTGAACCATTTAAATAAATTCCTACTTGTTATGGTTAATGATTTATATGTTATATGAATTGTCATAATTTACCTACAATTTTATTAACTTTTAAAATAAAAAATAAAAACAACAAAAAGACATTTATTTTCTTTTATTATTTTCTTGCACTTGTTTCTATCATCTTTAACAACTTCATCATACATACTTTTATTATTCTTAAATCATAATCCTTGGAATTTGCATAAACAATTAACACTTAAAATTGATTTGTGAACTTATTTTACTTAAGGCCAGTCTCCTCGTGTTCGATACCCTAAAACTCAATACCACATATACACTGAATATTGAAATTAGGGAAAATATAAATTGTTTTGTTAACACGTGATTACATCAACGATACGTTTTCGCATAGTTGCAATGACATTGTTAATGTCATTTTGGGGCAACATAGAATGCTAGCAACTACCCCACATGAAGATGATGTGGGATGGCGATAGGGAAGAATGCACTCTTGTCCCAATTAATGTAAAGTCCCATTATCTGAGAAAAGAGGTCAAGCGCATACGCCAGTCTCTTAAGGTTGTCCGCATTCGCTGCCACGAAAATGACCGTGTTATCTACGTATTGAATAACTTGTGGGCCGATGCCTGTAACTGATTGGAAAGTGTGCGCTATTCTCTTGAAAATCGACTGGAGACTATTTATGGCCAGGTGGAAAATGAGAGGAGAAAGTGGGTCTCCTTGCCTGATCCCTCTTTTATGAATAAAGAAAGGGGAGTCAATTCCATTAGACCTAATAGACGAGGAAGATGAAGAGAGAAAGCTTTCTATCCATCTATATTGATCTTAAGCATCACCGAAGGCACTTTTCTTTTTTGAAAAATTTAAGTAATTCCCTGGTGGCTAGAAAATTTCCGGTGATAGCTCTATTGTTTATGGATGCTGACTGACTCATACGGACCAAGTTCGACATGAAGCGTTGCAACCTCGTTGCTAGTATTTTATAAATCATCTTGACGGGCAAGAATATTATGCTAATCGGCGTAAAGTCCTTTATTTGTTCTGGATTGTCAATCTTTGGGAGTAACGTAATAGTTGCTCTTCTCCAAAGGTCAAGCCAATGATAAAAAAAAATGTCCCCACAAGGCAGCTAATCTCTTCCTTAAAATAATGCCAATGTTGTTGAATGTATTCAATTGGGAACCCATCTGGTCCTGACGTTTTTGAAATTGAACTTAATGAAACTTATATTCTGTGAAAAAAATTATATAATCTTTTAGCATAAAAACTGAATTTTCTTGAAATTGTATTCAATTAAATTCTTTGAAGTTATTCTCTATTTTTTCTTCAGAACAGTGGCGAATTTTTATATTGATTAGAGGGGGCCATGCCCCCCCCTCTTACCCCCAAATTTTTTTGAATCAATAGTATATGTTATAATAGTTTAGTGAATAAAATTTTGAACGTTATGTTTTTTTTATGCATATTATGTTACTATATATTTTATATAGAATTTCTAATATGAATTCTAATATCACTCAAGAAACAACTTCTTTCTCTCTTCACTCAATATTTCATTACAAGCTTTTTTTCCTTATTTAGATAATTGGAAAGATACAACTTTGAATGATGTTATGATTGACACACAACTCTTCTATTTATAGGCTCATACCCTAACTAAAATACATGCATGATAATAACTCCTAAAACATGCATCTATAATAAATATTACATAGATAAATCAAATACATCCAACTTGGTGCATTCACCAATTAAATATTACTTGAATGACACAATACATTGCACTCCATAACTTAATGCATTCATATTCATATTCTTTTCTTTAGGCTTGGGCTTATCAACAAATTCCTTCCTTAAGCTCAAGCCTATTCTTCATCCCGATCATCGCCTTATAATTCTCAAACAACACCGTCGGAAGTGGTTTCGTGAATATATCAGCCATTTGTTGATGACTCATCACATGACTTAGTCGCACTTCACTTTTCTTCACCTGCTCTCGGATAAAATGAAAACGCACATCAATGTGCTTTTTCCTCTCGTGATGCACTGGGTTCTTTGCTAATTCGATCGCGGATTTATTGTCGACTCGTATTTCGGTTCCCTCGTGTTGCCTCAGTTTCAACTTGCGCAACAAATTCCTTTGCCAAGTTGCATGACATACACACCAAGATGTTGCTACGTACTCGGCCTCGCATATTGATAATGTCACTATTGGTTGTTTCTTTAACATCCATGTGAATGCCGTATCTCCTATGTAAAACACATATCCGGATGTGCTTTTACGATCATCAACATCTCCGCACCAACCGCTATCCGAGTAGCCCACTAACTTATATTCGTTCGTCTTCGAGTAGTATAGCCCGAGGGACTCTGTTCCTCGGATGTACCGAAGGATCCTTTTTATCGCCTTCCAATGTGAGTATCGCGGCTCCTCCATAAACCGACTCACAATTCCAACACTATATGCAATGTCCGGCCACGTACAAGTGAGATACTGTAAACTCCCAACCAAACTCCTGTATTTGCTCGCATCAACTATTTCTCCTCCCTCAAACTTGGAGAGTTTCGCACCGAGTTCCATCGGTGTCGCTACCGGGTTGCTAACCTCCATTTTGTATCTTTTCAAAATATCATTTGCGTATGCTTCCTGCGATACAAAAATACCGCACTCGCCTTGTGTAACCTCGAGACCGAGGAAATAGTTCATCAAACCCAAATCGGTCATCTCAAATTCACGCATCATTGCTTCTTTGAATTCCTTTACCATCTTATCATCATTCCCCATGAATATGAGATCATCGACATAGAGAGCGACCAATAACAAATCGTTTCCTTTCTTCTTCACATATAGGGCATGCTCGTATGGACATTGTGTGAAACCGGTCTCCTTGAAGTGTGTATCAATTCGGGCATTCCATGCCCGAGTTGCCTGCTTAAGCCCATACAATGCCTTTCTCGGTTTAAACACTCTTCTCTCTTTTCTGGATTTCACATAACCGGGCGGTTGCTCAACATACACCTCTTCTTCGAGTACTCCATTTAAAAATGCCGATTTAACGTCCATCTGATAGATTGGCCATTTGAATTGTGCTGCTTGGGTTATGAGAAGCCTGATCGTCTCCATTCTCGCAATTGGGGCAAAACCCTCATCATAATCAATACCGGCTTTTTGCCGATATCCCTTTGCCACCAGCCGTGCCTTGTACCTTTCGATCTTGCCTTCGGCATTCACTTTTTTCTTATACACCCATTTTACTCCAATGGGCCTACATCCTTCTGGCAATTCTACCAGATCCCAAGTCCTATTTTCACAATAGCCTCAATCTCCTCATCCATCGCGGCTTGCCATCTCTTATCTCTCACAGCCTCCTCAAAGGAAATATTTTCGGCATCCGCCAAAAGACAAACAAGATGTACCTCATCAGTTGCATCATACAATTCTTGTAGACTTCTCGTGCGTGGTTGTCTCGGCTCATCTTCATCATCGAATGGTATGGGACTATTCGGGGCTGATGGTGTTATGCCCTAGGCCAAAATGTTTGTGACCTAGATGATGAATTGTAATAACAAACATAATATTTAGTTGACTGATGATTATGTTTTACTGATCATGGATAAATAGTTATCAAATCATTAACATAGGTATATGTTAGAGACCATATACTGGACTGACCCGCCATAAGAATGCTACATGTTTTACGTCATTAGCGATTCTTGTAACATAAAGTATTTATAGTCCTTTGACCTGAGATTGTCTCGGTTCCCAACATGAGTAATTTTATACTTTAATATAATCTAACACTGTCTTTAACCAGGTGGTCATAACGGTTATGATTAGGTATACAATGAATCATGTAGAGGGATGAGTGCAATCAAGACATGATTTGTTCCTCTCATGAATGAGAGAGATATCTTTAGGCCTCTTGATGAACTGAACTGAAGAAATGTATGGCCATACTCAAATGAATTAATAAGAGTTATTAATGTCATTTGTTCTTGTTCAGTTTAATTCAGGATCAAGAAATATTAATTCGATTAATATAAGGATGACGTATTACATGCCTTATGATCGATATAGATATCGCATGACAAAGGGACTAAATACGTGATTGTTGATTAGGAAAATCGGATCACCGATATTCACTTAAATTGGGTAGCCATGATGGCTTGCTAGAGTCCGCTCATGATTTATAGACTGTTAAGTCTATTGCCAACATTAAGTGAGCTTACAGGGTCACACACAAAGAACAAACTGAAACGGGCGCAGAAATTCCTAGCGACTTATATGATGAGTTGCATAAAAATGTCACAAAATATATTGTCATCTTATGTGATAAGATGTGATATATATGTATATAAAGACTATGAGCACAAAAGATCATGTAATCTAGAAGAGTCTAGATGATGGCATATGGATAATGATGAGTGATGTCATACACATCTTTTAGTGTGAAGAAACATGACTCTTCACCTATATATAAAGACATAGAGGGCTCCAAATTAATAACACAACACATCATTCTCTCTCTCATTATTTCTCATTCTCTTTTGTGAGACAAAAGAGAAAATATACTTTCTAATTTATATGACAAAATTATGAAAGGGTGCTTTCATTTTGTATAACAAAAATGAAAGAGTGCGATTATATGAGAGGAATTATTTCCGTCTTTTGTGAGATAAAATAAAAATAGTTTTCTTATGCAAGAGGAGAACAAGCTACTAGCATATATATTGTTCTTCTTCCCGTTTTAAGAAGTTTGTTCGTGTGGATACCGGTAGAGGCGTTCGTACTTTCGGCGCTTGTGATCTATTCGGCCTAAGAAGATGAGAACGGTTTGTTGAGATTTTTTCTGGAGTCCGATTGTGTGTGCGGTAGATGACTTCCGCACGATCCGACCTAGACGGCCTAGACGGACGTAAAATCGGTTAGGACGGTAACCGGTTTAGAGACGCATGGACAACACGCATGGTTTGAGCGTCACGGATTAAGCGTAATCCGAAAGGTATCTTTAAGATTTATTTCTTTGATTTAACTGATACGCCTGGATCCTCGGATTGGTTTTGGACGAAATTTTTATTTTTCCGCTGCGTTATGCACGTCCGAAACACAACAGGGGCAACGATCGATACCGACGAATCTACTTTCTCGGGTTCAACTAAATCGGCCTTCTCATGCATTATCTCATTTTTATTCCAATCCCACGTGCTCTCTTCATTCACATGTACGCCTCGGCTCACCATAACTTTCTTCTCAATCGGGTCGATGAGCTTGTATGCCTTCGTTTTCTCGTCATACCCGATGAACACGAACTTCTTGCTTTTATCATCGAATTTAGTCCTTCTTTGATCCGGTATGTGTGCATATGCCACACTATCGAATACTTTGAAATGTGATACGGTTGGCTTTTGTCCGCTCCAAGTCTCTTGGGGTGTTTTCTCACCCAACATCGCATGTGGACATTGGTTTTGTACATATGCGGCACATTGTACCGCCTTGGCCCAAAATTCTTTTGGCATATCCTTACTCTTCAACATCGAACGAACCATGTCGAGAATGGTTCGGTTTTTCCTCTCGGCCACACCATTTTGCTGAGGAGAGTAAGGTGCCATCAAGATTCGCTTAATCCCATGCTCCTCGCAATAACTTGTGAATGCGGTTGACATGTACTCCCTCTTAGTAGTATGCCCTAGGCCAATATATTTGAGACCTAGATGTATGGATTATGTTAAACAAACATTGTGTTTAATTAGAGATATTTTATATAATAAATGCGTATTAGTTATTTTATTCTTATTATTAAAATGAACCTTGAATATGATATTCAGCTTTATATCATCAAAGTATGTGACTTTGATAGTAAAACTATAAAGTATTATGAATGATATTCTAAACCGTCCCTGATCATTCATAGGATGTTTGTAAGACAAACATACTTTATGATAAGCTATAAATGGACATCAGTATGTTAGTTGACTGATGGTCACGTTTTACTGATCATGAATAAGAGTTATTAAGTCATTAACGTAAGTATATGTTAGAGATCATATACTGGATTGACCCACCTTGAGAATACTACATGGTTCGTGTCATTAGTTATTCTCAGTAAAGAATGTATCTGTAATCCTTAGACTTGAGATTATCTCAGTTTCCTACATGATAAATTTTATACTTTAATATAGTCTAACATCGTCTTTAACCGGGCGATCATAAAGATTATAATTAGGTATATAATGAATTGTGCGGAGGAAAGAGTTTAATTAAGATAGGATTTGTTCCTCTCATAAATTGAGAGAGATATCTTTAGGCCTCTTGATGATTTGATTGAAGAAACGCACGGCCGTGCTCAAGTGAATTAATAAGGAGTTATTAATGTCATTTCATGTTCAATCAAATTCGGTGTCAAGAAATATTTATCGACCAACATAAGGTTGACACATACCATGCCTTATGGACGATATAGATATCGTGTAACAAAAGGATACAATGCATGACATAAATTAGGTTTGATCGAATCATCTATACTTGCTTAATTTGGGTAATCATGATGTCTTGCTTGAGGCCGCTCATGATTTATAATCCATTGTGATTATTGCCAACATTATGTAAACCTACAGGGTCACACACAAAGAACAACTAATGAGATGTACACAGAAAAATCATAAGTTATGTGATAAGTTGTATGGAGAGCTACATAGTCAAGTGACACATCCAATCCTACATTTTATATGATAAGGTGTGTTGCATATATGGTTACATAGTTACCATGCACATAGGATATGAAACTTATGGACTACATAGGCACAAGAGACACCCCAAAATCAGATTAAGGGCATAATATTTTTCGTCCATCTTTTGTGAGAAAAGGAGGAGAGAAAAATCCGAAAATTATTCTTTTGTTATTTTCTGTGAGAGAAATGAAGAACGAATACTAGCATATATCGTTCTTTATCCGTTCAAAGGGGTTGTTCATCTTTGTGATTTGGATTGAATCGGTTTATTTGGAGAATCGGTTTGTTAGGAGAATCGGTTTGCTTGGAGAATCGGTTCGTTTGGAGATTGCTTAGAGATCGGTTTGTGAGACCGATTAGGCGAATCATTCAAAGGATCGGTTTGGAAACCGGTTTGGATCGGGCAAAGAAAACTGTCAACCAAATTCGTTTTTGATCATCACGGATTAAGCGTAATCCGAAGGTACAAAGTTATGAACTTTTCTTTGATTTAATTGTAATTCACGGATCCTTCTTTTGAGTTTCGAATTCGATTTTGTTTCATTTTTTTTATTTTTCCGCTGCGTTATGAATGGTAGAAACCCAACACTCCCCGCCTCTATCCGATCGCAAGGCCTTGATATACATCCCCGCCATCTTCTCGACTAAAATCTTGAACTTTTTGAACACTTCGACCGCCTCCGATTTTTCCTTCAAAAAGTAAACCCACGTCCTCCTTGAATAATCGTCAACGAATGTTATGAAGTATCTCTTCTTACTGAAGGGCACGGGCGTTATTAGACCACAAATATCGGCATGCACCTCCTCTCTTGCTCGGTATCTTGCCTTCTTTTGGAACGGGACTCTTGCATGTTTACTAAGTACACAACCTTCACAAAAACTAGCCGTATAATCCATATCCGGTAAACCATGCACCATGTTCTTCTTTGCCAATTCTCTCAGGCCACCGTAGTGCAAATGTCCGAACCATAAGTGCCATAACGATGCCTTATCCTCGATGTTAACTCGCAAACACATTTTCTGAACAGTTCTAAGGTTGAGCTTGTACATTCGGTTCTTGACCATCTCAACTCGCGCAACTAATCGGCCTCCCTTGTCTTTTAATAGCAACACTCGGTCTTTCATTAAAACCGAGTATCCCATCTCTGACAATTGTCCCAAGCTAATAATATTGCTCTTCATCTCAGGAACATAGTACACATTTTCAATATATCCTTCTTTACCATTCTTTTGATAGAACCGAAGTTTGCCTAGGCCCTTTACTTGGACCTTTGCTGCATCACCAAATGACACGTGCCCATCGTCTATCTTCTTCATCTCTACAAACAGGTGTTTGTGTCCACACATGTGATTGCTCGCGCTGGTGTCGAGGTACTATATCGTGTCGCTATTGGATGCAGTGTCTTTGTGTGCAAGCATGAGGACGCCATCTTCTCCCTCCTTTTCGGCTATGTTGGCGTTTTCCTTCACCTTTTTCTCGTCCCAACATTATTTCGCATAGTGCCCGTACTTTCCATAGTTGTAACACTCGACATTTGCTCGACTCAAATTGCCTCCTCGGCCGCAACCTCGTCCTCGACCACGCCAATTTTGCTGACTCGGTTGATATTTTTCTTCGGAATTGTAGCCTCGGCCTTTATTTCGACCACGATTTCTACCGAACCCGTGACCTCCTCGGCTGCGTCCTCTTCCTCGATTATTCTCGACATACATCGCCTTGTCCTCCTTTATGGTTGCCTTGGCTTGTAGAACTTCCTCGAGTGATTCCATCTCCTTCATTTTCTTCCGTTGCTCGTGTGCCTCGAGTGAACCCGCAAGTTCGTCAACGGTCATTTCATCTAAGTCTTTCGACTCTTCAATAGCGCAAACCACGTTTTCGAAATTCTCGGTCAGCGACCGTAGAATCTTCTCAACAATCCTTGTGTCGGTTAGGGTCTCTCCATTACCCTTAAGCTTGTTTGCCACCGATTGCACACGCGAGATGTATTCGGAGACTCCCTCCATTTCTTCATCTTCATGGCCTCCAACTCACCTCGTAAGGTCTGGAGCCGCACTTGTTTCACTCTGTCAGCACCCTTGAACACTTTCTCCAAAATTTTCCATGCCTCCTTAGAAGTTTCTCCACAGGCAATTTTTTCGAATGCAGATTCATCGACCACTTGGTAGAGGTAGTAGAGTGTTTTCTTATCTTTCTTGTGATTGTCCTTCAACGACTTCAACGCGACGCCCTTTGTTAGAGTTGGATCCGGTTCTTCATAACCGGTCTCCACCGTCTCCCATAGATCCTCCAATCCGAGAAGTGCCTTCAATTGGATACTCCAATTATCGTAGTTTGTCTTCATCAATCGCGGCAATGACATCTGCCTAAAAGACATACATTGACTCGTATTCGCACCTCCAGAACTAGCCATTCGCTCTGATGCCAATTTGTTAGTATATATTTTGTATAGAATTTCTAATATGGATTCTAATATTACTCAAGAAACAACTTTTTTCTCTCTTCACTCAATATTTCATTACAAGCTCTTTTTCCTTATTTAGATAATTGGAAAGATACAACTTTGAGTGGTGCTATGATTGACACACAACTCTCTTATTTATAGGCTCATACCCTAACTCAAATACATGCATGATAATAACTCCTAAAACATGCATCTATAATAAATACTACATAGTTCCAACTTAATACATTCACCAATTAAATATTACTTGGATGACACAATACATTGCACTCCATAACTTAATGCATTTATATTCATATTATTTTCTTTAGGCTTGGCCTTATCAACATATTGATCCTCTCAACATTTTGTATAAGGTTAATTACTAGGATGAAAATTTTCTGGCCCCAACATACACAACTAAGTTTCACCACTGCTTCAAAATCATAATCTAGACAACTAAAATCCAATTTCGAAAATCAATTTCGGATGTCAAACTTATTACCTTAATATGTAGTAAATAAACAATGATGACATGATCAAAGATGAAATACTTGTTTATAATACATACATGTGTAAACTCTCTTCCTTTTTATACTAGTACATAAACACTTCTTTTCCTAAGTTTTTTTTTTCTAAATGAAGGAGATACAAAACTGCCATCCATCTTCAATTATATAATAAAATTAGTAATTTAGATAAGCAATCAAAATTTTTGATCGAAAATCACTTTTTTTTTTCTAATTTCAAACATATACCTATAAAGCGCTCTAGAATAAATACTTGTTTTTTCTAGTTTAGAACAAAGGAAGTTTTAGTGGGGGTTTGTGGTGATTCCTATTGTCATACCCAAAACAAGTCCATCCATAATACTATAACAAGAAACAAAAGCCTCTGGGGCTTTTGAACCGTATGAATTTAAAAACACTTAAACTCTTGATTTTATGTATCAATTCGTATTATATAATTTATATCATCAGAAATCCATTTAAATTTCATAATGAAATTAAACCAATATGCATCTATGTAAAAACACGGTTAAATGAATCAACTCGAAATCAGATCAACTTGTTAAAATTATTGGATTTTATATGATCATTGGAAGTTGGACATTAATCCGATTATAATCATTGCAAATCATGCTAAACAATGTTATACTGGATATTATATGCAAGTGATACATTTTATTAATGTTGCTGTATATATTTGATACCACAAATGGCACATTACATTCACAAACATATATAGTTTGATCAATTTATCATTTCATCGTATATATAGTAAGCTACAATACAAATCGAACAGAGGATCATTTAGTAGAGATTTTTGAAGCTGGTTCCCTCTCCACTGCGAAAGAAAGAGATGCATATATTCGAATTCTCTCTATCTCTCAAAGTAAGAAAGGAAAAGGGCCTTTCTGTCATTCCCTGTCCACCTTTTCCCTATTTCTGTCTCATTGTACCAAATTTATAGCTAGCTAAAGATGTTGATTGTACTGGTTCCAATGCCACGGGTTTGCACCACAACGGTTTCATTTTGTATTTGAGAAAATATTCACATCACCCACTTAAATAGTACCTAAATAGCGTCATCATACATTTATAACTTATTAATTATACATTTATTGAACTAATTGAAAAATAATATCGTTTTTATATCATAATATTTTTATATGTGTCAATTCTATCTTTATTGTTTATCAATATATCTTTTTGTAATTATGTTATATCTTTCTGAATTCGAACGATATTAGATGGCAAATAAGCGGGCGGTGCTTATTAGGTCCATAATATTTGTATTCTTCTAATAGTCACCAATCTATGCAATGTAGTAAGCGGCAATTTAAGGGGGCTAAGTTAACTTTTTCCAAATTATAGTAATATACAATATGAACAAGTGTTCTATGTATAATGTAGCTAATGGAATTTCTCTTTCACACATGTCGGGTTGAGTAACCAAGTCATTTTGGTTATATCATTTCACATATACATATTATGATTGAATCATTTCAAACACATTCATTCAACATTATCCATTATAGAAGATTCTAGGGACACGTTTTCAATATTACGTGTATAACCAACTTATCTTATCTTTCAAAAAAATATTATGATAACTTCTTTAACCTTTGGATAAAATGGAAAAAATTATAGTAGAAAAAACGAGCGAGGAAGACAACGTACTACTTACTGGTTGTTGGAGCCTTTGGAAGAGAGAAATAACGAAATATTCTCCAACACAAAAAAACCTCCGGGCCGATTAGCCAATATAGCATGGACGGAAACTACAAAATGAAGAGGATTTTGCTAAATTAGACCTTATATGCCAATAAACATTAATTTTCTTTTTTGTTGTTTTGATTTGTTTGATTCGTTGTTATCATGTTATTACGTTTAGTAACAACTGAACATTGTATGACTATTTTTTATTTTTTAATATATAGAGTCTGTGTTATGGTGAAAGATAAGGTCAGGCTTTTCTTCTTGCTCAAAAAAGTGTAGGCCTCCGAAGGGGGGAAGCATGAACATATATCCTCCATCTCTTCAACAAGTTGATTGACGGAATCGGCAAGGCTACGCCTTTGATCCTCGAAAGGTCCTAATGGGGAGAGTTGCCTTCGGACAGACATTACACTTTAGATTCACTGCCATACCAGTTGACAGAGACAAGGTTTTGGATCTATAAGACACCAGAAAACCCCTTGTTTTGGTCGAGTAAAGCTTGCACTAGCCTTACCTAACTTGAATGGTGAATTCGGCAGGCTATGTGCCTGCGGATCCTCAAAAACCTAACTTATCATAAATATTAAGTTCAATATTATAGATAGATATAAAAATTTAAAAGTATTATCAATAGATATAAGTTAAGTTTCATCGATATTTATGATAATAAATGAAATTAGTTTGAATGAATAGGTGAACCTTATTTGTATTGTCTTGTTTTAAGAAGAAGAATATTCCCATATAGTTTATTAGACTATAATTATAGGCTTCATTTGGAAGGAGGATAAGATGAATATATATAACTTAGTCTAGGTATAAGGAGTTATCCCTTCTTAACTCTCAATTTTGAAATGGTGTTTGGCTAGAGCATAGTGAGATAAATGCTGAAATAGTGTTTGGCTAGAGCATAGTGAGATAAATGCGGAGAATGTTGAATTAAAAAAAAATAATTTATAATTATCAGATTGTTCTTTCATTGTAATATGGTTAAAATGAAATATGTATATTAAATTATTAATTTTATTACATCTTATATATCATTTATAGATTTGTATATAATTATATTATAATATTCATTTATACATTAAATTAGTATATATTAGTATATGGTTAATTAGATATTAATATTATATTATTAATTATATATTAATGATATTATAATTTAGTACATATTATGTTATAAGTCGGGAATTTAGTCGGAGATATTTCGTAATATATGAGAATATTATTTTTTTCAATACATTTTTCTTAACATGAATATATTGTTTAGTTGTAGATTTCAAAAGGAATATTTTAACAACTACACAACCAGACTTATATTTTAAAAGTTATGATTAACAGAAGTTTGAGGCTCTAAATGTAAAATGTCTAATTCAATTCTAAGATCAGTATATGAACCGATCTTTCAATTACCTCCACAACCCCCACTTTGGCCTGTTATTAATGTCGAGAATTAATTACAAAATTTAATTTGTAACCCCCCAAATCTCAATACTCAATTTCATTTCAGAAAAGTGATATGGATATAAAAGAATTTGATAGGAGCAGAAATTTTTTTAACAAAAGGATTTCTTTATTTTTGTTTGTACATATCAATCAATTAAATTAAAAAAAACAAGAGTATATCATTCTTTATTGTTGATTCCTTCTCTCTTCAACGTAATTATCATCAAAACCTTCAAATTTTATGAATATTCATTAAAACAATCTAATTCTTTATAAAATATGTTGTTAACTTATTAATATTAATTATTTTTGTTCATTAAAACTTTAGAAATTTTAATATTAATATATTTATTCAAATAAAGGTTGATTAAGAAAATATACTGGCAAAATACTTACAAACATATACAAGAATAAAAAAAATAAATTTTCAATATTATGCAATTTCATGAATTCATAATTGCTCCATAAACACGAAATAGCAAGTAAGTAAAAAGGCCAAAAATGACTAACTAATATTTTTTATTTATAAAAAATCTTATAACGGACTAACTAAATTAAAAATTTATTTTTTTGTAGAAGAAAGCCGTTTCTTTTTTAAAAATTATCAATCACGCCATTTATTTTAATTCGTTAGTGTATTTGAATATAGTATTTTTTTTATCAAATAGCATTTGACACTTAATACGTTATTTTTGTTTTTCAATTTTAATTTAGTTAGTCCGTTATAAGATTTTTTTTCTAAATAAAAAATATTAGTTAGTCATTTTGGTCTTTTTATTTACTTGTTATTTCATGTTTATGGAGCAATTATAAATTCATGAAATTACATAATAATGAAAATTTATTTTTTATTCTTGTATATGTTTGTAAGTATTTAGCCAAGTATATTTTCTTAATCAACCTTTATTTGAATAAGTATATTAATATTAAAATTTCTAAAGATTTCATGAACAAAAATAATTAATATTAATAAGTTAACAACTTATTTTATAAAGAATTAGTTGGTTTTAATGAATATTCATAAATTTGAAGGTTTTGATGATAATTACATTGGAGAGAGAAAGAATCAACAATAAAGAGTGATATATTCTTGCATTTTTTAACTCAATTGATTGATATGTACAAATAAGGGTAAATAAGTCTTTTTTTTACAATATTTCCTGCTCGTATCAAATCATTTCCTGCCCACATCATTTCCTTTCATTTTATATACTCGCAATCAAAGGTCCATTCTTCATTCCTATTTCAATACACAACTATACGTCTATACCTCCATTCTTTGACAACAAAGTCAGAAATAATAATAATAATAATAATAATAATAATAATAATAATAATAAAAAGAAAACCAAAGAGTCATTTTCTCATCTTTATCTTTCTGGCCCTTGTGCTTCTACATGGTTTTGATCTGAAGCACCTGAAGTTAGCCCACAAATAGGAAATAAAGTGAAGAAGTCCTTTGTCTAGTCACTCCATCAAGATCAATTGTTGCCTTGTGTTGTAAGCAGTTAATTTCAATTTCACACGAATTTATATTATGATTTCTTTGTGAGTTGTGACTTGATCATAATTCAAAAGTAAAAGTTTGAAATTTAAGAATTCAAAATATTATCAATTCTCATAACTTGCGAAATAAGAGTTTTGTTAACTAAATCATGGTATTTATGTGATAATATTATTATATAATTTTTTTAGAGAAATTTTGGAGAGGGCTTAAATCTCCCTTCCAAATGATTTATATATATGATCTTGAAAGTTATATAGTTTCTTTTTCTTTTACAAAATGAAAATTAGAAAAGAAAAGAAAAAAGAAAAATCAATGGGCCTATTATATATAATTCGGATTGGCCCAACCTTACAAGAATAGAAAAATAAAGAAACGGTTTTACAAGTTCGAGAAAGCTAATCCTAGTTTTGGTAATATCTCAAAATTTAAAATGTATCTACTACAAAAATATTCAAATTATGTTTCTTTTTCAGACAAACCTATCATCTTCTCTCTCTTCTTCTTCGTTTAATCCGGTTGGCGGTGGATCTGAAACCCAAAAGTTGAATCTCAAAGCCTCCATCTCTTCTCTCCTCTTACTCTCAACAAGTTTGATTAGCTCCCATTCTCCAATCATTTCATCCATCAGCTCTACCTCAATTCTTTTCTCCTCTATAAAAGCACGCCGGAATCTCTCTCTCCACATGCAAAATAGAAACAGCAAATCTATTCTCCTTAGTTTACCATTTTCTCCTTCCTTGGTGATCATTTTATAAACATCATCGAAGAATCCAGCTTGTTGAGCTTCTGAAAAGTGGTCACTGATAAGCACCACCCTTTTTTAATAAAATCACATTGACTAGCAAGGTGTTCAGTGGATTCTAATTCTCGATAACAGAGGTAGCATCTATTAACGAGCTGAAAACTTTTCTTCTTCAAATTGTCCTGAGTGAGTACTCTGTTCTGAGTAAAAGCCCACACAATTTTTTTATTCTCATAGGTAAGGTTACTGACCAAATTATTTTTAATGGATTTGTGGTGTGGATTCCCATTGCGAGAGCATAGTAGGCATTCCTTGTAGTGAAGATTTTTTTTATCAGTCCACCTCCAGACCACTGAATCAGAGGCATTTGTAAAATAAACTTGGTCAATGATGTCTTGTAACTCCAGTATTTCTTGCTGGGGTAACTGAGCTGTGATTAAATAAAAGACCTCTCCTAGGTCTCGAAGTTGTTTAAACTGGTACAAAGTACCTTGGATTACCTCTGCATGTGAGTATAAACTACTAAATCTTTGTGAAACAATCCCCTCCCCCCAGTTAGTATGCCAAAAGTTGGCATATTTACCATCTCCCATCTTAAGTTCTGTGTTTATTAGAAAGAATGGCAGTAAGTCTTTTACTGCCTTCCAAAAGTAAGAATTAGAATTGTTTGCATCCAGGTTAGAGCTTATATTACTTACTAGTTCTCTCCAAGGTAATCCTGGAGTACCATTATAAAATTTTCATATCCATTTTAGAAGTAATGCATCATTAAAAATTTCAAGATTTAAAACTCCCAAATCCCCTCCTTTCTTTGGTCTGCACACTTTTTTCCATGAGACTAAATTGTAACCTGTATTTTTTTATTACCTTTCCAAAGAAATGTTCTTCTGATTTTATCCATCTCTTTTATAATCCACTTTGGAAATTTGAACACTGAAAGATAATAAATTGGCAGTGAAGATATCATAGAATTAATCAGTACTAATCTTCCTGCTAAGTTTAAAAGGGCATTTTGCCATCCTTGTAATCTCTTTTCAAAATTTTCTATTATTTTTCTAAAATCAGATCTTATTGGTTTTTTATAATGCAAAGGTTATCCTAAGTAGCTTAGTGGCATTGCTGCTTCAAGGTACCCTAACTCATGTGATATTTCCTTTACTATGGGGAGATTTTTTGGAATTGTGCAGAACTCTGATTTCACACAATTTATCTTTAAACCTGAGGAATTTTCAAATGTTCTAACAAGAATTTCAATCTCTTTACTTGGCTGATTTCTATTTTATCAAAGATATGTTAATAGACCTTATTGGTTTTTCATTGTAATTATTATTGCCCAAGATTTCAGTTACTCTAGCTAGAGTGTTCATGGCCAAAATGAATAAGTGTGGTGATAATGGGTCTCCCAGTCTCACCCCTCTTTTCAAGTGTATTGATTTTCCAAGCACTCAATTTAATAGAATTTTAGCTGCCGCTTGTAGCACATATGCTTTTATCTAGTCAAGCCACCAACCCTTAAACCCCCTGATTTCTAAAACTTGAATAATGAAATCCCAAGAAATTGTATCAAAAGCTTTCTTTATATCAGCTTTAAAACATAATAATGGTAACTTTGAATGATTTGCTCTGTGTGCTATTTCTCTAGCATAAATGTAGCAGTCAGAATTATTTCTTGTTTCCAAAAAGCCCATTTGATTTTGAAGAATTAGTTTATTGATTACTTTTTTCAATCTATTAGCTAGTATTTTTGAAATTATTTTCTGAATGGAGCTTACTAAACTGATAGGCATGTAATCCTTTGATTGAATGACTCCATCCTTTTTTGGAATTAAAGTTATGTGTGAAACTGCAAATTCTCCCAATCCTTTTCACAATGATTATTTTTTTTATTTTGTAATAAATTTTCTCTCTTATTAGTTTCCAATATTTTTTTAAAAAACTCTCCATTAAAATCGTCAGGTCCTGATGTTTTATTATTCTTTCAATTTTTAACAACCTCATCTGCTTCTTCAATATTAATATCCATGTTTATATCAGCAAGATCTACAATCTCATTTTGGAATACTGTTTTTAAATCAAAATTGGCACTTATATTAGGTTTTGGGGTTCTGAACAAATTAGTGTTTTATAAAATTCAAATAGAATAGATGCCTTGGCCTTATGATCAGTAACCTCTTGGTTGGTAACTGGATCTGTTAGAGAGGGAACCATTAATCTATTTTTCTTTATTGTTGCATAGTTATGGAAGAATTTAGAGTTACAATCACCCTTATTTAACCATTGAAACTTTGCTCTTTATTTCCAATAGTTTTCCTCTTCTCTTATTATTTCTGCAATTCTTATTTGATTTTTGTTTTTAGCCAGACCTCTAAATCTAGTAGTTTTTGTGATTCTTCTTTCACTTCAAGTCACTTTAAAATTGATTTACTATTTTCTTTGTGTTTCCTTGTTTTTCTTTTTTTCTTTTTATTCCATTCTCTCAACTTTTTCCCCAAAGTCACCAACTTGTCATGAAATTCATCTAGAGTTGTGGACTGAGATGATTGTAAGTGTTCCTCTATTATATTGTTGGCTTCATGACTAAGAAACCAAGTGTTTTCAAATCTAAAAGTAGTATGTATTGGGAAAGTAGTAGTTGACTGAAGGATAATAGGGCAGTGGTCTGATGCAGGATTGAACTCTACTCTTTGAGTATAATTTGGAAAATATTTAGACCAAGATAGGTTAAAAAGAAACATATCCAGTCTTGCTTTGATATGAGAATTTGACCATGTAAATTTCCTTCCTTGTAAGGGTGGGTTAATAAGATTGAGGTTTGATATGAAAGATCTTATTTTTTATTATGCCCACCTTTTTTTGCTGCTTTCAAACCTTTCATGAACAGAGGCCACAGGTACATTATTTACCTCCAATTTTTCCAATTCTTTTAGAATTTTTTTTTATCAGTTGAGGTCTGTGGATCATTAACTCCTGTTATAATAATTGTTGAATTGTCCCATTTGCATCTCAAATATATTGTAATACTGTGAGATAGTCAAATTGTTTTAATACCTTCAAATAAATTCTCATCCCAAGCAAACACTATTCCTCCTGAAGCACCATTTGAATGCATTACTGAATATCCATTTAGTTTATTACTAAAAATCTCTTTATGTAATTGATTATTATATTCTTTTAGTTTTGTCTCTTGTAAACAAGTAATACTACTCTTGTGATTAATAATAGCCTCTTTAACATCTCCTCTTTTCTCTGTTGCATTTAAGCCTCTTACATTCCAAGTAAATATATTTATGTTTTTAAACTTCATTTTAATAATTGTTTTAACTTGAGATTATTTCTTTGTACAAGTTAATGAGCTCTAGAGATCATTTCTTGTCTTATTTCCTCATTAATTACTATTCCTCCCCCTTCCAACAGATTGCATATTTCTCCAACCTTCAGCTTTCTTTTATCCTCTGGTAAGTTAATTTCTACCACCTCCTCATCAAAAATCAATTTCTTTTTATTATTCCTCTTTTTGTAATATGGTGTTTTTTCATTATATTGGGTCAGTTGTGCCTTGTTTATTGCAGAAATATAATTAATGGTTTGTATTTGTTCTATCCTGATGTTTTTTCTTGTTTGCTGAGGGATATCTTTCTTCTTTCTGGTCTATTTAATAGGCCTTATATCAGCACTGGATGGTGCTAGTTTATACTGTTTTAATTGGTGGTTGGAGAGGTCAGGTGGTGGTATAATGTCCATGGGGATATTCTGGGTCATATTCCTGGACTAAATTTTCTTGTACATATTGATCCTCTAATCTGCATTCTAGATACAGACCTAGTTATTATTTTGTAGGATGGTTAATTCTGAAGGTAGTACATCCTGTTGATTCAGGTATTGTGATGGGTTTAATGAAGGGTCAGGTATTGGTTGACTTCCCTTAGGGCTGTTAGATATCAGTATTTGATCTTCAAAGAGAGTGTTATTTATAATACTTTGTGGGCTAGAAGGGTTTGAAATTGGCATCATGAACCCAGAGCTAGAAGAATCCAGCATTTGGTCTTCCAAGTTAAGGTTATGTAATACAAGTTATTGTTGAATACGAGGGGGTGAGACTTGGGGAGAAAGGGGTAGTGATGATATATTATAAGAGCAAGATGCTACATTTTGAACAGATTCTGCTGAAATTGGAACTCCTTTGCTCTTGGAACATTCCTTCAATCTCCACACTTGTATTATTTTTTTGCTTAGGTCTCCACTCCATTGGTTTTGGCAGATTGAAATAATTTGGAACCATTATATAAATTTTGTGTGAATGCTTATTGAGAGAAAAAGGTATATCTTATTTTTTCATTTACTATGATTGTTAAAGAGACTTCCTTCACATCTGCTAGCCTGTTTATATTTATAATCTTTTCTAATTTGCCAAATGATTCAATTAACCAAGCTAAGCTATCCTTGTTTGCTAATGTGACAGGTACCCTTCTCATGATAACCTTCACTTCCATCGGTTGGCTAGTATTTTGCTCAGACTGTGGTAGTAATCACTCCTTAATGACTATAGTAAGTTGTGCCTTCCTCTCCTCATTGAATCCAGTTGGTTGAGTATAGTGATGATTGTTGATTGATTGTGAAATTAGGGTTTTTGGCTTTTGTATAATTTGATGAGTTTGAATTGCTTGGGTAGTACAAAGATTCGAATTATACTTAAGTAGAAACCAAGAATTTGGTGAAATATATCTTAACAGAAGGTAAAAGACATTAACCAAAATGTACCTAGAAGATCTAATAGCTTGTTGATACACTGCTGGTTCGATCCTCCATTGGGACTTTCGTCACTGGTTATGCCACTCGCTGTGCGAGAGAGAGAGAGATCTTCCGAAGAACAATTAGTGCAACTTAAGTAAGCAAATCAAAATAAAATAAAAGTCACCATGAGTAATTATGATTGAAGGGATATTGAAGAATGCCTCCAGAAGTGCCGCACCGGACTCAAGATGTTATGGCCGCCATAAAAGTAAAGTGTCGCACATGACTCGAGATGTCATAATTATCATAAAAGTAAAAGTGCCGCACATGACTCGAGATATTATGGCCGCCAGAAAAGTCCGCACATGACTCGAGATGTCATGACCGTCATAAAGTAAAGTGCCGCACATAACTCAGGATGTTATTGTTGGGGAACCCGTAGCCATGTACGTTACATGCACAACGGAAAATAACAAAAAAAAAATCTTGTATTGACGAAAGTTGATGTTAGTGCTCCTTCAAATATAGAAATTAGATAACTAAACTCCCAAACAAATAGATCTTCCTGATCGGGGAGAGAGAAGCGGATATAGATCTAAACGAACTTCCGTCTTGCTTCCTTCTCTTTCTTGGCTTCTGAAGCTCAAGTCTGTGAACCTTCTTGCTCTCCCTAGGGATGAAGAACTTGATCGCTCGCTAATCTCCAAGGCAGGAGATCTCCACTCGAATCCACGTCGAACTTCGAATAGTTGGAATAATCGGACTCGGCTAGATGAGTCCGGAAATACTTTCAGGAGGCTCTCACAAATTTTCTCTCTCTTTCTTTATATTATAGCCATCTAGAGGCTCTATATCGTGTATCTAATAGAGGGGGGTTGTCCCTCTATTTATACTAGAGAGATAGGCGAAGGATTGATCAGTTACCATAACTAAAAACCTAATTCCATACCTATTCTGTTGTCGACGGGGTTACTCCGTCGACATCCAAATAAGACTGCATTCCATATGTGAAACCTTGACTGCCAAGGAATCACTTATTCCGTTCCCAACGGAACTATTCCGTTGGCAACGGAATAAGGCTGATTTTGCACAATCAAACATCTAATGTTTGATTATTTCTTTCACCAATTTATACATCATATGTATAGCTGTTTTGAGAGTATTTCCTTCCCGACTAGATGTTGTTCTATGTGTGACCGTGTAGGTTCCATTTAACGCTGGTAACAATCTTCTAAAGATCGTAAGTCTTGAGTAACCTCTAGACTGGTGTCATGACTACCCATGTTAAATGAAATGATCAGCGATCATATACCTATCTAAATAGACATTTGCTTATTCCTTTTGTTCTACGATATACGTCTTGATCACAAGGCACGGTAATATGTCATCCTTGAGTTTGATCAAAGTCTCTTTCCTGATCGAGAATTAGACTGAACAAATACAAAATGATATTAACAATACATGTTAATCCATTTCGAGCATGGTCATGCATTTCCTTCAGTCCTAGTTCATCAGGGGTCCCAGAGATATCTCCCTCTTAACGAGAGGAACAAATCCCATCTTGGTCACTCACATTCCTTGTCATGATTCAGTGCATACCTAATGATGACCCTAATGATCATCCCATTACGGGTGACGTAAGATCATATTAAAGTATGCAGTTCCTCATACAAGAATCCATGGTGACCTCAGGTCGTATGAACAAGCACACTATTCATATGAGAATCACTAATGACATATAACATGCATATTCTCATAGTGTAGTCAGTCCAGTACGTATTCTCTAACACGTGCCTATATTCCAGACTTGACATCCCTATGTCCATGATCAGCAGAATATGATCATCCAGTCTGTGAATATACTAGTGTGGATATGTAGCTTCTTACTTGAAGTATGTTTATCTCTATAAACATCCTACATATCACTAGGGACGGTTTAGAATGTCATTTATTGGTTCACATTTCCACTATCAGAATCACGTATTCTGATGACGTGAACCCGAAGTATCATTCATGGTCGAACTAATATTTGTAAATATATTAGTCACCCATACACTCATTCATATATGAATTGAATAAACGCGTGCCTCGTAATCTAATCTCTAGTCCAATACTTTGGCCTAGGGCATAATTCCTTCAGTTATGGCCGTCGGAAAATTAAAGTGCCGCACATAACTCGATATGTTATGGCCTCCGTAAAAGTAAATGCGCCGCATGTGGCTTGAGATGTCATGGCCACCAGTAAATTAAGATCACACCGCATATGAATCGAGATGTCATGGTGATTGTGTAATTATTGTGAGATAGCCGCCCATGCTTCAAGATACCATGGCCGCTTGATCATCATACTTTGAGGTTGACTCCGATTTTAATTATTTAAATAGTCGGGATCATCGGTTTGGGATTGATCATCGTCAGTATCGCGAAATAAAAATATAATAATAAATGTAAAAAATGTAGATACTTGATTTGTTTATTCCATGTATTTACTGTTGCTTTAATATGATTTTTAGTGTTGTATATCCTCAATATATGCTAAGTATATAGGACTGTTATATCTTGGTCGAAAATGGAACCGGGGTGTAACATATTACTATTATTTATAAAGTATTTTAAATATTATTAATATATTAAATATTTATTTATGTTATGACTAATTTTAAAATTATTAATATATTGTATTATTATATGTTAAAAACCAACAATTAAAAAAATATATAGAGTAAGGGCATTATGGTAAAAAAATTGTGTAGGAAAGGTATAATCTTTCTTATAACCAAAATAGTGGGTATAATCTTATAGACACTTTTTGCTCCTACTTAATTTTTGTAGTGCTTGGCAAGGGTTAGGGCTTGTTTGGATGAGTTGTAAATATTTGGTTTAGTCTAGGATAGGAAAAATTTCCTAAGTTTTAAAAGTGGAAGTTTGGATCTACTTTGGAAATTGTAGGGAGAATTTAGTATTAAGAATTTTTAGGGAATTTTGTATAGAAAGTTGGTCAAAATGAAAACTTGACTTTTTGTTAAGTTTTTTTCTAAGAATTTTCGAGGAACTATTTTAAAACATGATAACACTAAATAGTAATTAAAAATAAATAAATAGATGTCATTAATATGAATAAAATATAAAATAATTAAACAAAATATAATTAAAAATTTACAATGTCATTAATGTTAGTAAGATATTAATATAATTAATTATATATTAATAATTTTGTACATATGTATATTAATAAGATACAATATTGAATAATTATCATATAATTAAATAAATATTAAATTAAATATCACATAAATAAATAAATAAATTAATTAATTAATATTTGAGAGGACAAATTGTATCATTTTGCATATAGTATTAAATAATTAATTTGCTTACAAACAATTAATTAATTAATTTAATAAATAAATAGTATTAAATAATTAATGAAATAAATAATTTGTTAATAATATAATGTTAAAATATTTAATATTTTTGTTAGTACCTATAAAAAAAATTATAAACAAATTCCTAAAGATTTACTACTTTGCATTCAAAAATGTCATTGTGCATACTCCCTAGAGTTTGTACTTTTTTAGATTGAGATTTTGCAAACCCTACTTCCTAGAAATATCTTAATCCTATACTAGAAAATTTGACACATCCAAAACAAGCCAGAGGGATAAGAAGACTTATACTATACCTACCTTGCTTATCCCCATCCAAACGGGGCCATAGAGTTAAATTGGTGAAACAATATGGCTATAGCTATAGTATATACATAATTGTATTGCATAAATTGAGATCTTATTTTTGTTTGAGCTGAAGGCTATAATCTAAATGTACATTATTGAAAGGCAAAACCCTAGACTCTGGCTCTAAATTAACCATGACGGCCATGAGCTACATAAGTGAGCCTATACTCTAGCTATAATCTCCGCAAAAAAATTTATCAACTTGGGTTGATTTCATCAAATTCTTTCATGCATTATTAGTGTTCTCACTTCTCATTCTATGTTTGTACATGCATGTGTCTTCATATTTTTATGTAAGCCTAAAGAATTATTCCTTTCCCTCGAAAAAAAAAGACACAATCCTTTTCTTACCATTTTCTCTACTTCTTTATCTCCCCCCTACTTGATGCTGTCTGTTGTATGTTAACCTAATTCTCCACTCTAAACTGCAATTTATATATATATACTCCATATATAATATATATAAATATTTGTGTGCTTTGTTAAGCTATGTACAGCTAATAGTTTTTGTGGGATTCTGATTCATTTTGGAGCCTTATTCCAATTCATATTCCCATTGGCTTTTTCTATCACTATAAATAGAGTTCAATTCACTTGTTTCTTCATCATGCAAGTATCAATATATTCATAGTGTTGTTTAATCGCATTATAAACTCTCCATTCACTTGTTCAAAACATGAATTATGGAAGCAGCTCTTCTGGTTTGTTTCCATTTCTCTTTCTTCTTCCTCCTCTTTCTCTCGATATGCTTCTTTTTTATAAACAATATACTTCTTGCTTTACATGGTACTTTGACTTGTTTAATTACAATTTTTATAACTATTTTAGAAAATTAATGTAGGAGGCAGGGGTGCGACTCGACGAGTCGAGTATGGAAGAACCTATGTGGTGAGGCCTAAAGGAAGGCACCAAGCTACCATTGTTTGGCTTCATGGCTTAGGAGACAATGGATCAAGGTATACATCATAATATATTTTCTTTTAGCTAAGTTTATCTCAAGTGTATAATGTATAAATAATGTTCCTTTACATATAAGAGAAATCCAATCAAATGATATTTTTTTCGCATTAAAAAAAAATAAAATTATTTTTTTTGAAAGAGAAAAAAGTACCCATGCATGCCCAGATGTATAGTTATTAATTAATGGGACCAAAATCATGTTTCGCTTACTAGCTCGCTACATTTCACTTCCTATATATCATACAACACACATCAGGAGAGTGGGGACTTGTGAGCTTAATTTCCCTTCATTAATTAATTACTTATTGTGGAGCCAAAGAGAAAATAATTTTCAATTGTATATGATGTTTTGGTTATGTGAAAGGAGCTTCACACTTTATTCCTTTTCTCCATTTGACAAGGAATGACATGGCCAAACTTGCCCTTTCATTTCAAGCACTTATTCCTAGTATAGCTTTAGACTAAACAATCACTATTGTGTTGTCTCTTTCTGTACCTAATCATGCATGTACCATTGAGAAGTTCCCCCCCCCCTCTCTCTCTCTCTCTCTCTCTCTGGTGCAGAAAAGAAGGGATGGAAGGGTTTGAGGAATGTCAAAGTCCAAGTTGTTTAGTTATTCCAATAATGTTTATTCTCTCATTTTGGTGGGGCACCATGCCCTAATTTAAAAAATAATCACAAATAAGAATTTCTTTATGTGCTGAAACTAGAATTTCATTATACATTTTTAAATTAATATGATGAATTTGTTATTAAGAAAAAGACCACACTCTATATATTAGTTAAGATAGGATACATAATAAAAATAATTTAGTAGATTATATTTTTTTTATTAAATCATTCATCCTCATTTTATTTATTATATTATAAATCATCTTAGTGATTCTTTTCATTTCAAAAATTTCAGCTGGTACCAGCTTCTGGATGCCCTTCCACTACCAAATGTTAGTACTAATTATAAAATCATTTTTCATGACTTTATAAAGTTTGATAGATAAGTTAGTAACAAATTCATGAATTTTTTATAATTCTATAAATTCAGATCAAATGGATTTGCCCGACTGCACCAACCCGACCGGTCACAGCTTTCGGCGGATTCCCTTGCACTGCATGTAAGTAATATATAGTTATTTTAAATTGGTGACATGATAAGTAGTATACGTCTTTCATTATATATAAAAATAATAATATTATTGAAAAACACAATATAAATTTAAAAATAGTATGTAATTTTATATATAAAGAAGTACAAAAAATAATATATAATTTTATTAAAATATTGTGTATGTTTGAAAAACAGTATATAAATATTATAAAACAATATGATACACATTAGTAAAGCAATATTTAGTTATATTAAAATTTAAAAATAATATATAATACTAGTAAAAGATATATATAGTTATATTAAGAAACCATATATAAATATCACAAAACAAATGTATAAGGATATGAAACAGTTTAAACATCACGTTGTTGCCAATATTACAAGAGTTGACTAGTCGACCCAAGATGCGTGTGCAAATTCTTCATGACTATTTTTGGGGTCATGATTGAGAAATTAAGATTAACTCTTTAAAATATACTAACATGAACAAATTGTACTTTTAACATTTGAAATTTAATTACATGTTAATTATGAAAAACAACAGGGTTTAATGTGGAAGATACATCACTGGACGGCCGTGATGACATCGAAGGATTGGACGCTTCCGCTGCTCACATCACCAATCTTCTCTCTTCCGAGCCTTCTGATGGTACATAATATGTCAATTTAAACTTTACAAATGATATATTACATTTTTTGTAATGAATATGTTATATGTTGAAGCGATTTGATTTAAGTACTTTGAGTTAGCAAAGTAGTTATATTAGATCAGTCAGTTGTGCTATATATAATGATAAGATCGTTTGTAATAAGTTAACATTCATAATTATTTTTCTATCCAAGAGGATTATTTACAATTATCTTCTTGTTACAGTGAGACTCGGAATCGGTGGTTTCAGCATGGGTGCATCTGCAGCGCTCTATGCTGCTTCTTGCTACGCTCAAGGGAAATTTTGGGGCGGAAATCCGTACCCAATTCATCTCAGTATAATTGTTAGTTTAAGCGGATGGCTTCCTTGTTCTCGGTATTTTTCTAATTTTACCTACTAAATTTCTATATATATTTTTTTAAATTCATTCTTGATTATATAGTAATTTTAGTTGAATTATATCTAGAGTAATGATCGATGGAATGGTATAAAATTATGTTTGTTTTGTGTTTAAATAGAACATTAAGAAGCAGGATGGAAAGCTCGCAAGGCGCAATAAGAAGAGCCGCAAATCTGCCAGTCCTTCACTGCCATGGCAGAGGTGTGTAAAAAACTTTTTAACCTAATTTATCATTTGATTTTATTTATTTACTAAGAGTATGTAAAATCGCAGATATTAGTTATGTCTTGAGCAATCAAAATTGCTTGATTAATAATGAAATGTTTTTATTATTACGCAGGAGATGAAGTAGTTCTGTACAGGCATGGCGAAAGATCTGCTGAAATATTGCGCTCGTCTGGCTTTTCCAATCTCACATTCAAATCTTATAATGGGTACAAAAATATGTCGATCAATCAATAATATATCTCCTCCTTTTTATTTATCTACAAACAATAATATATATACTCATATTATTTATTTAAATATTTAGATTAGGGCATTACACAATTCCTGAAGAGATGGATGATGTGTGCAAGTGGCTCGGCGCGCGGCTTGGACTCGACCGATGCCGCTAAGTGAAAGAAATTAATGTATCAAATTTAATGAATGTTTGCTAATTAAAATGTAATATCATTAGTAATAATAGTATACAACTAGATATAATATTAATATTTGAGAGTATAATTTAATGTATGTTGTTGGTTTGGCTATATTATGAGATTATCTTGATTAGGTGATTAATGTATATTGTTGATCTTTTTGATATAATTTCAGATTGTATTTGTATGAGATTTAATTTGGTCTTAACTTTATTCTCTTTGTATTAGACAAATCGGTAGATTATATATAAAAATGGTATATTGTATACAGAAATTATAAAAAAAATCTTACAAGGTTGACTGACATGAATAGGGATTTGTATGGTCAATTGAAACTCCAAGTTGAGATCAAGCCCAAAATCATTTTGAATAAATGATTAGGCCTATAGAAGTTGCAATATCCTATTTCATATCAGAATTAAATCATGACCCAAGGAGTTTTAAAGTAATTATCTGAATGAAAGCCCATTTGAGTTCTATTAGGAAATTCAATTTCATTGAACTTTTTACAATTTCTAAATCCATATATCTTCTCAAAACAATCAAGGCCACCGAATAAAGCAAACAAGGCAACTTTTTTATATTTTTAGTGGCATTCTATATTTATTAGTAAAACCAGTGGGATCCTCGCTCCGTTTCGGAATGTACTTAATATAATTTATTTAAATATTATATTTTATATTTTAAATTTGTAGGAGCAAATAAAAATATTTAATAATAATCTTTCATATTATTATAGATTATCAGAATATCAGAATATGAAAAAATGAGAAACGCATAAAATATAAAATGAAGATAAAATGAAAATATCTATTTTGGAATATATATGCATGTAAAGAATCTCTGATTATAATACATTCTATTGTGACAATCATATAAAGATATTATGATAACACTGATTATGCTAAAAATCATATTGTGATGTTATTATAAAAATTATTGTTCTTTTAAATTAAATTCATTCACTTTTATTGCTAGATATATCATTAAAGATGATACAACCAGAAAAATATCCTTAAAATATGGCACTTCACATTTAGTCACACAAAATAAAAAAAGACTTATCATGCATAACATTTATTTTTGTGGTTTCTTCCATATGTATTTACTATTTAATTCCATCAAGAGAAGCTAATGCCTCTATATACATGTCATTATAGAAATGACTATCATCATATTCATGATTGTGCAATATTTTTATTTATTATTTCCATTTATTCATATATTCTACTAATGATACATCCAACTCAAGGGAAACATGTTTTTTTTTTATCTTGAAGCTAACTCGTTAAAATATATATATATATATATATATTGATTGATAACTCAAAAGAAAATTCTTGATTTTTTTTTTTATAAACTCGTGTAGTATATTATTTATGCTCATTTTGTTATACATAATCTTTATATACATTGATAACTCTTTTTCTTGAAATATAAACTGATTATATAAACCTTTTTTTTTTTTTGAAATATTAACTGTGTACAACTAATGGTGATCTTTATCAAAAATAACTATTTAGTGAGTAGGCTAATTGGACCCATTGCAGTTAATGTGTGTTTTAAGCGTGTCTCTCTATAATATCCCACTAAACAAATAAATTCTTTGGTATTGAACGGCATATGTTTTGACCATCAAAAGGACCCTTAATATTAACTGAGGAAGCAATATTGCCACTCACATTTCTATGAGAAATATGAATGAAATCAAGAATGGCATCTATTGTGAAAAAGTTGAAAGTTATGGACCTTTATTAAATGGAAAAAGAATAAAATAGAATGAACTCATTATTATATGGTTAATTATACACTGAGTAGTATTATATTTGCTTTGAGATAACTTACTTCAGTTGTCAAATTATGAGGTATGAAACAGAAAAACGGAAAATATAACATAATGGGGCCCACATGTTTGAAACAATGAAATTATAGATTTATGTGGCCAATTGTGTGTTGGGTTTTATTTGGACCGGCAATGACCCGTCTCATAAAATCACATAATGAAAATGTATCAAAAAAACCGAAATAGGGACACGTGTCCCCCATATATGAAAGAAGAATATTTTTTACAGTGATAGTATAATATCCGTCCCAAGCGATTGGAGGGTGGCAAGCAAAGTGTGACAATATTGGAAGATGGCTCGAGCTATGACATCCGGAGTTTTCACTTCCACCAACATGATCCATAATCAAGAGGCCGACGGCTTTGCAAAATACGCAAGAGCAAGAACAATTACACGAGGCTACACTTTTCCCTTGCCTACTCTCATGTCCGGACAACCAAGGGAAGGAATCGGCTAAAAAATATATAATCAAAAAATTTCTTTTAATAAAATACACTAATATATATTAGTTTGTCAAAATTCTTCGGAGGATTTATGGCTCCCTCCGGTTTGTATATAGCTCTACCACTAAATCTGAATATCATGGTTCAAATAAAAAGACAACCTAAATATTTCAGAAAGCTAATCTGAATGATGGGTTGATATTTTAATAATTTTATTACTTTATTTGTATTTCAAAATAATAAAGATTATATTAGTCTAATTAAGAAAAGTCCTCAAAAACACTTTATTATACTCAGGGAGTCCTCACGCCGCTTCGGCAGTGTTGGAATATTTAATTACAATTAGATAACTTTAATCGGCAGAGGTGGTTATGGGAGAGATTGAATGAGTTTTTCCATGTAGATGATTGATTTGACAGCAGTAAGTTTCACAAACAGAAAAACAAAAAAAACAAAAAGAGAGAGAGAAATTCGAGAATACTCCGAGATATTCGATAAGAAATCGAATAAAATAGAAAGTTTCCGTAGAATCATAATAATCGAGCCAAATTAACCCAACCTCTTATTTTTCGTCTATTTTTGAACCTTCTCAAAAAGTCACATCATCATTTTTATCTTAACCGTTCGATCAATTTTTTTATCGAATCTTAGTCATTCATTTCCTCAAATTTATTGATATTTTATGACTATATTTATATAGTTATTAAAATATAAGCATATGATTTGTTGAATTGGTGTTTTGTATTTCATACCCGATTTAGTGAGAACCGTTGTGAGTTTGTTTGTGACCATCAGATCTTAATCAGAAGATTTCAATGAATCATGGTGCAAAGTTATGTTCAACAATTAATATGTTCTTAAAAAAATTATAATTCTTAATCAAAAATATTTTATTTCTCATATTAAAATCATCAAATATAAATTTGCTAGAATTTTATCTTTATTTTGAGTTCCATATTGTTATGGTTCTAATTTATTTATTTTTCTTGCTAAAATATGTGAATAAAAATTATATAAGAGAACATGAAAAAAAAATGATATGCTCATTAAGTTATATCTTATACCTTATTTTTCATCTCTCTTTAAGCATTCTTAAGAGACCTATCGTCAATTTTATCACGGCCGTTGGATCAATTTTTTTTCAAATCTTAGTTTTTCATTTAAATTATTATCACAATATCACATGGTCAGTTAGATTAATGTTTCGTGTTATATCTCCAATTACGTGAGAACTATCATATCAAAATAAAATCAGAGTATTGAAAATTATATTATAATACTTAATGTATTATGAATAATATTATCATTTGAATAACTAACAAAATATAAATAAGAAAAATAACGGTGACAATTTTCTCAGAAAATGAGTCATGTTATATTTTTTTATGCATAGTAAACATACATTTTATATATATATAATACCATATTTTCTTTTTTACAAATCATGTTAAATATAATTTTTATTTTTATTTTTTTTAAAGTTAATCATCTGTAATTAAGTCTTATGGGGTTTCAACTAAAATCTATGAAATAAATTATCGTTTATTTTTAGATTTTAGATCTCCTTCATCGTATGATAAATACTTGATTTTTTTTCTTATATAATATGTCAATAGATAATGGCACAAGAAAACTAAAGAGATAAAAAAAATGATATTTTAATCTTAGAAATCTTAATGCAAATATAAATTAATTAGATTGTAAATTGATAATCCAAATTATTTTTATGAAAAAGTCTGTACAGGTGGTATTGGGAATTTCGGCGATAGTACAGGTGTCTTGAGAGAGGGTTGAACTTACTATTTTGCCCTCCATAGTATATAAAAGAGCACATTTTTGTGCATTTTTCTATCTCTCCGCTTCATTTTATAAAATCAGGAACTGTCCATTTTGCAAGAATAACGAAGAAGAAAATTGAAGAGAAATTTCAGGTAAATTATTAAGGTTATTTTGAACAACTTTTATATAGTAAATTTGTTGGAAAACCATTATTTAGTATTTTTAAATGGATTTTCTTTTTGTTGATTTTTAAAAAAATAATCCGAATTTATTTTCTATATCAAAAAGGTTCCAAAAATTCTGAAATTTTCTAGTTAAATAAATAAGAATTTTCCTAACAATTTTCATATAGAAAGTATTTTGAAATTCGGTGGTTTCGTATTGATTTTGGAACATGCAAAATTTATAATGTTCTGAAAATTTACTTGTTATACGTAAATTATTGGGTATTTTCTTTTGGTAAAAGTTTACAAAATTTTTTGAAATTTTACATATAAATATTTGGATCATTTTCGCACGTTTTTCATGTTATAAATATTGTGATATTTTGTAGTTTACTATTTTTAAATAATTTTTCGAAAATATTTCTCGTTCAGTTTATGACCTGCCACACGGGTTACAACAGTTTTTCAGACACAAAAATGGTGGCAGTAGATTTTATAGTATTGAATAAGTTTCTGAAATGCTGGAATTTTAGAGAATTCTACCACAATACAATTGTGTCTACAGATTGCATCTTAAGTCGGAATTTAACAAACTTTATATCTGTGAATTCGTTAGAATATCTATTTTTCAGAAATAATATTTTTGGAATTTTTTTGAAAACATGATTATCTGAAAGTAAGTAAGACTTAGAAAAATCAGCTAAACTTGGGTTGTTTTGCATGAAACAGAGAGAGAAAAATTGCACTTAAATCTGGGAAATTCTTTTTAGGCTTTTAGTTGCTCTACAAAATCAGTGAGTAATTTTTCCTTTTATCTTCTTATTAAGACCTAGGGTTTGTGATGAAATTTGTTATTGGTTACGCTATTTTTATTTCCTTCAAAATTTTGAATAAAATCTAGGAATATACAATTAGCGGTTATTAAATAGTATCGGTTTGTAGAATTAAATTTTAGATTTTTTGTGACGGCAAACTTATGTTGGAAGTGGAGAATTCTATTTTCGTAGAATTGTAGTTTTCGTTCGTGATTAATAAACTGAAATGTATGAGTTAATATAAAAGAGGTAAATGTGAAATAGTGAATGTTATTTTGATTTAGAGGAAATATTAGCTAGTTCGATGTAGTGACAAAAGCCAGAGTTAGTTTGGTTAAGGCGTAAGGATATCCGAGATGTCAAGGCTCTAGTGTGGGGATGTGCGGTTCCCAGAGCTATGTGTGTTTCCACCTAGAGGGGATTTGTTATCCTCTTTAGTTGGCACTTCAGTCGAAAGTTAGTATACCTCAAATGTGGACTTTAAAAGAATTGATATAGTTTCTGAAAATATATTATTTATATTAATATTTATGTTTTATTTAAAAATGTAAACCCTATTATTTATTCAGAAGAAGTTAAAAAAAAATATGAATTATTTTTGGGCAAAATTTATAGGTTATCTTCTCATGTTAAGATGGTCTTAATAAGCTACGCTCAAAAACTCCCTCACTTAGTCATTCCCATGACTAACCACTCTTGATATGATTTTTGAGTCTAGGTGGTCGGTCGAGCACGTCAGATGTGGTAGAAGGAGCAGGAGTGGCACGGGGGCGAGCCGGGGCACCGGAGTTGAGTGGTCCTCTATCAGGTACATCACATACGAGGACCGACATAGGGTGAGCCGGGAGTAGTATATTTTGTTTAGAAATGCGAGTTGTTATATTTTGTTTTATTCTCGCATGCCTGTTCTATATGCGTGTATATATGTAGATTCCGTATTTTGTCTCCTAGGAGATATTATTCTCGTATTTGTGATGTATTATATTTATCTTATATGTTTTTCTATTTTTGTGTTGTGCCATGTGTATGCCTTACCGCACAACCGGTGTGGTGGCGGGTTGTCATGCCGAGTCTGGGTGTGAAAATAATTATTATACATAATTACAATTTATACATAAATTTTAAATGAATAACAAATTTAAATATTCGCAGCGAAGCATGAGCATGATCCTAGTATGTAATAAAATGATAAGCTCATTTACTCTTATTATATTCTTTTACTCCTCTTTGAAAATTCTCAAGAAAATTATTATCAATTTTCTATCACCCGTCGAATCAAAAAAATTATCAAATATTAGCATTTAATTTTAATTATTATCATAATATCACATGATTAGTTAAATTAATATTCAGTGTTATATCCCCCTTATGTGAGAACTATCATCTCAAACAAAATTTCGGAATATTGAAAACTATATTATATTACTTAATTTACAACGGATTTCATAATAACATATGTATAATCAAATACCATTTTAACATCTAAAAAAAATAAGAAAAATCGCGGTGATAATTTTTTGAAGAAAATGAGTAATGTTATATTTTTCTATGTAGTATACATATTTTTTCCATATATTAATATTAAATATAATAATTATTTTTTATCTTTTTCAAAATTAATCATCTATAATTTAATCTTATGTAGTTTCAACTAAAATTTTCTAAACTAAAATTTTTGAAATAAATTATCTTGTATTTTATTTTTTTTCGATCCCATTCATCTAATCCCGATTAATAATTAATTTATTTTTCTAATATAATATGTCAAGAGATAATGACATAAGAAAATCAAAGACAGTAATTTTTAATTCTCATCTATTATTTATGTATTATGGATTCATAAACTTTAATTTCGAATTTCCATAATTGCAAGTTATACATTATTAGATTGAAATAACTATTAAAAATCAAATACTCATCGTGAAGCGCGAGCATTGTCCTAGTCGAGATAATTTTCCCTACCCCTTTATTTTTTATTTTTTATTTTTTTTGCCAAGCTTTTTGTTTCGACCATTAGATTAAGGAAAATTCTTCAAAAACCCCCTAACTTTTCTAGCATTTATCAAAACCCCCCTATCTATTCAAATTCTTCAAAAAACCCCTATAAAGTGGATTGAATTTTTTTTACCCCCTATAGGGTTAACTATAACTTTTCCGTCCAATAAACTTTTTAATGGGCCAAAATGCCCTTATATAATTATTTTCATATTTAATTTTATTCAATAAAAAATATATTTTACATTAACTATAAATGTTAAATGAGAACTAAAATATGAACAAAAATATATAAATAATAAAGAAGAAAATAATATTTTATGGAATATAAAATTATAATTTATATAATAATAAAATATATTATGTAATATAATATCATAAAATAAATTAATGCATCAAAAAATGATATCATAAAATAATATTACAAAATATCTTTAAAACAATATCATGAAATATTATATTAAAAAATATTATTTTTCATTCATTTATTATTTTTAATTGAATAAAAAAAATATGAAAATAATTATGTAACTGCATTTTGGCCAATTAAGAAATTTTTGGATGGAAAAGTTAGGCATAACATCATAGGGGGCAAAAACAAATTCGAGCCACTTTATAGTGAATTTTTTGAAGGAATCTAAAAAGTTATCATTAGATTTGAATCAAATGATTCTAACGAATAATGGTACATATATATGTTGAAATATTAATTAATTCAAAGAAAATATAAAGAGTTCATTTATTAAAAATATTTAGTTTTTTCTTTACTTCTTTAAAAAATTAGTAATTCTTAATAAAACATTGTATATCTCACGCTAAAATCTTCAAATTTAAATTTGTTTGAATTTTATCTTTATTTTGAATTCCATATTGATATGGTTCCAATTAAAAAAAAAATTCTCGTTTGGAAAATATATTTTTGCATAATAAGATTTAAACAATTACACGTTTAAAATATAATGCAATAATTTTTTTTTGTATTATCAATAAAATAAAAATTCAAATATTTAGATAAATTAACCCCATCCATTATTTTTCACCTACTTTTGAGCCTTCTCATTGAAGCAAGCCATCAATTTTCTCTAGGCCGGCCGATAAAAAAAATTCTCAAGTTTCTTGATATTTTATGGCTATATGTGTATGGTTATTAATATATAATCATATAATTTGTTAGATTCTTGCTTTTTTTATTATATTTCCGATTCGGTGAGAACCATGAAGTTGTTAGGTTCTCACTACAAGAAAATATTATATTAAGAAATACATTACATTAATTAATATATTACATGTTTCAATAATAGTTTTGTGATTCATTTATTCATAAAGTGTGTGTGTGTGTGTATATATATATATATATATATATATATATATATTGATATTGCATATTATTTTGGTAGTTGCATAAGATCAACAATGAGAAAATTAATGGTGATATCATTTTTTTTTAAAAATGATTCATGTTATATTTTCTTATATTTGTGGACAACATTTTTTCTCTATATATAACATAAATTTTTTCTTCAAACATAATGTTAATTATAATTTTTTTTTCTCTTTTTGCCAAAAAAATAAAACGTCTTTGACTAGATCGTTTGATGCTTCTACTAAAATCTTCTAGATAAATTATCTTATTTTTTTTTTTTTTCGAACTTCATCTAAGGATGATTATATCTTAAGTATTTTTTATAAATTTAATATATCAAAATACAGCAACATAACTTCGAGAGCAACTCAAAATAAACATAAATTGAGATTATAAAGATTAATTCATAGAGCCTTATTTAAAAAATAATTTTTTTCATTAAGTTATCATTTATATTATTAATTTATAATATCATAATTTATTAGATCCATCATTACAAAATTAGATATGATAAAATTATAACTAAAAAATGCTCAACTTATTTTAACATAACTTTTCTATATTTTTCATGTGTTATGAATCAATTTAAATATTATTTTGCTTTTTATAATTTTTTTTGAAAAGTTACGATGAGCTTATGAAATTTTTATAATTGTAAGTTTATCTATTATATATAAAAATAAATAAATAATTGAAAATATTTGCGGCCGACAGAGCGAGCGTACGGTTACTTTACTTATTCTCTCAAATTTTCTTATATTATCATCACTTTACAACATAATAAGAGAAAAATAAAAAAATAGGAAAATTACAGAAATTAATGTATAAGAAAAATTATGTTTGTAGAAGATTATAAGCTATATACGGATCATAAATAAAATGATGTATGAGAAAACTTAATATGACCAATTTTCTTAAAATATTAACTATTTATGTTCTCATTGTTGATTTTTTTTAGTTGTCAAAATTATGTACATTATAGTATATATACACCACGTGAATAAAAATATCACATCTTTTCTAGATAAATTAGTATAACATGGTTCTCAAGAACTTAAAAAATATTTTGATGTAGCTATTTCACGATGAGGATATAGCACGAAATATTAATCTAATTGTATACTAAAATAAAAATATTCGCAGAGTAGCACGAACATTATCCTAGTATTCGTAATATTTCGTTTACAACGGTTTTCTCAACAGAACATAATCAAAAATCGTAGAAAGAAAGAAGATAAAACTCAGAGAAATAGAAATTGATATCCAGAACATCGCCCTAACATCGCAAGAGGACAGGCTCATTTGGAACAATGGCACAGAAGAGTCTTTCTCTGTGAAGAAGGCCTACACCTTACTCACAGATAATGATCAAACAAACAGACACACGCCAGGCTCAAATATGGAAGCTTAAAGTTCCTCCGAGGATTAAGTTCTCTATGTGGCTCCTCTAGAAAGAAAAACTACAAACCCGAGATAGGCTACATGCAAGAGAGATACTGTCCTCCAACTTGTGTGTACATTGCAATGGGAACATGGAGTCACACACACACCATTTCGCCCAATGCCCCTATGCAAAAGAAGTATGGGAAAAAATAGCAATTACCCACAAGCCTGACCTAGCCCGCTTAGGGAATGCAGGATCCCATCCAAATTCTCCAAATAACGAAAGTGAGGCATCATTTGGGCTGTCACTTGTTGAGAAATCTGAAAAACAAAAAACGAAACAATTTTCTGAAATTACGAAAAATCTACTACTGCCACTGCAGAGCAAGCAATCATGATGGCAAAAGAATGGTCACAAACCTTTGGACCAATCCCATAGCCCCTCGATTAAGATTTACCTAGTTTGGGTTCTTTTTCTTCTTTTTTTTTAGTACTAGTTTAGGGTGGCTTTTGCTTTTGAATTTTAGGGCTTCGTCCCTATCTTGTACATAAACCTTGTAATGATCTTTTTTCGTATTAATACAATATAAGCAAACGCTTACCTTCAAAAAAAGAAAAAAAAAATTGACAGAAACCGATAAATTCGTGATAAAAAAGATAAAATCGAATAAAATATAAAGTTTCCGTAGAATCGTAATCATCGAGATAATATTCATAATATTTCGTTTACAATGGTTTTCTCAACATAACATAATCAAAAATCGTAGAAAGAAAGAAGATAAAGCCGATAAGCAGCCGTCTAAAGGTTCCTCTCCAGTTTGGCATAATCCAGTTTGACATAAACAGGACCCTCCATTAGCTTCATTTCTAACCATAATCCACCTCAGGCCCAAATCTATTAAATAAATAAAATAAGGCCCACAAATTAAAATGCAAACAGCCCGCATTCTTCACATTACACGCCACCTTCATAGGTGTGAAACTCCCTTTTGCATCTACAACCGTAATCTTATATGAATTGGCATAATAACATGGTATTTTCGAATTATCAAAGTTGCGAGATTTGACCCCCTGAAATTTATCCTTGTCCTCAAGGATCTCGATTCGAATTTGTACACAATTCTCATCATAATTCTCTAATCCTTTCGCATGCTAACAAAGCATATCCACACAAAAGCAAAAGAAACTACAAGATAACCAAACCGAAACACTATTCCAGTTCCAAGCGACCCAAACGACTAAAAAAAAATTTATTATCTCATTATGCGACAACACCCTCCTGGATACTCAGCTTCTTATGTGCCTCTATCATCTGATCCAGCCTCTTCTTTTTCCATGTCTCACACAGCTCCGGATCCACATAAATTTTTTTCTGTGCCAGAATCTCCTCCGGATCCACAAATATCTTATCCAGCAATGCCGGCTCCTCCGACCACACCGGCAGTCTCTCGGCTTGCTTGACTTCTCCTAGAAATTTCTTGAAATTCGGCTTGCCGACGAGATTCCAGAAGTATCGTTCCACGTGCGGGAATTCGACAGTGAAGGGTTCCGTCATGACGCGGGTGAAACCGAAGTGAAGAGCGCACACCACTGCTATGTCAGCTAGGGTTATACCGTCGCCGACTAAATAATTTATGTTTGTGGTGAGATGGCTGTTTAGAGCGCAGAGGGAGTTTCGCACACTGGCAATGCGGATTTCCACACACTAAAATAGAAAAAATGATAATAATATTATAACTTTGATAAATTGATCTAAATGTGCTGACTATTAACTGAAGCGAAGGAAAATACATGATGAGGGTCGCAAGGACCCAAACCCTTCCTTGGATAGATCCATTTGTTTAGGCCTTGATCCATTTCCGTGGCGGCAAACCCCATCCAATCCTCAACTTAGGCCTGAAATTCAACTTATTTACACTTCTTAAGAAGAAAACCTATGAAATTATTTAAATTTCTAAGAAGCTTACTTACGTATTCATAAACTGAGGAGCCCCACAGAGTGTCCTCGCACTTGAATTTAGCAACTACATATCAAACCAAAATCTAAATTTTAAACTCAATTCGTAATTATGCAACTACATATCAAACCAAAATCTAAATTTTTTTTTTTTAGAATAGCACCGTTTAAATATCATTATTGTAGGGCCCATTATTTGTTCATCACAGATATAATTGACATAATAATCTTTGCAAACCTAGATTCACTGAGCCCATTTTGAACGGTTTATTATATTATAAATAATATAATATAATATAACATAAGTAATATAAAATAAAAATATATAATATAATATAATATAATATAATATAATATAATATAATATAATATAATATAATATAATATAATATAATATAATATAATATAAAAATATATAATTTAATATAATATAATAAAGAGATGATGGAATTTTGGAATTCTAGCTTTTAGAGAGAATTACATTTGGGTGAAATTGTATAGAGAGAAAATTCTAAGAATTATTTAATTCTTATTCCAATGATTTATCAAACAAAAAATTTATAGGAAATAGAATTTTGAGATCCAATTCTACTTAATTCCATTTGCCAAACAGGTCCTAAAATAATCCAATAGTCAATGGCATGTATTATAATATTACCGAAAGTTAAGTGAATTAATTAAGAAAGAATAGAATTCAAGCATGACCAGAAAAAAATTCCATCATGTGGCACATTGCGCAATGGATATTTTATTATTTCGGAATGACCCGCTTCAAATATGGATATTAGACTTGAGACAGAAGATCTCTAAGGACACGGTCACTTGTAGAATAATGGAATAATTTTTATACTGATAGTATAAAGTATAATTAGTTTAAATGCTGGTAACCAATAACTTTATTAATTCCTTCAAACTTAAAATTAATTAATTGCTTTGTCCCTTCAAACAAGAAAGCAAACTTGGATTTAATCTCTCATCTCTTTTTTGAATTTCAAAAAATGGTTGGAGGGTAGAAGAGAGAGTATTTCAACTTCAATTTTCTTTGGATGGCTCTTCATTTTTAATTTTTTTTCTTTGGATTGAAATTGAAATATGGTCATGTTTAACCGTTGAAACGTCTCCTTGTTATCTCAAAAGTCTATATTTCGCACATTTATTAGTTTTGAGAAGCGAGAAATGAAATTGAAATATGGTCCTTACAGTTGAAACGTCGCTCAGTTTATCCCAAAAGACTATTAGCAGTTTCAAATTCAAAGTCCGAGCTAAGTTGCGCGAGTGAATACTAGATCTTGCTTGATAAAAATTAACTTAGGATTAAAAAAAATACTTACCCCTCAATTTATTCAAAAAAAAAAAATGCTTACCCATTAAAAAAAAAGTTAAGACTAAAAATATGTGATGTAACTCCAATACACTACGGTTTATTTTGTTGATGTATCAATCTAAGAGAATATAGCAAGTGGTACATAATGTACATGTTTTTATTTTACTTTATTAAACAAAAGTTAATCTGAATATCATGGTTCAAATAAAAAGACATAATTCAAATAAAAAGACATAAGTTAAATATTTCAAAAAGTTAATCTGAATGATGGGTATTTTTAATAATTTAATTACTTTATTTGTATTTCAAAATAATAAAAATTATATTAGTATAATTAAGAAAAGTCCTCAAAAACACTTTATTATACTCGGGGAGTCCTCGCTCCGCTTCGGCGGTGCTGCAATATCTAATTACAATTAGATAACTTTAATATGAATTAGGAAGAAATTAGAAAAAAAAAATTGCGTTCCTAAAAAATAACATCTGAAGCAAGAATTTGAAGGTGTCAATATTACACATTCATTAATCTTGTAAGGATCACAAAAGTTGGAGATGTCAAAATATCATCACCGAGAAAAATGACAATATTTACATTTTTTTCCATGATTCATGTTCTTTTTGCAGGCGTGCCTAACAGCATATTTTGAAAGTGTACACAACATTCTTTGGGATACTTTTGCTACGTATATTATTAAAGATAAGTTTTGAAAATATTTATCCTTGAAAATTACAATGCCAGTACACACACAAAAATTGCAATCAACAAAGTTCAAGCACGTTCTGGATCATTTGGAGTAGCCGCTGGATCTCGAGAAAACTGGTGATCTTAAAAGAATCATAATATCTTATAAAAAGAAAACATAAAATTGAGAAAAATTACTTAGTCCCAAATTGACTATCTTGTATTATAGTGGTCATTGTAATAAATATTGATTATAAATTAAGTAATTATTATTTCAATTATACGATGACTATTCTAAAATATTAGATGGTTTATATAAAAAATATAAAAAAAAAACTTTTGACAATTTTGATCACTACTAAAATGATGAACTTGGGGCTCCCATCTAAACCCAACAATATTCTCTTCTTAAGAGCTAGTCCCAATGCGTGCGTTGCACGTGGTGCCTTCTTCGCACCATTCTTTTGTGTAAGCGAAAAGAGTAACGAAAACAAAAAAGCATAACAAAAAGATACGGTAGATAGTTTGGTTCAAAATATTTGTTATTGAGAGACTGAAAAAGAGTTATCTCAATCTACAAGTAAAATTTAATTTTATTTGCTTAACCCCATTTGCGTATGACTTCTATAATACAAAATCAGCATATTAAAAGTCCATGCAACTATGCAGTTCAATTTACTTTTAAGCTAAATTTAACGCCATGGCCTTTAAATAAGTTTACCTCTTTTACAGTCACAAAATTAGGTGAGTTAAAAATAAAATAAAAGGGGGCGAAAAAGCAGTTTTGTTACATCTACCAATTTAGCCAGTGCGTGTACAAAACATTATCATAATAAATTCAAACCAAATACACTTGCTTCATTTGCATACTTAATTCAGTTGAAATATCTTTATAGTGTAAGTATCAGGCTCTCTAATGTTTGTTTTCATCTTCGTTTTGTACCACCATGGCTTTTTAAGGCACATTTCGCAATAAATGAAAATGTTAGTAGATTTTTCACCTACTAATTTACAAAAATGAGTTTTGGTTGCAAACTATACAAGCCAATATGAGTCAAATAAACAAAGTAAATCACACGGCTTAAACAAAATTTTGAATTTCTTAAGATAAAATTACTGATCAGAAATTGAACTAAAAAATTGACACCATTATTTTTTCTATAGAAATAAATGTGAATCTAAACTTGGCTGCACTTTCTAAGGCAGCAACGCTCTCTTCTTCGTACGCGCGATGTAGAGAACATTACAATCATCAATATGACAATATCCCTTTTGTCTAAAGATCGTACACCAGAAACAGTCCTGTATAACGGAAAAAGAAAGTAATTTATTACACTAAAGATTTTTAAGTATATTACTCAAATGCAAATCAAATATTACTCCAAAACTATTACCTGATTATTAATTGGTTAGCATTTGAATAGAGGAGTAAGAAAACTAAAATCTCTAGGTTTACAGAAGTACATTGAGAATACTCGTTTCATACAATTTTCAAATAACAAAATATTCTAACAGTGCAATTAGCAGACCATGACAATTTGATCATGTTCACTTACTAAAACTTCACCTTAATGCTGAATCTTGTAAAAAAAAGCATATACATTAAGAAATATGCATAAAAAATCAAATGAAAAGCAGAGCTTGCTTGTTACAATTTCCAAAGTGCCTTGCTTCATGTCAGCACCAGTTGCCAAACCCATTTTCGCGAAATAGCCTGATAATTTATTGGCACTTAATTATGAAAGAGAATAATACGACTAAATTCTTGCTAAGCAGTTTACAAAATTTGAAAAGAAAGAAACACAGCAGAAAATTGATTTCAATTTCATAATTCAGTACAATACATATTCATACAGTGTTGCAATTAAGCCCAAGTACCGTCAATTATGCAGTTAAGAAGTCTGAAGTGCCAATTACTACCAAGATAGACACTAAACTAAGTAATTGTGTCTCAATTAACACTCACGTCAAATCTAGAAGAATAACCAAAAAACAAAAATAGGTAATCAATCTTCCCTAGAGATAATTCAAAATCCCTCTAAAAACACAATTATTTCATTATTAGAATACTTCGATCCCCTATAGACAACTAATTTCATAATTTCACTCGCATTTTACAAACCGCCATTAAACCCTTCAACAATTTCCTAACTGTATTCACATTGCATAATTGAGGTTCCCAATCGCCACCAAATCATTCGCTTCAAAAGTTCTACAATAAAATTAAATGCTGAATTTTAACATTATATGTCGCAAGATTAGGGTTTATTGCTTTTAAGCGTCATAAAATTCCACAAAGCATCAGCAGAAACACGCTGTCATTGTTGAGAGAGAGAGAGAGAGGAGAGAGAGAGAGAGAGAGAGAGAGTTTGAGAAGAATAGAAGGAAGAAGAGTAATTATATTTTTATTGATTAAGAGATTACACAAGACCATATTTATAATACAATTGAGTTAATCTAAGTCACTAGTTAACTAGCCGTTAGGTCTATTCTAACCATTCATTTAGTGAACTAATCATAACCATACATTGAGTGATCACTCTTAATTATCTTGCTAATACTCTTTCAATATCCTAATACTCTATCACCCCCCCCTCAAGCGAAATTGGTTCTCGAACGGTGAGTGCGCGACGTAGTAGTTGAAAACGTGGAGTAGATAATCACTTCGTAAGAACATCCGTGATCTGATCCTTGGTGCTGATGAATTGGACAAGTAGCTGCTTTGAAGTTGTGAGCTCGCAAACAAAATGAAAATCGATGCTGATATGTTTAGTGAGGGAATGAAACACCGGGTTTTGAGTAAGGTAAGTAGCACCAATGTTGTCGCACCATAGGACAGGGGGTCGTGTTGGAGCAATGTGAAGTTCGAAGAGAAGGGATTGGAGCCACACGATTTCTTGGTAGCCATGGCAAGGCTACGATACTCAGCCTTGGTACTAGAGCGAGAGACAGTCCCTTGTTTCTTGGAACTCCACGAGACTAGATTTAGGCCAAGGAAGACACAGTAGCCTGTGGTGGATCGCCAGCCATCGGGGCAACCTGCCCAATCAGCATCAGAGAAGGCCTGAAAAAAGAGAGATGTCGCGGGGCATAGTTGGAGCCCTAGAGTGATCGTTCCTCTGAGATAGCGAAGAATGCGCTTAACCGCGGTCCAATGTGTGGTTGTTGGGGAGTGCATGAACTGAGAGACCTTGTTTATGGCGAACGAGATCTCAGGGCGTGTGATGGTGGCATATTGAAGGGATCCAATAGCACTTCAATAGAGCATATGATTGTCCATGGGTTCGCCATCGAATTTGGAGAGTTGTTCTCCTGCAAGAATAGGTGAGGGACAGGGTTTGGCGCCATCCATTTTTGCCTTTTGGAGGAGGTTGAGGATGTATTGAGGTTGGGAAAGATGAATGTCCTCGGGAGAAGTGTGAGTCTCAATGCCAAGGAAGTAGAAAAGTAGGCCAAGGTCTTTGAGCGAGAATTGGGAATGAAGATCATCGACGAGAGTTTGGATGATCGAGGTGTTATTCCCAGTGATAAGGATATCGTCACCGTATACGAGAATGAAGGTCAGGTCATTATCCTTCTTGCGAATGAAGAGAGAGGGGTCAGAAATGGAGCTTGTGAAGCCAAAACTAGATATAGTAGTTTTGAGTTTGTGAAACCAGGCGCGAGGAGCTTGTTTGAGACCGTACAATGCTTTGTGAAGTTGGCACACATAATGGGGCCTAGTAGGGTCTGAGAAGCCTGTTGGTTGTTGCATAAAAACCATTTCTTCGAGTTCGCCATTGAGAAATGCATTATTTACGTCGAGTTGCCGAATAGTTCACGAATGAGAGAGAACAATGGTAAGAAGAACACGAATTGTGGTGGATATAACAACTGGGCTGAATGTTTCAGTACAGTCTATACATTCTTCTTGGTGATATCCTTTGGCAACAAGTCAAACTTTGTAGCGTTGGATAGAGCCATCGGAGTTTTTCTTGATTTTAAAGACCCATTTACACCCGACAAGATTTTGCTTGGAGTTTGGTGGTACTAAGGTCCAGGTCTTGTTTTGAAGAAGAGCATTAAATTCTTCTTCCATTGCAGTTCGCCATTTGGGGTGTTTGTGCGCGTTAGTGAAGCAAGTAGGCTCAATTTCATCAAGAAACAGAGATGTAGAGATGGGATGTTTGGTGGAGGTGTAGGCGATAAAGTCGGTGTGTTTCTTGGCTTGGCGAGTGTTATCACGTGTTCGAGTAACCATGGTATGAGTTGACGGTTGTGTTTCGAGAAGGGAGGGTGTGGAAGAGAGTGGTGGGTCATTGCTGGAAGATGGTACTATGATGGGAGGAGTGGTTTCAAGAAGAGAGTGAGAGTAGTATATTGAGATGTATGTGGGTTAGAGGGCGACGAGTTTGTCGAGAGATGTTGGAAAGGAAAATGGTTTTCATCAAACACGACATGTCGACTAATGTATAGTCGGTTTGTGGGAAGATGAAGACGTTTGTAGCCTTTGTGAGAAGGAGAGTAACCGAGAAAAACACATGGCATTGAGCGGAGTTCAAGCTTGTGTGAATTGTATGGTCTTGTATAGAGAAAGCGTCAACAGCCAAGAATTCGAAAGAGGGAATAATCAGGTTCTTTGTGAAAAAGAATCTGGTATGGACAGGATCGTGGAGAGTTTGTGTTTGGAAGGTTGTTGATGAGGTGGACGATACTATAGAAGATATCATCCCAAAAGGTTTGTGGAATGGAAGCGAAAGTCATGGTGGAGAGGGACAGGTCCACAATGTGACGGTATTTTCGTTTAGCCCGTCCATTCTGCTCCGGTATATGTGGGCAGGAGGTGATGTATGTGATGGAAGGAAACATGCGACGAATTGTTGTTACATGAACTTATTCTCTCCATTTGGGGAACAACACAAACTGTACATAAATCAAAGTTCTTTCTAGCAGGCCTCGATGAAGAAACTATGGATTTGATTTCAGTACAGTTTTTGTTTTCTTCAAGCTGGTCTGTATCGATTTATTCCATATGTCAGTCAGAATATTAGTTAGCCCAGTTCTAACGGTGAAATAAATCTATTCAATTTTTTTTTCCCAAAATATTTACGAACCGTGCTCTATTCTCTATTGAATATTTGTTGTACGAAATATTTACAAAGCCTCTATTCTCTGTTTACACAAAAATATTTTTGTCCAAGCCCGTTCAGTAAATATTTACTGACTTTCACAACAAGAAACCGGAAAAATCTATCCTAGAAAAGAACCTAAAAAAACCTATAAAAATTGGATCTCCCCCATAAAGAAATCCCAAAAAAAACGGAAATAAAAATGGGACCAAATACTAAGTAAATCTTTCTAATCTTTTCCACCGGTTCTCCTTTCCGTTTTGATCTAAGCCCTCATATTTTCCTCTTTTTCGCCAGTTCCTCTTTCTGTTTTAATCTAAGCCTTCCTCTTTCCTCTCTTTCGCCAGTTCTTCTTTCCTTTTGACTTAAGCTCTCCTCTTTACTCTTTTCCGCCAGGTCCCTTAAGCCCTCCTCTTTCGTCTTTTCCGTCAGTTCCTCTTTCCGTTTTGATCTAAGCGCTCCTCTTTCCTCTTTTCTGCCAATCCTCTTTCCTTTTGACATAACCCTCCTCTTTCCTCTTTTCCGCCAATTCATCTTTCTGTTTTGATCTAAACCCTCCTCTTTCCTCTTTTCCGTCAGTTCCTCTTTCCTTTTGACCTAACCCCTCCTCTTTCCTCTTTTCCGTCAGTTCCTCATTCCGTTTTTATCTAAGCCCTCATCTTTCCTCTTTTCTACCGGTCCTCTTTCCTTTTCTTTTGAGCCCTCCTCTTTCCTCTTTTCCGCTAGTTCGTCTTTCTTTTGACCGAAATCCTCATCTTTCCCCTTTTCCGCCGGTTCCTCTTTCCTTTGGATCTAAGCCCTTCTCTTTCCTCTTTTTCGCAAGTCCCTCTTTCCGTTTTGATCTAATCCCTCCTCTTTCCTCTTCTCCCCTAGTTCCTCTTTCCTTTTGACCTAAGCCCTCATCTTTCCTCATTTACGCCAGTTCCTCTTTCCTTTTTGATCTAAGCCCTCCTCTTTTCTCTTTTCCGCCAGTTCCTCTTTTCTTTTGACCTAACCCCTCCTCTTTCCTCATTTCCGCCAGTTTCTCTTTCCCTTTTGATCTAAGCCCTCCTCTTTCTAAGCCCACTTCTTTCCTCTTTTCCGTCAGTTCCTCTTTCTGTTTTGATCTAAGCCCTCCTCTTTCGTCTTTTCCACCAGGTCCTCTTTCCGTTTTGATCTAAGTCCTCCTCTTTCCTTTTTTCCGCCAGTTCCTTTTTTCATTTTGATCTAAGACCTCCTCTTTTCTCTTTTCCGCCAGTTCTTATTTTCTTTTGACCTAACCCCTCCTCTTTCTTCTTTTCCGCTCCCATTATGACCGGATTTATGACTGCTCTTGTCTCTAAGTTAGTAATTATTATTATTTTTTTTATTTTTATTTATTTTTGAGAAAATTTGGAGAGGGTTTATACTCCCCATTCCAAATTTAAAGCAACATTAAATAATGAGGAAAGTCCTAAATTTTTTTTTATCTATATGTTATCATTTGGAACATTTTTTCCAATTTAGTCGTCCTTTCTCTCTTTTCGCCAAACCAGCGAATTGGTGTTTTTTCTATCTCTTTCTTTTTCCTCTCATTTACCCATAAATTATTACTTAGTTGTGCAAATTGATCTCTGTTTGCTACACTATACAAGTAAATCTAATCTAGATCAACCTATATATCACACAATTTAACATCAGAAAAAAAGAAATAAAATGAAAGCCCAAAAAATGATTGTTTTTTCTTCCAACCTCCCATTCCAATGATTTGTGTTCACACTTTTTTTCGGAGAATCAGAATTGAACAATCTTTGCAAGAGAGGCGGAATAATATGGACGTTGTACCTCACATAAGAGGCCTATTAGCCAGAGAGGATATAGAGGTTTGATTTTATTTATATATCTTTTATATCAATGTACTTTCTATTTGGTTACCATTAAATCTGTTTTATATTCTCTACTCGTTAACTCAAGGGCAGAGAGGTGGGTTGCAAAATTTTGTGGACAATGAATAGTATCGGTCTCTAATCCTTTCTCATTCTAGAGAGGTAAGTTGTGTATTTGTATTTAGATTGTTTTGCCCTAATCTATTCCTTCAATACCAATTATTTTGGCATTTTTTTCTCAGAATGAATTGCTCAGATCAGATTTTGTTGTAGTGCAAGATCTTCTGGAAGATCAGTTGTCAACTCTTTCCTCATTATTATTCTTTGCTTCCATAGTCCTTGATAAAGAAACTATGGGTTTGTTACATGAACTTCTTCTCTCCATTTTGGGAACAACACAAACTATAAAGAAATGAAAGTTCTTTCTAGGAGGACTCGATGAAGAAACTATGGATTTGATTTCAGTACAGTTTGTGTTTTCTCCAAAGTTATTCAAGCTGGTCTGTATCGATTTATTCCATATGAGGTAAGCTGTTTTCATCTAAGCCCTCCTCTTTCTTCTTTTCCACCAAGTCCTCTTTCCGTTTTGATCTAAGTCCTCCTCTTTCCTTTTTTCCGCCAGTTCCTCTTTCCATTTTGACCTAAGACCTACTCTTTTCTCTTTTCGGCCAGTTCCTATTTTCTTTTGACCTAACCTCTCCTCTTGTCTCTAAGTTAGTAATTATTATTATTTGTTTTATTTTTATTTATTTTTTTGACAAAATTTGGAGAGGGTTTATACACCCCATTCCGAATTTAAAGTAGCATTAAATAATAAGGAAAGCCCTATATTTTTTTATCTATATGTTATGATTCGGAATATTTTTTCCAATTTAGTCGTCCTTTCTCTTTTTTCGCCAAACCAGCGAATTGGAGATTTTTGTATCTCTTTTTTTTCCTCTCATTTACCCACAAATTATTACTTAGTTGTGCAAATTGATCTCGGTTTGGTACACTATACAAGTAAATCAAATCTAAATCAACCTATATATCTTACAATTGAACATCAGAAAAAAAGAAATAAAATGAAAGCCCAAAAAATGATTGTTTTTTCTTCCAACCTCTCATTCCAATGATTTGTGTTCACACTTTTTTTCGGAATATCAGAATTGAACAATCTTTGCAAGAGAGGCGGAATAATATGGACGTTGTACCTCACATAAGAGGTCTATTAGCCAGAGAGGATATAGAGGTTCGATTTTATCTATATATATTTTATATCAGTGTACTTTCTATTTGGTTGGCATTAAATCCGTTTTATATTCTCTACCAGTTAACTCAAGGTCAGAGAGGTGGGTTGTAAAATTTTATGGACAATGAACAATATCGGTCTCTAATCCTTTCTCATTCTAGAGAGGTAAGTTGTGTACTTATTTTTATATTGTTTTGCCCTAATCTATTTCTTCAATACCAATTAATTTTGCCATTTTTTTCTCAGAATGAATTGCTCAGATCAGATTTTGTTGTAGTACAAGATCTTATGGAAGATCAGTTGTCAATTCTTTCCTCATTATTATTCTTTGATTCCTTAGTCCTTGATAAAGAAACTATGGATTTGTTACATGAACTTATTCTGTCCATTTTGGGAACAACACAAACTGTACAGAAATCAAAGTTCTTTCTAGCAGGCCTCGATGAAGAAACTATGAATTTGATTTCAGTACAGTTTTTGTTTTCTTCAAGCTGGTCTGTATCGATTTATTCCATATGTCAGTCAGAATATTAGTTAGCCAATTCTAACGGTGAAATAAATCTATTCAATTTTTTTTTTCCAAAATATTTACGAACCGTGCTCTATTCTCTATTGAATATTTGTTGTACGAAATATTTACAAAGCCTCTATTCTCTGTTTACACAAAAATATTTTTGTCCGAGCCCGTTCGGTAAATATTTACTGACTTTCACAACAAGAAACCGGAGAAATCTATCCTAGAAAAGAACCTAAAAAAACCTATAAAAATTGGATCTCGCCCATAAAGAAAGCCCTAAAAAATCGAAAATAAAAATGGGCCCAAATACTAAGTAAATATTTCTTCTCTTTTCCGCCGGTTCCACTTTCCGTTTTGATCTAAACCCTCCTATTTTACTCTTTTTCGCCAGTTCCTCTTTCTGTTTTGATCTAAGCCTTCCTCTTTCGTCTCTTCCGTCAGTTCCTCTTTCCTTTTGAATTAAGCCCTCCTCTTTAGTCTTTTCCGCCAGGTCCTCTTTCCTTTTGATCTAAGCCCTCATCTTTCCTCTTTTCCGTCAGTTCCTCTTTCCGTTTTGATCTAAGCCCTCCTCTTTCCTCTTTTCAGTCAGTCATCTTTCCTTTTGACCTAACCCTCCTCTTTTCTCTTTTCCGCCAGTTACTCTTTCTGTTTTGATCTAAGCCCTCCTCTTTCCTCTTTTTCGTCAGTTCCTCTTTCCTTTTGACCTAACCCCTCCTCTTTCCTCTTTTCCGCCAGTTCCTCTTTTCATTTTGATCTAAGCCCTCCTCTTTCCTCTTTTCCTCCAGTTCCTCTTTTCTTTTGATCTAAGCCCTCCTCTTTCCTATTTTCCACCAGTTCCTCTTTCCGTTTTGATCTAAGCCCTCCTCTTTCCTCTTTCCTCTTTTCCGCCAGTTCCTTTTTCTTTTGACCTAAGCCCTCCTCTCTCCTCTTTTCCACCAGTTCCTCTTTTCTTTTGACCTAAGCCCTCCTCTTTCCTCTTTTCCGCCAGTTCCTTTTTTCTTTTGACCTAAGCCCTCTTCTTTTTCGTCAGTTCCTCTTTCCGTTTTGATCTAGGCCCTCCTCTTTTGAGGCCCTCCTCTTTCCTCTTTTCCGCCAGGTCCTCTTTCTATTTTGATCTAAGCCCTCCTCTTTCGTCTTTTCCACCAGGTCCTCTTTCCATTTTGATCTAAGTCCTCATCTTTCCTTTTTTCCACCAGGTCCTCTTTCCATTTTGATCTAAGACCTACTCTTTTCTCTTTTCCGCCAGTTCCTCTTTTCTTTTGATCTAATCCCTCCTCTTTCTTCTTTTCCACTCCCATTATGACCGGATTTATGACTGCTCTTGTCTCTAAGTTAGTAATTATTATTATTTGTTTATTTTTTTATTTTATTTTTGAGAAAATTTGGAGAGGGTTGATACACCTCATTCCAAATTTAAAACAGCATTAAATAATGAGGAAAGCCCTATATTGTTTTATCTATATGTTATGATTTGGAATATTTTTTTCCAATTTAGTCGTCCTTTCTCTTTTTTCGCCAATCCAGCGAATTGGAGATTTTTGTATCTCTTTTTTGTCCTCTCATTTACCCACAAATTATTACTTAGTTGTGCAAATTGATCTCGGTTTGCTATACTATACAAGTAAATCTAATCTAAATCAACCTATATATCTTACAATTTAACATCAGAAAAAAAACAAATAAAATGAAAGCCCAAAAAATGATTGTTTTTTTTTTCCAACCTCTCATTCCAATGATTTGTGTTCACATTTTTTTTCAGAGAATCAGAATTGAACAATCTTTGCAAGAAAGGCGGAATAATATGGACGTTGTACCTCACATAAGAGGTCTATTGGCCAGAGAGGATATAGAGGTTTGATTTTATCTATATATCTTTTATATCAATGTACTTTCTATTTGGTTGGCATTAAATTTGTTTTTTATATTTTCTACCAGTTAACTCAAGGTCAGAGAGGTGGGTTGCAAAATTTGGTGGACAATGAACAATATCGGTCTCTAATCCTTTCTCATTCTAGAGAGGTAAGTTGTGTATTTGTTTCTTGATTGTTTTGCCCTAATCTATTTCTTCAATACCAATTAATTTTTTCTTTTTTTTCTCAGAATGAATTGCTCAGATCAGATTTTGTTGTAGCACAAGATATTCTGGAAGATCAATTGTCAACATTTGAAAAATCTGAGTTGGAGAATTTCAGAATCGGCTATCCAGCTTTTCGATATCGCATTTGTACGGCACTATTTGAGGTATGCCTTGTTTTTCTGTTTTGGGTTTGAAATTTTAGGATAGAGCTGGTGCTAATTTTAAGTTTTGAATTTGAGGTATATTTTTCTATTTTTTTGTTGTTTTTTCAGGATATAACTAAAGATGTTGTCGATTTGTATGCGACTTTGAAATTATTATCATATGAAGATCATAGTCCTCGGTCTATTTATATGGTAAAATTTTTGTTTTTAAAGTTGTGATTTGTTTTTAAATCTGTCTTTAGAAATTTTCTGACAATTTGGATAATTTTTATTCTTTTAGCAATTTTGCTCCACCTTTGCGTACCTATTCGCTGGCATGCCGTACTTTCCACCTCCAAGTCACTAGATCTGGAGCCATCATACCTTTGTCTTCCCCCCCTTCACCACAAGTGTCAAACTCAATAAACTCAAGCTTTAACTCAAAACTCAAGTTCTTATCTCACTCAATGTCTTTTCTGTAGATACCTAGTGTTGTGTCAGATATTATTCATTTGTAGATACCTAGTGTTGTGTTTATTATTCATTCTTCTTCTGATGATGATGATTTGTTGGAGGTAAAATCCGTTTGTCTTATATTCTCAATATCTTTGTTGTGAATTTTAATTTTCATTTTTTATGATGAGAATGATGAAGGCATCCCCATCATGCAAGATAATCCGATATTAGATGATTTTGACTATCAGTCTGGCAGTTTATCCCTCCTTGCAAATACATGGTTGTGGGACCATGTTTCCCACTGGTATTATTATACCGACCGTATTACTCCTGAATCAACAAACCGATGAGTTGCAAAATTTTTATATTGTTGTCCATGGTCTATTTCTCTCCCCTTATATAGCTATTTATCACAAATCTGCCTTGTCTGTTCCAATGCCTTTCAAAACCGGTCCCTTCACTAGAACCACAATTCAGAGCTCAATGGGTGCGCTCATGACTGTGAAGCAATTTGGTGCACGACTTGTGAGCAGCCTATTATGAAGACTCCGACCTGCGATAGAGGAAACTACATCTTTGTATGGATTCTTCTCTCAATTATAGTTTATGGTTTTTCCTATTTTTATAATGATAAACAAAATTGATTTGCTTTTTTTTCATTTTAGGTTCACTACAAACTTGTCCTTCACTAATGTGTGAATTCGCGAGATTAGTCTGGGACAAAGTATTCAACCAATTGAACCTCCCCTTCCCATATTATACATGGCATAAAGTCAAACTTCTTTTCAAGTCAATAATGGTCACCATACAATGTATTAATATTCATTTGATTAATCACACAACTACCACAGCTCGTGCATTTTTAATATTTTTTGTTTCACAGAAAAGCTCTTGCATTCATAATTTGGCAAAAACATGCTTGCCACTTTTCCCTCATATTATTTTTTATAAACATAAAAAAACTTAGCCTGATATTGGCATTATTAAAATATTGGATTCATCGTTTCAAAATTCCTCCATGATTCGTCCTAATTATAATCAAGTATTCTAAATCCCTAATTAAAGATTAAAATATTGGATGCATTATTAAGATGTAATGCCAAAATTAGTTATGTACGAAATTACATAGATAAGAGGCCTATATTACGCGCCTAGCCCCCCTACAATAATTTAGTAGATTTATTATTTCGTTAGAAATAAACACTTCATATGTTTTAAAATTTGTTAATATTTATTTGGGTGGACTAAGTTGTCTTGGAGAGTTACAAACTTGCTTTGATACGATGACGATACGGCAAAAATGGAACTTCATTATAATAATCTATTAAAGTAACCCAAACTTAATGAACTTAACATTTTATAGTACACTATGTCACTGATAATTTGAACTCGAAAAACACCAGAAGTTCATATAGTTGATTTAACAAAAATAACATGTCACATCGATAATTAATCAATTTAAAAAATCATGAACTTTTTACAGGTAAGGGGAAGGATTCTAGACAAATTCGCCGACCTAGTCGCAATTGATGCGGGAAAGCTCTTCGAGTTCGGCAAAGCGGTTGACATTCCAGGCGGGGCCCGCATGCTGCGTTACTACGCATCAGCAGAAAATCCATGGCGAAACCCTAAAATGAGCGGTGAGTACCAAGGCTACACTTTAAAGGAGCCCATTGGTGTTGTGGGGATTATTATCCCTTGGAATTTTTCTAGCATTATGATCCTCTTGAAAGTGGGACCTGCTCTCGTGGCGGGGTGCCTGCCGTTGTTAAACCGGCCGAGCAGACTCCGCTTTCCGCTTTGTTTTACGCTCATTTAGTTAAGGAGGTGATTATGAATAATTAACATGTTATTTTGTTATTTGTTTATTTTGTGACGATTTTTCGCTTTGATTTTAAGTTGAGTTACTGATTAAAATTGCAGGCTGGTATTCTAGATGGAGTGCTTAATGTCGCACATTAAATCTAAATGGTTGACTTAATATTTTTATAGATAATTTTTACTGGTTCGCCTGAGGTATTGACGTTATGGCGTCAGCTGCAAAAAGTAATTTAAAAAGGGTCTCACAAGAATTAGGAGGAAAGTCGCATTTTATTGTATTTGATGATGCTGATGTGGACATGGCAGTCAGTCTCGCGAGTACCGCCATTTTTTTCAGCAAGGTGCATTTTGATTTTATGGCCAATATACACATCAAAATAATAAATGTGAATATGAGGATAATGAAAATGATTGTTTGAATAATGTTAATAACACAGGGAGAAATTTGCGTGGCGGGATCACGTGTATATGTTCAAGATTATACCATAAGTTTGTTGAGAAGATAGTTCATGTTGCAAAAGGTTGGGTTCTTTTTTTTTTTTAAAGGAAAAGGTGGGTTGTTAGAGACCCTTTAAATCCCAAGACCAACATGTACCCACAAGAACGAAAAATTCTTAATAATTTACCTCTTATTTTTTCCCTCTTAATTAAGGTGGATAAGGTGCAATTTGAAAGAGTGCTTAAATACATATATATTTTTTATTTTCTCATCAATGAATTACGTATATAATATTTCTAATAATAGTTTTAGAATGCCTATATATTATTTTATAAGTCTATATAATTTTTTACAATGTTTATATATTGTGTTTTATAAAATCTCTACACTGTTTTTATAAATTCATGCTTGATTTTTCCATTTCTACAGGAGGATATGCAAATTGCACAAGATGAGATCTTTGGCCCAGTCATATCCCTAATGAAATTAAAGTAACAAAAACATTCACAAATTTCATTTTGCTATAAAAGAAACATTACAGTTTACCCCTCTTAAACTTTTCCAATTCTCAAATACAGAACAATTGAGGCGGGTATTGAAAGAGCAAACTGCACGAAATACGGTCTAGCGGCCGGAATTGTGACTAAGAACTTAAACACCGCGAATCGAGTTTCTAGGTTGGTTCGAGCCGGTACGGTTAGGATCAACTGTTACTTCGCATTTTATGCTGATGCGTCATTTGGCGGTTATAAAATGAGCAGATTTGGAAGGGATCAAGGCATGAATGCACTTGAGAAATATCTACCAAGTTAAATCTGTTTTCACCCCTTTCTATAATTCTCCTTGGCTGTGAGTTGATTATACTTTAGGCTTTTGATTTGATGTTTGTTGTTGTATTGTGTGATTGAATAATTTGGTTGGGGATGTATATTTGGTTCGACCTATGTATAATTCTGAGAACTTAATGAACTTCATGTATTATTCTTGTGAAAATAAAATTAGCATGGTTGAATATGGATTTGAGTTTTAACTCTTGATAGGTTTATTAACTTGCAAAACATTCAATTTAAGCCGTGCTATGTCTGCAACTTCAAAAATGTTAATTAGCCATCCCCTGTATTAAAAAAACAAACCACTCATAAATCACAAAATGAAACTCACAAAAAACGCATATAAATCCAACATGAAACAACTTCACCATTAACGCACCGCCATAAAACCCCCCTCAAGCTCTCAATATCAACTAAAAAAAACCCAAAAAATCAAAAGAAAAAAAAGCAATGGACAAGAAACCCAAGCTTCAAAGATCCATCAAGTATTTAGTGAAAAAGCTCAAAGAATTCCGCACTCTAAACATAAAATCACTCGTTAAACCCCTAGCGCCAGCTGGCTCTCATCAGCCTGCAAGTACCTTAAAACCCCTTCTGTCAACGAGCGAGACCCAGACACCAACCACACAAACAACCACACTGCAACTCTATCAGACATATACAGATTTCTGTTCAAAAACTTCCGCTCTCTTTACATCACAGACTCTTCAGAAACCCTAAAAAGACAGACAACTAGACATGCCGATCAATCCGCCACCTCAGCCTCACCAGTGACCTCATCATCCGCATCAGATGACATCAGCGAAAGCGAAAGCAAGCAATCGTAACCTTCTCAATGGATCCATATGAGGATATAAGAAGGTCAATGAAAGGGATTGTGGATGCGCACCCCGTAGCGACATCTCAGCCATTGGAGGGACTTCATGGAAGAACTATTGTTCTGTTACTTATAATTAAATGATAGGAGCATGCACAAGCATGTTTTAAAAGCGTTCAGCGATCTGACGGCCAAGACTCGTCAGAGTAAAAACCACATCTCCAAATTTTGAACAACACTACACAAAAATCACCAAAAAAAAAAAAAAAAAAAAAAAGAAAATATCAGTCGTATTTTATTCATACATTAAATTAACAAATAAAAAAAATAAAGAATTTTAGAAAGTAAATATATACTTTAACGTGAGGCCTCAACCAATATGACATTTGTTCTTGCCGGTCCTGCTGTGCAAACCTGAAATAAATATTAGTAACTTATAATATTTTTTATATTTATCATTTACGTATTAATATACCTTTCCTCGCAAAAAATAATGGCGCCATAGTCATGTCTATGTCTAATTACTCTACCAACAGCCTGATTAACAGCTCGTGCTGCTTGTTGAACGTACCATTCTTCTCCAGTAAAACCCTAATTAAATAATAAAATTCAGTAAAAAGATAAAAATAAAAATATAATGATGATGATAATATAACAATATGATTATTTTATTAATTTACCTAAAGTGTTGCCGAGTTCTTGTTTGCACTGGACAGAGTAGAGTCCTGAAGGAGGGACCGGTTGGCAAAACGCCAACCCAGATCCGGTCTGAGTCTATCACGTGTGGGCTCTCCAGCCTTATTGGAAACTCCCTGCTTTTATAATTAATTAAATTTTATTTATTTATTTATTTGTTTATTTTGATGGCGATAAAAAGAGGAGAAATTTATTTTCTAGGAACACCCAATACTCTGCATATTTACAGAAAACCCTTCAGTTTTAGAACTCTCGTAAAAGCCCCTAGCTTCAACTTTCTATTAAGAAAAAACTTATTTTGGAATAAAATACAAATAATAAGTAAACAATAGACGACTAATTAAATGTGTTGTGTTACGTAAAATGTGTTCACACACAACCTATCTATTAATTCAAAATAATCTAAGGGGTTTATTCAAAACAGAAAGTTAAAGTTAGGGAAGTCTTTGAAAACAAAGTGAAAAATTGGACTTGTTTAATATTCTACAAGTTAGGGGGTTTTGTAGAAATAGTTGTCAAAAAAAGGGCTTACAAGTTGAGTTCAAGAGCAAAGGAATCAGGAGGGGATAAAGTGCCAGGCGTCAAAATTATGGAACGGACCCCCAACTTTCCAAATTCTCGCATTGCAAAACCTGGATTGAAGCACCACCAGCTTAAAGTCCTTGAATTCTTTCCTGTATTAAAAAAAACAAAGAATAAAATAAATAAATGAATAAACAAATACAAGGACAAGTATTGAATGAATATAAATAGGGTGGTTAAGCAAATGCTTACCATTGAAATCTGTAAAATTTGAGGATTCCTGTACGTGGAACTGGAAGCAGAAAAAGAAAAGAAAAGAATATTATTATTTTTAAAGGAAACTAGTGAAAAATATGTGAATTTTTCAAATTTGGCTTGAGAAAACTTACTTTGTAGAAGGAAGAATGGGATTTACCACCGTCTTTATAAATAATATTTAATACATCTCTTATAGTTTCTAATCTACATACTGTTCCTTTTGTCTTTTTATTACACTTCACACCATTATTACCTAAAATTATAAATTTCAAAAATATAAAACAAAACACAAAATAATATTAAAAATTACTAATTGAAAAATGTATTTATGTACCATCTTCAAGGAGTTGAGCAGCATTATCAATCGTATCCATGAGCATATTAGCAGTTTCATAAGTAATATTCTTATCAGACATAAATCCATAAACATAATTTCCAGGTTTTGTAAACCCTAATTCCTTCGAATTAATCACAACCTCTCCAATCTTCTTCTCAAGCTTCATTAAAAGACCTTCAAATCCAAAAAAATCAATTAAGAAAAGCTCTTTTAGCATTATAACCCCACAAAACTATCTAAATTACAAAGAAGTCCCTGAAAGTTCATACCTCTGAGAATAACATAATTATCCGGATCAAACTGCTTATCGTACGATTTTTCAATGGCTCTTTTCTTAACACAAAGATCTATACATTGTTTCGCCTCAGAAATATAAGAAGTTAAATAATTAGACGGCAAGTCAAACGAAGCCGCATCAGCACAAATACCCTCCTGCACAAATTCAACAAAAAATGATAAAAATAAATAATAAAAAATAATATTTATTAAATTATATTATTACCAAGTTGTGGGCTTCATCAAAAGTAAGGACGGTTTTGCTTCAAGGAATCGTCTATTTCCTGGATCGATTAAATAATTATACAGCGCGAATAATACATCTGCATCTTTATGCAGCTCTCTTGATACATAATATGGACGCCTAAATAACAAAAAAAATATTTGATTATAAATATATAAGGTCTTGAATACAAAACAAAAGTAATATATTCATGAGAAAACAATTAACATACGGGCCCTTGGTTCTTCCAATATTAACTAAGTCCTCTATATCAAACGGCCCAGTGCCAACAGGATTCGGCCTCTTCATAAAATCTGAAAAAAAGAAAAAAGAAAAAAGAGAAATAGATTATCCAAATTTTATTAATAGATTGCGATTTTAATAAATTCACGGGGGTGAGTGAAAAAGTACCGGAAACTTTAATCTGATGTGTGCATTTGTGTTTTTTCGCAGAGGAACTGACGCGTTGTTTTGAGCTCTGCCCCATGAATGCACATTTGCTCTCTTGATCCTAATACCGCCATTCTTGGCCTGACAAAATATATAAATTTATTCATTTTTTGGTGTAATGATAATATGCCATTTTTTGGTAAATTTTGCTCACATCATAGTAAAGCACACGATTTCTTATTCTAATTTTACGTAATTGTTTGTTAAAACCAACCTGTATTTGCTGGCTTCGAGCTCTCTGATGACTTGTTTGAGCTGGCTGTGAGTGCGAGACGTGTAGATGTAGATTATAACCGGGAAACCCGATCTTTGACTTTCAGAGTAGACTGAGGCGAGTTCTGAGTAACTGAGTGTAATTGCTGTGCTGAGCAGTGAACCATCCTTCTTCCTCAGTCAGGCAAATTAGGGTTCATCGCCGAAGCTTTTTCGCCACGCGAGCGTAGCCCAGAGTAAACAGAGGCTTTTTCCCGTCCCTGTTGGGCTCTCAAGCAACCATTTCGGCCCTGTTGGTAGAAAAATCGAAGGTGAGATTGAGGAAAATATTGAAGGGAAGGGAATGATTTGGGGATTTAAGTTCACCTCTGGGAGATATTGAATGACTTTTTTCCATGTGGATGATTGATTTGACAGTCGTAAGCTTCCGAGGGGAAATTGTCACAAACAGAAAAATATAGAGAGAAATTCGAGATATTCGGTAAGAAATCTACAGAAACCGATAAATTCGTGATAAAAGGGATAAAATCGAATAAAATAGAAAGTTTCCGTAGAATCGTAATACTCGAGCGAAATCGAGATAATATTCGTAATATTTCGTTTACAATGGTTTTCTCAACGTAACATAATCAAAAATAAAAAAGAGAAAAGTTCACTTTTGTCTTCTGAACTTTTCAAAATTGTTCAACTTGTTCCCTCAACTTTTTTTTCAACTTGTTCCCTCAACTTTTTTTTACACACTTTTGTCTTCTAAACTCTTCTAAATGTTCAACTTACCCCCTCCATCCAGTTAAATGCCTAGTCAGCAGTTACCTGATTGCGTGGCATGCTGACGTGACAAATATATTGATTTTTTATTCCACGTCAGCAGCAGCCTCTTCCCTTTCTTCTCTTCGCTCCTGACTCTTCTCCTTCGCTCTCTTCTCCTTCGCTCCTTCGCTTTCCTCTGTCTCTGTCTCTCCTTCGCTCCTCTTCTCTGTCTCTTCGCGCCCCACTCGACGCCGCACGCCCACGCCCACGTCGCCGCCAGCCCTCAACTGGAACTGACACTGGCGAATCTTGTTCGGAAAATTACCTTTCGTATCGGTTTTAAAAAATAACCGATATAAAACACACATAATCAGCAACGGTTCCTTCAAACAACCGTTACAGAATAAACACTTTTCGTATCGGTTTTCAAAAAATAACTGATACAAAATAGTAACGGTTCCTTCTAAAGAACCGTTACAGAATAAATACTTTTCGTATCGGTTTTCAAAAAATAACCGATACAAAATAGTAACGGTTCCTTCTAAAGAACCGTTACAGAATAAACACTTTTCGTATCGATTTTCAAAAAATAACCGATACAAAATAGTAACGGTTCCTTCTAAAGAACCGTTACAGATTTACAATCGGTTCTTCCCAAATAGTTGCTTCATCGTCCCTTCACTTCGCACGACCTCTCTGTCTCGTCTCCTCTCTCCGCGCGACGCCAGACCCGCCGACGACGCCAGCCCACGCCCACGCCCACGCCCACGCCGCCACGCCGTCAGCCACCTCTTCTCCTCCTCTTCCCTCTCCACTCGAAACCCTAAATTTCCGAAAATTCAAAATCGGTCCGAATTTGCTCCATTAATTGGTACATTTTCCTCTCATGTCTATTTATTTTGTTTCTACAATTCTAATTTCAATAAATTAGTGCTATTTTTTTCCTAAATTGCTCATAGTAAATTGGCTAATTTGAGTAATTTATTTAATTAACGGGTAATTTTTTTTATTAATTAGGGAGCAACCTCTAATTATCTGCACCTTAAAGATGTACACGGATTGCTATTTTAGGATTTTTTATAATGGTTCATTTGTATTGACTGACTAATTAGGATCTTGATTCGAATTTGAACACAATTCTCACCGTAGTTCTCTAATCCTTTCGCATGCTGATTCGAATTAGATTAGCAAGGGCATAAAGAAAAGAAAAAAGAAAAAGTAGTGAACATCTCAACTTGGAAAGTTATAACAAAGCACATCAACAAAAAAAGCGACCCATAGTACTAACAAAGCATATCCACAAAAAAGCAAAAGAAACTACAAGATAACCAAACCGATGCACATTGTTCCAGTTCCAAGCGACCCGAATGACTAAAAAAAAGAAGACTTATTATCTCGTTCTGCGACAGCACCCTCCTGGATAGTCAGCTTCTTATGTGCCTCAATCTCCTCCGAACGCACATATAACTCACGCCCCGGATGTATCACCGGCAGCCGCTCGGCTTGCTCGACTTCTCCTAGGAATTTCTTGAAGTTCGGCTGGCCGACGAGATTCCTTAAGTATTGTTCCACGTGCGGGAATTTGGAGGTGAAGGATTTCGCCATGACGTGGGTGAAACCGAAGTGAAGATCGCACGTCATTACAATGTCGGCGAGGGTTATACTGCCACCGACTAAATACTTGTTTTTTCGGGCGAGACGAGTGTTTAGAGCGCGCAGGGCATTCCGCATATAGCCAATGAGAACGCACTCAGCCTAAAATAAAACAAAAATTTATATTAATATTAAAACAATAATATTATTATTAATAACAACATTAAGACTTTGGTTAATTGAGCTAAAATCTGTTGGTTATTAATAATATTAATTGAAGTGAAGGAAAGGAAAGTACTAGATCATTGTAAGGATAAACACCGATCCTTGTGTAGACCCATCTTACAAGGATTTCATGGATTTCCCTGGTGGCATAGGTCATCCACTGCTCAATCTGGACCTGAAATTCAACCGAGTTTAATTAATATTATTTACATTTGTGAAGAAGAAAATCTATATATGAAATTATTTGAACTTATAAAAAGCTTACGAATTCGTAAACTGAGGAGCCACACAGAGTGTTGTTGTCACCCTTCAATTTAGCAACTGCATATCAAAACAAACATCATTTAAATATTAGATACCCAAATCGTAATTATAAGAAATAAATGTAAAATATGGTGCGTGTATTTCAAATAAGAGCTCAAAACGTACTGTATCTTGCCATTGCATTGCTCTCGGCTATCGGCCCGTCAGGAGTCTCCAACACAGGAACCTACACAAAGATGTACACATGAATTATTTCATTTCCAGCATAAAAAAAAATAAATTAACTAGATCATACATTTTTTATTTTATTTTCACCTTTCCAATGTGATTCCTATCGATGAGTACAGCGTTTTTGAGAAATAAATTGGTTTTGTCAGAAACCCCCATTTGGTATTCCTTCACATGCTCGACCTTCACGCCGCAATATTCAGCTGCAATTAGTGTTTTGTACGCATTTATGTTGTTCAGTTCTCCAGAGCGCACGTCACTGCTATGTCAGCTAGGGTTATACCGTCGCCGACTAAATAATTTTTTTTTGTGGCGAGATGGTTGTTTAGAGCACAGAGGGAGTTTCGCACACCGTCAGCGCAGATTATCTCACACTGAAATAAATAAAAAATGATAATAATTTTACAATTTTGATTAATTGAGCTCAAATGTGTTAACCATTAAAAATATTAATTGAAGTGAAGGAAAGGTACATGATGAGGGTCGCAAGGACCAAAACCCTTCCTTGGGTAGATCCATCTAATTAGGCCTTGATCGATTTCCGTGGCAGCAAACTCCATCCATTCCTCAACTTGGGCCTGAAATTCAACCGAGTTCAATATTTTTTACACTTCTCAAGAAGAAAACCTATGTGAAATTATTTGAATTTATAAGAAGCTTGCTTACGTATTCATAAACTGAGGAGCCCCACAGAGCGTTGTCACCCTTGAATTTAGCAACTGCATATCAAACCAATCATCTAAATTTTAAACCCAAATCATAATTATAATAAGAAATAATCGCGTGTGTCTTTCGGATAGAAAGTTCAGACATACTGTATCTAGCCATTGAGTAGCTCTCAACTACCCGGCCGTCAGGAGTCTCCAGCACGAAATGCTACAGAGAGAAATACACATAAATTAATTCATTTCGAGCACAAAAACAAATTAATTAATTAATTAATTAAATCAAACAATTTTCATTTTATTTTTTACCTTAACAACGGCACTCACATGCTCGACCTTCACGCCGCAATATTCAGCTGCAATTAGTGACATGTAGGCATTTCTGTTGTTCGGTTCTCCAGAGCGCAAAACCTGCATTTGAATGAACCACAAGCTCTTAATATGACAGTAAAACAGTTCTGGTTCAGTACAAGTACACCAAAATATATGAAAAACAATTGTTTTGTCAGCCCCCCAAAATCAAAATCCTAAAAACATATACAAAGCGAGATGACAACGAATTGTGTTACACAACAGCAAGAAGAGTACTGCACAAACCCTTGCACTAATTGACATCTGAATCCCCACGGCCTACGATAATATTTCAGCTCACAAGAAAAATAAGGATCAAACTCAGCTACTCAATTAACCCCACCCCAAACAAAAACAAAAACAATTAAACAGGAGCATTCCAACATCACATAAATATTCCCTGATAAAATAAGGTGCAGATTCAAGATCCACAACTGAGACTCTACACACATCACATATACAGAAGAAATTGAGTTTGAAATAACTCACCAGAGCCATTGGGATCGACAGGAAGTGATCGGACTCTTTCAGAAAGATGGAACTCCGGGATTCTAATCACCTGTTCTCAATTTTGGCGATTTTAGGGTTATTCACCTATTTTTCCGGTTGAGGAAGAAAAGGGGGAATTGGAGAGGAAGCAAGGTTTAGGTTTGGGGAGGATGAATACGTGTTTGTCTCTGTCTAGCTTTGTTTACTTACATAAATTACAGAAGTACAGGGGCTTAGCTGCATTATTGTTTAGAGTTTGAACCATGGATAGCTGGCGGGAGAAGGACTGGTTGGCTGCACATGGCGCAAGCACTTATTGAGTCTTTTCTTTATTAGTTGAGTCTTTTCTTTATGTGGTGTACGCATTTAATGCAAGAGTTAGTTTATGCATGTTATTTTTTTTATCAGATTTTTTTTGTTTTTTTTTTAGGAGTGTGGTTGCTATTTTTCCATATATAGACAAGTCCTGCCTGTAATGCTTCATGAATTGTTTTGCTTAAGATCCAAGTAATTAAATTTTATCTCTATTCTCTTTCGTTTTAGCCATTAACATCCACAAATTCCCTCAATTATCACAAATCAATCCTTGGTTTGTGACAATGTTTTAGTAGGGGAGAGCCTAAGTTATAAAGGCCGGATTATTAGGTATAAGGCCCAAGGGCCCTCAAAAAAAGCACTCATTTCAAACTTCAGATGGTTTCCAATGTTTTTTTATTCTAAAATTTCGTATGAGCCAGGTCACAGATAAATAAAGCTCCAACTAAAATACACAATTGTTCTAATAGTATAGGCTACAACATACTATAATTTCTTAAATTATTTTCATATTTTGAAATAAAATTTTTGATAAACTACTTTTATAATTTTTAATTAGTTACTATGATTTTTTTTTTAGAATAGCACCGTTTAAATATCATTATTGTAGGGCCCATTATTTGTTCTTCGCAGATGTAATTGACATAATAATCTTTGAAAACGTAGGTTCAGTGAGCCCATTGTGAATGGTATTTATTTGTAGGGTGGAAAAGCCTTGATATAGTCGTTCATAAGTGGGGAGGATGCCCTCGTTGCCTAAAAGAAGAGGAGAGGACCTTTTCTGTTAGATATACTTTCCTTTTTTGAGTTAATTATTTAGGGTCTTGTTCTTTTCTGAGTTAATTATTTAGGGTGTTGTTTCTATAGTTGTTTCCTCTCTTCTTGTTTTTTTCCGTTTAGAAGTTTATGAGACCATATAGACGGATCACGTCAATGCATGTGACCGATAAAACTCATGTAAGCTCAATTGAATATTATCAAAAGAAATGGAAAGCCTACGGACACAGTACTACAAAAAACGGAATTTGCGACCGGAAATTTGGTCGCTAAATGCCCAAATATGGTTGCTAAATGAAATCAACGACCAAATATTTTGTCGCTGCTTTCGTAGCTACATCCCCGTCTCTGATTCCAATTTGCGACCAAAAACAGACGTTCGTCGCGAAAGAAAGATATGTTGCGACTAATTTAATAGTCGCTAAATTTGATAATCTGGTTCCAACATGTATAACGAACAACTAAAATTTCATCGCAAAATTATTCATTTCGTCACTATTTATATTATTATAGACAAATTATTGGTTGCAAAAGATTAATACCATATAACATAATAATTTATTTGGGACGATATATTTGTCGCCAATACATATATACATGGACAAAATATTTGTCACTAATTTTATATATTGGATTCTATTGCGACAATATAGTGGTCGCCAGACCAAATTTATAGTTTATTTACCTACCAAAAAAAAATCCAATTCATTCCAAATAAAACAAATTTCATGCTAAAATAAAAATTTATATTATAATTGTTTTCATAAATAACAATAATCATGGTATATATAACGATAATCATTACATAATACAATAATACCAATAAAATTCAAGATTACGAAAACATTCTAAGCCATCCAATCAAAATAAGAAAAAAAAACTTGAAAAGAATAATTACTTGCCGAACATCTCAACATACATTCCAAAGGCATGACCGTCGTACTTGTTCCTACAAAGACATACATATATCTTAGAAAAAATATCAAATTAATTATTGATAAAAACTAAGAAAATAAGTGAATATATTTTAACAAGGTCTATGTGCAAAAAGGAGTATATAAATGACTTACACCACAATCACTAATACGAGTTCGTTCATAAAGAGTCCTCTTCTCTTCATCTCCTATGTATAACATCTAGCAATATTTGGAACTACTAACAAGTATCAAAAAGAAAACAAATTATTTAATGAACCTCAAACATTGAAGAAAAAGAGATCAAATGCAAAAGTCTCCTAAAACTATGAGAGAATAACTCATTCATGTATGGTTAGTGAAAAGAATAAAATATTGCAGAATATATTAAATAAATTATATAAAAAATTTATTCAAAGGAAAACGAAATATAACAATTACCTCATCGTGCAAGGCTACCTTGTAGTATGCCTTCTTAACCAATGACCACAAACCCTATTTCTCATAGAACCTAAAAATAAAATAAAATTTGAACTGTTATATTTTTGTTAAATAATGGGCTATATCTTGAGTTTCAACAGTCATCTTTTCTTGATAATTTTGAAACCAAGAGGGTGCTAACAACAAATAAAGAACTAAAGCAAGTATATTTTGAATGTTTGATTAAATTATTAATTGATGCCACTATAAATCATAATACTTAAAGATCAATTTATATAAATTATGTTATATTATAATGGATCGATGTATATTGAAACCTCTAAATTCATTAATCTCTATGTTTCATGGGACAGTACCATCCTTCATTTCTCGACTCAACTATATCAAGAACATAATATTACAACACAATATAAATTTTAAGATTAAAAAAAGAGTAACAAATTAAAAATACTTACAATGTCATCTAAAGTGATCGAGGCATTATAACCTGTAAGTACAAAATCCTTAACAGAGGGACCATGCATGAATTCTTTTAAATCAATCTCCCATATTTCATATCTTGGAATCCTTACCAAGAAAATGAAACTAAAATAAATAATATAGGGACAAAAAAATCAGCATAATTAATAAAAGAAGTGTGATTAAAATTAATACAAGTTAATTATACCTTTAACTTTTTTCCTAGTACACATGTGACATTTTCCACTCTAAGAGTACAACAACCTACTGTCGCCTCTTCATCATCCTATATAAAAAATAAATCATAATAAAAAATCAACATAAGAATTTATCCAAATGATTTACAAAATAATTATTTACCATTCCAAATTCAATCTAACAGTATTTGTATTTCTATGTCAAGTTACAAGCATCCACTTGCAATTAATGAAAAATAACCAGAAGGCAATGAGGTCAATGCATTTCTTTTCTAGACAAATGATCAAACACTTGTGTTGCAACTAAGAGGTGCCCACTAGGATATTTTGCCTCTTGATAACAACCACCTAATGATCTGGTTTAAACTATATCAAAGCTAACAATTACGACAATTATCACAAATGGAAAAACAAGAAGAAATAAAATCACTTCCTAAGACTTTGATTTACACTTGGCACAGTCATCATGCTTAACTATTTGGACCTATTTCATGAATTTAACAAGAAATCAGATATTTACAAAAATCTCCTGTTTATCGCTGTGTACTAAAAATTAGAAGATTAATCACAAGTTCAATACTTATCCACGGTTTGAGAAACTTAACAAACGGATGGAAGAGGAGAGAGGAGAAGCATACATGATCTGAACCCGCGATTGTGAGGAGAGCAGTTCACTCAAGTCACGAGAGGAGAAGCGAACTCGGTCGGTCAAAAGCGAGAAGAAAGCAACAGGTAGGAGAGAAATCGACTCGATCGGGGAGGAGCCCAGGGTTTCCATTTAGGGTTTGGTCCTTTTTTTCGTAGAGAGCAAAAGAAATTCAGAAATTGGGAATGAGCTATATGCGGGTTAGGAATATTTTGGTCAATTTGTCAGAGGAAAAAATAAAATAAAATATTTTTACAGGGTGGAAAATTTTGTAAGGGGGATTGAAAATTTTAGGAGGGAAATTCAGGTGGGAAATAAACTTTGGCAGTAAATATATTTATTTATTTTATAATTTAAATATTTTGTTCATTTTATTAAGTTCTTTAAAGAAATATTCAATTTTTCAAGTTGAAATAATATATCTATTCTATTATTACATACATATATACTTTACGTATATTATATAAGCTAGTGAGTTTAGTTATGTTGCACGGATACGAATACGAGTATTGTATTAGATATGATACGGCTGGATCCTTCTAAGATAAAGTCTTTCTTTTGTGTATATAATATTTTATTCATAGTATTGTATAATATTAGTAGTTGCATCCTTCTATCATACTAACCATTGTATAATATTAATAATTGAATCTATCATATTTATAATATTGTATTATGAACAATCTAGAAATGTTGTCATGATATTGTGTATGTATCCTAATGGATATGAATACATAATGATATGTACAATCATGATGGATAATATACATACCCATATCCGTATTGGCTTGTAAAGTAAATATTATACATGTATCCTGATGGATATGAATACTGAATTGCATGTATAATCATGATATGGATAATATACATATCTGTATCGGTTTGTAAAGTAAATATTATATCTGTATCCTGATGGATATGAATATTGAATGATATATAATTAGGATATGGATAATAAGCATATTCGTATCCGCTCGTAAAGTAAATATTGTATCCGTATCTGATAGATATGAATATTTTTATTGGGATATATATAATTTGCAAATAGAATATACTAATATATATTTCGGAATTAGTTAACCTTGCATAAAAATTTTGGGGGGGGGGTACATAAAACTACATATATTTAAAAAAAAAATTACTATATCAATACTAATATATACTAATTTAACGAAAATCTTTGTGCCCTCCTCCATTCCTTATTAAGCTCTATCCTTGGCCATAATTAGTTAACCTATCATATCAACGGTAAGAAATTTTCTTATAAAGGTTAACAACACAAATATCATTGGTGTCGAAGTTTTGTTAATTTGAGAGGAAAGTACTTATCTAAGTCGAATATATTGATAGGAGAAGAAGTACAGAGGAAATATAGGAACTTGTTGTAAAAATAAAAGAAAGTAGGAAAATTATTATGGTTGTGAACTGAAAGAAAATTAATATATAATGAATTCAAATTTGTGTCTTAAAACGAATATTCGAATTGAAATATTATCCGAATACATAAAATATATGTACTTGTATTTGTATCTGACTCGTAAAATAAATATTGTATTTGTATCCCGGTGGATATGAATATTTTTATTTGGATATAGATATGTTTGCGGATACGATACAGTATGATTCGGATATTATCCGCGCCATTTACACCCCTATTTATACATAATTCTTCTTGAAACCCAATGAAAATGATAACTGAACTGATTCAAACTCAAATTGGTTGTTAGTCTAAAGAACATGTAATTGAAAATACATGACATTGATTAGGAAAGAAATTATTTTATTTGAGTTTTTATTTTTTATTTTATAGGTATTTTAAAAATAATATTAGTATAATATAAGAAATATTTTTCAAGTGTGGAGTAACATTTTGAGAAGAAAAAAAATGTTTTGCCATGTTTGCAACCAATTGTGAGCTTGTAGCAAATGAACAACATGTTTTGCGACTAACTGTTAGCTCGACGCAGAGGCATTACTTAATCTGCTACGAAAGGCGAGATCGTCGCAAATATAAAACATATTTTGGGACCAGCTATAGGCTCGTCCCAAACGAGTTGCTTCAGCGACCATCATAGTGACCAATTATGAATTTGTCTCAAATAAGTCGCTTCTGCGACCATTATTGTGACCAAGCATTGTAGTTGTCGCCAATCACTACTATTTTGCGACAAACTACGTTTTGGTAGCAGAATGTGATAATTAGAGACTAAATATGGCTTGTCGCTAAAAAATTGGTTGCAAATTATGTTTTTTGTAGTAGTGACATTTAAACCAAAAAAAATAAAGAAAAATAAAGGCACCCTGTATTTTTCAATCAACAAATCCCATTATTCTTTTAGTATTGCCATTAGAATTATCTTAAATTCCAGGTTTACAATATATGTTTGAAACAAATAAAACAAAAGATAAACAACAATCAACAAGAGCAAAAGAAAAAAGAAAAGATAAACAAACCCAAATATAAAAACCACACAATTGCAAATCAAACTTTATTTTTCTTTGCACATATTAACCCCTCATCACTCCCTCACTCACCAATGATTATTCACACTCCTGCAGTTCTTCCTGATTTCACCGTTCAATCCTGTCAGTGGCGATATGTTTCCCATTTTGACCATCGATTTGGCGAATTGATCAAAAAACAATTCATTATTTTCAGCATACAACTTCACCAACTGCATCGTTTCGAAGCTCTGTGTAAGCAGAATTTCGTCGGAGCTGAGTATACCATTGTGCACAAGCAGGTTCTTGAAATACTGATTGTCGAACTTAAAAGGTGTGTTGAGGTCCAAATAGAATAGATTTTGGTCACCTCCTGAGCTCGGACACCTGGTACGTAGGCCGGCAGCATAGGCCGGGTTTAGAGAGAAATCAGGAACTCCGTTTCCGGTTTGGTTGTATAGCCTTTGACGGAAACTCGTGCACCGAGTGTCTCCAATTGTATGGCCACCTGTTAATTGGATAATTATATATATATGTTATTATTGTGTCACTCACAATAATATATTATATATTCATAATATTATTATTGTTAATAATCATATTATTATTAGAGTTAGATATACCTGAGAGGGCAACAAGATCAACAATGTCAAGGCCTTGAAGATGAAACTTGGTGATAATGGTGGGAAGAGTGTTGTTAGGGGCAGGAATGTCATTATTTGAACCTTGTATGCTTGCTCCTAAAGAATCCCTCCTTCCAAGTGGCACCACCCAATTGGGCCCACCAGTCTATAGATTTTTCATAAATATATACGTTAACTAAAAAATAAAAAAAAAATCACAAAAAATATGAAAAAAAATATATAAATATATAAAGAAAATGAGTATATGTACCAAGACAGTGGAATCGCGAGCTGCAATGGCTACAATGTCAGCACAAGAGACTATTTGAGGACATTCCTGCTCGAGCACAAATTTGATCTCATCTATGACCTCAAATCCTCGGAGCGAATTTTTATTGGGGTTCGATCCTTTCTCACTCACAATTGTCGCACTGCTGTCGAGCAGTACTGATGCATCACAACCCTTTAAATCAGATACATAATCAGAACTTTTGTTAACACACAAATCATAATGAATGTTTTTTAAGTTGTAAATTCGATACAAAAGAATAGTTATAATAAATATTGAATTAACATGCAAAAAGTTTGATCTTGATCATTACATGAAAATTTACAATCATAATAAGTATCATTTAAAGCATGAAACTAACCTTGACGAAGCAATCATGAAAATGTAGACGGAGCAGTGAGGCGGCCATGCGTGGATCGGCTGCATAAGCCTTTGCGACAATCGACTTGATAATCTGTTGAGCTTGTGGGCATGAATGATCATAGAATTGTGGGAAGAGGAAGCCTCCATTATTAAGGTTTATGGCCATGCTAAGAGAGAAAAGAGAGAATATAATGGTAGTGAATGTGAGAAGAAATCCATTGTAATGAAATTCCATAATTGGTTTGAGAGTTATAGTTTTGTTTTAGGGTTTAAGGTTTGTGTTTAGTTTGGTGTTGCATTCAGAGAGGTGCTTGATTTTTATAGAGGGGGAGGCTAGGCATTAGGTGTGGCTTATCTCCATTTAATTCAAGGAATGGAGAAATTTTATATATGTTGTTAAATTGTGATGATATAATGGATTGAGGTGGCCAGTTTCAGTTTGGAATGGAGAGAATTTAGTTTGTGGTATTAAGTAGGAATGATTAGGAGGGAGTTGGTTAAGTTCGATAATTTTATTTATTTATATCTAACATTATTCCACGATCATAACTTAATTATTGAGGGCAAGTACAACCTAAGCACTTGTTATTGGCACTATTGAGATAATGTGAGACAGCCATTCAAAATAAAAAAAATAAAAAAAAGTAAGAAAGAAGATATGAAGAATTAAATAAAGAGAATGGCTAAACAACTTGTACAAGCAAAGTCCAGATTTTGTTTATGATTTAGCTTGTGATCAAAATTCATCAAAAATTCAAATTTCAACCGTACGGATGAAATATATATGTTTTGAATATGATGTAGATTAATTTTCATAAGAATCGGAATATTATATCGTTGCCATCATGTATCATCAAAATTCATTTAAATATATATAATGTGTATTATATATATTTTGATGAATTTTGATAATACATGATGGTAATGATATAATATTCCGATTCTTATGAAAATTAATCTACAACATATTGAAAAAATATATATATTCCATCCGTACGGTTGAAATTTAAATTTTTGATGATATATATAGTATTTTTGTCTTAAGAAAAATCCGAACTTTGTTTGTACAGGTGATTTAGTCATCCTCTTAAATGAATGCCCAAAACAGCACCAAGGCTCACAAAAATCATTTGATATCTTTTGCACCACGAATAATAAAAAAAAGACTAGAAAAATGAAAAGTTGATGGATGAATGTATAACAGTATAAGTTGGTGGTGAAAAAAGTTCTTCATGCGTAGACCTGAATTTCTGTGACTCTGGCTACTTGAAATTAGTCAACAGAACTTTGCTTCTACTTCACCTGAGGAGAAAAAAAAAGCTGGAAAATTATGTCATTTCACACATGTTTGAAACATCCTATGTTAAAGATGGTCATAATTTATATTAATAGGGTATTTAATTTTAAAAACTGATATAAAAAGACTTAATTAAGTAAATTATTGAACTCGTGATATTTAGGACTTTAATATATAGATTGACTGACCTAGTGGTTATAGTATCAACCCCATCTATTCATATGTGAAGGTTTCGAATCCTACATCTAGTATGATTGATTTAAAAATTAGCTCACCTAAAAAATAATAAATATCAAGCAATCGTTTATAGTTCTACTTAAAAAAATATATAGACTGATCGTACGTGTGCTATGCATACTGAGTTATAAGTATCACATCCTAGATCTAACCGAAGTATTATGATTTATGAGTCCAATATAATTAATTAAATATTTTAGCTTATCTCAGATTTGTAACTGCTTTTTTTTGTAATTTCAATTCGAAATATTCCATTTAGTCTGGCCAGCAATATTATAGCTACAGTCCACATTTTGCATGAACATTGAATAATGGAAAGTAAGAAAATGTTACACAAGGCCAGCTTTGAACCAACGCCGGCGTATTAAACCCCAGAAATAACAAGGCCCCCTAAAGTATGAATAAATAGGCCCATATTTATTTTAAGGAAAAAATAAGCAAAAGCCCAACCTGCTTGGCTCCACTCATTGGAGTCGACTGATTTTTTTTATAATAAAGTTATAACAGATTTATGATAATAATATTAATAATTAGTATATTGTATAATACTTTGAAAAGAAAATAATTACAAAAGGTAATTTATCAGAATAACTGTACTGGCCACTACAGTGGAAAAAGACAACAGGAAACATTCATTAGTACAAGATAAGGATAGAACAGAGCAAGACATGACATTTTAAAATGACTTTTTGAATTTTACATTAAAAAGAAAGAAAGAAAAAAAATACTCTGGTTTTATTAGAATAATTATATATCCTTTAAATAATGTCATGTGTAGGTACTTCATAATACTTCCGCATTATGATTTATGAAAGGTACTCTATAGCGAATTTCTGCCATAAAACGCAACACGCATTAAAAAAATAGCAAAATAAAGTTTTGGACGCTACGGCAGCTATAGCGTTCAAATAGCGGATATAGCGGCTGCTATAGCCAAAGAGTTATGTGTTTATGTGCTTATTTTTGATAATTAATATTTGTGTGTTAATTCTAGATAATTGTGCGGTATGTTTAGTTATTGACAATAAATTTTTTATGGTATTTTATTATGAACAATTATACTATTTTTATTTATTATTTATGGTATTTCGATATTTAGTTTTTTATATTGAAATTTTATCATGTTCATATCTTTTTCATTAATATTTTTGAAAGTTATATATAAAATATAAATTATATTGCACGTCCGTTATAAGATCATAGCGTCACTATAGCATCAGCTGCCATAATCCGCTAAAAATAGAAATAAAAAAATAAGCCAATCCGTCATGAACTTTCCTTTCTGGGTTTTAGCCTTTTATCTCTTTTTTCCCTTTTCTGGTTTTTTTTAATCTGATCTTTTATGAAACTTCTAATTGGTTATTCTTTTTTGTAATTTTAAAATTTTTAAGCATTTCTTAATGAATAGGAAGTGACTTTTGAGTTTTACTTATTTCTTTCAGGAGAAAATTTCTAATCATCTTTTTTTCTTAAACATTTGATCCAATAAAATAGACTTATAACTTGTTCACAACTTCATGTAAACATCACTACCTTAGGTTAAGTTATTACTTCAAAAAACTAAAAAATAAGATAGTAGCAAAATATATTATTGGTGGTTCCAATCATATAATTAAAAAGATGTGATCGCATTATCCAAGTCAAATTTTTCCATTCCATGCCTCACTTGGATTATGAAACTTATGTGACATACAAATTGCCAATTTGCCATTAACATAAGATGACATATACATATATAATCATGACGTATTTCAGACTTCAAAATGATTATAAAGATTAATTACTTTTACAATGACAAAACTTTTATATAAGTTCATAATTAAGTCAATAATTTTAGGAACTAATTCTGAAACTAAAATAATCAAAAATATATCTTTCTTATTTTAATTTTAGGAGTTAAATTCTGACACTAACTTCTGATTCATAGAATTTTTTTAATTAAATATACCTATTAATGACAATATTATGATAATAAAAGGAAAAAAACACGTTTGGTTAGTCATGTACCTCCTTTATGTTCTACAAGATAACATCTTAATGACACATGCATGCACGTTTGATATGATATGGACAAGTGATAGCCACATGTTTAATTCATGTTCACAAGATTTTAATAAAACAATGGCAAATTTTAGTATGTCATTTATATTTTTTCCATATCATAGCATAGTAAAAAAATATCATAGTAATCTATCTGACATATTAATTTAACATACTTCAACACACAAAATAAATACTACTTCTTAATATGATCATTTTTTGCTTTATAAAAAATCTAGAATTTTTTTAAAGCTTCCTTAAGCTCTTTGTTTTATAAAAAAATCAAGAATTTTTTTAATTACCCACTAAAAAAGTTCAAAGAAAAGTAAGCATTGTAGTAAAAAAGACATTTAGTTAATTAGCTTAATTACGTCTCTTAGTCATTTTTAATTCCTGGAAATTTTCTAGAATTTCACAATTATAGCTGACAAGTTGAAGGCACATATTACTATAATTTTGTATAATATCACAATTCATGGGACTAAAAAGAATAAAATATTTAATATAGAAATTTCATTTTCTTAGCAACAGAAATTTGCTCGCTTTGCTTTAGAATGGGTAAAATTTTGTTCCTTTCATCATTTCTTTACACTTTTTTCCAACTGAATATATATATTTTTTGGAAATTTGAAGACGCGACAGATTTGTGCACGTCCAAAACGAGACGGTATACAATTTTTTTCGCTTTTCAATATACTTTTTATTTTCTATATATTAATTTCATTATTTTACGTATATATTTTTTATTGTCTCTAAAAATGAATTATATATATTATTTGTTTATTGTCTTTATGTACTGTTTTTCGGGTCGTGCAGCATCAGGTCCCTTTATTTTTTAAGACATTATATTGGAAGTCTTGCACTAGTTGGAAAAAAATTGCCTTCCTCTTTTTTTTTTTTTCAATTTTTCCAAATATATCAAATTATAAGGATAAAATTCAAAAGATTTTCAATTTTTCAATGTCTTTAATTCAAAAGTTTGTTATTTTTTCTGACTTTTTTCTTTCTTTCTAAAATAGCACTTTTTTGGAAAATAATTCAGCAACTAGCATTTTCGTCAGCCCTTCTGGCGGAACAGACGTAGTTCTACCAGAGGATCTGGAGGAATTGATCTTTTTTCATTTTTGTTGATCCCGGCCATTTGGGAGTCTTAAACACACTTAATTAGGCAAAAAAAGGCAGTTCCTCCAGGGCCTTTGGCGGAACTACTTAAAAATTATCTTTTTCTGCCTAAACTCCAAATTTATAAGGAAAATTTAGAAGAGAAATATAAATTTGGAGTTTAGCCATGAAAAAATAATTTTTAAGCAGTTCCGTCAAAGCCCTAGCAGAATTGTCTTTTTTTGTCTAATTAAGCGTGTTTAAGACTGCCAAATGGCCGGGATCAACAAAAAAAAAAGACCAGTTCCACCAGAGCCTTTAGTGGAACCACATATGTTCCGCTAGAAGGGCTGTCAGAAATGCTAATTGCTGAATTATTTTCAAAACACTATTATATGATGAATTATTTTCCATAATAGTTCCATTTTAAAAAGAAAGTCTTTTTGTGGGACTTCCGTAGAATGGTCAACTTAAAATCCAAAATAGTGCGCATAAAATAGAAGTGAAAATGACAACAATAGAATCTCACGTTAGAAGGGTCACTTTCAAATCCACCAGAATATGGCAAATATCTTGTAACTTAGTTGGTTAAAGCATTTACATGTGTAGCAAGATGTCATCGGTTCAATTCCCGGTAAACGCAATATATAACAAATATTTAGCAAAATCTTTCAACCCAATGGGTTGAACATAAAAGAAAATCCAGCAAAATATATATCGGTTTTGCACAGTGATATATTGTTTTATAACATATATTATTTTAATATATATACACTTTTTTGTATTTATTATACACAGTATTTCTTCGTAGAGTTATACTGTTTTCTTAGAAATATTTATTCTTTTTGCATATTTTCTTGGAACATTGCATGAAATGGGCATGCAATATCATGTCCAATTAATTAATTCTTTTGTTATGGTAGGTTTGGGCTGTTGTTCTACATTAGAATTTTGCACGTTCACCTACAGTTTATGCAAGTTCCGAATGAACCCGGTTTAAAGACTTAGTGCTATAACTATCTAATATGATTTGGATTAGAGCTAATAGATTATGACTCAGATGATAAAGATCCAATCTGAAACTATATGAAATTTTTTTTTTTTGTTGAAGTTAATTATGTAACAATACATGCTAATAAAACCTAAAATAAATAACCCACAATCAAATTGATTGGAAACTTCAAATTTTATACAATTACTTTTAAACGGTCAATGAATCAATAACTTAATTGGTTTAAGTCATTGTACAATAAATCATGGGCAATAAATTCAAATTCAATTGATGCCAAAAATACAAGTGGGAGAACGAGATTCATTTACATTCATTCAATCCATTTCCTCAAACATTTACGATTCATACAAACTTTTTAAACTCACATACAAAACCATAACAAACTATATCATTAATTAAAGAAAAACCAAACTCCTACAAATCCAAAAACCTAATATGTTGCATATCTAACTTCATTGGGGGAAAATCACAAAGATATGGAGACAAAATGTCATCCCATTGGGCCGGGTTCTCACTTTCACGCTAGTCGACGACTTCTCTCAAGGATTTGTTTATAAGCACTACATTTGTCCCCCATATATTTTGTTGTAACCATGAGTTTAACAAATTGATGTGTTCTTTAATGTAGTATTTACTCTTTGTTAATTCTGCTTGTTGCATGTGATAATATGAATGATTTGTAATCTTGTATTATTTTATTATATGTGAACTATTTGATTTGTAGTTTATTATTATAACTACATATAAATTATGTTGTGAGAAAATAAAAATATAATATAAAAGTTATTTAATGTGTTTATATGTAAGTAAATATATGAAAGAAATATAAATATTACATGTCCAAAATGCAAGTTTATTGAAAATTATTTCTCTCATTTCCTTCTTCAATCTTATCTACCATTTCATTTTATTAATTTTTAAAAAATAGTAAAAATGTTATAGCCGACTGAAAACAATAATAAGTCAAATATGAACATAGAGGAATATTATATTAATGTAACTAGTCATATATTATTCTAATATTTTTATATTTGTAAATATTTAATCTCTACTTCAAATAAACAAATGCTGTATGTAATTATTTAATCTATTATATAATCAAATTTTGCATGTCCATTAAATAAATCTTGAGAAATTTATAAACGCGACGAATTTGAGCACGCCCAAAAAGTCACAGTATGTCATTTTTTTCCGCTTTTCAATATAACTTATTTTCTATATACTGTTTTCCACTATTTTACATACATAAATTATTTAACGCCTCTAAATACTGTTTAAAAAATTAAACTTATATATTATTTGTTTCATTTTATATATTGTCTATTGTCTTTATATACTTCTCTATATATTGTTTTACACGTCGTGCTTCACGACGAAAACATCATCCTGCAACATCAAGTCCCGTAAATTTTAGTCTCTCAATAAAATTTCTCGAAAAATACTACACTCAAATAATTAAAACCGTAATATTTAGTATCTATAAAAGTACAAAAAAATTACTAAAAAGCAGAAGATAAACCACCAACAAGGAGTTTGATATCAAAGCTCAAAACCAAACCCACCCCATATACTTCTCACGTTCCCAAATCTATGCAACGGGAGTCTCTCTGTTTCTCCTCTAATGGCGTTACCACCACCATCTCTGTCCCTCTTCCCGCTCTACATTTTCCTCTGCATATCCTCCCTCCTGCCCTCGCTCTCCTTCGGCTGCTACTCCCGCCTGTTCGCCTTCGGGGACTCGCTCACGGACACGGGCAACTTCCTGCACTCGATCGGCGACCAGCCCGACCCCGCCGGCCGGCTCCCGTACGGCCGGACCTACTTCGGCCGCCCCACCGGAAGGTTCTCCGACGGCCGCGTCATCGTTGACTTCATCGGTTAGTGGGTTTTTGTTGATTTCCCCCCTCTTTTTTTTATTTGTTTTGGTTTGGTTTCGTTTTGTTTCTGATCTCTGTTTTATTTATTTATTAATTTAATTATTATGAGTTCAAATTCGAAGGAAGTTTCATATTTTTTTTTTGTATTTGGGTCCCTGAAGTTTCCTGATATGACAAGTGTATGGTTGGCGACTGGCAATTTCCCATTTTATTAGTTTCAGCTTTTTTTATTCATTTCATTTCAACTTTGTAAGAGAAAGGTTCCAACTTCTTCAGTAAAGTCCCTAAGCTTTTGTATTTTAGACACTTTAACCCTTGTGCTGTTGTGCATGATTATTTATGCTCTAGTTCCTTTCCACAAGATTTCAATTTTCAACACTTTTTGGATTATTCTATGGTATTTCTCAAATTGGAAATATTTCCAATTTCGCTCCTTAATTTTTATTTGGCAAATATTCCAATTCAATTACATCCCTCAAGTTTTTCTTAATAATCCATACAACCCACCATTTTGAATTCACCCCAATTCAAGCTCCAAAGTCCAAACCTTCTCAAACTAATTCAAATAAGCTTTAATTTAAACAAAACTATTTCAACAGAACATAAACAAAATCTGAATTACCACTTGGGGGGAATAAATGGGGCAATAAATGAGATCATTCTAGCACCACCTTATAAGGGAAAGTTCCACCTTTTTCAGTTAGGTCTTGAAGCTTGTTCTTTTACTTTTTTCAGTTAGGTCTTGAAGCTTTGTCTTTGGGGTGGTGATATGGGCAGGAAAACAATTGATGTGGGCAGGAAATCAATTTAGAAAATGACATTTTTATCCTTATTGTATATGTCCATTAAATGAATTAAGAAGGAAATAAAGAATTGGATAATAAATGCACTAATAATATGATTATCTCTAATTAATCCATAACATTTTTCTTGCTCATTTTCGCATTTGTCTTATTTAATGAATCATCAAAAATATGAATTAGTCATTTTTGTTTTTAACGCCCATTTTCTTGTTTATAGAGCAACTATCCAACAACCCACATAATAAAATTGAAAAATAATGAAATATTTTTTTAAGTTAAATCATTTGTAATATTATTCAACATTTTATTTTTTAAATAGCCTTAGTAATTGGAGAAACATATTAATATAATTAATGATGTCATGAACAGAAACATTAGTATTACAAAAAATTAAAATACATCACAAATTTAGTTAGTTGTCTTTTATAGATTTTTGAGTTTTAATGGCAGTAATGTTGGAGAGAGAAGAATCAACAAATATTTTCTTACCTTTTTTAATTCAATTAATTGACATATAGAAAGAGGGTAAAAATGTCATTTTACTATAATTTTTTACTTTTAGCGAGATTAGCACTTGTGCTTGATTTCAATCCTTTTTTGAATTTTTATGATACTTCTCAATTTGGAAATATTTCCAATTTCGCCCCTTAATCTTCATTTAGCAAATATTTCCAATTACATCTCTCCAGTTTTACTTACCAATTCATCTTACATCCTTAAGTTCCAAATTTCCCCAATCAAGCTTCATTTTTCCTTAAACCAATTCAAACAAGCTTCAAACCCACTTTTTTCCCTAAATAACAAAAATCTCCAATTTACCCAGTAAACCTTAAAAAAAAGAAGTCTTCAATTTAGACAAAACTGTTCCATTAAACACCAAAAAACAAAAAATAGACTGTCAAATTGGCTCACACATTCTACTGTTGGTTGGACCTAAATAGAAATTATTTTCAAATTCGACTTTATTCATTTTCTTTATTTGATTTTATTTTTTCTTAAATTTGAATTATATTTTATATTTTACTTCAAATAATTATGTTGGTTGGACCTGAATAGAAAAAAAATACAAGTAGTAGAGAAAATAACCTCCACTCCAACAACCAAGAAAGAAAACTAACTAACTTCAACTTTTCAAATTTCATCTTTATTTATTTTTTAATTCTTTCCCTTTTTTCCAGCGGAGGCGTTCGGATTGCCCTTCACGCTACCCTACTTAAAAGGCCGGGTCGCCGAGGACTACTCCCACGGCGCGAATTTCGCGGTGGGTGGAGCCACTGCTTTGAACAATGATTTTTTTAGAGCGTTAGGCGTGGAGCCCACTTGGACCGAGCATTCATTGAATGAGCAGTTCAGGTGGTTCAAACAGGTCCTCAGTTTGGTTTCTTCTGATCAAGGTAGAAGTTAAAGAAATAAATAGATTAATGGAATATTTAAGAAAGAAGCCCTACATTTTTTGAATATTAAAAAAAGTCCTGAGTTTTCAGATTTTCAAATAATTCATTTTCAATGAAAATTATGAATTATATTGAATTTTTAAAATATTTGAAAATCTGAGAACTCGGGGGGATTTTCTAAAATATTCAGAAAAGGCAGGATTTGTTTTGAAAATTTCTCATAAATTAATTGCAAAAAAGCCTGTGTTTGAACCGCCTGAACTGCTCGGTCCAAGTGGGGTTTCACGCTGCACTACGTCAAAGGTCGCACGGCCACTGCATTGAACAGTGATTTTAAAGAGAGAGGTATGGACCCCACTTGGACCGAGCATTCTTTAGACGAGCAGTTCCCTCAGACCAAGGTATGAAAAAAGAAATTAATTAGTTGGTGGGAAGTTTGAAGAAAAGCCCCTCTATTGTGCTGGAATTGCAAATGAGCCCCTGCGTTGTTGGAAACTTTAAGAAAAAAAAACCCAGAACCCGGTTGTTGTTCTAATAAGAGGGACTATTTTTTATTTTTTAAGAATATAGGGGAGTTTTTGCAATTTTTAATAATACAAGGGCTGCTGCACTGCATTTTGGGCGTCATGTAGTTTTTCTTTTGTGAATTTCCCATGAATAAGTTATTTTTTCTGGAGTTATTTACAACTTGTAGTTTTTATTTACAGAGAGGAATGAGTTGATGAGAAATTCGCTTTTTCTAATCGGAGAAATTGGGGGAAACGATTATAACCATTTATTTATACGAGGCAAAACCCTGAAAGAGATTCGAGCAATCGTACCGACTGTTGTTCAAGCCATCAGTACAACCGTTCAGGTATTTCGTTTCTCTCCTTATTTTTAGTTCTTTTTATAACTTAATTTCGATGCTTTATTTTAGCAATTAATTGATTCCAATTTAGCCTCAATTAAACTCTTAACGTTCAATCAAGCCTAAATTAAGCTTTGTACATGATTTGTACTGTACTGCTATATAATATATGAGACTATGATTATTTTTAGTACTTCTATTAGGAAAAACTTTCAATAATCCCCCTGTACTTTCTTAAATTTATGAAAAAACTCCTAACTTTTCGAACATAAAAAAATATCCCCTATTTTCAACCTAGAACAAAAAGCTAGCAACAAATTTCTAAGCATTTTAAAAATCAAGGAGTTTCTTAAAAATCAAAAGTCAAATCCATTTTTTCCAACATTCCATCATAAGATGGTTCATATTATTCTTAGGATCTGATTAAACTGGGAGCGAAAACGATAGTGGTCCCCGGCAACTTCCCCATCGGCTGCGTCCCATTATACCTAACCGTGTACCAAACTGATAAAGAAGAAGACTATGACCCCAAAACGGGGTGCATAAATTGGTTGAATGAATTTGCGGAGTTTCATAATGAAATGATTTTGGAGGAATTAGAAAAGTTGAGGGGGGTTTATGGGAATGTCACGATTGTGTATGCGGATTATTACGAGGCGAGCATGAATATCTTCCGGTTTCCTCTCCAGTTCGGTGAGTTGGTTGTTTTTTTTTTTTGGAACTTTTTTAGGTTTTTTTGGAGGTAGGATGGAATTAGATTTGAATTTAACATGGAGTATTGAGTCGATTTTAGAACTAATTTGTCTCGATACGATGGAATTATGTTTGAATTTAACCTGAAATTGTGCAATTATGCCTCGGTTTGGAATTTTGAACCAATTTGTCTCGATTCTATTGAATCTAATTGTCGCCTCAATCTCTTTACACAATAGTTAAGATAAAAGTTGGTTAAATAGATTTTCTAATAAAAAATTGTCAAATGGGTACAGTAAGATATGCGTGCTTGATCAAATACACTCAACTTATTTAATTTTACTCATCGAGAAAATTCAATAATAATAATCACTTTTGTAAACTTTATAAGTAATAATAATATTTTTTCTAATTTTTCCAGGTTTCGAAGTCCCGCTAAACGCATGTTGCGGAAGCAACGCCCCATACAACTGCACGCCCTCCATCCTCTGCGGATCGGAAGGCTCCACGATCTGCGCCGACCCGTCGAAATACGCGTCCTGGGACGGTCTTCACTTAACAGAAGCTAGTTATATGCTGGTCGCCGAAGGCGTGCTCGAAGGGCCTTATGCTAATCCTGGGTTGATAAAAACGTGTCCGGGTGAATTTAGAAGGAGTTTAGGGGAGAGTGAGAGGGAGCGGGAAGGGGGTTTAAGGTTTTCGGACCAGTGTAGTACGTAAAATTGATTATAGAATTTGAATTGAATTTGAGTTTGAGGGTGTAAATTGTAATTTAGCATTTACTTGCCCTCGGAAATTGTTGTAGCATTTGAAGTATATATATTTATAGAAATTTATGATTTATTTGCCCAGAAAGCTTTCAATATGCGCCTATTGTAAATTACATCATGATGGATATATAAGAAAATTAAAGAAATTAGAAAGAGGCATTTGACGGAAGCCACTAGTTACATGTTGGCGGCCGAAGGGGTGCTCGAAGGGTCCTACGCAAACCCTGGGTTGGTAAAAACGTGTCCGGGTGAATTTAAATGGAGTTTATGGGAGATTGGGAGGGAGAGGGAAGGGGGTTTAGGGTTTTCGGATCACTGTAGTACGTAAATTGATTGATTAATTGGGATTGAATTGAAAGGTTTTTATATTTTATATTTGAGGGCGTAAATTGTAATTTAGCATTTATTGTCCTCGGGAATTGTTGTAGCTTTCGAAGTATATATATTTATAGAAACTATGTTGATATTCATTCAATGCGCAACAAGTAGTTTACGATTTATTTGTCCGAAAAGCTTGCATGATAGATATGCTCTCACAATGACAACATGACGAATATGTCAATAAAATAGGTGAACTTGACAGAAGCCATCTTGCGCTTAGACCGGTGATTTTAGATGCAGTTTAAGGGAAAGGGAGAGGGAAAGGGAAGGAGGGTTTTCGCTTTTGGGATCAGTGTAGTACGTGAAGACATTAATTGAAGAATTTGGATTAAATTGTCTTTTTTTCTAAACTAAAGTATGAATACATGTAAAGAGAGTGTAATTGTAATTTACCATTTACTTGCCCACCCACCCACACACACACACATACCTATATATATATATATATATGGGTGTGGCTAAACAACATACGTATGCACAACATACGTTTTTTTGCCAAACCCAAAATATGTATTAAAAAAATAAAAATAAAAATTTCAACCGTACGGATGTAATATATATGTTATAAATATGTTAAAGATTAATTTTCACAAAAATCAGAATATTATAACATTGCCATCATATATCATCAAAAATATGCAGCACTATTCAAAACATATATCGGAATAATAGTTTGATGATACATGATGGCAATGATATGTTATTCTGATTCCCGTAAAAATTAATCCACAACTTATTCATAACATATATATTACATCCATACGGTTGAAATTTAAATTTTTACTTTTTATAACCACTTTACGCGTATTTTAAAAAAACGTATGTTCGAACATACGTATGTTGTTTAGCATCTCCCTATATATATAAAAGATTAGTTTACCATTTACTTCCCTAGCAAGTCTGCACAACAAAATCTCAATCTAATTGACAAATCACAATATGATGAATGTATAAAGAAATAATGAGATCAGATAAGCAAAAACTTACATGATCTACTTTTTTATATATTCATGTTGCATTGAACGAGAATGTTGCCTAGACTTTGTTACTTGCTGTTATTTATTTTAGCATTAAAATATATAACTACAAAAAAAAAACTGAAATGAAAGGTATTTTGGTCCAAAATAAAATACAACAAAATTCAATGTAAAGTTGAAAATAACCCTACAAAAAGGTAAAAGAAAAACATCCATTTTATTGAGGGTAAAAATGAGAGTATATAAATACACGGGGTTTTCTAGAACATTCAGGTTTTCAAAAGACTGGGGGAAATGTTCGCGCTACGCTGCGAATATTTTCATTTTATTATACAATTAGATTAATATTTCATGATATATCCTCATCGTGAAACAGGTACATCAAAATATTTTTTAAGTTGTTGAAAATCATATTACTTAATTTATGTACTTAAAACATATGATATTTTTATTTATGTGGTGTATATATATACTGTACATAATTTTGACAACTAAAAAAAAATCAAAAGTAGAATATAAATAGTTAATATTTTAAGAAAATGGGTCATATGTAGTTAAATATGCTATAGAAGAAGTATATTCTTAGTTACAAAATCAATGTACCTAAATTTAGCATATTTTAAATTATCACACAAAACTCAAAATATTGCTAATTTATCATGACTTATGAGGGATGAATAAGGGGTCACATTATCATTGTTCTTATTTTGTTTTTAAAAGATAAGAGAGATAGTAAAAAAAGCCACGAGTGTTGACCTTCCTTTACTTTGTTGATTGAGATGTTTCTCACCAAATCCCGACAAACATTCAACTACACATATCATATTACTCCATTTATGCAATCTCATATAAGTTGACATAGAAAATCAAGTATTTATTATAATTTAATGGCTCATACGATGCCACGTCATCCAATCTAAAGGCCCAAACAAATAGGGCGACGTGTCATTTTTTTTCCCACTTGAGCGTTTGATAGAATTGAGGGGGTTGAGAACTGGAAACAGGTTTCTCAGAAATGATTATGATTAGGCCCAATGGGCTGTTTTAATTCACACATTTAATTTCGAATGAACTTTTATTGTTAGTATCTTTCATTTCATGCATTCAGATAAAGAAAAAAATTGCATCAAAGCCCTTTATTAGCAACATGCTGTAGCTATATATGGCGTTTCTGGATCTATCTTCATTCTAATTCACAATTTTTTTCACCTACAAGTTGTCAGTTGATTTGAACATCATTGACATGAATAATGAGGCGTGACCGAGGATAATTTGATGGCTGCCGGATCTTTTTCCAGATAAAGGGCTTTGTTTAAAGATCCTGTAGGCAATCAGCCGCCACACATTGACTTGGCAAGGAAATTATTCCATTGACTCTAGGAGCTGGTGAATAAGAAGGTGCCAGGCAGATTGGGCACATAGGTAATTTCACTGTTTTCGGTTAATTCTTGTACTAAATGCAGGAAATGAGATCTCAAATTTTTTTTCGAGGAATACTAAATGCAGGAAATTGTTGTTATCATTCATCAAACAACGTTCGTATTTACAAGTCTTTACAAAATTCTATAGCGGAAAAATCCGCTACTGACTCTAGAAAACAGTCTAGGACCTAGAGCCTAACCCTATTTGCTAAGTAAGAAACTAGCCATTGTCTCTCCACATCTTCATCGCTGCCTTTGCTCTCGCCGCGATGGCGTCATGTGATGTCGCCTTCCCGTTGAAAATCCTGTTGTTCCGCTCAAGCCAAGTGAACATGATTCCGGCCAGCCACATCACTGTCCATTTTTCTCTTATTTGTGGGTCTGTTGCTATCCCCTTTTGCGTCCAAAATTTCAGGATGGAGGTAGAGGTGTGTTCCGGCTTGCTGTTGAAGTCAGCAGTAAGGTTGGCCCAAACTCTCTTGGTGTATTCGCACATGTTCAACAAATGATTTGTAGTTTCTTCAGTCTATAAGAAACATATTGATGGCCCAGTAACACCTCTTTTTTGTAAATTTTTATATATTTGAATTTTATCTTTTATCGCTAGCCACGCAAAGATTTTTATCTTTAGTGGCACTTTACTTTTCCATAGTTTTTTGTGTCATGTGCATCTAATGCCTGGATTGGTTAGAAATTTATAGGCTGAAGATGTAGTGAACACTCCGTTGGTGTTCCATCTCCATCCCATCTCCGGTTCCCGATTCATGCCGGCCTCAAAGATGGGTAGTAAGGAAATTAAGTCCTTTATAAAGAAAGAGGTTATCGACTCAGGGATGTTCTCAATGTCCTTGGCTGTGTGTGCGTCATACATTAGGCTGAATAGCGTGTAGGGTAATTCATAGCCATGTACGTTACATGCGCAGCGGAACCTATTGATTCAACCCGCCCTAGGATCATCGTTAAGGGAATAAAAGTACGAGATTAACTATTAAAATTTATATCTCTGATCTTCCTAATCCGCGAGACGAAGAACAGATGTAGATCTGAACTTTTCTGACGTACAACCTTGTCCTTCCTGAAGCTCGACTCGAACGAACTCCTTGCTTCTCCTAAGGTAAAGAAACTGATCGCTCGCTAGTCTTCAAAGCAGAAGACCTCTACTCGTATCCACGTCGAACTTCAGACGCATGGAATAACCGGACTCGTAACGAGTCCGGAAATACTTTCCGAAAATAACTCAAAACTCTCTCTCTCTCACACAGAAATATATATATATTTCTGTGTATAACGGCTTCTAAATCTTGAGAATTGTCTGTCTAATAGAGAAGCACTGCCCTTCTATTTATACTAGAGAGAGAGAGACAAACGATTGCTCAGTTACCATAACTAAAAATCCCAATCTGCACCTATTCTGTTGCCAACGGAACTATTCGTTGCCAACGGAATATGTATTTCTATAATGGAATACTTGGCAGCTAAGGTTATTACTGTTTCCATATCTATTCCGTTGGAAACGGAACTCTTTCGTTGGGAACGGAACTCTTCTGTTGCCAATGGAATGATACTGTTTTGTTCAATCAATTATCCAATAATTGATTATTTCGTTTACCAATTTATACATCATATGTATAGGAATGGAGTTCATTGTGTGACCTTGTAGATTTCATTTTACGCTGACAACGATCTTCTAAAGATCGTAAGTCATGAGTAATCTCTAGACTGATGTCATGACTACCCATGTTAAATAAAATGACCAGCGATCATAAACCTATCTGAATAGACGTTTACTTTTTCCTTTTGTTCTATGATATATATTTTGATCACAAGGCATGGAAGTATGTCATCATTAAATTTGATCAAAGTCTTTTTCCTGATCGAGAATTAGATTGAGTAAATACAAAATTATATTAATAACACATGTTAATCCATTTTGAGCATGATCATGCATTTCCTTCAGTCCTAGTTCATCAGGGGGCCCAGAGATATCTCCCTTGTGACGAGAGGAACAAATCTCATCTTTGTTACTCACATTCCTCGTCATGATTCAGTGCATACCTAATGGTGACCCTAATGATCAACCCATTACGGATGACGTAGGATCATATTAAAGTATGCAGTTCCACATACAGAAATCCGTAATGACCTCAGGTCGTAGGAACAAGCACACTATTCATGTGAGAATCACTAATGACATATACCATGCATATTCTCATAGTGTGGTTAGTCCAGTACGTGTTCTCTAACACGTGTCTATATTCCAGACTTGATATCTCTGTGTCCATGATCAGCAGAACATGATCATCTGGCCTGTGAATATACTAGTATGGATATGTAGCTTCTTACCTGAAGTATGTCTATCTTTATAAACATCCTACATATCACTAGGGACAGTTTAGAATGTCATTCATTGGTTCATAGTTCTACTATCAGAATCACGTATTCTGATGACGTGAACCTGAAGTATCATTCTTGGTTGATATAAGATTTACATTCACAACCCATACACACAGATATATAAGAAACAATATTTATTGAATAAATAATAATGTCTTAATACATAATCCATTTCTTAGCACAAATACATTTGGCCTAGGGCACTAATCCTACATAGCGAGATCCACATGTATGTCTCCGAGTTTTGCAGTTGCCATAGCGACTTAAGCAGCAAAGAGTTGTTCCGCGCTGCTAGGTTGGGGATACCTAATCCCCCATATTTCTTAGGGATACACACCTTGGTCCATTTGACTAGGTTGTGAATTAGCGAGCTTTTCTGATCGCCGCGTCCAAAAAATTCTCGTATTGCTTTGTTGAGTTGATTGATAACCCATTTTGGGAGCTTGAAGGATTGCATCATGTAAGTTGGCAACACCGCCAAGTACTGATTGTATCAGCACCATTCTCCCTCCGTATGAGAGTAGTTTATCTTTCCAACTAGCTAGTTTGTTCTGAGTAGATCTGATTAGTGGTAGGAAATGCAACTTGATTGGCCTCTTGTAGGATAGAGGAAATCCTAGGTATTTTGCTGGTAGGCACTGTTTTGCACAACCTAATATCTCTACAATCGTGTCATGCAGGTGTAGTGGAATCGAAATTGGCGTAAAGACACTTTTGTTTTTGTTGATATGCAATCCCGAGAGATGACCATAGTAGTCTAAGGTCATGGATATGATTTTGAGGTTGTCTGCGTATGCTTCGCAGAATAGTATAGTGTCATCTTAAGTCTCTCATTTCTTTGTGTCCCTATCTTCACATATCGTAGTTTTTCCCGCAAAACTACAACAATAATCAACACCTTCTTACAACTTCCATATCGTAGTTTCTCCTGCAAAACTATAAGAATCATTAACTACACCTTTCTTGCATTGTTACTTATTTTTTGGTCCCTTTCATAGACGCTTCTTATAGCTCGAAGAACGTCATCTACTACTTTTGACAGCATTTGCACTCTTCGCCGTATGTACCTTCATCACACACGACACCTTCCGTGAAACCAATGTTATCACGCCCGATAACTCATCGTCATTGCATTACATCCATCACATCTTCTCGTTCTTATTACAACGCTCGACATTATTCACTCCGACATCATCTTCTTCTTTTTGAAACATTTTCTTCATAAACATCTATCTTCTACTTCTGTAGCCAACTCACATAACTTCATGACGCCCGTTATCGAACTTGGCCGCCTTGATATCATATTGAATTTTATATAGCAACGGAAACCGTAATATAATTTTATTGGATTTTTGGATATAAGGAGGAGATAATATTTTCATTACTAACATAAAAAGATATACTATAAAATCAGATATACTAAAAGATATAACATAAAAAGATATACTAAAAGATATAATATAAGATAGCACTACACCATCATCAAAGCTCAAATATCATTGTGTGTAATAGTTCAAGTTTGATATATAGTGCATTACATGCCTTTATATAGACTTGACATAGCCGGCTCAACCTCTAAGCAGACCTAACTATTTTAATATTTTAATTAAACCCATTTAAACTTGATCCTATCACATTTCTTTGTCCAAACCGCCATTTATTTATTTTTTCTTATTTTAATATTAGAATATGAATTAATCCAAGCACAAATGGCTTGTTTTTGCTTGATTCTTGTGGTCTTCTTTGTGACAGCTCCATGCCTGAACACATGCCTAGTATATATATTATATATACATGCACTTACTTTTTTATACCTATCTGTGTTGTATTCTCTGCTTGTTTATAGGACTTGAGATGTGTATTTGAGATCGAAATAAAAAAATTCTATCTAATTTGACCGTCATAATTTTCTTTTATTTTGTGTTAAGTTAAACTCAGGATATTATTTTATGTAATCTTATAACTATAATATCCTCACATTTAAATAGGAACTGTTTTATGGAAAAAAAAAGATCCTTGATGATTGCATATACTCTCCAGTATGCACAGTAAGTAATCCAACCATATAATTTGTTATTTATATTCAAAGACATTTTTTTAAAACAATTATGCCGTGTACAGAAAAAACTTTCAAAAACATAATATACAATAACTCAAAAAAAAAATAAAAAAAAATAAATATCAAGCGTCCATATCAAACAGGAAGCATATATGGATCTCTGCAGTTTTATGTGAGCTGGAGACCGGAGAGGAGGCCAAGCACACAGAGAAGATTATATGCATGATGGGCTCCGGCTATGTGAGAGGAATAAATTATCCTAGGTTTTCTGTTCACTTGAAGTACGGTATTATGAGATTACATACGATATCAACATTATTCAATTGTAGAAATATATATTTTTTATCCAGCTGAAAATTTATGTTGCAACCTGGAAAAGAATATTGTGAAATTTGTTCAAATCATAATTCAAGATCATTAACATCGAAAATGAAAGTAGCAGTGGAACAAATAATCTTCTCCATTCATTAAAAAAAAAGGCCTCATGTGAATCTGAACAGTAATTAATCATTTTTTTTAGTATCATTATTAATTATATTAATATAAAATAAAGTTTTACAAATTTTACCATAGTATCATAAGTTAAAATCTTAATTTTCTTTGCTAATGGCTTATTGTTTAGTTGATTCGCTATCATAACTTATCACAGGAAATTGTAGGTTTAATATCATTGTCAAGAAATAAAATAGATGTATTTCCTAAGAAAATTCTTATAGTTTAGTTAAGTTTTCTCCGTGGGCTTGTTTGGTGAAAGATGAAATAGTGAAAGAGTGGAAGAGTGAAAGAACAGTTATTTCATTTTATTTCATTATCGTTCGGAATCATCCATGGAATAATAAGTTGGTTTAAAATATATAAATAATACCTAATTACTACAATGCCCTTATTATAATCATACTTTTTTAATTTATTTAACTAATTACTCTTTCCTGCTCCATTTAGTGTATAGAAAACTTGATTCTCAAACAAACAAACAAAAAGAGTAATTAAGCCCTTGTAAACTTTATATTTGCCAAATGTACTAAAATCCTAACATTATTCCAATCTTAATGTTAATTTTATTTAGGTGCATAATGGCTCCATCCGATTATCAAAAAAGGAAAAAGAGGCAACAAGAGGAAATATTTCTCAATTCACAAAGAGGGGCGTTTGATAAATTTATTTTGAAAAGCCGATTGATACAAACTTAGAGAATGAACTAGAAAGTAATGAAATTTTAGAAATTATAGAAAATGAGAATGTAGAGCGAGTGGAAGAGAATAGACTAGAAAGAAATGAAAATTTAGAAGTTGTGGAAAATGAGAATGTAGAGGAAATGGAAGAGTATGAGCGATTGGTTGAGATATTGGAAGAGGAAAATGATTTGGAAGAGGAACAAGAAGAACATAATGAACTGCAGTGTAGTGGGCATGAGCCTAGCAGCTGACGTCAACATGGGTCTCAGGTTATCCATGATTCGCTGTAGAACGCCCATCGCTAAAATGAACAGCAACGGAGATAGTGGATCGCCTTGTTGTAATTGTGTACGAAGAAAGGTCCCATATGACCATTTGTTTTAATGGCTGAACTCGATGACTGTAGCAGCTGTTGGATCCATTTAATCCAATTTATTGGAAAGCCTCGACTTTCCATAATTTTAAACAAGAAATCCCAAGATATATTATCAAATGTTTTTTTAAGTCAACTTTCAACATAACAGCCGGTACATTCATGTGCTTATAGAAGTTAAGAACTTCCCTGGCCGCTAGAAAAGTGTCTACGATTGATCTTTTCTTAATAAACACTGTTTGATTCTTGTGTATTAGTTTAGGGATGACCATTTGCAGCCTAAGTGCCAGCGCTTTAATTTTTATGGGTGCAGCAACCATGCTAATGGGTCCGTAGTCTTCCATGTGAAGCACATTTTCCTTTTTAGGCACTAGTGTGATCTCTGCTTTATTTATTTGCAAGAGATCGAGGTCTCCTTTGTTGAAAGCTTTTACTAGCTCTATTGGGTCAACTTTTATGATTTCCCGAAATGAGATCTCAAATTTGCAGCTATCAAAGTTAAATGTCATATTAAATGCTAATGGTATTTCCATAGTAAAAACTTTTTGCATGTAGGTAGGAGCAGGGACGGAGGTAGGTGGGTGCCAAGGGGAGCCATGGCTCCCCCTATAAATTTGATAAAAAAAATTTACCCCTTAGAAATTTTAAATTAAGTCCTTAAGTAGTAATATTTGACCCTCTTATGCTTAACATAGTGATTTATAATGGAATAACAAAAGTATAAGGGTTATATAAGTAAAGAAAAAAAGCTAATCAATAAAGCTGCAAAATGCCCTTTCAGAGTAACCAATATTTTCTATAGATTAAAATTGAATAAACAAACAAATCATACTTGTATTGTTATATATAGTATAGACCATACAATATACTTTTCAAACTCATTACACAAGATCTATGGTGAGAGGAAACAATAATAGAGTTATAGCCTTGTAGTATGTACCACTTTTATACTTGCCTAGAATTTTTTTTAATTAGTGGAATACTATTCGCAGGACTGAAAATATAAAAACGAATCATATTTTTCTAACATTAATAACAAAACTTCGTATAATGTGAACGATTTACACATAAATTTGACATTTTTAACCTAGAAAATATTAAAATACTTCATATTAAGTATATTACTGTCATAATAATAGTTATAGATTAAATTATATAATATAATTATGATATTATTTTCAAAATGTCAGTCATAAAGTTTTATTATGTGATCTTTTAAAAGTTGTATTCATATTTGAAATAATTATTTAATGTATAATTGAACTATCATTAAATATGAAGTTAAACTTTCTTTAAATTCTTTGTAAAGTATTAATTAGGGAAAATAGAGATAAATAAAAAAAATATTTTTAATCATAAGTTACTAGACAAATTATGAATACATGCAAGATAAACAATTTATTTTTATTTCAAAAAGTGCCATGGTTAATAAAGAAAAAAAATGCTTGCTTTATTTCTACATGATACTGTCTCGGCCCCTCTATGATTTACTTCAGGTTCCGTCCCTGAATAGGAGTGTTGTTTTTGTTGTAAATATATATTTTTCTCTCTGTATTACTCTTCATAGGCATGTGTGCTATACGTTCTAAAATGTACCATAAACCTGCCACGGCTTGTAATTTATTTTAATAATTATTATTATTATGCATTACATAAATATCATAAATATTAGAGTTTTCTAAGATCTAAACATTTGTTTGCGTTTTCGTTAGGCTCATAAGTCAGTTTTTAACTGAAAGAATTGGTAAAGAGTGTGTGGGCGTTTGAGTACTATTGGCGCAGATAACATTTGACCAAGTAGCCAATCTTTTTCTCAAGAAATGAGAAATTTATATTCTAGACCAACTTTCCAAATTCCGTAATTGCAAAGTTAATAATTTGAACTTGTCAACTCAATAGACAGTATTTCAACAAATTTAACATCATGAACTTCTTCCAATCTTGAAGGAGTCATATTATATTTTTATCTTTATTATTTTATTTAAAAAAATATATTTTTTATCTTTATTTTTCCTTTTATTATTTAGATAGTGGATTGTAGAGAGTGTTTTCTTTTCATTTAATTTTTCTCAGAAGCCAATGATAAAATGTTCGAATCTTTCAAGTGATCTTGTTACTTGTCATTCTTGTTAGACTTGATTTTAAAATTATCCTTCCACTAAAATACTTAGAACATTTCCTCAGGCATTAATTGAGCAGAAGAATAACTTAAACATCTCTCTAATATATGTCAATTCATCAACCTCATCAATGACATTAATTTTAACATATCTAATTCCTGAGAGCTTTGATCCTATTCTGACCAAGTCAGGTAATTCAACATACGAACTAATTAGGTAACAGTGAACTTTAGCGTAAAATGCTCTATTTTATTTAACAGTGAACTTTAGTTAAGTTTCACCGTTACGTAGTTGTATGGTATGTTGAATTATTCTGACTTTGCCAAATAGGATTAAGCTTAAAAATTAGATATTTTATTACTCCGACTAGCCAATTAATGAAGAGCAAAGCACAATATAAATCATAGCTTGTGAATTCAAAATTCATTGGCACAAAAAAAATGAAAATGAGACAAAAAAAGCCTTCTCCATTTAATAAAAACAATATAATATTTTATTTAGGATCGAGTAATTAAACAGCTGGAATATCTATTTCATATGAGAAATAAAATAGTCAAATAGAATATAATAAGCCCAAGTTTTTCTTTTTTACCCTCAGTAAAATAGCATTAATATATCTTATATTATTTTAGTTTAAGTTCCCTTAAAAAAATAAAATAAAATAAGTAGCTAACTATTCATATTTCATAATTCAACTACTACTTGCGGAATGATATATGGATATGAATATTGTCTGACTTCAAAATAAAATAGTCAAACAGCTGGAATATCTATTTCATATGAGAAATAAAATAGTCAAAGGGAATATAATAAGCCCAAAATAGCATTAATTTATCTCATATTATTTTAGTTTAAGTTACCTTAAAAGAATAAAATAAAATAAGTAGCTAACTATTCCTATTTCATAATTCAACTACTTCTTGCGGAATGATATATTGATATGAATATTGTCTGACATCAAAAAGTCAGTTTTCAACTTCAAATGCTTTGGTGGAATATATGTATTCGGACTTCCAATCAAATGAAACAAGTTGACTAGCTGATCTATACAAATCTGATTATATTGAACGCGCTTAAACCGTTTAAAATATCATTTAGTCATGTAAAATATGATCTATGATCTATTATTTAGACAGACTTGAAGAGTTGATAATTTTAACGACATTTTATGCTAGACATAGACATATGTACATGATATTACGCCGATATTTTAAAAATTCAACCATATCCTATCGGATACCATATCGATACTCGGATAATATATCATACATACCATGCGACACATCATAATATTTTATTGCAAAATAATAACGAATACTTCATGGATACTTCCTGTATCCACATCGAATATCTCTAACATATGAACATATATTTTCAAAACATATGATAACAAAAATATAAAATCAATAAAATAAGATTAAAACATTTAGTTATATAACTAACCATAACAAATAAATATTTTGCATGAAGATATTTTTTATAATAACTAATATTTAGTACCTCTTATATCAAAATCATACATCTAAATATTATAAAATAATTAAATATATAAATATAATTAGCAAATAATATATAAAATTGTCATATCGTATCCTAAGTTTTTCTAAAATTGATGTATCGTTGTATCCGTCTCCGTGCAACATAATATATAAACAATCAATAACATTACAAGAAAATGATAAAAAACAATCAATTCATATAGGAAGTTTTTTTCTACCATTATATAAATACATATTACATAGTACTCCAACCAAATTTAAATGGAAAACTATAATTCGCCCAATTTAAATTAATTCCTCAACAAATTACGAGTCCCAAATCGGTCCAAAGGCAGCTACACCAGCTTTCTTGCAAGCTGTAACAACGTCTCGACTCCCTTCAGGATTACTCGTCACCACAACAACCTCTGCATTCCATTCTTTCGCTGCATAAACTGCCATTTCCGACACGTTCGGTCGGCCCATCATTTTCGTGTCATGAATTATAACCTTTTTACCTCTGATTATATTTTCATTTTCCATCATATCTTTGATCTCTTTCCCAAAGTTCTCTTCTACCCCTCTTGCTATCCAAACAATGCAAACCTCCGCCTTACAAGGTTGTTGCAAGAAAGATAAAAATACGCAAATACCCGATCCGGTCGCGACAAGTACTACTCTTTGGTACAAGTTTACCAAATAAGGTAAGCCCGCAAAGTGGACCCCACGGACCCAAAGATGATGTGGCGGATCAGAAACCAACCCATTCGTGAAGTCTCCTACCGCACCAGCGAGCATCATGTGAGTATCTTTGTTGTCTGAAATGATTCCGAATGCATGCCATTCGGACAAAGGCGATCTACTGATTCGTCCAAGTAAACCGGCTTTGACACCACCTGTAAAGGTTATAAGGGATGCATGGTCAGAGGCGGATACGATTGAGACTGGTAATTTTCGAACGGTGGACCATGGAAGAATCGTAAAGAAGGTGATAGCTAGGGTTAACCAAAACTCTTGTATTTTTATGAGGGTTTTCATTTTTAATTTGTCGTACGAATTGTTCGTCGAGTTATAACCGGTCGTCAGTATGATAAATGCCCATACAAGAGCGAGAGCCATCCAACCGGCGAAACGGTGAGTCCGCTCGAAAATATTATGGTGTAGGTGACGGACGAGCGGGAAGGCTGCCATGCATGAGGCACAAAGCAGCGCCAGAATTGCTGATGCTACAACAATAATCTCAGGCGAGGTTTCTTTGCTATGTTTTAGAGTTTGGAATAATGAATATATCAGCCACGCAACAGATGATATGCCACATCCACTATGTACTCCTCCGAGCGATTGGAGGGTTGATGTGACTCCTGTCCTGATAAGAAGTGGGACCCATGCATGCCCTAAGAGCTTGACTGTCAGGTAGAAAACAACGCGAAGAAGTGCCTCACTACGACATATTGTGAGGACCAATATGTTGCCGATTGAGAAGAGAGCAGCTCTCTTTTTGGCATACGGAAAACGACCCCTCGATGCGAGGATAAGCGCTATTATGTTAAGCGTGAAGCAAAGCAAAAATAGGCGCTTATAGACCGTGAATAAACCTTGGTCAAGTAGTATCACGGATAATCGTGATTTTTTAGGTTTGTGAGTTTTTTTAACCGAAGTGGTTCTTATAGGGGGTTCTGTTATTTGGAGCTCAATATCTACTACTTCTTCTTCTTCTACCACTTCTATTTCTTCGTCTTCTTCATTTAGGTCACAGTAATGGCTACTTCGTTGGCTAATGGATCTCTCATGTAGAGAGGAGAGGGGAAATATTCTTGAAGGGTCAGGGTAAGACCAAGGCAACCATACCCACCGACCGCTCGGAGTCGGTCGATCATTCGATTGAAGTTCTGCAGTGAGATGATCTGGTGAGGTTTTCATCTCGAACGAAACGCCTCGACAGCTCGAGAATTTGGAAAGCATGGTTTGGTCTGCCATGTATGTCTTTTGGAGTTGGTTGAAGGGAGAGGGCGTTTAGAGAGAGAGGCGGGAGGAAACTAAGAGAGGTGCTGCATAGAATAAGCTGAGAATATATTTATAGTTAAAGTTTGTAAAGTTCTTTTTATGTGTTACCAAGTAAGGCAATTGACAAGCGTCGGTAAATGAGAAAAGATTTCGTATTCGTATTCTCACCAAGAAAAAAATGTCACTCATTAATTGTGGTTTGTATCTGAGTAGAAAGTCAAAATGAAAAGCATCATTTTTGGCAAGTTGATGAAAGAAGGTTGCCTGATGATAATCTCGAATAGAAAATCCATAATCATTTCACACAGAAAAATTATCACTCGTTAATTGTTGTGATAATTCATGTGTATATAAAAGCTTATGTATATTGTCAGAATCTCGTTTAAGTTAAACAGTTTAACACTTTGTCATAGACATAAGAGTAGACATTTAAATGAGAAAAGTAAGCACATTTTAAGGAGAAAGTGATAACTTGGGTTTTCTAATCACAGTTTTTAACGAAACCGTACTTATGTAATCCTGATTTTCAAGTAAATGTGCTTTTATATATTGTTGCCATGATTTCAAAGAAACCATGTAAAGAAAAGTTGTCATTCAACCTGTTTTTTGTATTAACCATCATAACATATACACGGTTCTGAAACCGGGTATAGTAGCGTAAATTCTTTTTCCCAAACACACGGTTTCATTATCGCGTAGAAAAGCCATTTAATAGACCGTTTTTTGTTGTAGTATACGTTTCATAAAAAATAGTGTATAGCAGTAATAATAAAGTATATATGTTATAAGAACAATATAACAACAATAAAATAGTACAATGACATAGTAAAAATAGCTATAGCTATACCAGTGTATAGATATCATAACATAGTATTTGAAATAATAATAATAATAATAATAATAATAATAATAATAATAATAATAATAATAATAATAATAATAATAAAGTATATAACAGCATATAATACATGTTATGAGAGTATATAAATATTTTTTTTTTGTAGTGTAAATATCATTCTCTACTTGAAATAATTTCTTTCTTCCCACTTCATTATGATAGCGCAATAGTTTTTTTCATAATCAGTTAATTGATTACAACCGAGAAGCTTATATATATATATAGTTGGAATTATTCAGTCAATTTTTTTTTTTAAAGAAACTACCAAGTCATATTTGAATTCAAAATTCAAATCAAACCCAAGTTGATTATCCAAACGAAAAATAACGAAAAAAAAATGAAGCCCCATATATCAGGAGGCGGCTTTTCACATTCATATAGTTGAATTTGAAGCTCACATTTTCCACTTATAGTGCAAAACTTTTCCACAATCAAATTAATATTAGTTACAAATTTATATATAGTTGAATTGAATTATTCAATCAATTATGAATTAAAAATTCAAATCAAACCCAAATTGATTATCCAAACAATTCAAAAGTAAAAATAAAGCCCATAATCGTATTAAACGTTTTCAAAGTTGGTTAAGTGTCCGGTCAAATAAAACATAGACGGTAATAATTCATCAATTTAACTTACAATTTGGAATAATTCGGTATATAAAACTATATACATATAAACCTTTTATTTAGAAATAATTAAGAAAATATTATTATTTGGTAAATATTCAGAAAATACAAGATAAATTTTTATCTTGTAAAAAATTCGTGAGTAAATACGTATTATTGAAATAAAGACCCGAACTTCACATTTTTTTAATTTAAATTACACGTTTAATACCTGAATTATTCATTGGTGAATTAAACAACTATGATTGGGCCCATTAATAATTTCTGACCCAAATTCAATTCACTGAACTCAAATTATTCATCAAATTCTCAAATTAAAAAGAAGGAAAAGAAAGAAAGAAAGAGAGTGATGATGATGAACGTTGGTCAGATTCGCGTCACAACCAAAGCTCCTTTCTTTCCTATCCCTCCCTCTCGCCATTTCTCCGTTTTTCCATTCAGGAGAAGAACCAACATCAGATTTCCGTTGCCACCCTCCACTTTCGCATCAATTAGGATGGAGTCCGAAGGGCAGAAAGAGGAGTTGTTAACTAAGCCCTCATTCACCCTCCTGTTTGTTGAGATGGGCGTTGGCTACGATCAACACGGGTTTGTTTTTAGTTTTGATATTTTTAGTTTTGGGTTGGGGTTTTGTTGTTTGATTGATTGATTGAGTATATTTGAGAGCTCAATTGAAGATTAAAAATGAGAAAAGAAATGGTTAAATTGGTATTTTCTGATGTAATTTTGTACAACCAACGTTTAAATTCTTGATTTGTATTTTGATTTTGTTCCTTTTGTAATTTGGTGCTAATAGACAAGATATAACTGTTGCTGCAATGAGGGCATGCAAAGATGCAATTTCTTCTAATTCAATTCCAGCTTTCAGACAAGGTGGTCTATCTTTTATTCCAACTTTTTTTTAATTCTTTATTCCAATTTAAAATTTTATTTCATTAAAGCTGTTTAATTAGTTTTTAATTTTTATTAGTTGGTAGATTAATTCCTTAATTCAAATGCTTTTTGTCAAACAATTGGTGTGCAAAATCCCCTTTTTCTTTGATTTGAAGTGAAATTAGCTAATTAGTACAACATTATTTTAGACAAATTAATAAGATTGTGATTATAATTGGTGGTTTAAATAATGCAGGGGCAATACCAGGCGTAAATTCAGATCAAATGAAACTTAAAATACAATTAGGGGTCCCTAAATCAACACAACATTTGCTTGATTCAAGTAGAGTTAAATCTGTTTTTCCCTAGTAAGATAAATAAACCCCTCTCATGAAATATTTATTTATTTATATTTGTGTGCTTCTTTTTATCATTTTATTTTGCTGAGGACCGTAAGGCTGAATTGATGCTTGAATTGCAAGAAATTATCAAATAAATCCAAAATTAAAAAACCCAAAAATGTTTATTTTAAATCTAATTATGTAATTCTATTTTTATGATTTGTTTAGTGGTGAGATAATTAGTTTTGAGATGGTGGATGGAGGAATGATTTGCTCGAGCGGGACTTGCATTGAAGCAATGGGTGATAAAAATGATGATTGTTATATTGTCAATGCTGCCATTTATGTAGGTTATTAAGTTTTTTTGGTTTTCCATTTTAGCTTTTTTTATTTTATTTTGGTTTTGGAATAAATGGTTTGAAGGGATAGGTGTTTATTGTAGATTTGAACAAAAAAAACTGAGTTGATGTGGAAAAAGTTGGTTTAATCATTAGGGTTTAAATGTGCTAGTGTTTTAAAATGAATTTTTCAATAAGAACAATGGGTAGATATGTGTTTCTTGGTTTTGTAGTTAATTGAATACATATTAATTAGGGAATTATATGCATAAATTGTACCATTGAATACAAAAAAATGACAAAATTCTGATACCATCTTGATACTTAAATTAATTTAGTCACATATTTGCACTTGATATAATTAACATAATCAACACTTGATAAAACACACACACACACACACACACTAAATACATAAACAACAACCGAACCATCAACTCATCGTCAATTCACACGTTTGGATACGAAGCCTGCATCATAATACCACACAATCCGCCGTACGAGCCCACGTCACGTTGCATCCGCATAAACCCGCCTTCACCCTAGTATGAGCCCCACCAGTTCTTAACAAGCCAATACTTTGTATTTTGGGACATGCCGTAGCCTACGAACGTGACGCGTGGTCAAGATTGGTTCCACAATATCCGGTGAAAAGGCCGCCGCTGTAGAGCTGGAAGTCGATTCAACTGCTGCTGAGACTGGCTGGTTGGTGACGGCATGTACGAGGGATGTTTTGCTGCGTGGAACTTTTTCGTAACCCCTGGTTTATTGTGTTTGTATGTAAATATGTGAGTATCATTTTTTGTGTAAGGTTTATGTTTTTTATTTTATTTATTTTATTTATTTTTATTTTATTTTTTGGGGGGGGGTAATTTCATGTGTAGCCCTACAAAAGCTTAGATTATAATGTATGTTGCAAAATTAGAAATATCATGAATACTCCTACAAAACAGAGGGAATATCTCATGTATCCTCTTGAATATTTGTTTCAAATGATCCACGATTACCTTAACTTTATTAGCTTTTATTTATACAAGAATAAGTAATATAGGAGCAATTTAGGTGTTTTTTGGGAAAAAATAGAAGATGAGGGGCACTTATAATATTTCCTTTGTAGGACCATCTATGATAGTTTCATACTTTTGGATGGGAACACCGAACACATTATATTTTGAGGTTTTTTTTTTTTTTTTTTTTTTTTTTTTTTTTTCAAAAATTGGAGAGGGCTTTGTTATGCCCCTTCCAAGTAATTATATTTTATATCAATTTTTTCCCAATATTTACGAGGTATACAAGTAACAAGGAAAAAAGGCAATCTACCCTATCTATTACAAGAGATGATCTTTTCTGATTTTGCTAAACTAGAGAGAAAGAATAGGGAAAAGTGGCCCAAAAGCACAACTCAGTCCAAGTATAAAACTACTCCAAAGCCTCCACGCATCTCCTTCTCTCAACACGACAGACAAGCAACAAAACACATTAGCTTCATGTTTGTCTTCTGTTCCGTTCATTATGTCCGCCGTCAAACCCTAAAATTTGCTTCCTTTTCTCCTCCATTAATTGAGTTTGGTTAAATTCGTCTATCACCTCCTCAATCAAACGGTCATAAGAGCTATTCTCGTTTGAGAAAGCCCTCCTACACCTCTCCCTCCACACAACAAAAATGAAGAGTGATGAGATCTGTCGAATAAAAATATTTTATTATTAAAAATTGTCATGACACTTTTCGGACACTTCTCAGACACATGCATTGGGCTTGTTAGCGCAATTATTGGACTATTTTATCATCCTCGTATTTTAGAGACTAGTTCATCTCACTTTTCTATTCCAATAATTGTGGGACTACATATTTAAAGTGAATTTTGATTATTTAGTGTCAAGTTTCCATACACAAAAATATAAAACGTCAAATATCTTGTATGTACGTATAAAAGTGCAACTTCAAATGTTATATATATTGTAACAATTATAAAATATTACGTATAACTTTCTAATTATATAGTAAAAATATTATGTATAATCCTTTAAAATAAAATAAAATTGACATAAATAATATATGCAATAATTAAATTATATATTTTATTCATAAAAATAATATAATAATATATATATAAAATGTCTCGTGTACTGATGAATTTTGAGATTCGCCGTGTCGCTGTGTTTGTATCTGTGTCGTGTCGGACACGACACCCGTGTCCGTGTCCGTGCAACATAGAACTTTCTACAAATGAATACAGATATGGGAATCTCGACAGAAACCTACCCTCTCCCCAATCGAACTGCCAGAGATTGTGTGTTTGCCATTATGTATCTCAAAGAAAGTACTGTGCAGGAAGAACAATATCAGTCGCTTGATCTCTTTCCAAAAGTAAGAGTTGTCTTGACTGGTACTTTCAATCCCCTCTTCACTTATAATTATTCACCACGTTTTTCCACTGCAACCCTTCTTTTTTTGTGTAATATTTCCAAACCCATTTAAGTAGCATAGCATTATTAAATGATTCCATGTCAATCACACCCAAACCCCCTACTGCATAGCATTATATCCTTTCTCCTTTTGGCCTTTCCACAAAAAATCACGTTGAATTTTATCAATTTCTTCGATTACCAACTGTGGGAATTTGAAGACCGCTGAATAATGCACTGAAATTGAAGATAGGAAAGCATTCACCAATATCAATCTACCCCCCCCTACTCAAAAGTGCTCCTTTCCAACCTTGTAGTTTCTTACTGCATTTCTCTATTAAAGCTCGAAAATCCTCATTTGTGGGTTTCCTATGGTGCAAAGGAAAAACTAGATATTTGAAAGGCAAATCAACCATTGGGCAGCCCAATTCTTGCTCTAATTCAGAAATTCCTTCTTCACATTCTGGTACAATCGAAAATTCTGACTTTTCGTAATTTATAAATAGGCCAGAACTATTTCCGAAAGAGTTTAGTAATACCTTAAGTCTTCTAACCTGAATTATGTTGGGCTTTATAAGAAAGAGGAAGTCGTCAGCGTAGAAAGAGAGGTACCGGCTGAACCAAAAGGTCTTTCAATAAAGTTATTCCTTGCTAGGGTTTCAGCAGCTCTAGCGAGGGTGTCGATAGCCAATATAAAGAGGTGTGGGGAGAGGGGATCCCCCTACCTGACACCTCTTTTGAGGTGAATAGTTTTTCCGGGCTGCCCGTTTAGTATGATCTTAGTGGCACCTCTTAATACATAATTTCTAATCTAGTTACACCAATTAGACCCAAACTTTCTTGCATCAAGAATTTTTAAAACAAAATCCCAAGACGCCGTATTAAACGCCTTCTGTATGTCAGCTTTAAACAACATGGGGGTTTTGTTTTGGTTTGTATAGTGTGTTGCCTCTCTAGCAAACACGAAACATTCTGAAATTTCCCGTCCTTCGATAAACCCTAGTTGATTCGGAAGAATGAGTCTATCAATTACTAGTTTGAGTCGATTGGCTAGGATTTTCGAAAAGATTTTTTGTATGCTGCTTATGAGGCTAATGGGCTGAAAATTTTGGGCCATATTAGCCCCTTCCTTTTTAGGAATCAAGCAAATGTGTGATACCGCAAAATCACCAAGGCCCAAATCAGGATTGTGTGTATTCATAATTACAAGCACCTCTTCTCTCATGAGATACCAGAATTGTTTAAAAAACTCTCCGTTAAACCTGTCGGGTCCCAGGGATTTGTTGGATTTCCAGCACTTAATTACCGCGTCGAGTTCTTCGATTTTGATTGGTGCGTTTAAGTGGTCGAGATCGGTAGAGTTATCTCTGTACAACTGAGATAGATTCATACCTGCGTCCTCATTAACAAAAATTGTTAGTACCAACAAGATATTTATAGAAAGTTAAGAGAATATCTGCTTTATCTTTTTGGTCAGTTTTTAAGACTTGGGATTGTGGATCGAGAAGAGAGGGGATAAGGAGTTTATTTTTTTTGTGGGTTGCGTATTTATGGAAAAATCGGGTGTTTTTATCTCCTTCTTTGATCCACTTGTGTTTCGCTCGTTGTTTCTAGTAATCATCGTCTAATTTAATAAGCTCTTTCAGCCTATTTTGATAAAATTTTTCACCAAATTTTCCAAGTCAGACAGCCTTCTACTGTCCTCCTTTTTATCGAACCAGCCGATGATTTTTTTGCAATTATCTTTGTAATTTCGAGCATCACTCTTTCTATTCTTGTTCCACTGGTTTAGTTTTTTCCCCAGTTGGGAAAGCTAAGCTGCAAATTAACCGAGAGTTGTTGAGTGGGAGGATAGAAGATGGTTAGTAATAATGGTAATCACTTCAGGAATTTGCAGCCAATTATTTTATATTCGGAAAGTTTTGTGAATTGGAAAAGAGCTAGAAGCTTTGAGTGATACTGGAGAGTGGTCAGAACAAGTATTAGGGAGAGTGGTTTGTGTATAATTGGGGAATAGTTCGGCCCATTGGGAGTTAAAAAGGAATCGGTCGATTCTGCTATACGCAATGATATTCAACCAGGTGAAATTTTTGATGGTGTTATGACCTATGTCAAAGTGTTTGTGACCTAGATGATGGATTGTAATAATAAACATAATATTTATTCTAAGATATTTCATATAATATGTGCGTATAGGTTATTTTAATATAATTAAAATATTAAAATAGACCATGAATATGCAATTCAGCTTTATGTCATCAAAGTGCGTGACTTTTGATAGTAAAACTATAAAGTGTTATGAATGCTATTCTAAATCGTCCCCGGTCATTTATAGGATATTTGTGGAGACAAATATACTTGCAGATACATATAAATATATATTTATATACAAGCTATAAATGTACACCAGTATATTAGTTGACTGATGATTATGTTTTACTGATCATGGATAAATAGTTATCAAGTCATTAACATAGGTATATGTTAGAGACCATATCTTTGGATCGACCCGCCATAAGAATGCTACATGTTTTACGTCATTAGCGATTCTTGTAACATAAAGTATTTATAGTCCTTTGACCTGAGATTGTCTCGGTTCCCAACATGAGTAATTTTATACTTTAATATAATCTAACACTGCCTTTAACCGGGTGGTCATAACGGTTATGATTAGGTATACAATGAATCATGTAGAGGGATGAGTGCAATCAAGACGGGATTTGTTCCTCTCATAAATGAGAGAGATATCTTTAGGCCTCTTGAAGAATTGAACTGAAGAAATGTATGGCCATACTCAAATGAACTAATAAGAGTTATTAATGTTATTTGTTCTTGTTCAGTTTAATTTGGGATCAAGAAATATTATTCGATTAATATAAGGATGACGTATTACATGCCTTATGATCGATATAGATATCGTGTGACAAAGGGACTAAATACATGATTGTTGATTAGGTAAATCGGATCACCGATATTCACTTAAATTGGGTACTCATGATGGCTTGTTAGAGTCCGCTCATGATTTATAGACTGTTAAGTCTATTTCCAACATTAAGTGAACCTACATGGTTACACACAAAGAACAAACTGAAACGGGCGCATAAAATCCTAGCGACTTATATGATGAGTTGCATAAGAATGTCACAAAATATATTGTCATCTTATGTGATAAGATGTGATATATATGTATATAAAGACTATGAGCACAAAAAATCATGTAATCTAGAAGAATCTAGATGATGGCATATGGATAATGATGAGTGATGTCATACACATCTTTTAGTGTGAAGAGAAATGACTCTTCACCTCTATATAAGGACATAGAGGGCTCCAAATTCTATATATACAACACATCATTCTCTCTCACATTATTTCTCATTCTCTTTTGTGAGACAAAAGAGAAAAAATATACTTTCTAATTTGTATGACAAAATTATGAAATGGTGCTTTCTTTTTATATGACAAAAATGAAAGAGTGCGATTATATGAGAGAAATTATATACATCTTTTGTGAGATAAAATAAGAAGAGTTTTCTTATGCAAGAAGAGAACAAGCTACTAGCATATATATTGTTCTTCTTCCCGTTTTAAGAAGTTTGTTCGTGTGGACACCGGTAGAGGTGTTCGTACTTTCGGCGCTTGTGATCTATTCGGCCTAAGAAGATGAGAACGGTTTGTTGAGAGTTTTGGTGGAGACCGATTGTGTGTGCGGTAGATGACTTCCGCACGATCCGACCTAGACGGCCTAGACGGACGTAAAATCGGTTAGGATGGTAACCGGTTTAGAGACGCATGGACAACACGCATGGTTTGAGCGTCACGGATTAAGCGTAATCCGAAAGGTATCTCTAAGATTTATTTCTTTGATTTAACCGATACGCACGGATCCTCGGATTGGTTTTGGACGATATTTTTGTTTTCCGCTGCGTTATGCACGTCCGAAACCCAACAGTGGTATCAGAGCGACGTGCGTGTTTCGGTTAAATTGAGTCTGTATATATGTGATATATACTATTTAGATACTATTTATAATTATAAGGCTTGCATATAGAGTATTCAAGTGTTGCTTAATAGAAAAGATGCGATTAATGGATATGATCCAAGAGTTGCATCCAAAGAATGCGACCAATGGATATGACCAAAGGATGTGATCCAAAAGTTATGTTCAAGAGATGCGATCAAAAGATGCGATGAATAGATGTGATCCAGAAGTTGTGTCAAAATTTTACCGCCAAGGGATACGATCCAAAGGTTGCGTCCAAGTGTTGCATCCAATAGTTGCGACCAAGAAATATGATCCAAAGGTCACGACCAAGGATTGCGTCTAAAAGGTGCGACCAAGGAATGCGATCCAAAAGTTGAGTCCAAGAGTTGCGATCAAAGGGTGTGATTAAAGGGTGTGACCAATGGATACGATCCAAATGTCACATCCATAAGGTTGCGACGAATGGGTGCGACCAAAAGGTGCGACTAACGGGTGTGACCAAGGGATGCGATTCAAATGTCACATCCAAAAGACGCGACGAAAGGTTGCGACCAAAGGGTGTGACCAACGGATACGATCCAAATGTCACGTCCATAAGGTTGCGACGAATGGGTGTGACCAAAAGGTGCGACTAACGGGTGTGACCAAGGGATGCGATTCAAATGTCACATCCAAAAGACACGATTAAAGGTTGCGATCAAAGGGTGCGACTAAAGGGTGTGACCAACGGATGCGATCCAACTGTCACGTCCATAAGGTTGCGACGAATGGGTGCGACCAAAAGGTGCGACTAAAGGGTGTGACCAACGGATGCGATCTAAATGTCACGTCCATAAGGTTGCAACGAATGGGTGCGACCAAAGGGTGCGACCAAAGGGTGCGACAAAAGGGTGTGACCAATGGATATGATCCAAATATCACGTCCAACAGGTTGCGACTAACGATTGCGACCAAGAGGTGCGACCAACGGGTGTAATCGACATGCGCAACTAAGAGGTACGACCGAAAAGGTGCAATTGCAAGAGTTCCGACCTCTTGAATAGTTGTGTCTTCATGAAAGGGTGCATACCATGAATTGCCTTTTTGAAATGGCACATGTGATGCATTATTTCATGAAAAGTTGCATGTGATGTATTGAATTCATGAAAAGATGCCTATGATGTATTAATGTGTAGAAAAATGTGTGTTGACAAAGTTGACCAGGTATTGACCATGTTGATCATGTTGACAATTGACTGTTGACCCACTGTGTTGACTGTGGACTATGTTGACTGCTGACTGTATTAACTGTTAATTGTTGATAGTTGACTACACTAATTTACCCCTTGACTGTTGACCATTAAATTGGTCAAAAGTTGATCATGACCTGGTCAAAATATTGACCATTGACTGTTGACCTTGTCAAATGTTGATCGTTGACCGAGTCAAATGTTGACCAAATCAAACATTGAGTTTTGACCTGCCAAATATTGACAATGATGACCGCGCCCCGAATTCACATTCGTAAGCCTTATATATATATTTTATAAATGGGTAAATAATCGAAACATAATATGATTATGTTTATATTTGATATATTTGTTGATATGCGTTGATATAATGAGAGAATTCATTAGGCATAACACATACATCATTGAGATGAAGGAGTTCATCGTCCATCATAAATACATCATTAAGATGACAAGTTTATTTTAAACCACACATCATGGCAATGAAAGAGTTCATCGATTTCTATACATGGAGATAAGATTTTCAAATACAATCTAAGAAAAATTTCATGGAGATGAAACATATATTAGGAAATCTTTATGTAAGTTCATAAAGATCAATGCCATGATATATCATTGTTATTATCTTTATTATATTAGTACATGTGATGTTCTTTGAATATTGCATAATAACATATAATATTAAATAAAATCCCTCAAAACAATGTTAAGTCATGAAGTGCCTTCCATAAGTCTAAATCTCTCGATACTCTGATCGATCCCGCATAGGTCATGCCAAAGCTGGGTATGTAGGGACAATCTTAGGAGGAGAGAATGCGGGAAATGGGAGCCAACATAGGTCATGCCAAAGCTGAGTGTGTTGGGTACTATTTTGCCGATGATTAGACATGGTTTGACTTAACTGGGCTATCAAGTTGGACTTGGGCTCGGGGCATACGATAGGATATATACGTCGGGCATATGATGCTTATCCTATGTTGTTCAAGAGTTGTATGAGATACAATTGGAATTATTCCTACCTAAATAAGTTAACTTCTAGGCGATGAGCCAAAGCTCACGTAGGACTTAATTGAAATATGGATCTTGTCTCATTATGAAACTTCATGGATTGAAAGTTTCCGAATCAATGCGATTGAGGGTTATTGATTTGATTAAAAAAATAGTGGGAGCCATTATATGAAATATTTAAAGAATAATAGTCTTTGCATATTATTCAAATCGAATAGTATATCTATTTATGTCTCACAATAGGTCCTTGAGAATGACAGATAACATAAGATGCTAATAATCATTAACATGAACATGGACAAGTGTTGTCAATAATGTTCTCGTGCTTAAAAGGAACGTAAAAAGTACTCCCAAAGATAAGGGCAAGATGTTGTCGAGGCTTCGGCCTTAGGTAAGAAATTAGTATATTTTGCAGTGAATCGATTCACTGAAAGAAACCATAATTTCTCAAGAAGATATGAAAAAGGGAATGAAAGGATAGTGTGACTACCGCTTCAAGTATTTTTGTTATAGAAATTAACTTGTCTATTTCACATCATGTGTATTAGATACACGAGGTGAATCACGCATTTGTGAAAATGTGCTGACAAAGTTGTAGACTATTGAGTAAATATGATGTTAACATATGAGTGACAAATGTAGCAAAAGTTGTTGCATTTTCTCAAGTAACTCATTTATTTACATTGTCTTTTTGGACTTATCGCCGACATAAATAATTGTTATTTAATGTCGACAATAAATTTTGTATTATCTATAGTTTGAGTTTATCTATGAATGGTTATTAATTTATTATTGAGAATAATAATTTCACTATTCCCAAATGTCAATTTTCTTTGGAAATGTTCCAGTAGAAAAATTACCTTATGTGTTATATCGAACAATATAATTATAAGTCTATCTATAACATTAATATTAAGAATTTAAATCTAGCATTGTCGCTTGGTCTACTTATATAAGATGACATTCATTAAATCCATTAAGACGGATTTTCAAATTCATTTGATTTTGAATCATTTGAAATATGTATAACTTATTTATTAGACAAGATGACATATACGTCTTTCACAAAGTAAGGTGAAAGCAAGTTACTTATTGACTCTCATATATAATGATGTATGTTCATCAATGAGTGAAGGTGCTAGAGAAAACTACTTCATCGCTTTATTGAAACAATAAATTTGAATATTTTGAAAAGTTCAAAAGTTACAAATAATGAAGTAGAGAATAAAACTTTGCTTCGAAAAATCAAATTTCTTTGATGAGATCGAGGAGTCGAGAATCAAGTGTTTGATCATCATGATAACTATATCGAACTTTATTAGATATAGTTCGATTAAGATGAATCAAATATATCTTCTATTTCTTCCGGGGTTACGCTCTTATTGCGTTCATACTGAATATAATTCCATCTAAAGCCGTTGTAAAAGACTCCATATGCGATATGGACTGGTAGATGTATTAGATTATCTTTTATCAAGATTTGAGGATATGATACTTAATTGAAGCTTCATGTATCTAATCGGATTAGTTCTTATTGTGGAATATTCTAAGATAAGTAAAGGATATTACTTCTATAACTAATATGAGAACAAAGTGTTTGTTACTCTAAAATTATGGAAGAAATGTTTCCAAAAGAATTAGTTGGAGTAAATTTGAAAAGTTCAAATTCCACATACTGACAATAATGCTCGGATGGAAATTAATTCAGATTTCAACGAGTGGTTGAGTCTGTAATTAATAAACTAGACTGTCAAGATGTTGAAGAGTCTGAGTATATAACATAAGTGTATTCATGTAGATCTACTAGAATTTATCGCAGGTCCGAAAAATATAGATTTTTCGTGTCTAATGATAAAAATTTCGTACTCATAGATGATGAGTCCACATTCTACTAATAGACTATGATGAGTCAAGGCTCTAATGGTTAGAGACTTTGAAAGTTGAGATGTAATCCATGTCAGACAATCAAGTTTTGAATTTGATTGATCCATCAGATGGAAATACGGTTTTAAAAGAAAGACCGACATCGATAATGTGCAAACATATAATGCATGATTTGTGGTTAAATTAAACTCATATTATAGAATATGATAATATTTTTCAAGACATCATGCTTATGTATTTCAGAATTTTCTTGGGCATATGTTCATGGTATGACTATAAAAGATGCCAAGTGGATGTCAAGACGTTGTTTCTTAATAGAAACATATGAAAGTATGTATATGATACAACTTGAGAGTTTTGTCTATCCTAAAATTTTTGAAAAGAGTTTGCAAGTTGTATAAATTCATTTATGAATTAAAGCAAACATCTCTAGGTGAATATTTATTATTTGATGAAATAACCAAACAGTTTGGTTTTATCAAAAATTAAAGATAAATCTTATGTTGACAAGAAATTCAGTGGGAGCATAATTACATATGATGTAAATTAAGCGTAACACGCACACATAAGTTTAATCTTAGTGAAAGTCACTATATAATAATCAAGAGTCTGATTATATACTTGAGAAGGATAAAGTATTCTTCTTAGATTATGGTGGACATAAAAATTATGCAAAGTATTTGCATATGACAATGTTTGGTAATCCATTTAAGAACTCAATCCCTTAAATGATGGTGATCATGTTAGGTCAACTGGTATGTGATACCACATAGATCAATGAGTATGAGATACTTGGTTGATTTGGCCTAGTGCAAGTGGGAGATTGATGGTGTTATGCCCTAGGCCAAAGTGTTTGTGACCTAGATGATGGATTGTAATAACAAACATAATATTTATTCTAAGATATTTCATATAATATGTGCGTATAGGTTATTTTAATATAATTTAAATATTTAAATAGACCATGAATATGCAATTCAGCTTTATGTCATCAAAGTGCGTGACTTTTGATAGTAAAACTATAAAGTGTTATGAATGCTATTCTAAATCGTCTCTGGTCATTTATAGGATATTTGTGGAGACAAATATACTTGCAGATACATATAAATATATATTTATATACAAGCTATAAATGTACACCAAGTATATTAGTTGACTTATGATTATGTTTTACCGATCATGGATAAATAGTTATCAAGTCATTAACATAGGTATATGTTAGAGACCATATCTTTGGACTCGACCCGCCATAAGAATGCTACATGTTTTACGTCATTAGCGATTCTTGTAACATAAAGTATTTATAGTCCTTTGACCTGAGATTGTCTCGGTTCCCAACATGAGTAATTTTATACTTTAATATAATCTAACACTGCCTTTAACCGGGTGGTCATAACAGTTATGATTAGGTATATAATGAATCATGTAGAAGGATGAGTGCAATCAAGACGGGATTTGTTCCTCTCATAAATGAGAGAGATATCTTTAGGCCTCTTGAAGAATTGAACTGAAGAAATGTATGGCCATACTCAAATGAAGTAATAAGAGTTATTAATGTCATTTGTTCTTGTTCAGTTTAATTTGGGATCAAGAAATATTATTCGATTAATATAAGGATGACGTATTACATGCCTTATGATCGATATAGATATCGTGTGACAAAGGGACTAAATACATGATTGTTGATTAGGTAAATCGGATCACCGATATTCACTTAAATTGGGTAGTCATGATGGCTTGCTAGAGTCCGCTCATGATTTATAGACTGTTAAGTCTATTGCCAACATTAAGTGAACCTACAGGGTCAAACACAAAGAACAAACTGAAACGAGTGCAGAAAATCCTAGCGACTTATATGATGAGTTGCATAAGAATGTCACAAAATATATTGTCATCTTATGTGATAAGATGTGATATATATGTATATAAAGACTATGAGCACAAAAGATCATGTAATCTAGAAGAATCTAGATGATGGCATATGGATAATGATGAGTGATGTCATACACATCTTTTAGTGTGAAGAGACATGACTCTTCACCTCTATATAAGGACATAGATGACTCCAAATTCTATATATACAACACATCATTCTCTCTCACATTATTTCTCATTCTCTTTTGTGAGACAAAAGAGAGAAAATATACTTTCTAATTTGTATGACAAAATTATGAAAGGGTGCTTTCTTTTTGTATGACAAAAATGAAAGAGTGCGATTATATGAGAGAAATTATATACATCTTTTGTGAGATAAAATAAGAAGAGTTTTCTTATGCAAGAAGAGAACAAGCTACTAGCATATATATTGTTCTTCTTCCCGTTTTAAGAAGTTTGTTCGTGTGGACACCGGTAGAGGCGTTCGTACTTTCGGTGCTTGTGATCTATTCGGCCTAAGAAGATGAGAACGGTTTGTTGAGAGTTTTGGTGGAGACCGATTGTGTGTGCGGTAGATGACTTCCGCACGATCCGACCTAGACGGCCTAGACGGACGTAAAATCGGTTAGGATGGTAACCGGTTTAGAGATGCATGGACAACACGCATGGTTTGAGCGTCACGGATTAAGCGTAATCCGAAAGGTATCTTTAAGATTTATTTCTTTGATTTAACCGATACGCACGGATCCTCGGATTGGTTTTGGACGATATTTTTGTTTTCCGCTGCGTTATGCATGTCCGAAACCCAACAATTTTTACCAATTAGCGGTGGATTAATGAGCTTGAGATTCGATAGTAACTCTCTGAATTTCTAGGAGTCCTCCCAGCTTCTCAATTGACTTCTAGATCTTTCAGAGACTGACCCTACCATATTAAAATCACCTAGAATTACCCCAGGAATATCTGATTTATCCCCAATTCTCTCCAATTCCGCTTTAAACCTGACTTTGTCATCATCTTCTTGGGGGCCATAGACCCCGATAACTCTGATAATTGTATCGTTCCAGTTACAAACCAATTCAGCTGGAACTGAATAAGGTTGTGCACTGTTGCAAAGAAGTTTGAACATGGAATCATTCCATGAAAGTACCACCCCTCCAGAGGCTCCTCTAGAATTGAGATAGGTGAATCCTGCCAATCTTTTTCCCATTATTTTGTTATGCAATTTTTTATTATAATCATCAATTTTAGTTTCCTGCAGATAGGTGATGTCGGGTCTTTCACTGGCTAAAAAATCTTACTTCTGATTGTTTATCTTGAGCTTTTAGGCCCCTGACATTCCATGTTATAATTTTAATATTTTTTGTACACATTATTAACCCATTTTTAATTTCTGAAATGCTTTTCAGGTGATACTAATGAAATACTGAGCGGTCTCTTTAATAGCTTCAGTGGTCTCTATACCAGCGGAAGTTAATGCCTCAAGAGCATCATCAACCGCAAAATATTCTTTCTCTTCTGAAAGTTCAAAGCAATCATCAGTATTGATATTCTTCTTTTTATATTTTCTCTTTTCGAAGCCATGGGTAATTTCTCTATATTGGGTTAATTGGGCCTTTTGCATCACAGAGGTATACAAGTCGGGTTGCTTTTCTTGGATTCTCTTACTTTTCCTCCTCAGTAAATTGAAATTATCTATCTCAGAAATGTTTGGCTGGGTTTCCTCACTGAGAATTTCAGTTGCTATTGGGGCTAGATCCAGCTTTTGAGGAGGAATTCGCTGCACAGATAGGGGGTCAGCCTCTTCAACATCCCCTTTTGTACCGGGAGTAAAAATTGAGGTTCTTGGTGTGTTGTTATCATGATTTGGGGTTAGGATTTTAGGGGATAGTGGTGTGGTTGGGTCCATTTGAATTTGTATTTGAGGTATCAGATTGGATAAATGGGGTAGAGGCATGGTTGCAGAAAACAGAAAACGGGGTTTAATCGGACAGAGTTTTTTTTGGGTTTAGGAGTTTAATCAGGATTAATCGAATTAATCGCTATCCATTAATCGGACTGAATTTTTATATATATTTGAAATAATATCAACATTTATAACAAAAATATCCAATATCCTAAATTCACAATCTAACAAAACATATAATTTAAAATTCAAATACATAAATCCAATTAAATCACAAATAATGTTCAATACATAGTTCAAAATTTAAAAATAAATTGAAAATGGGCTGGGATGGGCCGGATTTATTAAAATTTTAAATGATGTAAAAAAACTTGGACTTAAACGGTGGGCCTAAACGGTCCAAAAACGGCCCATAAAAGCCTTAAACGGTGGGCTGTTTTTTGATGCCGTTTAGACCTTAAATTAAACTTTTACCACCGTTTAGGGATTAATCCCCGTTTAATCGGGGATTAAACCCGATTTCTGCAACACTGGGTAGAGGGCTCAGGTGAGACTCTTCGACAGACACGCTTCCAAAATTAACCCCCAACTATTTAGGTCTCCATACTCCATTTTGTGTTTTATTGCTGGGATTTTGGAGACTGGAGACTTGTAATTTATTAAACCATTTACCATCTTTAATAAAAATTGCAAAAGGTATGGCTGACAGATTTCGTACTGCTAGCTTCACTGCGACCGAATTAGGGTTACCTAACCCCATTGGAACTTGCTCAATGAAAACTCCAAAGCTAGAGACTAACTTCTCCAAGTGGTAAGTGGATTTCATAATCCGGGGGATGTTTTTTATGATAATGGTGTTTTCGTGTAGTTATATGGGAGGATTTTTGAGAGAGGAGTTTTGATTAAGGGTTACTTCTTTGATGTAAATTGTGATTTGTTGTGGTCTTGTTATGTATGACTCTAAATCTCTCAATAATCTCTTTCCTTTTTGGTATTATTGTTTAGGAAATATTTATGCTATAGAAATAAATATTTAGGGAACATTTAGGCAATGGAAGGAGGTGGATTATTTCCATCCTTGCATTGTATATTAGCTATTGTAATAGTATCATAATTCTTACAATGTAGTCTCTCAATTGAATAAACGTTTTCTCTCTTCTTCTCTAGTTATTTCTCTCATGCGTTTTCTTTTTCTACATCCACATTCTCCCCATTACCCTAACAAATTGGTATTAGAGCTATATTACGATAATCTTTGTGCTTCCGTAAGTCAAGTATACCGTCTTGTTCTATCATGAATTAAAGTACGGTTATGTCGACCAAATCTGATATTGAGAAATCCGATAGCATGAAGAATTTTGCACTATGGCAAGTGCAGATGAAGGCTATATTATCGAGCCAATGTGTGAAGGCCATCATTTTTGGACGACCGAAGGAGATGAAGGGCAAAGTATGGGAGATGATGGATGATAGAGCCCTCTCGATAATTCAGCTATATTTGGGCAACTGACTCTTCAAGAAATTCTCACGAGAACTATATCAGATGTCACATGGAAGAAGTTAGAAGAAATCTACATGCAGAAATCGGTTATAAACCGGTAATGTTTGACGCGGCAATTCAACTCTTTGAATATGATAGATGGTATGTATGTTAAGGTCCATGTTTTGGTGTATATCTGTTTCTTTAATGCTATGGAGAGAATTAGTATTAAAATGGACAAAGAGGACAGAGTCGTGATGTTGCTGTGCACGCCGCCAAAGTCATCTAATGGGTTTAAGGAGAAAATGCTTCATTTCAGGAAGTTATTTACCGTTGAGCATGTCGAGAGTAACTTATTAGTCAAGTCATGTATCGACTATGACTTGTCCTTGGCTGAAAGTAGTCATCAAGAGATTGGATTGTTTATGGAGAGGGGAAGACGTAAGGAGAGAGATGCAACATTAGAGAAGACTCATTCGCAGTTCAAGTACAAGAACCTGATGAGCAACTATTGCATGAAGACGGAACACATTAAGGCCGACTGTTACAAGCTTAAAGAGAAGCAAGAGGCAGATACAGTGTCCGGTAAAGTTGAGGTACTTTTTGTGGCGAATGAGAATGAGAGATTTGAGAAGAATTGGGTGGGTTCGGGTAATTCAAATCAGATGATCCCGAATCGAGAGTGGTTCACCACATATGAGGCGTCTAGTGGAGATGTTCTTTTAGGAGACGATCATCTATGTTGCGTTGCCGATGTTGGCATGCTTGAGATCAAGATGCAGGACGGGTCCATTTGATCAAGATGCAGGATGAGGTTGTCCATTTGATCAAGATGCAGGGCCAAGTTGCCCATTTGATCTTATTAGGCGTTCTTGGAGATATCGGTTGTAAGTTCCGATGTGAAGGTGGAGTCCTCAAGGTATCTAGATGGCATCTTACATCGATGAAGGCTAGAATGACTGGTGTGTTATATATTCTGGAAGTCCAGAGTACCGGAAAGTTATTTCGGGAAGTTGGCGCAGTTTTAGGCTCGTTCGTCGTCACCTTCTCTGTCTCAGTTAGAAGGTCAGAGTTTATGATTGGATGCGGGGTGACAATTTTGAGTACGAGGGATCTACTGTGTGGCCAGAATATCGGTGTGTTATATTCTGGAAGTCCAGAGTACCGGAAAGTTATTTCGGAAAGTTGGCGCAGTTTTAGGCTCGTTCGTCGTCGCCTTCTCTACCTCAGTTAGAAGGTCAGGGTTTACGATTGGATGTGGGGTGACAATTTTGAGCACGAGGGATCTACTGTGTGGCCAGAATACCAAGAAAGCATGAGTTGTGAAGATTTCGTTTGTGGCAAACGGAGGAGACTCAGCTTTAGTAAAGCCGTTCATCACACGAAGGAAATTTTGGATGATATCTATTTTTTTGTGGGGACAAATTTGTGATCCTTTTATAAGGATTGTTCAGCATTGCATGATTGTTCGCTCTCGACAACATAATGGGTGGCTGATCGGAAACTACTCGAGAAGGCTTGGTGCATGTTTTTGGGGCGGACTCAGGCGAGGATTTCTGGATAGAAACCATTTTAATACTGCTTGGTGGTATTTGGATATCCCGTTTATGCACAAGTCGTTAAATGGATACTCGAGTATGAGGAGAAGAAATGTATTCTTCTTGGGATATGCTTCAGGTGTAAAGGCATATCATTTGTGGTGTCCTGTTGCGGAACTACTTGTTTTGAGAGACGTGGCTTTTGATCCGGTTATGTTACGGGTAAGGGAGCGATTGTCTGATCCGGCTTTTGAGGTGGTGAGACGATCACGAAGAAGGTGGAGTTTGTTATTCCCGATCAACAAGATAAAGTTACTCAACGTAACTTGGAGCATTGTGTTGACTCTCACTTTGGCGATGGTGTATCGATTAAGGAGAGTCAAGAAGGGCAACGGCCTTATGCTTTGGTAAGAGACACTTCGATTTTGTGTGTTGTTTGGCAATGATCAATGAATCTGTGTTTGGCGAGTTCTCAATTTGCAAGGAGGCGGTAACCTCATGTGGAGCGGCAAAGTGGATTGCTGCATTAAGGTGGAGCTCATTTTGGATATATTGTTATTGCGTCTGTGTATCATGAGTGAGATTTTGAGTCAAGGTGGAGATTGTTATGTATGACTCTAAATCTCTCAATAATTACTTTCCTTTTTGGCATTATTGTTTAGGAAATATTTATGCTATAGAAATAAATATTTAGGGAATATTTAGGCAATGGAAGGAGGTGGATTGTTTCTATCCTTGCATTGTATATTAATTAACTGTATCTATAATTTAGGTAATTTATTTTGGTAATTAGTCATGGCTCTCTCCTATATAAAGAGCCTTTTAGCTATTGTAATAGTATCCCAATTCTTACAATGTAGTCTCTCAATTGAATAAACGTTTTCTCTCTTCTTCTCTAGTTATTTCTCTCATGCGTTTTCTTTTTCTACATCCATATTCTCCCTATTACCCTAACAGGTCTAAATGGGAGATTTATGTAATTTGATGAGGGTTGTAAATTAGATTGTAGAACTGGAATTTGTGGATTGTTTAGAAGTGTTGGGTTTGCGATTGCTTTATGTGGATTGGATTGCGTTTTTGACTAGCAATATTTCGCGATGTGGCCAGATTTACTACATTTGTAGCACTGAATTGGTTTTTACACTCAGATCTACAGTGCGTGATCTGATGCGAGGCATCGGAAACACAACTTAGCTTTTTCCTTCTCCGATTGTATTTTTCTGTTTTGCACTTTGATCCACCCCTCTTCGTCCTTCTTTTCCCCCGATTTACTACACTCACGCGCCAGATTCATAGCAACTGCTTCAACATACGATATATCAAAGAATGATGGCGTTTTCTCCTTCAAGAGATTGGAGAGGATCTCCTTTCCCTTGTTTTTGTCGATCTGAGTTGGAAAGTGCTAGAGAATCGCCTTGCAAATCGGTTCTTCAAAGATACGCTCGAGGTCCATCTTTCTTTTTTTCAACTTTTCCTATTCCAAAGACTTAAGCGAGAAAATCAGAATGGGGATAATATTAGTGTTATAGTTGTTAATTTGAGGAAGAGGAATTTGTAGTTGAGGGAAGGAAAAAGAGATTTTGAGTTTCTCTTTTTCCTTTTTGTTTTTGGGTTTAATTTTTTTTTAATATATTTTTTTATATTTTGAGGTCTTAAAAGAAAGAATTAAGATACTAGGCTCTTTAAAAAAAAATCAACCTGATATTTGCAACATGATAAGGGGAGTTTCTCTCAATTGTCAAGCCTCTATTTCTCATTACAAAACTAAAAGCCGCCTCCGTTGTACCGCCGTCACATGACATTCTGTTGATGGTACAGTCCAAAATTTCCTGTTCTGATAAGGACATCAACTGGCCGGTACGGATTTTCACCGCTCCTTCCATTGCTCCCACAACCGCAAATGCCCAACACGCTCCTATATGATTGTTTGTTTTGTAAAAGGATTGTTGCCATTGTTCAAGTGACATACTGATATTATATAATTTTTCGAGTTACAACTAAAATTTGTGTGTACCACAAGGGTCTTGATCCTTGACACCGGTGACTGCACCGCGAGCTCGCCAATCCATTGAACTCGGCAAGCGTGTTTTTTCTACTCATTCAACACACTTGCTTTCCTACTCGTCATGCATTTTTCAAGTGTGTTGAATGAGTCTTTGGGCTTGGCTGAGGGCATGGGAGTTTATGTGGGGCCTGGAGTCAAATTTTTTTTTATATGAGTGTACTATATGCTGAATTGACATGTTAGCTCAGAATGATCCGTCTCATGTATATGGTAATGTAATTGACACAAGAAAATCCAATAAACGTAAAAAAACATAAATACCTACGACACGTGTCAGTTTCTCAGTCATTGCACTCATCGAACATTAATAATAACTAGAGTAGACCCTCGGTCTGCTTCAGATAAATTTAATTTTTTTTTTTAGACAACCTACAATAAGTGTCTTGAAAGATTTATTAAATGTACTTAGAAAGTTTGCAAGACGTCACAACTATTTTTGTGTTTGGAATGTATAATATTTTGATCTAGTAGAAAATCATATTTAATTTGAAAAAATACAATAATATTTCTAGAAATTAATTATGTTATACTATTTCAATTGAACATTAATATTTTTACTATCTATATTGTTTTGTTTTTATTTTTTATTTTTTGAAAAATCTACGAAGTCATGAATTATTTTAGAAAAAAAAGTTTAATAGTGTAGACAAAATAAATCTCATATCGTGTACATATCTCATAATATATTGTTTAAAAAATTAAAAAAAATGGATAAGCTCTTGTAAATATGAACATTACCAACTTACTAATTTTTTGAAATGTTTATTACTGTACATAATAATTTATCAATTATTTCATAAGATATCGTATATAATAAGTATTTCATATTATACAACTAATGTCTAAATTTTTATTTCAGTTTTAAAAATAAAATATACATAATTTCTGGTAAATGAGTTCCATGTTATATATGACATTCCATCACTTTGCAAAAATTATATGGAATGATGGAATTCATGTTTCTAAATTGCAACTTTCTATTTGATAATGTAGTATAATTTTCAGATTCTACAGGGTAGTTACGAAATTTCCGAATTTTGGGACTTTTTTTTTGAAATGGCCAAAAAAAAAAAAATTAATTAAGGGAATGGCCAAGTTTTAAAAATATTTCCAAAAGTAGCCATTTCGCCCAGTCACCGGGCGAAACACAAGTAGTTTCGCCCAGTAACGGGACGAAACAGAGCCAATCACGATTTGCTTAATTAACCCCGTTTCGCCCAGCAGTCGGGCGAAACAAAGCTGTTTTTAGTATCGGTTTTTGTAAATAACCGTTACAGAATAAAGACTTTTAGTATCGGTTTTTACGAATAACCGTTACAGAAGGTTCTTTCGCCAGCTCGCTGGGCAAAACATCTGTATAATTCAAACCCGCTGCCGTTAGTTCGAGTGTTTTTTCGAAAAAATTCGAAACTGCAAAAAAAAGGGCGACGCAGAGGCGAAAAAAACAGGTATGTTGATTTCTTTGACTTTAGATTTAGTTAATTTTAGTTATTTGCTTAAAATTAGTTTCAAATTAGGTTTATTTGCTCAAAATTAGTTTGAAATTAGGTTTATTTGCTCAAAATTAGTTTCAAATTAGGTTTATTTGCTCAAAATTAGTTTTCCATTTGTGTGGTTGATTTGAAATTAGATTTATTATTTGGTTGATTTTGTTGATATTATTTGGTTGATTTGAAATATTATTTGTAATATTTTTTCTAGTTTAGGTACATATTTATTTTTGAAATTATTTATTTTTGAAATTAATTTTTGTAGTTTAGGTAATGTATATATTTATTTTATAAATTATTTTTCTTGTTTAGGATTATTATTTATATTTTTTTTGTTATAGATATATTTTTTAGTATATTATTTATAGTTTTATTTTTTAAAAGTTTAAAAAATCAAATGTATGCTATGCATTTATTTATTTATTTATTTATGTATGTATGTTTATTTATTTATTTATGTATGTTTATGTATGTTTATGTTTATGTATTTATTTATTTATTTATTATTAGTTTTTATTTATTTATGTTTTTAAAAATCAAATGTTTAAAAAATCAAATGTATGTTTATGTATGTATGTTTATTATTAGTTTTTATTAGTAGTTTTTATTTATTTATTAATATTATTTTATTTAATAATATTATTTTATTTATTTATTTATATTACTTTATTTTTTAAATAAAGATGTAATCTGACGCGGGACCTAGTCGGCCAAATTATGCGCTTCAGTCACAACAACACATGCATCGGGCGAACGAATTTGGCAACACTGAAGATGTAACTATCAAACCCATGCGCTACCGACAACATGAAGTTCCGGTAAATTTTTTTTTAATATATTAATTAGAAATTTTTTTAGAAAGTAAAAAAAATCATATGTATGTTATTTATTTATTTATTTTATTTATTTATGTTTCTGCAGGTTCCATGGGACGATCGGTATGCCCCTTTTTTGAAGAAAGCAACCTTACTACAAACTGCCAGGATGGGTTGGCTGGATTACGACAGCAGACTGATAAGCGCTCTGCAGGAACATTGGAGACCGGAAACACACACGTTTCATCTGCCTGTTGGTGAGATGACCATAACGCTAGATGATGTTTCGTGTTTGTTGGGAATGCGGACGGACGGTGAGGCAATGTGTTTAAATAATAAAGATGTTGATTGGAAGGGAAATGTCACGCAACTACTCGGGAAAGAAATCCCGGAATTGGAGTTTAAGGGAAAGGGGAGAAGCAAAATTTTATTGAAAAGAACATGGTTGAAAAATAATTTTTCCGATTTGGAAATTGATGCTCCGGAACAGAAAGTCGAGCAGTATTGTAGAGCCTACATGCTTGCATTATGTGGGGATGTATTATTTACGGAAGTTTCGGGAGATTGTGTTTCAGCACTGCCTCTGCTTTTATTAGAGGACATGTCGGTTTTAGATAGATGTGCATGGGGTAGTGGAGTTCTTGCGTACCTTTACAGGGCATTGTGTAAAGGTACGCATAAGAAACGAAAAAATATGGGAGGGTGTATCATGTTGCTGCAACTGTGGGCATGGGAACATATCACTGTCGGACGACCCGTTCCTAAAGATGTACGCAAGGAACTGCAGGATATGGCGAATGATGGTGATGAAGATGAGAGACCAACGGTTGGTTTTTTGTGGAAAGATTGTACTCAATACGCGGATATAACACCTCATCGGCATTTGCCGACACATCGCGATCGGTTCGACGGTTTGGTCGACACTCGGGTGGTTTGGACACCTTATGACGCATTCCGTCATATACTCCCGCCGATAGTTGAGCACGAAAAAACTATGGGGCTTCTTACAAGTGCCATTGATGTATTTTTGGATTGTCGAGATGCATCGTCCGGAGCGGGTGTTGCGTCAGTTCGGGTATGCGATGGAAGTACCCCCAAATTGCGAGTACGACAAACGATTGCACGATATCGCGAATTACCGTGGAAATGATTGGCCTACCGTACATTCAGCTTATCTGGCTGAGTGGGAAGAGAAACGCTTGGGACGTGAAATAAATATTCCTTCATGGCGGCCGTACGACCCTAGCCAGTATGATGCATACTGGAATTGGTATAGAACGGCAACCGATCCTTATGTGCACTCCGAAATCCCGCATGCTACGGTATCGTATCATCCGATGGTTCCGCAAAAAAGGAAAGCGGTAATGAAAACAATTGACTATTATTTATATTATTATTTATTCATATTATTTTAGTTTTTTAACATTACTCAAATATTATTTTTTAGCATGCATTTCTTTTGGAGGCCTGCAAATATGGGTTCGAAGCGCTAAAAGCCGAGTGCCAGGATGTACCAGGGAAATTGAAAAAATTGTTAGGGTGCATACGGAGCAGCATAAAGGAAAGTAATGAATCTGAGGGCGACTTCGATTGGGGTTCGATTATCGAACAGGTTGGAGACGAAGGAGGAGACGGAGGAGGGGAAGGAGGAGGCCAAGGAGGAGACGGAGATGAAGGAGTTAGTCAGATTACTCAGGTTCAGCCTCAGGCGCGCAGCCGGGGACGCGGAGGAGGACGCGGAGGAGTACCACGCGGAGGAGGAGGGGGAGGGGGGAGAGGAAGACACGGAGGACGCGGGGGAACACGAGGAGGAGGAGGAGGCCGCTGGCATTACTGACTATGTTTACTTTTTGGACTATGTTTTGTTAATTTAGATTGATATTTAAACTATTTTAGAGAGCTCACTGTGTGTCTTTAATTTACAAATCAAAATACATAAACATAGAATACAATCCATAAAATATTACAAATTAAAATACATAAACATAAAATACAGTACATAAAACATAGAATACAATTGATAAAACATTACAACCCACAATAAATAAACATAAACTACCATACATAAAACACTACAATCTTCTCGGACATTTTGTTTTCGTGTGCCCTGCTACTCCGCAACTACTGCAATGTTTTCTACGATCTGCGTTGTCCATGATGTCCATACTATTATGAAAGCGTTTCTCCTGTCTTCTTCCACGCTTGTTGGTTCCACGGACATTTTTCCTCATAAGTTTCTCAGGAGGAACCAACGTACCAATAAAAACTTTTTCACGTTCGACCCACTATTCTCTATCCTTTATCGGATAAAAACTTCCTTCATATGTATGTTTAAGGTGATCCAGCGAAAAATGTTGATGTATAAAATATTCGGGACTAACACCTCTGCGTATGCAAACTGCTACCAGATGCGAACAAGGATAGTGATATAGCATCGGTTTCTTGACAACTGCATTTGCCTTCATTGAAATTCACATGGAAGCTCTTTCCCCCTACCTTGGAACCACTAGATCATGTTATCACCTCATAAACACCGTTTTCGACATTGAAGGTAGTGACTCGATGCGCACGCGCCTTAACTGTTTTATTCTCCATTTTTTCCATCACTTCCTTTCCCCACATTCTATTATTCATTTCCACATTTGAAGCTATCTCGCGCTTGTTGACAAAATAACTATTCAGCTTGTAGAATGTCTCCATCACAATAGCCGTAACGGGAAGCTTCCTCATACCCTTGAAAACATAATTCATCACTTCTGCATGATTACTAGTAGGAATACCCCACCGGCGACCTTCTGTATCATACGCGAACGCCCATTTTGATTTATCTTTTTTATTTAACCATTCCCACGCCTCATTATTTTTATCCTTTAATATTTTATATAGCTTCTTAAATTTAAATTTGGTGGGCGCCTTAACTAGTGGTACAATCAATTTAACCAATGTTTTGTCTGATACAGCGCTACGAAATTTTTATCCTTTGCGATGGCCGATCAAAGTACCCAAACACCCAAAAAACCAACCCCACGTTTCTACTCTCTCCTTATCAACTAAAGCAAAAGCTAAGAGCAATAATTGACCATTTGCATCGCTAGCGACTGCCATCAATAAGCATCCTTGATATTTTCCGGTTAGAAATGTTCCATCTACTGTTATGACAGGCTTGCAAAACTCAAATCCTTTAAGTGATGGACCAAATGCCCCAAAAAGACCTTCGAACTCCTCCTCACCAGCACGGTTTTTGGGACCTCTCCAAAATGCATATTCAGTAGTAGGATTTGCTGAATATATTGCTGCCATCAATTCAGGAAGCAAATTATATGCCCCCTTCCAATCGCCAAACAAGAATCTAAGCGCGTGTTGCTTGGCGTGCCAAGCCTTCCAATATGATATGGTATATTCAAATTTTAATTTGACGGTTTCCACTAGGGTTACTGGTTTAATTGCTAAATCTGCTCTAACGACATCTAGAATTAGCCCCGCAATAAATGCACTTGTTAATTGTTTGTGGTCGTTGTTAGGTTGTTCATTAACACATACGTGTGGTTGGGTCAATTTTTTAATCTCAAACTCATGTCGTTTATTTTTGCATGCATACAGCCTCCAATCACAGCCAGCGCGGTCATCTTGTAACTTGCAGACTACAGTGTAGAGCGTTTTGTTCGATTTGGAGACTACAAATTCTCGGTGATGCATGACGCTGTATAATTTTACGGCCGATTGTAGCTCGCTTTCGTGTCGAACGTCCGTCCCTCATACAAACTATTATCGCTACTCACATGCATGCTCTTACCATATAAGATATCGATTTTCGCTTCTTCCCACATAGTAGTATCTTCAAACTCTTTCACGGGAGGATTACCGAAAGTTCCTACACTAACCATCTCACCCACTTCCGTATAATTGTTCATAACATCTATTTCTGGTTCGTCGCCTTCTTCCATTTCTAGCACTTCATCTTCATCATATTCGTCCTCTTCAACATTTTCAAACTCATCTTCGTCGCCTTCTTCCATTTCTGGCACTTCATCTTCATCACGATTTATTACAGGTTCTAACCTCTCAAGCTCGTCATCATTAAAAGGTACATTTGATCTACTACTAGTTCCTACATAGGATTCTCTACTTTGGATGCGTTCAACGTATATTTCTAATTCGGGCCAACCGTGTTCACCATATTTGATTGTACCGAGCAAAACTAGCTCACTGTGAATCATTCGAAATTTTGACTATCTTAAAATACAAACAATCATTCATACGGTAAGGAAACCTACCACTAATTTTAAGATCATCACTATTAGGCCAACCGGTGGTAGCATGAATTTCTAAACACAATCTATAATAATTTCTATTTCTACTACGCGGGAGAAAAACACCTTCTTGTGGAGAGTAATTGTATTCGCTCGAATCTTCAACAATTTGACCATTGTAATATAGAAATATTTCAGAATTTTGTGGCATTTTCTTGATAAGGAGAAAGATATAAAGAGAAGAAGTTTGCAAGAGAGACTTATGAGATTTAATTTTTTGATGATCAAGTATAATAAGATGACTCTTTAAATAGAAATCTAAATCATATACCTAAAAATCCTGAGATTCCTCCTATATTCTAGCATGTTAAATCAATGTTACCCACTAAATAAAAAGCTAAATTGTCATTTCAATCTGAAAAAGTAAATATTCTCTAGTACCCTATATCTGAACCCTAAACACCTAAAAATCCTGAGATTCCTCCTATATTCTAGCATGTTAAATCAATATTACCCACTAAATAAAAAGCTAAATTGTCATTTCAATTTTTTGATACAGATTTATTTTATTTATTTTTTCCATGTAAAAAAGCTAAAAAATCTGTTTTTAATTTTTTCCCTCAGCTGTTTCGCCCAGCGAACTGGCGAAACACAGCTGTTTCGCCCAGCGAGCTGGCGAAAGAACCTTCTGTAACGGTTATTCGTAAAAACCGATACTAAAAGTCTTTATTCTGTAACGGTTATTTGTAAAAACCGATACTAAAAGTCTTTATTCTGTAACGGTTATTTTAAAAAACCGATACTAAAATCTTTATTCTGTAACGGTTATTTATAAAAACCGATACTAAAAACAGCTTTGTTTCGCCCGACTGCTGGGCGAAACAGGATTAATTAAGCAAATCGTGATTGGCTCTGTTCCGCCCCGTTATTGGGCGAAACTACTTGTGTTTCGCCCGGTGGCTGGGCGAAATAGATACTTTTGCAAATATTTTTAAAACTTAACCATTCCCTTAATTAATTTTTTTTTTTTGGCCATTTCAAAAAAAAAGTCCAATTTTGGTCCGTTCACCATTCTTCACGTGTGAAAAAAAAGAGAGTCCGTCTACAGAAGATGGACTCGGTGTATGTAAATTGTAAACCACACAAATCTTGTAATTGAAGGTATATGACAAACAGATTTAACTCAATTAATCTATGTGGGCCCCATATTATTTTGAAATATATTCTGACTATACTTAATGCTACTATGCGCTATGTTTGAAAAAAGTAGTGAGTCATATTTGTACATGAAAGATGACCCACTACATTTTTCAAACCCGTTTTTTCAACATTCCATAAGATTAGTTTTTTTTAATAAGAGGTCCTTTGAGAACTTCTCCTTTCTATTAACAACTTTTCACTTGTAATTTTATTAGGATTTAATAAAACTCAGAGCAAAAACGGTAGTGGTCTCCGGCAACTTCCCAATCGGCTGCGTCCCATTATACCTAACCGTGTACCAAACTCGGAGCGAAAATATTTTTTATATCACATCTAATTTTGTAAGGACGGATAAGTCTATACGAATAAATTTACATATGAGAAATAAAATAACATAAATGATAAATACATAAAAAATAAAAAATAATTACCAACTAAATAATTTGGATAATTAATTTATGATCTCAACGTATGTTTGCATTAAGATTTATAAGATTAAAATGTCATCCATTTTTTATACTCTTTGATTTTCTTATGCCGTCATCTCTTGACATATTATATTAGAAAAATAAAGTATAAAATCAGGTATAGACGAATGAGGCTAAAAAAATAAAAATGTAAGATAATTTATTTAAATATTTTATTTGAAGCTCCATAAGATTTAATTATATATGATTAATTTTAAAAAAGATAAAAAAATAATTATTATTTTTAACATGATTTTTTAAAAAGAAAATATGATATTATACATATGAGAAAAATATGCATACTATACATAGAAAAATGTAGCACAAATCATTTCTTCAAACATTTGCCACTACTATTTTTATTATTATTTTAGTTGTTAAAATGATATGGATTATGTTGAAATTGATTGCATATGTTATTTTGAAATTCATTATACATAGTTATATATTTCTCAATATTCTTAAATTTTTTTATGTAAGAGCCGAGTACATTAACGGGCCCAGTCCGACCATCAGGCCCACACTATATTGTCCTAAAAAATGCTTAATCTTGGTTGGTGCTAGTAGTTAATGCACTAGCCTATTTAAGTAATATAAATTCACATTCACAAGTGAATGTGAAACTAATCAACTAGCTCCCCTTTCGTTCCGGAGTGTTACATTTTACATGATAGTTCTCACGTAATTGGGGATATAACACGAAACATTATCTAATAATCATGTGATATTGTGGTAATAATTTAAATGAAAAACTAAAATTTGAAAAAAAATTTGATCCGATGGCCGGGAGAAAATTGATGGTAAGACTCTTGAGAATGATCAGAGAGGTGAAAAATAAGATAGGAGTTAATGAGCGTATTATTTTTTACATATTCTTTTAGGTAGTATATATTCACATTTTTAGCAAGAAAAAAATTGAAGTTGGAACTATAACAATGTGAAATTCAATATCAAGAGAAAATTTCAACAAATTTATATTTGACGATTTTAACATGAGAAATAAAATATTTCATTAAGAATTATTATTTTTCGGAGAAGAAAAGAAAAAAAATATTTTCGTTTTAATGAGTGAATTCTTCATATTCTATTTGTATTAATATGATCGCTAGAAATAAATTTAACAATTTTCACTAAATCGGGAATGAAACACAAAACACCAATTCAACCAATCATATGATTATGTTTTAATAATTACACACATATTGTCATAAAATATCAATAAACTTGAGAAAATTAAAGGTCAAAATTTAACAAAAATTTTAATCGAACGATTAAGATAAAAGTGATGATGTGGCTCAATGAGATGACTTAAAAGGGGGTGAAAAATATGGAGTTGGGATTAATATCTCTATTTTTCCTTTTATTCTTTACACAATTGATTGTAGAGAGTTTTTCTGTTTTCTGTTTTCTGTTTTCATTTAATTTTTCTCAGAAGCCAATGATAAAATGTTTGAATCTTTCAAGCAATCTTGTTACTTGTCATTCTTGTCTTGTTAGACTTGATTTTAAAATTATCCTTCCAATAATATACTTAGAACATTTCCTCAGCTATTAAATGAGCAGAAGAATAACTTAAAACATCTCTCTAATATATGTCAATTCATCAACCTCATCAACAAAAACGATTAATTTTAGCATATCTTTTTTTTTTGACTAAATTTTTTTAGCATATCTAATTCTGAGCTTTGGACATATTCTGACCAACTCCGGGTAACTCAACATACAAACTAATTAGGTAATGGCGAAATTTAGCTAATCGTAAAATAAAGTAGAAGAAAATATTATATTCTATTATACTTTATTTCACTATTTTATTGTATTCAATCCTTAGTTCAATTTCATTGTTACCTGCTTAGATGGTATGTTGAATTACTCTGACTTGTCAAAATAGGATTTTTTTTTTGAAGGAATTAAGGGCTCAAAGAGACCTCTTGCATTCATTAAAATGAGACATTTTTAATTACAAGAATTGTGACTACTCTGAGTAGCATCCTATCAGTCAAACTCAGATTACAGCAATAGAAAAATAAATTAGCACAAAATAGGATTAAAACTCAAGAATTAGATATTTACTCCGACTAGCTAATGAGCTCATAGTCTGTTGGTTTAGTGTAAAAATAAATCATAGGTTAATGAGCTCAAAGCCTGATGGTGTAGTGCAAAGCAAAAAAAATCATAGGTTGTAAATTTTAAATTTCATTGGTACAAAAAAAAAATGAGTCAAAAGAGCCTCATTCATTTTAATAAAAAAATGTTTTATTTCCGAGTAGAGTAATTAAAGAATATCTATTTCGTATGAGAAATGAAATAGTAAAATAGTGTATAATAAGACAAAATTTTTCCAATAAATAACATTAATTTATCTTAGTAATCAAATTGCTTTGGGTCACTAATCAATCTCAATAATTGGAGATTATACAATTCATACCGTTATGAATTTGACTCAAATCCATTATTTAATCAATTGGAATGAAATAATATTAATATTCAATAACTAGATTTGAATAATCATTTACTAGATATTGTATTGAAAACATTCATGATTATCAAATTGCGAATGTGAAAATAAAATAAATAGTCAACTAAATCATTCCTATTTTATAATTGAACTATTTAACTTGTTGCGGAATGATATAGGGATATGAATATTTGTTTGACTTCAAAAAGTCAGTTTTCAGCTTCAAATGCTTCGGTGGATATTTCGGTCTTTCAATGAAACGATTTTTTTTTCAATCAAATGAAACGAGTTGACTAGCCGATCTATACAATCTGATAATACTGAACACTTAAACAGTTTAAATTTAATCTATATATCATTTAGTTATGTAAAAAGATAGTACATTAAATTTCATAGAAAATAGAAACGTCTAATAATTAGAATCAAAATATGTACAAGCCTACGATAAGAAGAAGTTTATTTTCCCAGTTTTAGAAATTGAACTTAGTAATAATTTATATTATGGAGACAGACTTGAAGAGTTGAGATTAATTTTAACTACTTTTTTAAGCTTTAGAAGGATATATATATATACATAATCAATATATAACCACTACAAGAAAATGATAAAAAACAACCAATCAACGTAGTATGGTTTTACCTATATATTATATAGTACTGAAACCAAATTTAAATCAATTCCTCAACAAATTATGAGTCCCAAATTGGTCCAAAGGCAGCTAAACCAGCTTTCTTGCAAGCCGTAACGACATCTCGACTCCCTTCAGGATTAATCGTCACCACAACAACCTCTGCCTTCCATTCTTTCGCTGCATTAACCGTCATTTCTGACACGTTCGGTCGGCCCATCATTTTCGTGTCATGAATTATAACCTTTTTACCTCTAATTATATTTTCATTTTCCATCATATCTTTGATCTCTTTTCCAAAGTTCTCTTCTATCCCTCTTGATATCCAAACAATGCAAACCTCAGCCTTACAAGGTTGTAGCAAGAAAGATAAAAACACGCAAATACCCGATCCAGTCACGACAAGTACTACTTTTTGGTACAAGTTTACCAAATAAGGTAAGCCTGCAAAGTGGACCCCACGGACCCAAAGATGATGTGGCAGGTCAGAAACCAACCCGTTTGTGAAGTCTCCTACCGCACCAGCGAGCATCATGTGAGTATCTTTGTTGTCTGATATGATTCCGAAAGCGTGCCATTCAGATAAAGGTGATCTACTGATTCGTCCGAGTAAACCGGCTTTGACACCACCAGTAAAGGTTATAAGAGATACATGGCCGGAGGCCGACGCGATTGAGACTGGTAATTTTTGAACAGTAATCCATGGAAGAATCGTAAAGAAGGTGATAGCCAGGGTTAGCCAAAACTTTTCTAGTTTTATTAGGTTTGTCATATTTAATTTGTCGTACGAATTGTTCGTCGAGTTATAACCAGTTGTCAGTACGATAAATGCCCATACAAGAGCGAGAGCCATCCAACCGGCAAAACGGTGAGTCCTCTTAAAAATATTGTGGTGAAGGTGACGGACGAGTGGGAAGGCTGACAGGCATGAGGCACAAAGCAGCGCAAGAATTGCTGATGCTACTGCAATAATCTAAGGCGAGGTTTCTTTGCTATGCTTTAGGGTTTGGAACAACGCATATATCAGCCAAGCAACGGATGATACACCACATCCGCTATGTACTCCCCCGATCGATTGGAGGATCGATGTGACTCCTGTCCTGACAAGAAGTGGGACCCATGAGTGCCCTAAGATCTTGACTGTCAGGTAAAAAACAATGCGAAGAAGCGCCTCGCTACGACAAATTGTGAGGACCAATATGTTGCCGATTGAGAAGAGAGCGGCTCTCTTTTTAGCATACGGAAAATGACCCATTGTTGCGAGAATAAGAGCTATTATGTTAAGCACGAAGCAAAGCGCAAATAAACGCTTATAGACCGTGAACAAACACTGGTCGAGTAGTATCACGGATAATCGTGATTTTTTAGGTTTCTGAGTTTTTTTAACCGAAGCGGTTCTTATAGGAGGTTCTGTTATTTGGAGCTCAATATCTACTTCTTCTTCTACCACTTCTTCTATTTCTTCGTCTTCATCATTTAGGTCACAGTAATGGCTACTTCGTTGGCTAATAGATCTCTCACGTGAAGAGGAGATAGCGAATGTTCTTGCAGGGTCAGAATAAGACGAAGGCAGCTAAACCCATCGACCGCTCGGAGTCATTCGATCATTCGATTGAAGTTCTGTCGTGAGATGATCTGGTGCGGTTTTCATCTCGAACGAAATGCCTCGACAGCTGGAGAATTTGGAAAGCATGATTTGGTCTGCCATGTATGTCTTTTGAAGTTGGTTGGAACTGGAAGGAGAGGGAGTTTAGAGAGAGAGGGGGGAGGAAATTAAGAGAGGTGCTGTATAGACTAGGCTGAGATTATATTTATAGTTGAAGTTTGTAAAGTTCTTTTTAAGTTTAATTTAGCAAGGAAGGCAAATGACGCGTAGCCTAATGAGAAGAGATTATACATATAGTCAGAATCTCGTTTTCAGTTTAATGGTTTAACACTTTGTCATAGACATAAGACAAGAGAAAAAAATGAGTGCATTTTAAGGAACCAGTGATAATTTCATCGTGTAGATTATTTTAGTGGTCATCATATTCTTTATTATTATTTTTTTGATTTTATATACTTCTTTATTATTAAACTATGCATGCATGCTTATTAATTAGCATACATTATTTTATATGTTTCATAAAAAATAGTATATATAGCAGTAATAATAAAGTATATATGTTATAATTAATAAGAACAATATATAGCAGCAACAAAATTGTATATGGACGTAATCAAATAGCTATAGCTATCATAGTATATAGATAATAAAATAGTATTTGAAATAATAATAATAATAATAATAATAATAATAATAATAATAATAATAATAATAATAATAATAATAATAATAATAATAATAATAATAATAATAATAATAGTATAGAATTGGAGAATCAAGAAAAAAAAAATAATATACAATTGATATAACATATAATATATGTTGACAATATATACTTTTTGTGTGTGTAGAGTATATCATTCTCTACTACAAATTATTTCTTTCTTCCCACTTCATTACAGCGCAATAGTTTTTTTGATAATCAATTAGTTTATTACAACCGACAAGCTTATATATATAGTTGGAATTATTCAGTCAATTTTTTTTTTTGAAAGAAACATTCAGTCATATTTAATTTCAAAATTCAAATCAAACCCAAGTTGATTATCCAAACCAAAGATAACGAAAAAAAGATGAAGCCCCGTATATCAGGAGGCGATAGCTTTTCACATTCAGCTTGCTGAACTTGAAGCTAATATTTTCAACAATCAAATTAATATTGATTACAAATTTATATATAGTTGAATTATTCAATCAATTATGAATTGAAAATTCAAATCAAACCCAAATTGATTATCCAAATAATTTAAATATAAAAATAAAGCCCATAATCGTATTAAACATTTTCGAAGTCGGTTAAGTGTTCGGTCAAATAAAACATAGACGGTAATAATTTGTCAATTCGGTTTACAATTTGAAATAATTTGATATATAAAATTAACATATAAACTTTTTCTTTAGAAATAATTGGAAAAATATTATTATTTGGTAAATTTTCAGAAAATACAAGCATTTTTTTATCTTATAAAAAATTCTTGAGTAAAGGCGTAATGTTCGTGAGTAAATTTAGGTTGTTAAGGATGGGTGCAATCATCTCGGCCTATCTCTCACGATGACCAAACTAAAAAAAATATCTCCTTATACCTCTTCTTCTTAAAATACAAAAAAATTAGCCGGACGGAAAGGGCGGACGCTCTCTTATGGCGGACGACTCACTCTAATACAAACCGTGTTTGCACCTATCCTTAATTAACTACCACATGCATGTGTTAGTGCTTCTTGACGGGCTAATACATCAATTCGAATCAGTAGCTAGAAGCTTCTTATGGAGAAGAGATAAAAAATATGATGGTGTCCATTGTCTCATTGCTTGGAAAAAGATTTTTATACCTAAGAATCTACGGGGATTAGGCATATTGGATATTAAATATCAAAATAGTGTGTTGCTAATGAAATGGTTATGGTATGCTGGTGCTGAATCATCTAAACCTTAGGGGAAGCTCCTGCATACCCTGTATAATTTCTCACCTTTATCTATGGATAACCATCATCTAGCAAAAGCTTCTTTCTTTGTATACGATCTATTGGAACTTCTCCCAATTTTTGAAGTTTCCAACTCAATCAAAGTGGGCAATGGAGGACAGACATCATTCTGAAAAGAACGATGGTTCAATAATACATCATTAGCTAGGGAATTTTCTCTTATGTATTTTGAAGCTCCAAATAAAGAGAAATTCATTACCCAAGTTGTCGCGACACAATGGGACCTTGCTCCATTCATCAATTCTTCCTACTCTATTTTGGCAGCACAAGCCACACAAGTAAAACACATCATTGCTCTCTTACTCTTACAAATGATCTTTGGTAAATTAACTTGGAGATGGTCACAAGGTGGAATCTTTACCACTAAATCGTGCTATGAATTTTTCTTTAGAACTTGGGTACCAACTAGATGGCAAAATAAAGTGTGGAAAATTAGAATACTGTTAAAAGTGCGGTTCTTCCTGTGGCTACTTGCGGGTGATAGAATACTCACTCAATTCAACCTCATGAGAAAGAGATGATCCAGTATTAGTAGGGGTATACATTGGTCAAATTACGCGGATTTAGGCCGAAATTGTAATCCAACCTAACTTTAACAGGTTTAGATTTTTTCAACCCAAATCCAATTCATAATACTTCAAAAAAAATTCGACCCAGTGATTATTTTCTTGGGCGGGTTGGCGGGTTAACCGGGTTTTTAGATTTATTAAGTTCTGTCATCACAATATCTATTAATCATATATAGTTGAAGATTTTAACATGTCAATACACAAAAATGATATAAAAAAGAACTAATTTTATGAAAAATTATTGAAACGATTTTTAATAAAACATAAAATCACAGTTCTCGGGTTCGTCGGTTTTGACATCATTAGGACGTTTCGGTTCGTTGAGTTTTTTTCTCGCTCTCATTCAGACTTTGCTTATATACCATCTTGATACTTAAATTAATTTAGTCACATATTTGCACTTGACATAATTAACATAATTGCATTTCAACACTTGATAAAGCACACATGCACACACGCATAAACACACACATACACAATCACTAAATATACAAACAACAACCGCACGCATAAACACACACATACACAATCACTAAATATACAAACAACAACCGAACCGTCAACTCACCGTCAATTCACGCATTTGGATACGAAGCCTGCATCGTAATACCGCACAATCCCCCGTAGGAGCCCACATCACGCTGCATCCTCATAAACCCGCCTTCGCCCCAGTCTGAGCCCCACGAGTTCTTAACGAGCCAATACTTGGAATTTCCTGACATTCCGTAGCCGATGACCGTGACGGCGTGGTCAAGATCAGTTCCGCAATATCCGGTGAAAAGACCGCCGCCGTAGAGCTGGAAGTCGATCCCGGAACCTTCCACTCCAGCTGAGACTGGCTGGTTGGCGACTGCGTTTAGGAGGGATGTTTCGCTGCGTGGGACTTTTCCGTAACCCCTGGTTTATGTGTTTGTATGTTAATATGTGAGTGTATCATTTTTTGTGTAAGGTTGGTGTTTTTGTTTTGTGTGTGTGTGTCCTCACATATCCTCTTGAATATTTGTTTCAAATGATCCACGATTACCTTAACTTAATTAGCTTTTATTTATACATGAATAAGTAATAAAGGAGCAATTTAGGTGTTTTTTGGGAAAAAATAGAAGATGAGGGGGCACTGATAATATTTCCTTTATAGGACCATCTATGATATTTTCATACTTTTGGATGGGAACACCGAACACATTATATTTTGAGGTCTTAAAAGAAACAATTAAGGTACTAGGGTCTTTTATAAAAAATCAACCTGATATTTGCAACAGATTTGGCCTTCATTCTGGCATTGCAAGATCCTTGACTTCTATGATAAGGGTAGTTTCTCTCACTTGTCAAGCCTCTATTTCTCATTATAAAACTAAAAGCTGCCTCCATCGTACCGCCGTCACACGACATTCCATTGCCGGTACAGTCCAAAATTTCCTGTTCTGACAAGGACATCAACTGGCCAGTACGGATTTTCACTGCTCCTTCCATTGCTCCCACGGCCGCAAATGCCCAACACGCTCCTATATGATTGTTTGTTTTGTAAAAGGATTGTTGCCATTGTTCAAGTGACATACTGATATTATATAATTTTTCGAGTTACAACTAAAATTTGTGTGTACCACAAGTGTCTTGATCCTTGACACCGGTGACTGCACCGCGAGCTTGCCAATCCATTGAACTCGGCACGTATGCAAGATTTGCGTACTTGAATGGTTTTTCAGCTGATTCCTAATTATAAATGAAATTACAGTTTAGTTGACCTCAGTGACAATCTTAACAGAAAATATTAAAGAGCAAATACATGGAAATATATAAATCCTTAAATTTTGTTATAATACATTACACATACACACATTAGAGTTATAATAATGTAAATGACCAGCTGTTTATCTTTCCAATACTTGGTCTATATAGTTCAGGAGGTTAGTTATAAATTGACTTGGTTTAATTTTGAAATGCTCGTTGAACGAAGACATGCTACTAATATAACCAATCAAAATAGTACTCAAACATGTAGCAACTCAAGCACCTCCTTGGCAGTGTAAGGGTTCGGTTTAAAGCCCATGAACGAGCCCTTGAACTCCTCGTTCGTCAAATCCGCGAACTTATTAAGACCAAGCCGATACGTGCGGTTTCCCGCACGATTGACAGAGTGCACATACTCAGCATTCGTCTTGAATATCTCGAACCTTCGAGCCTTTTCATCTGCATCCTTGTAGACCCGTCCGTGTTTTTCCATCCATTTTTCGTGCCGTGCCAACATAGACGAATCATCCATGGATAAAGAAACCGGTGCGAGTAATAGTAATAAAAAGGGAATTAAGTGCAGGGATTGATTGGTGAAAGACATGGTTGAGATTTGTGTAGTGAGATGTATTTTGAGTTGAATAGATTATAACCAAAGAATATAATGTGTATATATAGGTACTTTATGGAGATTTACATACATATTGAGTGGAGCGTGCACTTTCCAAAGGATTTTGGATGGAATTTAGTCCACTACATTCATAAGATTCTAGTTGATATTTAATACATTTCACTAAATAGAATATATAAGAAAATATTTACTTTACACTTCAAATTTAGAAAAAATAAATATAAGCTTCACTAATAAGGTCACATGTGTTCTTTATCCTGTTTTTTGTACAAAGAAAAATTTAAGGTTCTATATAACAAAAAAGGATTCAATTACTAGGATCCAGATAAAGTCTTTATTTAAAAAGTTTGATTATAAATACTCAATAGAATTTTTATTAAAAAAAAAGTACTCTGACTTATCGTAAGTATGCGCCCTGAGAATTATTTGTGTAGGCCATAGAATTGAAGAGATGCAATTAACTAGACGATTAATGAGGGCTCAATCTATATTAATGTAAATGGACATTATAAACTTACTATTTTTCTTCCAATAAAGCTCTAATAATAGAATTGGGCAACTTCAAAAGATGATCAACACATCAAAAAATCTCTCTTTGTAAAAAGGTTTCTTTTAAGTGTTCAACGTTGTAAAGAAAAATCACAAAACTCCCTTTTAATTTGAACAACTTTAGAGCTTTCAAACCTTTCAAATTGATTTATTTTGATGTTTGAATATCCATATTATGAATTTTTTGTTGAAAATATTTCTAGATTTTCTTGGATTTACTTTTACATTCAAAGAACAAAGTTCGGGTGATTTAGAAAATTCCAAGTTTTAGTGGAAAATTTATTTATCTACGACCATTTTTTAAGAAATCAAACGGATCGAAGGATCGAAATTTCGAGTTCTTTTTTCTCAGTAGACATTATCCACAAATTTCTCATCAAATAACTTATTGTTTCTCACTAGAGCAAATTTCTCATCACAAACCTTTCCACAAAATCGAGTTAAGTTTATCAGTTATCTCTCAAGCCTCGATAGAAGGTTTTTTCAGAAAACAAGTTGATTCCGCGTAGAACAAGATTGATAGCGAGAGAATGTGACTCAAGAAAAAGATCCAAAAATTGGATTTATTACAAAACAAACTTGGGAACAAAAAATAATGCTTAAATCCAAAAGAGAGTCCGTCAATGTGCGTCAATCACATTTCAAAGATTAATATTCCTATGTAGATTGGAAGTCACATTCCCAAAATTAGGATTCCTTCTTTGAGTTCATTGGCTTGAGCGTGCTCATTGAGGCCTGTGGGGCATAATAATATAATATATACTAGAGAAAATCATTTTATTTCTTTACTTATTTATTTTGTACTCACTTTTATTGTAAATATTTTTTAATATTTCATTTTTCCTACAAAAATTGTGTATTCCAATATCAACTGAATATTTTATTTTAATTTGTTTGAGATTTTTTTTTAAATATAATTTGTTGAAGATGAAAAGACTGGGAAATTCTCGATAAGCATTGACGTATTATGGTAATATTACAGTATTATTATATTAGGATTTATGAATTCTCTCCAGCGTAAACGATCTTGCATGGTAGACCAAGGAATCTTTCAGAATTAAAATGAATCCAATTATCTTTAGCAATATTCATACCCACAAATGTTACAATCATACATAATACCAAAAGGGCTTTTTTAGAAAATGACCATATAGAAATAGACTGATGCTGAAATGTTGTTTCCTTGTTTGTCTCACATAATATATTTTTTGCAATACTAAGACGAACTAAGATGCATATACAATGATCTGTCAGAACTAAAATAAATAATAAATATTATATACACACATAATTATTCTGAATTATTAATTAGAACTTTAGGCTGATTTATAGATATATTGCATATCAAATCAGTTAAGGCTTTAATTAAGGATTTAGGGTCAAATATTACCCCGACTTTCGAATCATGTACAGAGTCCACACAAACCTGTAAAAAATATTTACAGTAATAATAATACTAATATTATGTAATTCAAAACAAATTATGCATTCTTAATTGGATAAATCAAACCATTCTCCCTTTTTTTTTTTGTTTGGCTTTTTGAATGTCGGTTGCTAAGAGTTGAGAATAATTTGGGGCTAAAGTGAGCATATTTGATGTTTAATTCCACAATAATGAGTTAATTTATGCTAATTTGGGTTAAAATTAGTTCGAAAATATTTTTCATTAGAAGAAATATATAGATAAATATTATACCACATGGAAGATTCCTTGAGACTCCAAAGAATCAATATCGACAGGTATTTGGCCATCTTTTGGTACCAATATAGCATTTATATAGTCACTTGGCTGCAAAAATACACAATAGAAAATAAATAAATTAATACTGAGTTAATAAACAAGATCGCGTTGAAACAAAGGTACTCAAATTTTATGCCTTTTCATAAAATATTATAAAAGAATACAAGCATGAACGAGGAACACGTTTTTTTGGCATTTTTCATGAAATACATGAAAAACATAAAGTTTTTTTACAATTAGGTCCTTAATAAAACTTACAAGATTATTTAAGCATTTTTTAGGGTCTCCATAAGTTCGATTTAATGAATCAGTAATTGCTGTCACGAATCCTGATGCGGTCAAGCCAATTGTTTCTCTATCATGAGTACCATTCAATAAAAGCACCTAAATTTCAAAAAAAAAAAATTTTTGACTTACTTTTTCATAAATTTGACTTTCAGAATTAGTTACAAGAAAAAAGGTAATATAAACAAAATGATATAAGTTGAGTAATCAAACACCTTAGGGATAGATCTTGAATCAATATTTTCTCCAATTCCACGTAATACCTAAAATACTCTTTTTGTTAGCAATAAGGTGCTTATTAATTTATCAAAATGTAAATAACATAATGTAATAATATATAATATATAATATATAATATATAATATATAATATATAATATATAACATAATTTAATATGATATGATAAAATATATTATATTTATTTACCAAAGAAGGGCAGACGGAAGTAAAAAGGGAGCCCATTGCATAAACGATGCAATCTACTAAATTCAACTGCTCTGCTACCATTGGATTAACCGTAGGAAAAACCTGAATAAAAATAAACAAATATAAAATCTATATATTTGCAGAAAATAAAATAAAAAACCCTATAATAAATAATAATACAAAATTTATTTCTTGTTATATTCACCTCGTGTAATAAATTGCATCCCTCACTTGACATGTAAAATACCCGCTTGATTCTTGAAGGCAATGAAGCACATGAGTTATAGTCCTAAAAAAAGAAAAATAATAACAAAAGACTAAAATTAAATTATTTATGTTTTATTTATTTATTTATGAGAGATTGATTAATGATTAATACCTTATTTATTGCTTCAGTGAGTCCATTAGTTGGATGAGAAATTTCATTTTGGCCACGTATAATTGTTCCATCCTAGAAACAAAAAATTAAATTAGAAAAGAAATGGTATAATATGCGTATGCATCCCTCTAAAACCACAAAATATCATTCTTTAAGTCATGAAAAATATTTTCTATTGCATCTATATAATATCACATTTACCCCTTCAAAATAGGAAATATCATGTATACCCTTACAAAATATCATGTATACCCTTACAAAATAGCATAAATACTCTTACAAGATAGCATAAATAGTAAATACCCTTATCTCGTAATTTTCAAAACAAAAATTACGTGATAAGATTCATGATAGTTCATTATTTCGAAATTTCATAAGGTAGGTTATAAATGAAAATATACTGAATAAAAATATAAAATAAAATATACCCATAATTCGCATCCTAAATATCATAAATAGCTCTCTCATTTTCCAACATTAAATGGGTACCATGATATTCTGATATTTTCTAGGGCTCCAAATGAATTATAGCAAATAAAATGTATATTAATACCCATAATTCGCATCCTAAAGTAAGTCTGTCATTTGTAGAAATAACAGGAAGCACAAGGCTTTCAGTGGGAATTTGAGAAACGCGCGAAAATAAAAATATTGCAGCGTCTAATGACTGGAAAAATAAGCGGGCACCGGCAAAGAAGAAATTCCCAATACTGAAAATAAAATAATAATTTTATTAATTAGTTTTTTGTTATTTTTTGTTGTTTTTTGTTGTTTTCGTTATTTTTTTAGTTTTGTTAAATGAGAAGTACACTTTTTACAGAAAAGATTGGAATTGTATTGTAAAAGAAGAAAATAACGATAATTTAAGGACAAATTAAAGAAAATAAAATGGGCAAATTTAAGGAAATTTATAAGAAATTATTTTAAATAAAAATATGGGTGTGGCTAAACAACATACGTATGCACAACATACGTTTTTTTGCCACACCCAAAATATGTATTAAAAAAATAAAAATAAAAATTTCAACCGTACGGATGTAATATATATGTTATAAATATGTTGGAGATTAATTTTCACAAAAATCAGAATATTATAACATTGCCATCATATATCATCAAAAATATGCAGCACTATTCAAAACATATATCGGAATAATTGTTTGATGATACATGATGGCAATGATATATTATTCTGATTCCCGTGAAAATTAATCCACAACATATTCATAACATATAAATTACATCCATACAGTTGAAATTTGAATTTGTACTTTTTATAACCACTTTACGGGTATTTTAAAAAAACGTATGTTCGAACATACGTATGTTGTTTAGCATCTCCCTAAAAATATTGTGGCTGTGATGACTAAAATAAGATAATAATTTTGTTAATTATTTTTGTTGTTTCTTAGTTTGTTAAATGAGAAGTAGAGAAATGATGAAATTTTGGTTTTATTTTTTAGAAAATTTTGAGAAAATATTTAATGTGTTAGAAAGGGAACCAGTGTTTTAGAGACTTGAATTATGTTATAATAGAAGAAAATAGTGACAATTAAGGAAAAATTGAAGAAATTAAAAATTGTCAAGAAATACAGAAATTATTAGAATTTTTTTGGAAGACTTTATGATACTGAAATTATTCACCTTAGGAAGCATCACCTGCCATTGCTGAAACAAAATATTTCATCCGACCGTCTCAAAATCTGCAATTTGAAATTAAGACAAAATTTAATCAAATTAAGACCAAATTTAATCTAATAAAAGCCTAATTTAACCAAATTAGGCTCAATTAAACCCTCTACTATTTATTCATCCTCAATTTAAGCCAGTTTTATAGCTCCTCAATCCAGTAATAAAAAACAACAAAAAAGCAAAAGTAACACATAAAAATGAAAAAGAAAACAACTTTGAGCAAAGGATGCCAAAATCAGAGATTATATACAATTGCAACAGTTAGTGCATAAGAAAAACATAAATAAATTAAAAAATAATAAAATAATAAAAAAAAAGTAAAGAAAGAAATTAAAACCTGATTTTGAAAATAAACAAGAAAAGCGCGAATAGTTTCCCTATACGGTCTCGAAACTCCGTCCCACAAATCATCCTCCCCTTCCACTATCTTATACCTATTCAAAAAAAGTTTCATATTTGATCAATTAAATCATCTCAAAATTCGATTCAACTGATGATTAATTAAATCTTGATTAATTACCATTCTAGTTTGGCTTTTGAAGGATCGAGGGGCAATCGATGACCCAACAATCTTCTGACAGCCAAGGCTTCTGACGTACTTTCATCCGAGAGTCTCAAACATCTCGATCTAATGTCTCCCACTGCTGGCCCACCTGTCATACCAAATATTAATTAAAATTACATAATTGGTTAAGGAGAAATGAATAAATGAATCGGATTGAGGCTTAAAGTTCGCAACTTCATCTCAATTGAGGGCTATTGAAGCCCAAATAGAGCTTGGAAAGGAATCGAAATTACCAAGAACACGAACAATCTCAGCTGTACTGCCACCATCGTCGGAGACGGGAAGAACATGCGCGACACGAGTCGTTACTTTCTTCAGCTCTTCCACAACCCCATTAAACGCAGTCCCGCCTGAAATTCAAACAACCCTTCAATTAAATTACGAACTTATGAATTCCTCTCTTCCGTTTAAGATTTCCCACCTGAGAAGACGAGCAAAGAAGGGGCGGAGTCGTCGCAATGCGAGGAAGCCGAAGCCATGCGCGGAGATACAAATCTTTTGGTGGAGCGACGGAGAGAGAGGAAGAAGGAAGGATCCGAGAAAGGAGGAGAGAAGGAGAAGGCATGCGCCATTGGTGGACTTGGTTTCCAGTTCTGAGTGTCATGATTGGTTTGTGAGGATTTTGGAGCTCAGTCAGTGACTGACAAGTGGGTCCCCCACAGTTGAATATTTTGATGTGGCACTGGTTTTTTTGTGTTCTTTTCGTCTGAATAGGACTTTTTTTTTTTTTGAAGAGGAAAAAAAAAAATATTAATTAAGAAAATAATCAAATTTTCAAATTATTTGTGAAATTATCCATTTTGCCCAACCACTGTGCCGTAGCGGGGTGAAACATACATTTTCTCATTTTTTCACTGAATTAAACTAAAAAAATACTATTTCGCCCCACGGCCGAGATCAATAACGGGACGAAACATCTATTTTCTCATTTTTCCTATTGAATAAAGCTAAAAAAACACTGTTTTTTTTCAATTTCGAGCAATTCGTCCAGCCATGGGGCGAAACAGTATTTTTTCGATTTTTACAGAAAATAAAAAATTGGCTGTTTCGCCCAGTAATAAAGCAAAACGGCTAATTTCACAAATAATTTGAAAACTTAGCTATTCTCTTAATTAATCTTGTTTTTTTGGTTAGTTCACAAAAAAAGTCTCCGAATAGTGGGTTGCTGATGAGTTCCTAAATTGAAAGATGATAGATTTTTGCTATGTTATTTGAGGAATGAAATAAGATGACACAAAAATTTATTAAACGAAAGATTTCCGAGTGATGATTTTTTTAATAAAAAAGTGAATTTGTTGACAATTTATAATGTGAAGTATATGTTAAATATGAATATTGTACAACACAAATTATCAACCAAGATATAAAAAAGATATATATTTTTAAACTTGTAAATACTTATTTTGGTCGTGATCTTTTGTGTGACTTCTAGAAATTCTTAATATCAGTAAGGTTTTTGTTGTATTAAAAATTGGATTGAAAACTTGATCATAAATATTTGTTACGATTATCGTACTAACATCATTGATGAGTTAAATAGTTCGAATTTTTTTTTCTAATATTTGGTAAAATAAAAGTAAAAATAAAGAAAGAGGATTTCATTGAGATGCTAAACACAGTCCACCATATATTTATACATTTTTAGCTGTCCATTATATCTTTCTTTAATATTACAAATTTTCATATAAATGACAATATATATTCTTATTTTACGCATTATATTTTTTTATGTGTATTCTATCTTTCTGTGTATCAATATATTTTTTTGTAATTTTATTATATCTTTTTAAATTTCGACGATACTCGTGACAAATGAGCTGGTGATGCATATCAATATCAACATTATTTATTTTTATGGCATTCTTATTTCATTCGTAAGTTAATACTTAATATAGTAAAAATCAATATTAGTTGATTTTAAGCCCTCAGTAACTCTCTACACAGACCACACAAATATAAAGGATACAAGAAAACGAGTGCCACATCATCATACTCAACTGTGTTGGACCCACCATCCAGTCACTTGATCGAGCTCAAATACACATAGACAATCATCAAACCAAGTCATGCAAGGGCTTTTTTGTTAAATAATAGATAACGGTAAGGGCCTTTTCTTATTTTCTTGAAAATGCAAATCTTCATTATTATATTTTTATGTGTCAATTTTCTTTCCTTTTGCATTCTCTACATTTCAGTTTTATTTTTTGTTTCTTGTTTGGATCTTATTATTTGATTGAGGATATAAAATTGGAGATGATTGAAGCCAAATTGAGCAATTGTGGGTTTAATTGAGACTAACTTGTTTAAATTAGTCTTTGATTAGATTAAATTGGTCTTAATTAGATTAAATTAGTTGTTATTGGGTTAAATTTGGTCTTAATTTCAATTTCCAGATTCTTAAGGATTAGATGAAATATTTAATTTTAGCAATGACTCGTGATGCCTCCCTAGCTGCACTCACACATGCTGAACTATTATTTTTCCAAGTAAAGAAATCAGATGAAATTAATTTGAATTCTTCCATGCGAGTAAAATCATCCTCTTACTGCAACTACGGATGATCATGCCAATTGTGAGTCTCATTTCGTCAGCCCACAAACTCTCCCCAGATCAATCGTCTTCGTGTTAATACATATGACTATGACCTCAAGTGGTGATATATCTATCCATTACAGCAATATCATTGTCGTCAAGCTGTGAGTGCCACCCCAGGCGTGATATATCTATCCATTTTATAGTGAGTCAAGATTCGTATATAAGCATCACCTGTATTACGCGGACACTTCAAAAAACCGGCCGTGTCCGTGTCGGACACGGACACGGCTCGGACACGTGTCGGACACGCCACGTGGCATGTCCGAATATTTTAATAGTAATTAATTTTTAGACACGGCGGGACAGGGTTCGGACACGGTTAGGACACAGTTCGGACAAGGCTGGACACGGTTTGGGCACGACTAGACATTTTTCGGACACAGTCTAATATATAAAATTCAATTTAAATCAATATTTTTTAAATAAGTATATGTTTTTTTCATTTTTTTTCCTAAAAAAATATTCTTTTTATTTCACTAACAACGTTTTTTGTATATTTTTTCTAGCAGCCCTAACTTATGAGAACCAGGTACTAGAGACCATATCTTTTTTTTTCTTTTATTCATGCATTTCCATAAGAAAAAATAATCTTTCTTATTGTTATCCTCTCGAATCTTTTTATTACCATATTTATTATTTTATATTTTTAGATATATAATTAATTATATTAAAATAATATGGATATATAACGTGTTGTGTTCGATACTTTTTCTAAAATTACCGTGTCGCCGTGTCCGTACAATATAGAGGATCACGCATTCGATCACATTATTCCTTCTAACTATCACACAAACGAAATGAATGATCCCACTTTTGTCACACCATTTCCTCAAGTCACACCATAAACAAGAGTTGTCCACTAAAAAATTTCTAGAAGTCACATCGAAAATCACATAAAAATAATCTTATATTTTACAAGCCATTTTTCTTCTATTAAAACAAACTATTATAGGCATAAATTTCATATCTTAATCGATTGTTTATTGATTTTCATATAATAGATCCTTCAGATATATGAGTTGTGAATATATCACTCTTATGTAATAAAAAAAAGCATCCCTATAACAAACAATTTATGCTTTCAAATATTTTATTTTTATGTTATTCTTAATCTTTTTTGTCCGAGATGAGATGACTCAATAGTTTTTTCCAATTCAAAAATCCACTCAAACATGATACTAAAGAATCTAAAATAATAAAATGGAAAATGAGAACTGCCCGTGGATAATGCAATTTTCTTGCTTGATTTGTCGGGTGATCAAAAAATGTTTCTGTCATCACCTATCTATTTTTTGTTTTGATATCAAGATAAAACTAAAATATTAATATTAGAACTAAAATGTTAATGTTGTAAACCTTGGAAATACTTGCCAAAACGAATATAGATTCAAATGAGATACTTACCATGATACACCATTGCATAGAAAAATTATAATTTTTAATATTTATTGGAACATATATTTCACACATATATTAAATCGCATTCATATATAAACGAAAATGATATAATTATCAATAATTTCTAGGTTACCTTCATATGATCCAATAAAGACTCTCGATTTGTGAACAAACTTTCATTCAAATAACATAATAAAGTGATAGTAATATAAGATATTCATTCAATGATGAACATCTTCATCTTCCATGGATAGAATCCAGGTGGCTACGCTCTCTAATTTGTGTCATCCTTAAATCATTATGAATTAAAATATTTATTGAAACAAATTAAAAATCATGGAGTTTAACTCATACATGAGATCTAATATAGTCATATTGTACTTTAATAAAAAGGCAAAAACAATATGTGTGACTTTGACAGACACGACTGTCCTACTTCTCAGATTTTTAACCCATAATAAAAAATAACCAATGAGATTAAATTAATTTAGATTTCCTCCAAATTCTCAGTATATTGATTTTTAGAAATATACATTTCTCAAAAAGAGAGACTTTATAATCTCTAATTCTAAACAGCTGTTTATATTTATAGTATAATATTACTTAAAATTCATGCACTTGATCCTATTATTCTAATTTATTCCACAAACAAAAATGACATGAATGACATCAGTGGTACAATACAATACACACAAAAACTAAATTATGAAAAAAAGAACATGTGAATTGTAAGATGATATGGTATTTGTAATTTGTATAAAGCTGAAAAGATTCGACTCCAAAGAAACTTCCAAATAAAAAAAACTAAGCGTGTAAAAGGAAAATGGCCAATTAAATGCAAAATGGGGCACGTGGAATCTGGAACGAGTCAGTAATGGTCCATAATAGTAAGATATTTATGCACATAAGTCCAGAATATTTCCATTATAGCATGTTATAGTATATTTTAAGTGAATATTGCAAAATTTCACAATGATAATAAATCAAAAACTACAAATATTAGGAAATATATAAGAATAAAAATCTAACCTCAACGGCAGAAGTAGCTTCCATTAATGGTCAAAAATAAATTCAACGGTTCTCATTAAATCGGGAATGGAACACAAAACACTAATTCAACCAATCATATGATTATGTTTTAATAACCACACAAATATTGTCATAAATATCAATAAATTTGAGAAAATGAAAGACAAATATTTGATAAAAAATTTGATCGAAGTGATGATGTGGCTCAATAAGATTACTCAAAGATAAGCGAAAAAAATATGGGGTGGTGTTAATTTTGAAGAATCCTGCATTTTTTGTGGAAACTAACTTGTAGTCCCTTTAATATTTGCTTTTGTAGTCCCTTTAATATGGATTTTATTTTTTCACTCATTATGTGGACTTGTCAATGAATATTGGTCTATCTAGTAATTTTCAAAAATAAAAAAAAAACATTTTTTAAAACCAAAATACGTCTCATAAGTACTTTTTTATTGTTTTTAATTTGTACATGACAATATAAAAAATAATTCAGCTGACATGTAAAAGTTATATATATGATATATCATGTTTTGTAATAGAAAAAGAAAAAAAAGATAATTGCATTCTATTGTTGCTGTAGTTTTTCACTTTTTTTCTTTTTGTATTATAACATAAGAAGTATCTTTTTAATTAGTATAATACACCAATATGTCATAATTATTGATTAATCATTAATTTTCTATAATTATTATTTATTTGTTTACTTTTATGTATTATTTATTCTACAATAATTTTTTTTAAGGTGATTTTACAATTAGTTTAAAGTATTTTTAGAAGATAATAAGAATTAAAAGAGATTTATCAAAAACTACTATTTCTTTGAAAATTAAAATAGGATCCTATATTTTTGGACACTTAGTTTTAATTCCTATGATATGAATGATTTGTTATCCTTTATGTTTTTTTTCTTTTAGATAAGATCCAATAAGTTTTCTTTTAATGCATTTAATCTGATATTTTCAATAATGTCTTTTTTTTGTATAAATGTATCCAAAAAAAAATTATTGGCTTCTAAATAGTGACATCCCCCCAGCAGCCCTCCCAATCCGCCCTTTACCACTGATAAACGGGGCCCACTTATTTTGAATATATGTGGGGCCCGTTTATCAGTGGTAAAGGGCGGATTGGGAGGGCTGGTAAACGGGGGCTGTATATACTTTTCCCCCTCATTTCCCCTCATGTTCTTCTTGTACATCATGCCCATGCCATATGTAGGAATTAACCTGTAAAATTAGACGGAGAAACCACGTGGGGCCCACTTAATGCTTGGATTACGGAGTGTGAATAAACCTAGGCTGTATTACCACCTCAGTAATCATGGAGCTACATAATTAATGCGTCTGTCTCAACAATCATTTTGGAAATCACTTTATCATACTTACTTTGACATAGAAATTCTAGATAGCAGAAATATAACTTCCACGTAACAAGTTTATTTTACTCATAAAAAATGATGAAAATGTTACTTTCTCATGACTATTAATTATTTTTTATCTATTTTCAAAAATACTCCTTATCTATTTCTTTCTTTACTACAAATTTGTCATTATTTCTTCTTGCACAAGCCAGAACTTGCTGAAGAAGAGAGAAAGAGAAAAACAAGTATTTTTTCTTTCAAATATTTTCTCCATTTTTTTACAATGTTTGTTTCACAATGAACAAGAAGATTATATTAGTATGTTTGTTTTCTTTGGTTGTTATGTTTATTTTATTTTGGCATTTTTGAGAGAGGGGGTTAATGGTATTTTGTTTTGTTGTCTCAAAAAATGCTATAATTATGTATGAACTTTATTTTATATTTCGCGAATTTATTTTGAAACCTTTAAGTTATGATTAACTTAAGCTACATTTTATATTCTTATTATCGTGATTAAGTTATGTATTATTTGGTTGTTAAATGAGCAAGGGCAAAATGGTCATTTCAAAATTTCTAACAAGTAATAAATTTTGTTGAATGAAATATAGAAACATAACTTTTCCACGAGTAGAAAAGTCTAAATGAACAAAAATATTACTATAAGACAGTAAAGATTCTAGGAATCATATTTCTAGAAATATGTGATTAACGTGGTCCTATATTACCGCGAACCTTCATGCTCAGACAACCTTGGTCAGATTTCCCATTCATACACGAGCTTACAACAAACAACAAGGTTCCACCACCAACGCATAATTTCATCGATCCTGCAGCTACGTATGGATGTTGCCAAATTCTTAGGAGAGGGTCAAGCTGTTCTTGCTGCAATCCAAGGTTTAATTGCGAACATAAGGAACCAATTTTGAAATTCTCATTCCAATACAGCCATCAACTGGTTTTCGATGCATAATCCAATTTTTCATCCCCTCGATGCAGCAATAACACGCCTGATTCAACCCATCGTCTGAGTCGCGATTACATCCCAACGACAAGGTTCTCAGTTCAAAATTCAATTCTCAACCATTTCAATTATCAACCGTTCACTGCAACCACATTTTTTAATGATTATGTATCTCAACCGCGATCCACTTTATCGCTCCCCCCCCCCCAATTCCCCAACACTGCTGCGCCAGAAGATGCCACTGATGCAACTCACACCAAGTGCGCAATTTAATGGAGGTCCATCTAATTTTTATCCACTTTGAACAAATATCTTATACCAAATCCCCTAAATATAAACTAATCTCATCAGTACGGGCACGACCGACACCGACGATAGCCAGTCCGATGAGGAAGAGTTCCACTGACAAATCTGATGATGATGAATCACACGACAGCTTTGCAGAAATTCAGGGGCACTCCATATGGTCTCAAGAGTTTATTGCCAATTTGGTGAGTTATTTTCTCAAATGTCAGGGTTTCGCAAATGAAATTTCTGTTTTCCTTAAGGTTCATCCTATTTTTTTGTTATTTTCTTTGTTTATCTTTTTTTTTTCTATTTATTCATGTTATTTTCTAGTTTTTTTTTTTTTTTAATTAATGTTTTCCAGATTATTCTTTTGGTGTTTTTCTATTGTTTTCTTTTTCTGCTGCAAATCCGGAAAAGGAAATAAACATCTAAAATCTGACTTTTAAATAGTATCCATTTGATTTTATACAAATTTTTTTGCTTTATCATCTTAAATTTTAATATAATTTCATCTGGTTTTAGCCAAGTTTCTAGTGCTAATTCGGATTTAGTACTAATTAATTTTTTCTGTTTTATTAGGATTTATTATATTTTATATTTTATAATAGTAAATTTAGTAGTAATTGAGCTTACAAATATGGAGATTAGTGGGAATTTGTATTTCATTCCATATGAATGTTACTGTATTATTTGAGACTTTACGGTAGTAATTCGTTCATTCTAAAATTTTCTGAATTTTATGGCGGTAAAGCGTCGTCATTTTTTATTATTTTTTACTAATTATTAATTGATTTCTTTTTAATATGGGATGTTTTCTTCTTTTTGCAGGGAATTTAGGGATGGATGACGGTTGAATATTGAAATTGTAAATGTGAACATTGTGGTGATTGTATTGAAAATGTGTAGAAATGAGAAATTGTGATGGTTATTGTAAGAGTTTTTCTAGAGGATTTTTAAAGTTGATGGTAATTCAATTTTATGGAATGGCCAAGCAGTAAAAGGTAGGTTAGTATATGAACTATGAATTTTGATAACTTAAGCATGGAATTTTTCTATATGCATGTCAAAAATGACAAATTCTAGTGTTAAATCGGAATGACAAAATAATTGAGAAGGATATTCTAATTATTTGCATGTAAGTAAGGCAATCAATGAATTTGGTACTATTTGCAAGTAAACATTTCTAAATTCAATAAGCATTTATTTCAAATTTTCTTGATTAAATTTGTTTCTATATAATTGAATGTATATTGCCAAATTATATTGCCAATAAATTTTCTAAATTTTCACATGTAAAATCAAATGGAAATTTCGGAAATTTGATGGAATTATTTGGCGACAAAATATTTGTCACTAGACATAAACATCTAAAATGAAATATTTGATTTTATCCAAATCCGGAAAAGGAAATAAACATCTAAAATCTGACTTTTAAATAGTATCCATTTGATTTTATCCAAATTTGTCAAATTTCCATCTATATGTGGAAATTTGATGGAATTAGAGGCGACAAAATATCACTATATTTGGGAAAGATATCAAAATTGACACTAAATATCACATTCATCACAAAATGAAAGATCCACCAAATATAAAAAATCTCAAATAATCAGAATTGAATTTTTTCTCAAAATAAAATATGTACAATTTCATATAAATACATATTATTTCATACAATAAAATCTGTAAGAAAAATATATTCACAATAATTCCATACAACTTCAATAATCATGCTAATCTTCAGTAATATTTATCATCACCAAATCACCATCCAACAAAGTCACCACAACATTCATTTGGATCAACACACCAATAATTTTCTTTAATTTAACTGAAAATTTTAAAGAATTGATTAAAACATTATCTAACAAATATAGAAATAAACAAACCCTGCTTAACTATAACATACAAACAATTCAAAAAAACTATTACATACAAAAATCTTAATTGTCCCCAAATAAGTCAATATCGGAATTATTTAGGGATGATTTGGTCTTCATTAGTACCAGGAAATTCTTATTACCCTCAAATAGTCAAGTTCAACAAAATTAGGGCAAAATCAATCTAATCAGTCCAAAAAATAGTCAATTATGACATGATTTTACACCTAATTTAAATCATTTTCCAATCCAAATAACTTGCAATTTATCTAAATTATGTACGGTGAATCCTGAACTTATAGGGTCGTTCTGAGGGGGAAAAATATTAAATTAACACATAAACTCACTGTATGAAAGGAGAATTAGATTCCATCCACTGATGGCCTAATTAACCAGGTGGGAATTGATCAGAAAATCAAGGGAATGAGGGGGGTTTTGGGTGCTTCTGTAGTTGCACTAACCGTAAGGAAGATGTTAGAATATTTAAAGAGAATAGATGAAGAAGAGAGATGAACAATTTATTATATTATTACTTGATTGTGAGATTACACATAGACTCTATTTATAATATAAATGAGTTAATCTAAGTCATTAGTTAACTAGCCGTTGGAACTATTCTAGCCACTCATTTAGTAATCTAATCCTAACCATAAATTGAGTAATCAACTCCTAATTAGTTTTCTAATATTCTATCAATATATCATAATACTCTATCATCCCCCCCCCCCCCCCCAAACCCAAGCGAAACTAGTTCTCGAACAGTGAGCGCGTGACGAAGTAGTTGAAAATATGGAGTAGACAATCCCTTCGTCAGAATATCCGCGATCTGATCCTTGGTGCTGATGAATTGGACGAGTAGTTGTTTTGAAGTTGTGAGCTCGCGAACGAAATGGAAATCGATGCTGATGTGTTTAGTGCGGAAATGAAAATTCGGGTTTTGAGCAAGGTAGGTAGCACCAATGTTGTCGCACCATAGGACGGGGGGTCGTGCTTGAGGGATGTGAATTTCGAAGAGAAGGGATTGGAGCCACACTATTTCTTGGGTAGTCATGACAAGGCTTCGATACTCAGCCTCGGTACTAGATCGAGAGACCGTCCCTTATCTATTGGAACTCCACGATATTAGATTGGGGCCAAGGAAGACGCAGTAGCTTGTGGTGGATCGCCGGTCATCTGGACAGCCTGCCCAATCAGCATTAGAGAAGGCCTGGAGAAAGAGAGATGTCGCGGGGCTTAGTTGGATTCCTAGAGTGATCGTTGCTTTGAGATAGCGAAGAATGCGCTTAACAGCGGTCCATTGTGTGGTTGTTGGGGAGTGCATGAATTTTGAGAGGCCTTGTTGACGGTGAACGACATTTCAGGACGCGTGATGGTAGCATATTGAAGGGCCCCAACAATGCTTCGATAGAGAGTAGGGTTGTCCATGGGTTCGCCATCAAATTTGGAGAGTTGTTCTCCTGCAAGAATAGGCGAGGGACAGGGTTTTGAGCCATCCATTTTTGCTTTTTGGAGGAGATTGAGGATGTATTAAGGTTGGGAAAGATGAATGCCCTTGGGAGAAGTTTGAGCTTCAATGCCAAGGAAGTAGCGAAGTGGTCCAAGGTCTTTGAGCGAGAATTGGGAATGAAGATCATGTTAGTAGTATGCCCTAGGCCAATGTATTTGAGACCTAGATGTATGGATTGTGTTAAACAAACATTATTTTTATTTAGAGATATTTTATATAATAAATGCGTATTGGTTATTTTATTCTTATTACTAAAATGAACCTTGAATATGATATTCAGCTTTATATCATCAAAGTATGTGACTTTGATAGTAAAACTATAAAGTTTTATGAATGATATTATAAACTGTCCCTGATCATTCATAGGATGTTTGTGAGACAAACATACTTTATGATAAGCTATAAATGTACATCAGTATGTTAGTTGACCGATGGTCACGTTTTTACCGATCATGAATAAGAGTTATTAAGTCATTAACATAAGTATATGTTAGAGACCATATCTTTGGATTGACCCACCGTGAGAATACTACATGGTTCGTGTCATTAGTTATTCTCAGTAAAGAATGTATCTGTAATCCTTAGACTTGATATTATCTCAGTTTCCTATATGAGAAATTTTATACTTTAATATAATCTAACATCGTCTTTAACCGGGCGGTCATAAAGATTATAATTAGGTATATAATGAATTATGCGGAGGAAAGAGTTTAATTAAGATAGGATTTGTTCCTCTCATAAATTGAGAGAGATATCTTTAGGCCTCTTGATGATTTGATTGAAGAAATGCACGGCCGTGCTCAAGTGAATTAATAAAGAGTTATTAATGTCATTTCATGTTCAATCAAATTCGGTGTCAAGAAATATTTATCGACCAACATAAGGTTGACACATACCATGCCTTATGGACGATATAGATATCGTGTAACAAAAGGATACAATGCATGACATAAATTAGGTTTGATCGAATCATCTATATTTGCTTAATTTGGGTAATCATGATGTCTTGCTAGAGGCCGCTCATGATTTATAATCCGTTGTGATTATTGCCAACATTAAGTAAACCTACGGGTCACACACAAAGAACAACTATTGAGACGCATTACGAAAAATCATAACTTATGTGATAAGTTGTATGGAGAGCTACATAGTCAAGTGACACATCCAATCCTACATCTTATATGATAAGGTGTGTTGTATATATGGTTACATAGTTACCATGCACATAGGATATGAAACTTATGGACTATGTAGGCATAAGAGACACCCCAAAATCAGATTAAGTATTATAATATTTTCGTCCATCTTTTGTGAGACAAAGAAGAGAGAAAAAATCCGAAAATTATTCTCTTGTTATTTCTGTGAGAGAAATGAAGAACGGATACCAGCATATATCGTTCTTTATCCGTTCAAAGGGGTTGTTCGTGTGGATACCGGTAGAGGACGAAGCGAAGTGCGGCGTCTTTGTGATTCGGGTTGAAACCGTGGTTTTGTTTGGAGAATCGGTTTGCTTGGAGAATCCGTTCGTTTGGAGATCGGTTTGTTAGACCGGTTAGGCGAAATATACAAAGGATCGGTTTGGAAACCGGTTTGGAATCGGGCATCAAAAAGCGTCAACCAAATTCGCTTTTGATCATCACGGATTAAGCGTAATCCGAAGGTACAAAGTTATGCACTTTTCTTTGATTTAATTGTAATTCACGGATTCTTCTTTTGGGTTTCGAATTCGATTTTGTTTCGTTTTGTATTTTCCGCTGCGTTATGAACGGTAGAAACCCAACAGATCATTGATTAGAGTTTGAATAATCGAGGTGTTGTTCTCAGTGAAAAAGATATCGTCAACGTATACAAGAATGAAGGTGATGTCATTATCCTTCTTGCGAATGAAGAGAGAGGGGTCGAAACTTGAGCTTGCGAAGCCAAGATTAGTGAGAGTAGTTTTGAATTTGTAAAACCATGCGCGAGGAGCTTGTTTGAGTCCGTAAAACGCTTTGTGAAGTTAGCACACATAATGTGGCCTAGTAGGGTCAGAGAAGCCTGGTGGTTGTTGCATAAAAACTATTTCTTCGAGTTTTCCATTTAGAAAGGCATTATTTACGTCGAGTTGCCAAATAGGCCACGAATGAGAAAGGGCAATGGTAAGTAGAACATGAATTGTTGTGGGTTTAACAACGGGACTGAATGTTTCAGTATAGTCGATACCTTCTTCTTGGTGGTATTCTTTGACAACAAGACGAGCTTTGTAGCGTTGGATAGAGTCATCAGAGTTTTTCTTGATTTTAAATACCCATTTACCCTCGACAAGATTTTAAGTGGAGTTGGGTGGTACTAAGGTCCATGTCTTATTTTGAAGAAGTGCATTAAATTCTTCTTCTATTGCAGTTCGTCATTTGGGGTGTTTGTTTGTATTTGTGAAGCAAGTAGGTTCAATTTCGTCAGAAAGTAGAGGTGTAGAGATGGGATGCTTGGTGGAGGTGTAGGCGACAAAGTCGGTATGTTTCTTGGCTTTGCGAGTGTTATCACGTGTTCGAGTGACCATGGGATGAGTTGATGGGTGTGGTTCGGGAAGAGAGGTGCGTAAGAAGATTGTGGGTTGTTGTTGGAAGATGGTGTTATGGTGAGATGGTTGTTTTCAAGAAGAGAGAGAGTAGTATGTTGAGATGTATGTGGAGTGGAGGATGACAGGTTTGTCGAGAGATGTTAAAAGGGAAAATGGGTTTCGTCAAACACAACATGTCGACTAATGTATAGTCGATTTGTGGGAAGATGAAGACATTTGTAGCCTTTGTGAGAAGGAGAGTAACCGAGGAAAATACATGGCAAGGAGCGGAGTTCGAGTTTGTGTGAGTTGTATGACCTTGTGAAGGAAAAACACCGACATCCAAGAATTCGAAAGAATGAATTATCAGGTTCTTTGTGAAAAAGAATCTGATATGGAGAGGATTGTGGAGAGTTTGTGTTTGGAATATTGTTGATTAGTGTTAGTAGTATGCCCTAGGCCAATATATTTGAGACCTAGATGTATGGATTATGTTAAACAAACATTGTGCTTATTTAGAGATATTTTATATAATAAATGCGTATTGGTTATTTTATTTTTATTACTAAAATGAACCTTGAATATGATATTCAACTTTATATCATCAAAGTATGTGACTTTGATAGTAAAACTATAAAGTATTATGAATGATATTCTAAACCGTCCCTGATCATTCATAGGTCATCAAGATTATAACTAGGTATATAATGAATTATGTAGAGGAAAGAGTTTAATTAAGATAGAATTTGTTCCTCTCATAAATTAAGAGAGATATATTTAAGCCTCTTGATGATTTGATTGAAGAAACGCACGGCCGTGCTCGAGTGAATTAATAAGGAGTTATTAATGTCATTTCATGTTCAATCAAATTCGGTGTCAAGAAATATTTATCGACCAATGTAAGGTTGACACATACCATGCCTTATGGACGATATAGATATCGTGTAACAAAGGGATACAATGCATGAACATAAATTAGGTTTGATCGAATCATCTATACTTGCTTAATTTGGGTAATCATGATGTCTTACTAGAGACCGCTCATGATTTATAATCCGTTGTGATTATTGCCAACATTAAGTAAACCTACAGGGTCACACACAAAAAACAACTATTGAGGCGTACACTGAAAAATCATAACTTATGTGATAAGTTGTATGAATAGCTACATAGTCAAGTAACACATTCAATCTTCTATCTTATATGATAAGGTGTGTTGCATATATGGTTACATAGTTACCATGCACATAGGATATGAAACTTATGGACTATATAGGCACAAGAGACGCCCCAAAATGATAGAAGAAGGCATATTATTTTCGTCCCACTTTTGTGAGACAAAAGGAGAGAAAAATCCGAAAATTATTCTCTTGTTATTTCTGTGAGAAAAATAAAGAATGAATACTAGCATATATCATTCTTTATCCGTTCAAAGGGGTTGTTCGTGTGAATGCCGATAGAGGACGAAGCGAAGTGCGGCGTCTTTGTGATTCAGGTTGAAACCGTGATTTTGTTTGGAGAATCGGTTTGTTTGGAAAATCGATTTATTTGGAGAATCGGTTTGCTTGGAGAATCGGTTCGTTTGGAGATCGCTTGGAGATCGGTTTGTGAGACCGGTTAGGCGAAACATTCAAAGGATCGGTTTGGAAACCGATTTGGAATCGGGCAAAGAAAAGCGTCAACCAAATTCGCTTTCGATCATCACGGATTAAGCGTAATCCGAAGGTATAAAGTTATGAACTTTTCTTTGATTTAATTGTAATTCACGGATCCTTCTTTTGAGTTTCGAATTCGATTTTGTTTCGTTTTTTTATTTTTTCGCTGCATTATGAACGGTAGAAACCCAACAATTAGGTGGACAATACTATAGAAGATGTTATCCCAGAAGAGTTGCAGAATGGAAGCGAAGGTCATGGTGGAGAGGGAGAGATCCACGATGTGACGGTGTTTTCATTTAGCACGCCCGTTCTTCTCAGGCGTATGCGGGAAGGAAGTAATATGTGTGATTGAGGGAAACATTCGTCGAATTGGCATAAACTCAGTACCGCCGTCTGTTTCGAGTGTCTTCATTGATCAACAGAGTAGATTCTCAATCTTTTCTTTGAAGAGGGCGAAGATTTGTGGTACTTGTGATTTATAAGAGAAGAAATATATCCAAATGCAAAAAATCATCAATAAAAATTACAAAATAACGTGAACCAGAGTGTGAAGTAACTGGAGAAGGCCCCCATACATCAGAGTGGAATAACTCTAAAGGCTCACGAGAGCGAATGTCGGAATGTTTAAAACATAATTTATGCATTTTACCAACACAACAAGAATCACATAATGACAATTTATTAGATGACACACTTAGTTTATTTTGGGAAATTAAATTCCTAATAACACTAAACGATGTATGGCCTAAACGTTGGTGCCAAACTTCGGCTGGTGCCTTGACACCAAAGAAGGCGGAAGGTTGGTTGTGAAGTGTAGAGGGTAGTCGATACAATCCATTATCTAAATAAGCCCTTGAGAAGAGGGGTTCCAATTACTAGGTCCTTAATAAGACAAGAAGATGGATTAAATTCAATAATAACTTGATTATCTTTTGTGAATTGTGAGATGCTTATGAGGTTTTTGGTTAGTTGAGGGACATGTAAGAAATTATTAAGTTCTAAATGACGTGTAGAAGAATTAAAATAAGTTTGACCAAGATTTTGAATTTCCAAACCTACTCCATTCCCGACACAAATTTGATCTCTGCCAAGATATGGAGTTTGTGAGTCTAGGTTGGCGACGTCAGATGTAACATGATTGGTGACGCTCGAATCCAAATACCAGCTATCAGTGATGATTGGTGGAGCGTAGATCGTATTGGCTTGAGGTTGGCGATTTTGGTTGCGCCAACAACATATCTCGGCAGTATGACCCGAAATTTTATAAAGTTGGCACCGGATCTTTTTTATTATTATTATTATTATAATTATTATTATTATTATTATTATTATTATTATTATTATTATTATTATTATTATTATTATTATTATTATTATTATAGTGACATTTGTCGTGATTTTTATTGTTACCCCGATTATGAGAAAACCGAGTGTTGATAATTTGGTTGGCGAGTGCTTCAAGAAAAGATTGATTTGGAACTAGGCCCAGAATAGAGGATTAAGAGTGGCCAAGTTGGATATTGAGGTTATTTGGTTGGGAATAAAGCGGCGGTCCATTGAGGTTATTTGGTTGGGATTGAAACGGAGAGAAAGAGTAATTGGAGAAAAGTGATGCGGTATTTTTAGCGTTGCCTCCAAATCTCGAACTCGAAATCGCCATTAGAGCGGATGGGAAGATCGATCGATTCCTTTTTATTATGAGTTCCTGACTTATCAAACTCGAGCAGAAGGCAGGAAATGAGGGAGAATATGTTCGTTGGTTGAAGGCTGTGACGAAACTTTCAAACTCAGGACCAAGTTCGTCGAGGCATAAATCAATTAGATCGGCATCCGTAATGGAACATCCAATTGTGGCTAATTGATCAGCTAAGAACATCTTTTGGTTGAGATAGTCAGAACATGACATATCTTGTTGTTTGAAAGTTTGAAGTTAGAATTTTAAATCGAAGCAATGAGCTTTGGAAGTGGATTGGTATCGCTGACGGAGAGTTTGCCAAACTTCTCCAGTACTCGAGCAACGGATGAGTTGAGCTACGATCCCCTCCGATATGGAGGAAATGAGCCAACCCAAGAGGAGTTTGTCCTGTCAGTTCCATGAGTCGAAAACTGGATTTGCAATTAATTGAGGAGCCTGGCTTGATGTAATTGTGTTGAGAATTTGAAGGGGTGGTTTTTGCGATGGGTCGAGATAGGATTGTAAGCCATGGCCAATAATCAAAGTTTCAATTTGATATTTCCAAATTAGGAAATTATTGTCGTCTAATTTTGTTGCTATTTGGTGCGTAAATGTCACCAATTTTTGGGATTGAGAATTCTCGTAGGTGGCATCCGTTTGATTGTTGGAATTAAGCATTTTTTGTTCTTTAGGATTTCTTGAAGATTTCTTGAAAAGAAGAAAATGTAAAGATGTTTCTTTAGGCTTTCTTGAAGATTTCTTGAGAAGAAGAAATGGTAAAGTTGGTTCTTTAAGATTTTTTTGAAGATTTCTTGAGAAGAAGAAGAGGCAAAGAGGATTATTTGGGGTTTCTTGAAGATTTCTTAAGAAGAAGAAAAGTTAAAGAGGGTTCTTTAGGTTTTCTTGAAGGTTTCGAGAATTTTAATATTTGGAGATTTTGAGAGGTAAAGGTGTTCTTGAGAGTTTTTTTTGTTGAAGGTTTTGGAGAAGGAAGTTTGAAAAGAAGATTTATTAGCGAGATATATGAACAATTTAAAGAAAAAAAAAGATAGCTTCTTTGAGATATGCTTTGCGGTTATGATTTTTTTGATAGAAATTTTAAAGGAGAGAAGAAAAAGAGGAATGATCTAAATGGCGTTAGCCTTGAACTCTTGATACCATGTTAGAATATTTAGAGAGAATAGAGGAAGAAGAGAGATGAACAATTTATTGTATTATTGCTTGATTGTGAGATTACGCATATGCCCTATTTATAATATAAATGAGTTAATCTAACTCATTAGTTAACTAGACGTTGGAACTATTCTAGCCACTCATTTGGTAATCTAATCCTAGCCATATATTGAGTAATCAACTTCTAATCAGCTTTCCAATATTCTATCAATATATCATAACACTCTATCCGAAGAAGAACCCACCTGACGCCAAGGCTCTCCGCCTAGTCTTAAAAGCTGGGAATTTTCTAAGCGGATGCGTCATACAGGTCCCAACCCAGCAGGGTAGAAATCCCCACGTACTGATTAACCACGTCGTAAAAAACCTAGTCGACAAACTGGGGAAAATACCTCAGTGATAGCAACTCCGACGATGAATTTGAGGTCTCCAGCACACAGACGATAGCAACTGTTAGGATTCTTCTTTCCACTTTCCTCTCCTTCTCAGCTACAAATGCATCTCAAAAGTCAAAAGGAAGAGTGATTCATATTTTATTTTTTTGGTTCGAATTCGAATTTCAGAATGAAAATCCTAGATTTCGACATCCGGCCCAATTCCCACCCATCAATTTCTATGATTTTTTTAATATACCATTATTTTCAAAAATAAATCAATACTTGTCATTGTTTTAAAAATAATGGGGTAACTACCAATAGTGGCGGAACAAACTTTGTTCCACCATTACTAGTGGCGGAACATATACAATTTTTTTGTTTTCTAAAATCGGCCCATTTGGCGAGTTAAACATGATTAATTAGTGTAAAAAATATTGTTCCGCCACTAGTAGTGGCGGAAATTATTAAATAAAATTTCAAACTATAGTAACGGCTAAACATAGCTCATGAATTGGTAATTAGCCTAAAAATTGAAGAATTAGCCGTTTCGCCACTATTACTGGCGGAACAAGTTCATATTTAGCCTGTTCCGCCACTAATAATGGTGGAACATGCTAAATTTTTTCCTTCTCCCAGACTGAAAAAATGCGAAAAAGTATCCCATGTTCCGCCACTCCTTATGGCGGGACAGGTGAAATTTACACCTGTTCCGCCATAGACTCCATGGCGGAACAGGTAAAATGTACACCTGTTCTGCCACTACTAGTGCCAGAATACATGGAATTTATAAAAAAATCCTCATTTTAACCCGTTCCACTCTCTCTCCCCCCTATTAAACCCTACCCACATCCGACGGGAAAAAAAGGGGCGAAATTGGAGTGATTTTTTAGTAAAAAACGCCAAAATTAGTAAAAATTAAAGGAGAAAGGAAGAATTAGAAGGAAGAAGAAGAGAAAGGTAATTGATTTTATTTTATTTTGAGTTTAGGTGTAGGTGTTGGTGTTGGTATTTTTTGAATTGATTGAAATTAGGGTAAATAAGTTTGAATTAATTGAAGTTAGATTAATTTGTTTGATTTGTTAGATTAATTTGTTTGATTTGTTTGAATGAATTTGGTTGAAATTATTGATTAAAAGTAATATATTTTTTTTTATTATGGTAAAATAAGGAAGGTGAAGGAGAAGAAGAAGGTGAAGGTGAAGAAGAAGAAGATATTAGGTTTATTCGGTTTGTATAATTTATGTAGTAATTTTTTAAAATTATGAAAATGTTTAATAAATAATTTTCCTTATTTAGTAATTTGAAGAAAATATAATATATATATATATATATATATATATATATATATATATATATATATATATATATATATATATATATATATATATATATATATATTAAAAGTTAAGTAGTAATATTAATTTGATTTTTTTTAAAGTTAAGTAGTGTTATATAGGAAAATTTACAAATAACCCCCTATCTTTTATCAATATTACAAAAAATAACTATGTTAAACTTTTCATTTATAAAAAAACCCCGCCATACACTTTTCAATCCATATTTTAGTTAAAAATGTTGAAATTACCATTTTAGCCCTATGAAAAAAATTCCAAAATAATTTATTAAATTTTTTTTCTAAAAGGATATTTTCCGACAAAAAAAAATATTTCGTAGAAAAAAATATTTATATAAAAAATATTTCCCGACAAAAAAAAGTATTTTCTAGAAAAAATATATTTTATCAAATATTTTTTAAATAAATTCTAATAAAAAATTTCTTACAATATTTTTTATAAAAAGTGAAAATTGTTAAATTATTTTTTTTTAACTTCTACAAAAAATATTTTCATAGAAAATAGTCTTCTAAAAAAGATGTTATCTGGAGCCGGTTCAAGTCGGGGTGGACCTAATCGGGTGAACAAGGGGAAGACTCCGATGGTTGAGCCCCAACGTCCGACATATCGTCCACTAAACGTATTACAAGACATTCATAGAACGAGACATTTCGACGGGCAAACACAGACAATGTCGAGTACATTGCCGGGGAGTTATCGGTTCAGGCAGCATCAAACAACGGTAATGTATTTAAATATGGTTATATATATGTATATATTTTATTACGTAAAAATATTGTACTTATATTTGTCGTTTCTGCAGGTGCCATGGAACTATCAGTACGAGCCATATTTTTCTAAATGCGTGCTTGTTACATACGTTGAAGATCGATCATATTCCTATCGAGACTACTATGATAAGTGCTCTGCAGGAGCGGTGGAGACCAGAGACGCATACATTTCATATGTCACACGGGAAAATGCCCATCATGTTGGATGATGTGTCATGTTTGTTGGGGATGCGGGTTGATGGTACAACAATGTGTTTGAATACCGGAGACATTAGTTGGGTAGATAAAGCGACGGAATTGCTCGGAAAAACCCCACCAATTAAGGGTGCAACAATATTGTCGAGATTATATAATAGTATTCTTCAACGACGTTTTATTTATCGACTCGAATGGAGATTCATATTCTCTCATGACATTAGTATTTCTAGAAAATATGGAAAATTTACACGAGTGGGCATTTGGGAGTGCGGTTCTCGGTTATCTTTACCGAGAGTTGTGTAAAAGTACCGGTCCAAGTCGAAAAAATATGGGGGGTTGTGTGTTATTATTACAATTATGGGCGTGGATGAATTTTCCTGCTCTTCGACCGGATGTTCCGTTGACCCCCGAAAGAGTGAATATGTACGAAAATGCGGATTATACTGATATGGTTGGAATGTTGTTTATTGGTGCTACTAGAAGAGACGACACGACATATAACCATTTATTATCACGTTGGGACTTGTTCGACAATCAGCCAGCAGATGCGGTGGATTGGGCACCTTATGAAGAATTTCGCCCGAGACCGCCACCCATTTGTGGTGAAGAAAGAGATACGTGCTTACTCTCTTTTGCCGTTGATTTATACGTGAAAACAAGGCCGCGGAGATAATTGGCCGGAGATTCACGGAAGTGGGTGTATCTGTGGGAGATTAAATGGCTACGAGCCCCGAAGCGTAAGCCGCCACCGTACGATTCCAGCCAAACTGAGCATACATGAGGTGGTATTACAGTGCGTCTTATCCGATAGTGCAGTCTCAGGTTCCGCAAGGTACGAGAACATATCGCCATAATGTTCCAGACAAAAGAGTCGCGGTAAATATTTCGTATATAATATTTTTCGTAATTTTTTTCATAATTTTTTTAAGTTTAAAATAAATATTTTTCTAAAGGCAAAAAGCATGAGGGATGGAGCCAGCATAGGATTCAAAATGTTTAGAGAGATTCGTTCGATGAGTTTAACAGAAATAAAAGACGGCATAAAGAAGTGGTTAAGATGCACGAAGATGTCATTGGAGCAGCTTAATGAATTTAATGGAGGAGATGAATGGGATATTCTGGACACGGCAGAGGGAGGAGAAGAAGGAGGAGAAAAGGAAGGTGGAGAAGACTTCAGTCAACTCACTCAGAATCAAACTCAGACTCCTCAGATGATGACGCGAGCGGCACGAAAGAGGAGAGCAGCTGGCAGAGGTCGTTAAGTTTTATTATGATATGGTTTATTATGTGATGATTTCTTATATTAGGATTTGTTATGTTATGGTTTGTTATGTTAGAGTTTATTATGTTAGGATTTGTTATGTTAGGATTTGTCATGTTATGGTTTGTTAAAAACAATGAAATAACACACGTTCTTAATGGAAAACAACAACATAACACACGTTCTTAAAGGAAAACAACAACATACTACAAGTTCTTAAATAAAAACAACGACATAACACACGTTCTTAAAGGAAAACAACATAATACAATTCTAATAAAATAATATAACCAGTTTAGGGTTCCGTTCTATATCGGCCTCCACCCCTTTGCGTGCACCTTGATGCAGTGTGTCAGGGTAATTTGCAAACACTGCAATTCTTCCATGACTCTCTTTGTTCATGGTGTCCATACTATTGTGGAATAGTTTCTCCTTTCTTCTACCACGCTTAATTCTTCCGTTCGAGTATTTCCTTACAAGTTTATCACCAGGAACCAACATAATATCACAAACTTCTGCGCGTGGCCTCCAATGTGAATTGTCTTTTATAGGATAGAAACTCATGTTGTATGTACACCTCAGATTATCCAATGAATAACATTTATTAATGAACGGCTCATGCGATACCCTTTTGTGCATGCAAACTGCAATGATGTGTGAACACGAATAATGATATATCTGAGGCTTCTAGCACCCGCAACTACCTTCATTGAAATTCACTTCCCAAAGCTTTCTTACTCTTCTGATACCATTAATCGTACGCCGAGGGATTGTATGTACCTGATAGATTCCTCTATTAAAATTATAACAAGTGACTGTATGTGAAGCAGCTTTGTTGGCCCTTTTCTCCAATTTGAACATCAAATCAACATCTGGCCACCTATTTTGCATGTTAGTAGCATTCTCTCCATATTTCACGTGATAAGAATTGAGCTTGTAAAAAGTCCCCATCACAATTGCCGTAACGGGTAATTTTCTTATTCCTTTGAAAACAAAATTCCTTATTTCGGCATTATTACTAGTTATTTCGCCCCACCGACGACCATTCTCATCGTATGAAAGAACCCATTTGCTTTTCGCCAATGGCGCTAAAAACTTTGTCGCCTCGTTTTTACTTAGCTTCTCAATTTTTTCCACAATTTTTCAAATTTATATATGTTGTGCGCTCGAGCTAATGGTGTTAGCAACTGAGATACTGCTTTGTTTTTTACGTGGATACTCAAATTTGCTTCCAAATGACACGAGTAATATCGATGATATACGTAAGGTTCTTTCCATTTGTCGCCTCTCATTGCATTTATTATTCCTGCGTGCCTATCCGAAATAATGCACAAACCATTGTGATTAGCGAACACGTTATGCAAACACTCAAAAAACTACTTCCAAGTCTCATTTTTCTCCCTCTTAACCAAAGCAAATACTACAAACCATTGTGATTAGCGAGCACGTTATGCAAACACTCAAAAAACCACTTTCAAGTCTCATTTTTCTCCCTCTTAACCAAAGCAAATGCTACAGGGAATAATTGACCATTTGAGTCTTTAGCGATTGCCGTTAGTAAGGTTCCTAAGTATTTTTCGGTTAGAAATATTTCATCTACTGTTAAAACGGGTTTGCAAAACTTCAAACCATGAGTGATAGGCCGAATGCCCAAAACAATCCTTCAAACTCGGTCTTACCATTACTATTTATAGCACCAAGTCTAAAAGAGTAACGAGTACCGACATTTGCTGCTTTTATTGCCGCCATATATTCAGGAAGCAAATTATAAGCATTTTTCCAACCCCCGAATAAGAATCTTATCGCGTGTTGCTTCGCGTGCCAAGCCTTCCAATACAATATGCTATATTCATACTTCATTTTAATGGTTTCTATTATTGTTACGGGTTTAATTGCTAAATCCACTCTAACGATATCTAGAACTAACCCCCCAACAAGCGCACTGGTTAATTGTTTGTGGTCTTTTATAGGTGTATGGTGGTTACATATGTGTGGTTGCATAAATATTTTAATCTGCCATAATTCTTGTTTATTTATTGATGCATGTAGCCTCTAATTACATATGTCGGCTTCATGTTTAAGCTTGCAGCGCATAATATCTCTCTCTTTGTCTGAACTAGCGACTTCAATTTCTCAGTGCCACATCACATTATATAATCTTATAGCCGATTGTAACTCTGATTTCGTTTCAAATTTCTGACCCTTATATAATATTTCATCCCCTTCATGCGTACTACTTCCCGATAGAACATCATTTTTCGCAAATTCCTACATTGAAGTATCTTCGAACTCCGACGCCGGCGGATCACCGAAAATCCCCACACTACCTATCTGACCCTCTTCTGTATAAATAAATCATGTCTGATGGTTCATTCCCTCCCTTTCTGCTTCGCCATCTCCATATATTTCTTCTTCGTCTTCTGGACCCATTTCTGGTTCCTCATCTAATTTATCTTCATCATCTTTATCTTCAAATATCCTACTATCAAATATCGAAAATTCACCCTCACAATCTCCATTATTCATTTCATTATTTATGGGTTCTAATCTCTCATTCTCATCCGCATTTGCAACTACAGTTGTTCTACTACTAATTCATATCTGTGATTCTTTACTTGGTTCTCGATCAACATATATTTCTAATTCTAAACCAATACTTCTGAGGCGCTAGGCAAATTAAACCAGTTGTTTGCCATTCGTAATTTTTACTGGTCTAAAATGTCATTCGTTGCCGCTAAGGTAAGGATATTTACCTCGAATTAAAAGAGTATCATTAAACGACTAACCAATATTTTCATAAATTTCAATTAGACATAATTTCTATTTGTAACTGTATTTTCTGGTAGAACAACAGGCTCAGATGGATCGTAACTGCAGCAAATGGTGTTTTGAACAATCCGACCATCATAATATAGATTTATTACTGAGTTTTGTGTCATCTTCTTTCAAATATCTATTTTTTCTTCTTCCTAATTGCAATAATATTTCAACAACTCAAAAAAATATATACTAAATTGAACTAATTAAAAAGTTTTAAAAATAATTCTATAATAAATTACCTTCTTCCGTCTTCCTTTTCTTTAACTTACTTTTGCCTCCCATAATTTTTCTCTATTTCTCCTTTTATTTTGGCGCAAAATCACCTTCAAATAGTCTCAAAATCGCTTTTTATTATTTGGGGCGCCGTTTAGGGTAGATTGGGGAAGAGAGAGAAGGAGCATGTATTTATACTACATTTTTTTTGCGTTTCTGCAGTCAGGGATGGGAAAAATTTTGGGCCTGCCGAACAGGCGTAAATTTCACCTGTTCCGCCATAAGGAGTGGCGGAACATGGTGTATTTTTCACGTTTTTTCAGTCAGAGAGAAGGAAAAAATTTAGCATGTTCCACCACTATTAGTGGTGGAACAGGCTAAATATGAACTTGTTCCACCAGTGATAGTGGCGGAACATGCTAATTCTTCAATTTTTAGACTAATTACCAATTCATGAGCTATGTTTAGCCATTAGTATGGTTTGAAAATTTATTTAACCTGTTCCACCACTACTAGTGGCGGAATAAGATTTTTTACACTAATTAATCATGTTTAACCAGCCAAATGGGCCGATTTTAGAAAAAAAAAATTGTATATGTTCTGCCACTACTAGTGGGAGAACAAAGTCTGTTCCGCCACTAATAGTGGCGAAAATGGTAGTTACCCCATTATTTTTAAAACAGTGGCAAGTATTGATTTATTTTTTAAAATAATGGTATATTAAAAAAAAATCAATTTCTATTTCATAAGTAATTCTTTAACTCAAAAGCCCATAAGTGGGAATTCAGCCTAACAAAAAACATACCACTTATCATGGCCTGGATGGTGTGAATTTAGGGGTGAAAACGGATAAGATAATATCCAACCGACCTGTATTCGTATCAGCAAAATATTCGTATTCGAAAAAAATTATCCGTATTCGAACGGATACAAATACGGATATGGTAATGAGTTTGGCATATAATATCCGAATGGATATGGATAATATCCTTATCCGAATAATTATAATCCGAATAATATCCGTTTTCGGATATTTCACTATATATTGAATATGAATATACATATATATAATAATATTTTTTAAAATATTTTTGCAATTTTATCATTTTTTTAATATGAATAAGGATATTTATTCAAATCCATCAATTTAGTTATTACTATTTTGAAACTTGTTATGGTTTTATTATGATTTTATCATTTTTTTTGTTAATAGTGAAATATATATTTGAAAAAAGACACAATCCGTCAAAATATGGATATCCGATAAATATCTGCATTCATATTCGTATCCGGTAATATCCGAACCGGATCCGTATTCGCATCTGTATTCATATTCGGATCCGAGAAAATAATATGGATACGGATATGATAAGACCCCGATTCGAACCGTATCCAAACCGTTTTCATCCCTATGTGAATTGCCTGTCAAGTATCATCTACTCACGTCAGCCTGACGCATAGGGAACATTTATTTGAGTATAATTGTATAAACCCTCATACTAGTATAATTCAGTAAACATGTGGAAGGCACGTGCTTGATTCCAAGTTTGAAGAGGACTCTGTTCAAAGTAAGTCTTCTCTTTCTGATATTTGACGTACATATTCATGCATATGACTCAATTTTTTGTTACATCAGTTAAAGGTAAATCATGTAGGGGTTCATGATGATACCTTGCATAGCGACTTGCTACAGATAAACCACAGCTAGACACTCGAATTCGCATCAATGTGTATAACCAATTCACCATTATTATATGACTCGACTTTGCTCAGACAGCAGTAGAAAGCTCGAAGTATCCTTCACAAAGAAGCCTCCGCCACAACACAACTCTAAATGGAGAAATCTAAAGACAAACATCTTTCATGCAACCTTTTGTTGTTCTTCTTCTCCTTCTTGCTTTTCTCCTCCATTGACTTTCGAGGCTTGTCAGTGCGAGCTCAATATGCCACATCAGCACAAGTGCGTGTCGGGGTCGTGCTTGACCTTGCTCTACCGGCGGGGAAGAGAAGCCGGACAAGCATGATGATTGCGATTGAAGATTTCTATGAAAGGAATTCAAATTTCAAAACTAGAGTTAGTTTTGATTTTAGGGATTCCATGAATGATACACTCGGAGCTGCTTCTGCTGGTACTTTCTCTCCAATTTAGTTCTGATTCCAATATCCCCTTTTTCTTTAATCATTTTCAAATTTGAATTTGATGAGTCATTCTTATCATAACTAGATTTCTACTAAGTTTTGTCTGGATTTAAACGGTTTTTCTTACTTTCTTCCAAGTTAACTGTAAACTCCTCTCTCAATCTTTTTGTCTTGAGTGTAGTGTCCCGTCGGTCCTGTTAAGAGATTAACTTTCTATTTACTTGGTGACCAAACCTTTTTGTTATTTATTTTCCTGTTTGATCTTTGAGAGGTCTGTATGCCGTGAATAAATATTGAAGTTAAGATCTAATAATGATAATAATATATACAAAGAATCCAAACTTTGAGGACTGAGTTATATTTTATGAACACCTTTCGACACTTGATGACTGTTAAACAAAACAAGTGTCTTTTATTTTTAATTATCCTACAGGTGTAGGGTTAGGCTGCTTTTCCCAGTAATTATTAATTTATTATAATTATTAATATAAGTATTAATTTTGAACATGCAGTAAACCAATAGTGAAGGACCTTTGATGTAAGACTTAATGTGTGTAGTTTGTACCTATTAGAGAAGCAAGCTTTTGAATCGTGCAATTAATATTATTTAGCGGTTCATTTCGTAGCATTTTTTCTGTCACAATAATCATATATTAGGGTCTTCATATGATACTCATAAGAATCTTAAAATTTATATTTTATATGTATAACAGAAGTGCCAATTGATATATATGTCAAACAAGATCTTTTTAATGCATATTATAGATATAAAATAATAAAACAATTAGAACAAACTAATTTTTTTTTCTTTTCTTTGATGTAGTTGTGGACCTACTAAACACCAAGGTTCAAGCCATAATGGGACCACAAACCTCGACCGAGAGTGAGTTTGTAGCCTATCTCTGCAGCAGGGCCCAAGTCCCCCTTCTCTCCTTCTCCTCCACCACTCCTTCCATATCTTCGTCCCACTTTCCATATTTCATCCGGGCATGTATCAACGATTCGTCCCAATCCGTACCCATCGCCACCTTCATCCAGCATTTTGGTTGGCGTGCCGTAGTGCCGATCTATGAAGACTCTAACTATGGATCAGGCATTCTCCTCTCCCTTGTCGATGCCCTTCAACCGGTTGATGTACAAATCCCTGATCGTGTTGTCATATCTAGCACTGCAACAAATGCCCAGATCGAAAAGGAGCTTTATCGACTCATGAACTCGCAAATGCGTGTTTTTATAGTGCATATACTCTGCCCACTTGCAACACGTCTCTTCAACATTGCCCAGAAACTTGAGATGTTGTCTGAGGGTTATGTATGGATCGTAACAGATAGTGTAGGGTATGTGCTTGATACGCTTGATCCATCGGTGTTGAGCTCCATGCAAGGTGTGGTCGGATTTCGGCCTTATGTACCGTTGTCAAATAAAATAAGGAATTTCTCTACTCGTTTCAAATCAAGGTATATACAGGATTACCCAGGAAGTAATGTCATGAAACCGAATGTGTACCATTTTTGGGCGTACGATGCAACTTGGGCAATGGCTATGGCGGTTGAGATGGCAAACGTAATGAACCCGAGCTCCTCGACACCACCGTCGGGTTCCATTGTTTTGGATACATTTGGTGTTTCCCTAACAGGGAAAAAACTACTCAATGCAATTCGTAACACCACATTCAATGGTTTGGCTGGTAATTTCAAGCTCATAGATGAACAGCTTCAGCTGTCGGGCTACGAAATATTCAACGTGATCGGAAAAGGCACAAGGAAAATCGGACATTGGTCTCAAGAAGGACTAACAAGTGAATATATTAGTAGTAGCAATAACAATAAGATGTTTAAGACAATCATATGGCCAGGGGACTCAACAACAGTACCAAAAGGCTGGATTATTCCAACAAAAGGAAAGACACTGCGAATAGCTGTGCCTGTGAAACCCGGGTTCGCCCAATTTGTGAATGTCTCAAAACCAATCAATAACAACTCAAAAATTACGGGCTACTGCATCGATGTTTTTGATGCCGTCATGAAAAAATTACCTTACCATGTCAGCTACGAGTACATGCCTTACAAAGATAGTGCTAAGTCCTACGACAATTTCGTATACCAAGTCTATCTAAACGTAAGTTCCGAAAAAATCAATTTCATTCATATATAGAAGATTTTTTTTATTCTTTTAGAATTCTACATCTTATCATATATCCATATTTGAAACAGAATTTCGATGCTATAGTAGGTGACACCACCATAATTGCCAACAGGACGAATTATGTGGACTACACATTGCCTTATACGGATTCCGGCGTGTCGATGGTTGTGCCGGTCAAACCGGACACGAGGAAAACCATGTGGATATTCTTGCAACCTCTGAGTGCCAAGTTATGGCTCAGTAGTCTCGCGTTCTTCTTCTTCACTGGGATCGCTGTGTGGGTGATCGAACATCGGATAAATAAAGCATTTCGAGGGTCGAAATTGCAGCAAGTCGGCCTCGTCTTTTATTTTGTATTCTCCACTCTTGTCTTTGCTCACAGTTTGTATTCTTCCCTGTCTTAATATTTCTTGAATTTATTTATTTAGACAAAAGTTTATTTTTGGCCCCTGAATTATTAGAGTAGTCCCTTTCTGGTCCCTAACTTTTTTATTGGTCAACTTTTGAACCTTTAACTACTCAATAAGCTCATATTTAGCTCTTTCATCCGTTAAATACTTATGTGCCATGAGTTGACATATTATTTTAACAAAAAAAACAATGAGATGGTACTGAATTATTGGAGTAGTCCCTTTTTGGTCCCTCAATTTTTTATTGGTCCACTTTTAAACCTTCAACTATTCAATAAGCCCATATTTAGCTCTTTCATTCGTTAAATGCTTACGTGTCATGAGCTGACATATTATTTTAACAAATAAACAATGAGATGATAACTTTTAAAAAATATTAAATATAATGTATTAAAAAAATTATACTTTCTAATAAAAATAATATTTTAATAAAATTTATCTTATATTTCTAAATAAATTTAATCAATGAAGAAAAATTTATATCGAATCAAATTATAAACTCCATGATAGGAAAAAGTATCGCTTCTAATATTTTAATAATATTTAGTAAATATTATTAGAAGCACTAATTTTTCCATTGAGTTTCTAATTTGATTCGATATAAATTTTTCTTCATTGATTAAATTTATTTAGATATATATAAGATAAGTTTTATTGAAATGTTATTTTTATTAGAAAGTTTATTTTTTTAATATATTATATATTTTTTTTAAAAGCTACCATCTCAGTGATTATTTGTCAAAATAATATGCCAAATCACCGCTTACGTGTCAAGTTAACGGACACGTAAGCATTTAACGGATAGATGGTTAAAAATGAACTTATTAAATAGTTGAGGGGTTAAAAGTTGACTAATGAAAAATTGAAGGGCTAAAAAGAGACTAGTTCAATAATTGATGCGCTAAAAATAAATTTTTTTGTGTTTACATGTTCTACCAAAAAATTGTGTGTTATTAACTCATATTTGTTTTCATTTTCAGCTGAGAAATTGCAAAGCAACCTATCAAGATTCTTAGTGATAATCTGGTTACACGGCTAGTCTGGCTTCCATGCTGACCATAGAACAACTAACTCCAACAATTACAGACCTAAATGAACTCCTGGGACGTGGAGATTACATTGGGTACCAAAGTGGGTCTTTTGTGGTTGCATTGTTAAAAAGGCTGAAATTTGACACGAGAAAAATGAGGAATTATAGTACGGTTGATGAATACGCTGAAGCCCTTGCCAAGGGTTCAGCCAATGGAGGAGTTTCCGCAATTTTTGATGAGATTCCTTATCTTCAGGTCTTTTTAGGGAAGTATTGTGCTAATCATACTATGATTGGTCCTACTTACAAGACTGATGGATTTGGTTTCGTAAGTCTCTTAACCATAATTAGCGATGCCCAATCTAATACATATATGTATAATGTATTTAAGAACTTGTTTATCCGTATATTATAAAGATATATTTAATTAATTCAGGTATTTCCGAGAGGATCTCCATTGGTAGCAGACGTGTCGAGAGCTATCTTGAACATGACAGAAGGGGACGAAATGACCCGAATTCAAGAGAAATGGTTCTGCAGCTCACGTACTTGCCCTAGCGATATATCCGATTTAGGCTCATCCAGCCTTAGTTTTAGGAGTTTTTCTGGTCTGTTTATCATAACAGGTGTCGTTTCGAGCCTCATGATCATAATCTTTCTGGTCAGGTATATTTACCAAAGCTGGGATAAAATAAAAGAAGTGTTTAGAGATGAACAAAACGTAATTAAGAAAGTGCTTGCATTGCTTAGACTTTTTGACGGGGGGAATTCTATTGAACGCAAAAAATCAATGATAGATCGTGATGAAGTAAATCTGATTTTGGTAAAACGGAATCCGGTGCCCTTAACAAATGATGTCATGTCAGATCAGTCTTTGCAGTGACTTCTTTTATAGAAGGAACGCCGGAACAACCGACCAGACATCAAATCTCACGTGAAGAACAAGACCTCGCGCTCCAACAGATTCATGGGAGATAATTTTGCTTCTGTTTATTATTAGTATTATTATTAACAAAGGCTTAAAATTTTGCCCATTAATGACTCACTATCATATGGTGTAGGTTTTGTTGAGTAGATGTATAATGTATTATTCTGTTTCTTAGGGTACTTTTCCTTTTCATGTCTAGTAGACTTAAATTAATAAAGTATGAGCCCTCAATATTGTTTCAAAGTGTGTACTTGGAATTGTCAAAATAAACTAAAATTTAGACAATATTTATTATTCCTTACAAATAAATTATCATACTGACAAAAATACCCAATTGCCTCGCAATCTCCAAGAACGAAAAAGAAAATAACATAACATAACCAAACACCCGCAATCAAAAAAACCTACTACACAATTTACACAAAACAATAACAAAATCAACTCACTCATCCGTATGCGAAGCATGATGAACACAAATAGACCACTTCCCATCAGCCTTCTCAAACACATTAGTCCCCACTTGCCTCCCCAACTACTCCCCTTGGTCTTCACCACATCCAAACAACTCACCTACCCGAACCCCCCTTTAACAAACACCTCCACGTTCTTCAACTCAATCATTATCCGGAACTTGTAATACGCACCCAAAACTATCTCCCAACTGTCCATCACCATCTCATACCCCTCAATCCTCCCCGCCGACGGATGGATTACATAAACATGCTCCCCTTTGGACCAAATATTGTGCATGGCGGTTAGATCGCCCATTTTGAACGCGTTGTAGAACCGCGCATTGTAGAACCGCGAGTTGGCCGAAAGGACGGATGATTTGTTGTCCTCTAGGAGGAGACGGATTTGGTCGCGGAGGGTTGCCGCGCGAGAGTAGTCCTCTTTTTTTTTTTTTTTTTTTGAGGGAGGGTATGTGAGTGCATACTCTCGAAAATTTCATTAATGAAATAAATTGTCCGGTTTACAAAATTAGATTAATAATTACAACAAGTAACAAGAAAAGAAAAGAGGAAGGATGATCCTGCATAAGAATTCCTAGCTACGAAGGAGAAGCATTTGGCTATAAATAAATTAGAAGCTGCTTTAAATACTTAGCAATTACTCTTCCAAAGAAGAGCATTACTTTTCCCTCGATCGAAGATGATTTCCGGTGTGGTTGTTCCGGAGTTGAAGACACGCCGGTTTCTTTTTTTCCATATTTCCCAAGTGCACGGTATCCAAATTAGGTCCCACCATTGCCGATCGTCATCCTTCCGCAAAGCTCGGTTGGATTGCCAATTTGTGAGATTATCTTTGGAGAATCGTAATCCTTTGCCTTGTTGTTCCTTTCTCACAAGGGCCCAAACCTTTCTTGCGAAAGTGCAAGTGCCAAAGAGGTGGCTGGACGTTTCCCAATGGCGATGGCAATTGGGACATGCATTCGGATGAGGCCAACTTCTTTTGACTAAGTTGTCGGCCGTGAGTATATGCTTGAGGAGGTAAAGCCAAATAAAAAACTTTACCTTTTGAGGCGCTTTTGTTTTCCATAGTTTAACGTTCCGTGAGGATCGTATGCCTGGGTTTCGTATGGCCTTGTATGCCGAAGGAGAGGTGTAGATGCTTTGCCGTTTCCACCTCCATTTGAGGGTGGGTGTCTCCATGGTAGATGCCTTAAAGAAATTCTTGAGAGCAAAAAGGTCTTCTAAGAAGAATGACTTGCGAGCGGCCGGGATTTGATTTAGGGTTTCTATGTCCAAGGTCCGTAAAGTTCTAGGATTATTTTGGACCAAACTGAATCCGGCTCCATACTTAATTTCCAAAGTCATTTGGCGAGTAGCGCTTCATTTTGTGATTCTAGGTGTATCGATCCTAACCCACCATTAATCTTTGGAAGGCACACTAGTTCCCAATTAACAAGGCATTGGCCTCCCTTGCATTGCTCCTCATCTTTCCATACGAAACTCCTTATCATTCTATTTTGAGAGCTTGCATGTACTAGACCGGGAGTGAGTTAAGGACCGATTTTGCGAGCGTTAGTCGACCCCCTAGTTTAGCTAGAAATTTTTTAAGAAGAGGTAAGAATGAAACTTTTTTGGGTCGGTTGAGAGTAAGAGGGAAACAAAGATATTTGATAGGGACGGTCTCATGTTCACATCCGAGGATGTCCTTGATAGGTGACCTTAGGTAAGCGGGGATCGCAATAGCGGTAAAAGAGCTCTTTGCTCGATTAATTTTTAAACCCGATATCTCTGATAACTACTCCTCTTGTTTTATGGCGGCCTGTAAATCTTCTTGGATAGATTGTTCGTCTAAGACTGGAGTTTCGAGATTTGGGTTTGGGTCTTCTTCGGTGTAGGGGCTTTTTTACTCTAAGTGGCTGAGGTTTGAGGGGCTGGGATTGGGAGGTTCAGGTAGAAAGCCCTGCGCTGAATGGAAGTTAATCATGTAAAAGAAAAGTGACTTTCTTTTAGTTGACCAAATAATATGCCACAGTAATTCATTCATAAAATTTCTATGATTTGTAGGAAAGAACGAGTGTTTAAGGTTCAATTTTGAATGGCAGAAAATTGAGAACAAGAAGTTATTACTCAAATAATAGCATGAAGAAGAATAAGCTTTAGACTGAGTCACAAAAGAGATAGTTCCTTCTTACAAACATGGCCGCTAAATTCAAACAGATATATAATTGATCGACCAATCTAGTACCGCCTTCTTCTTTCTCCTTCGGCGGTCCTCATTGTGAGCGAAATACTTTCTCCTTCCCCAAAGAAATGATCCTACGAAATAGAAAAAACTTAAAAGCGCATTTCAGGGTTATCTCGCCATGCCACGGAAGGAAATTGAGAAAAGAAACGGCGGTCAGAGCACCGAGTTCTTCCCGGCGCTGCTCCAGTCTCCATGGCCAAGTCTTTCTCCTCTCTCCGCTCTCCCCACCGATTCCTAAGGCCTCAAATATGGATTTGGATAACCAGGTATACAGTTTGGCCCAACTAATATTTAAATATAAAATATACATTAAATTAGGTTAATTTGGCCCACTAAAGCACAATATCATATATATATTTTTTTTTTACATATCAGCTATTTTATTTTTTAAATATCACATATATATATTTTAGGTTAATTTGGCCCACTAAAGCCCAATATCATATATTTTATTTTTTACATATCATATATATATATTTTTGTATCATATGATTTTCTTTGATATACCATCATGTGTGGCTTATATCATATATCATTTATTCAAAAGAACAAAATAGATTTATTAAAAAAAATTATATATCATACCTTATCTAGGCCCAGTAATATAAACTAAACACCATTTATCCACGATTTTTTTTTTTTAATACTTGCTTAAAACGAAATTTTTGACAAATCATATCATTGATATTTGAATTTAACTAGGAGCAATGTCATGCTACACTGCGAATTTTAAAATCTGTTGTTAATTAAAAATAAAATTATTCACTGACTTACAAGTATTTACATAAGAAGTTAAAAATTTATAATTAAAATTTTATTTGTATCGGAATTAAATTGTGACAAATTGTCTCAGCATTCAAAAATAGTAATTGCAATATACTACTTTTTATTGCATGAAGATGTTTGCTGATAAAAAAGACAACATTAATTACGCTATATTATCTTTGATTTATGATACATTTAAAAAACTTGATTATTCGTTTTACAGTATATTTCAACAATCTAATTATGTGAATTGACATTCCCTTACCTAACAATTTTTTTTATATATACATATTCAACATAATTCTTCATACATTCAATTGAAAGAAATATTAAGTAGAGAGCTAAATTGATATGGAGTTCAATATAAATAAAAAATTCAATCAAATTTATATATAAAATTTCTAATTAGATAAAAATTATTCAAATAATGATTAGTAAAAAATTATTGAGAAAGAGAAGAAAGAATATCTTAAAATAATTTATTTTAATTGAAAATCTATTAAGATATACATTTATGTAGGCTCGGATGATACTACTTTATGCATGCCAACTGATATGATGTGAGAACACGGATAGTGATATATCATCGGTTTCTGACACCCGCAATTATCTTCATTGAAGTTAACTTCCCAAGTCTTTCCCGGAATTCCGATACCACTCGTCGTCCGACGAGGTCGTGTCTCCACCTGATAAACAGCTTCGTCTAAATTGTAACACGTAACGATATGCGTAGCGGCCTTATTTCTTCTCCGTTCCATTTTTTCCATCACCATATCCGACCTTTGTTTATCTCGGCTTTCAGCATCCGCCCGATATCTCACATGATAACAGTTCAACTTGTAAAATGTCGCCATAACAATTGCCGTAACCGGCAGTTTTCTTATACCTTTGAAAACATAATTCATAATTTCAGCGTTATTACTAGTTGTTAGGCTCCCACCGACGACCATTATTATCGTGCGAGAGCATTAAATTTGCTTTAGGTACTCTCGATAACCATTCAGTCCCCTCAGGATACTTCATTTCCATTTTTTCCCAAATTTTTTTGAATTTATATTTATTGTGTGCACATACTAATCTCGGCACCAATGGAATCACTGTTTTGTTCGTCGCGTGACTACTAAAATTTGCTTCGAGATGCCGCATGCAATAACAATGATAACAGTAAGGGGGCTTCCATCTATCACCTCTTATTGTGCTAATTATACTAGGATGCTTATCCGAAATAACACAATAACTATTTTGATTTTCGATTTCATTTCGCAAACAATCAAAAAATCACTCCCATGTCTCTTTCTTCTCTCTCTCAACTAACGCAAAAGCTAGAGGATATAATTGACCGTTAGCATCGCTACAAATTGCCGTCGGCAAACATCCTTGGTACTTTCTGGTTAGAAATGTTCCATCTACTGTTATGACGGGTTTGCACCATTGAAAATCGTGGAGTGATGGACCAAATGCCCAGAAAAGACCTTCGAACTCGAGCTCACCCGCACTATTTGGATCTCCCGTTCTAAAAAAATATAGTGTACCAGGATTTGCTCATGATATTGCCGCCATCAATTCGGGAAGCAAATTATATGCCCCCCTCCAACCCCCGAATAAGAATCGAATCGCATGTTGCTTCGCGTTCCATGCCTTCCAATATGAAATGGTATATTCAACCTTCAATTTAACTGCTTCTATTATGGTTACAGGTTTAATTTCTAAATCCGCTCTAACTATATCTAGAATTAATCCTCCAACAAGCGCACTCGTTAACTGTTTGTGATCTTTTCGAGGGGTCTGATTAGTACACACGTGTGGTTGTTTAAATATTTTAATCTCCCATAATTCATTTTTCTTATTAATCGAACCGTGCACTCCAACTACATCTTGCTCCTTCATCTTCAAGCTTGCAGACTACAATGTATCTCTTTTTGCTTGAGTGGTCAACTGTTATTTCTCGGTGATGCTTGACACTGTATGCTCTTATAGCCGATTGTAGTTCCTTAAACTCCGCTGCCGGCGGATCGTCAAAAGTTCCTACACTAACCATTTCACCCGTTTCCGTATATCGGAATCGCGTTACCCTTTCTTCTTCGTTAAGCTCATAAATTTCCTCTTCCTCTTAGTCCTCTGACCCCATTACCGGTTCCTCGTCCAATTCATTTTCTTCTTCATCTATTTCTGGAAAAATATTATTACTCGCTCGGGCCATATCAAATGCCGCAAAAATGCCTTCATTCTCACATTCATTTTCTTCCTCATCCAATTCATTTTCGTTTGCATTTGAAACTACATTCGATCTACTACTAGTTCCTACATGTGATTGTTTATTATGGACGCGATCAACATATATTTCTAATTCAACCCCAACCCTCGTAATGTGTTCTGCAAATTTAACTCATTGTGTATCGTTCGTAATTTTCAATAACCTATAATATAACCCGTTGTCACGTTGAACGGAAGGAAATCTACCTCGGATTATAAGATCATCACTATAGGACCAACCGATATTCTCACAAACCTCGTTACATATTTCGTAATAATCTCTATTTACATTCGTATTTTCTGGTATATAAGACGGTTCAGGTGGGTCATAGTTTATTCCGTTCGATAGATGAACAACCCGACCATCATAATATACGAGAATTGATCTGTTATATGCCCTTTTTTTCAAGAATTTACTCTTGTTTTTTCCCTAAATACAATAATATTTCAATTAATAAACAACAAGATTTTTCTTAAATAATCAAAAATTCCAAAATAATCTATAACACATTACCTAATTTCGTCTTGATTTTCTCTAGCCTCCTTCTTTTCTTGTAAATTTTTGATTAATTTCTTCTATTTTTTCCTCTTTTTTTGCCTCAAAATACTCTCAAAATCGTCTCCAAATCATTTTTTTGGTGTTGGGGGCGCGGTTTTAGGTTAGAATGGGGAGAGAGATGAAGTTGGACCTTTTTATAGCATGTACTGTCAGACAGTTACTACCACCATAGGTGCTGGCGGTAGTTGGGTGTTTTAAAAATTTTCCATCCCCAGCGCTGTCCGGGGGGGAAAAAAGAAAAAAAACGTATTATCGCCAGCCCTGCTGGCGGTAGTACTAACTACCGCCAGAACTCCTGGCGGTAGTGTGTTTTTTATTTTTTTCATTTATTTTTGTAAACGGGTTGCAAACAGAGGGAGAAAATAAGAAAATATACACTACCGCCACTCTCTCTGGCGGTAGTCATTAATTCACTAATTTAACAATAATTTAGTCCGTTTAAGGGCGAGTTAAAATTTTGCTGCTAAAATCAAGGAAAATAGACACTATCGTATTTTATGTAATTTACAATATTTATTGAATAAATAAAAAATCTCTAATAAAAAAATATTCTAGAAGAGGCCCGCTATATGGTGTTATTTTTTAAATTTATTATTAATTAAAAATAAAAAATAATTTATTACATTAATTTTTATAGCTTATTTATTTAGCATTAATATTATAAGTACATATATTCTCCTACATATTATTTCGCATATTTTTCTACATTTTCAATATATACATACTTCAGTAAGAGAAAAATTGTGATTTATTTAATCTTTTATAAATTTTCTTTATAAAAAAAGTCGACAAGCATTAAGTATTTTATGTAATTTACAATATTTATTGAATAAATAAATCTCTTGGATAAAATAATCATTATGGGAGAAGCCTGCTATATGGTGATATTTTATAAATTTATTATTAATTAAAAATAAAAAATAATTTATTACATCAAATTTTTATAGCTTATTTATTTAACATTAATATTATAAGTACATATATTATCCTACATAATTGTTTCGCATATTTTTCTACATTTTCAATATATACATATTTCGGTAAGAGAAGAATTAATTTGTAACCATACCAATATGGAATTTAAAATAAAGAGAATATTCAAATGAATGTATATAAAATATTTTTAATATGAGAAATTTTATATTTGATTAAGAATTATTCTATTTATATTTAATTCCAAATGACATTTATTAAACTTGGGGAAATCGATTCATGGATCCAACGAATAAAATTAGATATAAAATATACATGGTTATATATGTCATCAATATAAAGTGATGTGGTTTTCTACAAATAAACGAAGTAGATGTAAAATATTGCAACATAAAAGTATATGAACACATTTGATCTCATGTGATATATAATGAGACGTAATTGGTTTATCATGAATCTAATTAATGATAACAATACTTGTCATCAATGCAACATAATGTATTTTTCTAAAAATAAATGAAAATAGATATAAAATAACAAAACATAAAGATATACAAATAAATAACTATATAGAAAATGACTAAGATTTGTTCATATCTTATTATCTCACAATTTGAAATAAATTTAAATTGGAACCATAACAATATAGAATTGAAGATAAAGAGAAATTCAAACAAATTTAGATTTAAACATTTTAATATGAGAAATACAATGTTTCATTATAATCTATTATTTTTTTTTAAAGAAGAAAAGAAATAGTATTTATGTTTTAATAAACGATTTTTTTATATTCTTTTTATATTAATGTTTGAACATAATTATATTCATGATTCGTTTGAATCATTTGATTCAAATTTAACGATAAAAAATAATTTTAACCATTCTCACATAATCGGGATATAGAATAAAAAAACTAAAAACACCAATAATTGTTATACATGTTACCATGATACGTAAAAAATCAACAAAAAATTAGAATAAGTGAAAATGTTAATGGTCTAGATGTAACCATACTATTTAATCTAATAGTTGAAATAATTTGTATGATGTAGCCTCATGAAAAATCTCAAAAGACTTTGAAAAATAAAGCGGTGGGGAAATTGTGTTCACCCAATGAATACAGTCATTGATAAATCAAGAGAGTGTTTATAAGATGTTAATGCTACTTTGGAAATGATTGATATCACCTACTGGAAGTGTGAACCGAAGATAATGACACCTTTTTTTTTTTTCAGCAGCTCAACCTTGCACATTTTCCCCCTCCATTACATTTTACCATATTGGAAACGAAACGAAAATTATTGTGTTTACAAGTACCAACTCTTACATCCCACTGGAAGACCACGACCCATTACAATCGTGAATGAACAGATATATTATATATGAAAGAATACGTTCAGTTCTTGTGTGACAAAATATAAACGAACTGTTAGAAAAAAGAGGTTAAAAAATTTGGACAAATTCAACAAACAACATGCTTGCCTTGCTTGTTAACTATATATACTTGATTGTTTTCAGTAGTTATAACAAAAAGTTAAATAGAGAGAGCAAATCATAATCACAACAGACCTTGTGTCCTCATAAAGAATAAATAATTCAACAACATTAATCTGAAAAAATGGTTTGGTCCAAATCAACCCTTTCAGTAGATAAATAACAATTTAGCAAACAATATCACAGTTTAAAATGTTTAAATAAATTAAGAATAAACGGTTGTAACAGTTCGTATATATCCACTCAATACTAACCAGATATAAATCCTGACCTTTTCCAAATCAAGCACAAGCCCTCCTGATAGATTTCAGCTCATCAGATATTTGGCAGCATTCTGATACAAGAGCTGACCAGTTTTGTATCAGACTATCTTGGTACCAGATCACTTTTGTTCATCTAATAGCCCTAATTTAACCATATTACTTATAAAGTGAACTTCAATTGAGCAATTGACCCTGTTCAACTGACGATCTGACATATATCTGACCAAAACCAAATTGACTGAGTAATGTTAATCGGAATCCTTGGAAAAAAAGAAGTGATTGAAGAAAATATTAGATTTGTAAGTGAATAGTATCCTTATTTAAGATAACCAGCACCAAAAAAGAGCTTACTGGTCAAACCCAATGAAACACAATAATCCATAAATACAATGAATTAAATTGATTTGAGGCTTAAAGTTCACAGTTGAGCCTCAATTGAGGGTCATTGACGCCAAAATGTGCTTAATTTTCTTAAAATTCAAATTTTATTGTCGATTACTTGGTTTAACAAAGAATGAGGATTATTATAGTTCGAAAAGGAATCAACATTCAAAAGTATAATTAATGAATCTCTCTTCAATTTCTGACTTCATGAGAAATTGAGCAAATAACAGGCGATTCGTCGCAATGCCGGGAAGCCGGAAGCCATGACTGGCGAGATGAATCTTTTGGTTGTGAGGATCTTTCGTAACAAGGGAATGGAGAAACTGAGGGAAAAGAAGGAAGAATCTAGAGGAGCTGGATAGAGAGAAAAGAGGGAGCGAGAAGGAGGAGGAGCTCGATCAACTTACTGAATATGCTAACATGGTGAAGGGTTTTCTGCATCTGTTTTATTTACGATGATGTATGTGTAGTGAGTTGTGACCTTAACATGTGAACAAAATAACAAGAACAAAAAAAAAAAAAAGGAATTGAAAGTAAGAACTTTTTATAAAAATGGTATTGATTTGTCAACAATTCATGCACGTAAAAGATATATTATATATGAGAAATATATAGATTGGACGAGTGGTCATGAAAGTTTACTGCATCAGAGACTAATTCCGAAGAAGACAAAAATATCATCTTCTAGTGAACTGACTACTAAGTGTAACAATTTCTTTGAGATCAGGCAAGATAAATTTGACTGCATTATTATATTTAACATGTAATTTGTTACATTAAATATAATATAAAAATTACGTAAAAATTATATATTATATATAGGGTGATACTATTGGGAGGGCTACGTTTGCTGTGATGAGGGCAAATTAAATATTTTTCTATGAAATACCTAATCTATCATTAGAAAAAAGAAAAAATAATACTAAATACAATATTTTACTATATTAACTTTAATTTAACAAAATATTGTAAAGCATTTTTTGCACTTTTCTACAATTTAATTGGAGCTTTTTTTATATTTGTTAGAAGAAATAATCAAGGAATGATTTGTTAAAAATTCTACAAAGAGACACAAGATTTGCTAGATTTGTAATTTTTTTTAAATTTAAATTGAATTATTTTATGTAGATTATATGTAATTTATTAAATATTTCTAATTATATATCATAGTAAATAAAATATTTAGAAAACATAAATGTGAAATATAAAAAATAATGAATGATTATTATAATAATGAGGGTAAAATTGACATTTGATGAAAAATTATTTAATTTACTCTCAACACTACAAACTTATTCCTCCCAGTAGCATCCTCCTTATACATAAAATTTATACAATAAAAACAATCGACTACGAAATGGTACATGTAATGATTGATTTGAAAGAAGAAAAGTAGCTTGAAATACAGGTTATTTTGGCGTAATCTTTTGTGTGACTTCTAGAAATTTCTTAAATGAGATAATCATTTAGTGTGATTTAAACAATGTGGAGTGAGAATGTGCGTGATCATTCATATATATCATTTATTTTGTTTGTGGGGTACGTTAGAAATGATATGTGATATTCTTATAAATATAAACAATAATTGATTAGAGAGATTAAAATAAAGCTTCTCCCTTTTATCATATGTGCTTTCTATTATTTATCCAGAAAATCAATATTGAGAGATTGGAGGAAATTCAAATTAATTTTAGAGAAATTCTTCAAAAACCCCCTAATTTTATCTCCTAAGCTATTACTTACTATATGGGTGAAAGATCTTAGAAATAAGACCATCTGGCGTGTCAAAGTAGCATATATCATTAATGACTTTTACATATAACTAATTGGGGATCCTTAATAAATTCTATAAAAATAATATTATTTATTGGGTAAAAAATAGGGATGCGTATCAAATAAGAAATACATATGGAGAATTATTTGGGTGTAAAATGGGTAGCATTATCAATTCTGGAGATATTATACGAAGTATGAATGTGTATTTTGTAATGAATCATAATTTGTATTAAAAGCGACCCGTCTCAAAAGTTGCATATCAAATCGGTTGCAGAAAATCCAGCGTGTGACACGTGTCAGCACCTGGATTGGGTACAAAATGGGGATGCATATCGAATAAGAAATACATATGGAGAATTATTTGAATGCAAAATTAGTGGCGTTATCAATTCTGGAGATATTATACGAAATATGAATGTGTATTTTGTAATGAATCATAATTTGTATTAAAAGCGACCCGTCTCAAAAGTTACATATCAAATCGGTTACAAAAAATTCAGGACGTGACACGTGTCAGCACTTGATTCTTCTAGGCTAAAAACACATTCAACTTTAATATATATAGTATAATGTGATTACATTATATTGTGATGTAAACAACAAAAAGGATCCCCGGTGACATATATGATATATTGTTTGTTATATTTTATATATGAGTGACAGACAAAAAGTAGGAGCATACGATCACGCTATCTATATAAGATAAATGTATCCATTATTAAGAATCACGATGGAGCTCATTAGATAAATGTATCCATTTTTATCTCCGCAATATTTTAGATATTAACTCGTATGTGGTATGTGCTCATTCCTTTAAGGTGACGGTTAGATTGAATTTTTATTCTTAATAATTCCTCGAAAAAGGAATATTAAATTTATACTACTTAATAAAAGAGTAATTTTATGAAATTTATTTTCCACGGTGTATATCTTTTGAGGATTTATCTAAGTGTGAATCGTCATGCATTGCAATTAAAGAATACGGACGAAATCCTAAAGTGTTCTCATAATAATCAAAATTAGCGCATGACCGTGCACACCAAATGATTTTTGCTAAGGCTGCCAATGGATCGATTTCGCGTCAGATACAGATAATATCCATATGTGAATCCAATTTAAATTCAAAAGATCCATATGTGAATTCAAATCCATTAAGAAAATGGAGATCCATATGCGAATCAAAACCCACTAACAAAACATGTTTAAGATCAAATTATGGATCATGTCATAAAGTTTAAAAGAAAATTTTATGTATCACAAAAACTTATAAATTTTATTTTATATGAAAAACTTGCCAATTAGTCAACCAACTTGAGGTTTCAATTTTTTTTTGCTAATATGCCACTTATTAAATATTTACCTCAATTAATTTATTACCTATATTTCATAAGATATGGGATTTCTTACATTTTTTCTTTCGCATTTATTATTTCGTCGCATTTAGTAATTATCGGATTCATATCGGGTTTCGGATTCGGATCTTCCGAGGTCCAAATGAAAATGCAGTAAACTAGTGCATCTTTTTCAAAAATCAAAATGCGAAAATATTTTATTATCAGACAAAAAATTTCAATCTACATATGAATCCATTAATTCAGATTCGGATCGGCTGATCGAATTATGCGCATCCGTGGACAAACCTTTAGGCGTTTTGTCAAAAAATAAATGCGGACTGGGTCCTTATAAACCCTGCTTAAGAAAGCCTCTTGGTGTATAAACTTAAATTATGCATGAGAAACATTTCTTAAACTTAAATAAAACTCCCAGAGACCATATATAGACCAGTTTACTTTGAGAAAATAACTAGGATAATGCTCGCGCTTCGCGGCGAGTATTTCAATTTTAATAGTTATTTCAATCTAATAATGTATAACTTGCAATTAGGAAAATTCAAAATTAATGTTTGTGAATCCATAATGCATAATAATATATGAGAATTCAAAATTATTGTCTTTGATTTTCTTATGTCATTATGTTTTGACATATTGTATTAGAAAAATAAATTAAGTATTAATCAGGCTTAGTTGAATGAGATAAAAAAAATGCAAGATAATTTATTTCGAAGATTTTAGTTGAAACTGCATAAGATTAAATTATAGATTATTAACTTTAAAAAAATAAAAAATTATTATTATATTTAATATTATATATATGGAAAAAATATGTATACTACATAAAAAAATATAATATTACTCATTTTCTTAAAAAAATTGTCACGACTATTTTTCTTATTTTTTTATGTGTTAAAATTGTATGGATATATATAGTATTCAATATTCTGAAATTTTGTTTGAGATGATAGTTCTCACATAATGGAGATATAACACTGAACATTAATCTAACTAATCATGTGATATTATGATAATAATTTAAATTAAAAGCTAATATTTGATCATTTTTTTATTCAACGGCGGAGAGAAATTGATAATACTTCTCTTGAAAATTTTCACAGAGGGGTAAAATAATATGAAGAGTTTATCATTTTATTACATGTTCTTTTAGATAGTCTATATTCATATATTTTATCAAGAAAAAATAAAATTGGAATCATAAAAATATGTCATTATGTGATATTGTGTTAATAATTTAAATGAAAAACTAAGATTTCAAATAGGACTCTTGAGAATGCTCAAAGAGAGATGAAAAATATGTTATAAGGTATAAGTTAATGAACATATCATTTTTGTATATCTTCATTTATAGAGTCTATATTTACATATTTTAGCGGAAAAATAATTGGAATCATAACAATATGGAATTCAAAATAAAAAGAAATTTTCAACAAATTTATATTTGATGATTTTAACATGAGAAATAAAATATATCATTAAAAATTATAATTTTTTAAAGAAGAGAAAAAAATTATTTATATTTTAATGAGTAACCTCTTCATTAACTATTGGTACATGTAATATTGTGGTAATAATTTAAATGAAATGCTAAGATTTCAAAAAACTTTGATTCAACGGGCGAGATAAAATTGACAATAAGTCTCTTGAGAATGCTCAAAGAGAGATGAAAAATAAGATATAAGGTATAAGTTAATGAGCATATTAGTCTATATTCACATATTTAGTGGAAAAAAAATTGGAACCATAACAATATGAAACTCAAAATAAAGAGAAAATTCCAAAAAAATTGTATGATAGTTTTCATGTAATTGGAAATATAATACGAAACATTAATCCGACCATATGATATTATGACAATAATTTAAATGAAAAACTAAGATTTGAAAAAAAAATGATCTAACGCCCAAGATAAAATTGATGATAGGTCTCTTGAGAATGCTTAAATGGAGATAAAAAAATAAGGTATAAGATATAACTTAATAAGTATATTATTTTTTTACTTGTTCTTTTATAGAGTTTTTATTTAGCAAGAAAATAATTAAATTAGAACCATAACAATATGGAACTCAAAATAAAGAAAAAATTCCAACAAATTTATATTTGATGATTTTAACATGAGAAATAAAATATTTCATTAAGAATTATATTTTTTTAAAGAAGAAAAGAAAAATTATTTATATTTTAATGAGTGAACTCTTCATTAACTATTGGTATTAATAATTGAACATTACTTTGAACTATGATTCATTGAAGCCATCTGATTAAGATCTGATAGTCAGAAACAAATTTACAACGTTTCTCACTAAATCGGGGATGGAACACAAAACATCAATTCAATCAATCATATGATTATATTTTAATAAGCACAAATATGTTGCCATAAAATATCAATAAATTTTAGAGAATGAATGGCTGAGATTTGACAAAAAAATTGATCGAACGGTGGAGATAAAAATGATGATGTGGCATTTTGAGGAGGGTCAAAAGCAGGTAAAAATAAGGGGTTGGGGTTAATTACATGAACCATATCTATTATTTAAGTATTATTATTTAAGTATAGACTCTGCATAACTTTCCCAAACCTTGCTTCCTCTCCTCTCCGATTCCCCCTTTTCTTCCTCGACCGGAAAAACTAGTTGAATAACCCTAAAATCGCCCAAATTGAGGAGATCCATTACAGATCTGTAGAAACATTTGAAAAATTCAATAGATTTGCTTATTTGTTTTATTGCTTCTTAACTGAGATTGTTGAGTCGTTGCTTCTTTGTTCAGATTTCAGAACAGGTGATTCGAATCCGTCGATCCCAATGTCTCTGGTGAGTTATTTCAGGCTCAATTTCTTCTATGTCTATGTGTTGAGTTTCAATTGTGCATCTTGAATCTGCACCATTATGTTTACTTATTTTATTAGGGAAAATTTATTTGATGTTGAAATGCTTTTTGGGGGTTAAGTAGCTGAGTTTAATCCATATTTTCTTGTGAGCTGAAATATTATCGTAGGCCGTGGGGATTCAGAAGTCAATTAGTGCAAGGGTTTGTGCAGTATTCTTCTTTCGGTTGTTGTAACGTGCATGTAGCACAATTCCTTGTCAAGATCTGATGATCTCGCGCTATATATGTTTCTAGGATTTTGATTTTTTTTGTGTTGTGTGTGTGGGCTGAGAAAACAATTGTTTTTCATATATTTTGGTGCACTGATACTGAATCAGAACTGTTTTACAGTCATATTAAGAGCCGTGGTTCATTCATATGCAGGTTTTGCATGCTGAAGAGGGCAACAAAAATGCGTACAAATTACTAATTGCAGCTGAATACTGCGGCGTGATGGTCGAGCATGTGAAGGAATACCAAACAGGGGTTTCTGAAAAAACCCATTTATTTCTCAAGAACTCTCTATTCAACAGTAGGAATCGCGTTGGAAAGGTAAAAATAAAATGAAAAATGTATGATGTAATTAATTTATCTGTTGTTATGCTTGAAATGAAACAATTTATGTGTACTTCTATTTTGTAGGTTCCAGTGTTGGAGACTCCTGACGGCCCGATAGTTGAGAGCGACGCAATGGTAAAATACGGTATATTTTGAGCTCTTATTTGGAATACACACACCATATTTTACATTTATTTCTTATAATTACGATTTGGGTATAGAATTTAAATGCTGTTTGTTTTGATATGCAGTTGCTAAATTGAAGGGTGACAACACCGCTCTGTGTGGCTCCTCGGTTTACGAATTCGTAAGCTTTTTATAAGTTCAAATAATTTCAGATATAGATTTTCTTCTTCACAGATGTAAATAATATTAATTAAGCTCGGTTGAGTTTCAGGTCCAGATTGAGCAGTGGCCTTTGCCACCAAGGAAATCCATGAAATCCTAGTAAGATGGGTCTACACAAGGATCGGTGTTTATCCTTACAACGATCTAGTACTTTCCTTCACTTCAATTATATTTTTAATAATTAGCAGATTTTACCTCAATTAATCAAAGTCTTAATATTGTTAATATTATTTTATTTTATTTTAGGCTGAGCGCGTTCTCATTGGCTATATGCAGAAAGTCCTGCGCGCTCTAAACACTCATCTCGCCCCAAACTTCAAGTATTTAGTCGGCGGCCGAATAACCCTAGCCGACATAGTAATGGCGTGCGATCTTCACTTCGGCTTCACCCATGTCTTGGCGAAATCCTTAACCTCCAAATTCCCGCGCGTGGAACGGTACTTCTGGAATGTCGTCGGCCAGCCGAACTTCAAGAAATTCCTAGGAGAAGTCAAGCAAGCCGATAGGCTGCCGGTGATACATCCGGGGCGTAAGTTATATGTGCGTCCGGAGGTGATTGAGGCAGTGAAAGAGCGGAGGGCGAATGAGATGATGGAGGCCCACAAGGAGGAGGGGGTGAATAACCGGATGCTGGAGTTAGTGAAAGAGTATGCGATTGAGTTACAGAAAGAGCAGATGATGAAGGCAAAGAAGGAGGACGGGGCGCATAACCAGATGATGGAGGCACAAAAGGAGGAGGGGGTGAACAATCAGCTGATGGAGACAAAGGAGAAGGCACGAAACAATTGTTTTTCATATATTTTGATGCACTGATACTGGATCAGAACTGTTTTTACAGTCATATTAAGAGCCGTCGTTCATTCATATGCAGGTTTTGCTCTCTGGAGGACCGAACAGCAGAAAAGCCTACAAGTCACTAATTACGGCTGAATACTGCGGTGTGAAGGTCAAGCATGTGACGGCCGTTGGAAAGGTAAAAATAAAATGAAAAGTGTTTGATTTAATTAATTAATTTGTTTTTATGCTCGAAATGAATTAATTGATGCGTATATCTCTGTATAGAATCCCATGTTGGAGACTCCTGACGGCCCGATATTTGAGAGCTACTCAATGGCTAGATACAGTATATTTGAAATTTTATCCGAAAGATACACCATAATTTTACATTTATATCTTATAATTACGAGTTCAGTTTAAAATTTAGATTTTGGTTTGATATGTAGTTACTAAATTCAAAGGCGAGGACACTCTGTGGGGCTCCTCAGTTTACGAATATGTAATTAAGCTTCTTAGAAATTCCAATAATTTCATAGGTTTTCTTCTTGAGAAGTGTAAGTAAGTTGAATTTCAGGCCCAAGTTGAGGAATGGATGGGGTTTGCTGCCGCGGAAATGGATCAAGGCCTAAATAAATGGATCTACCCAAGAAAGCGTTTGGCTTCTTTGGACCCTCATCATGTATTTTCCTTCGCTTCAGTTAATAGTTAGCACATTTTAGATCAATTAATCAAAGTTGTAATATTATTATCATCTTTTCTATTTTAGTGTGTGGAAATCCGCATTGCCGGTGTGCGAAACTCCCTCTGCGCTCTAAACAGCCATCTCGCCACAAACAGAAATTATTTAGTCGGCGACGGTATAACCCTAGCTGACATAGCAGTGGTGTGCGCTCTTCACTTCGGTTTCACCCGCGTCATGACGGAATCCTTCACTGCCGAATTCCCGCATGTGGAACGATACTTCTGGAATCTTGTCGGCCAGCCGAATTTCAAGAAATTTCTAGGAGAAGTCAAGCAAGCCGAGTCACTGCCGGTGTGGTCGGAAGAGCCGGCATTGCTGGATAAGATATTTGTGGATCCGAAGGAAATTCCGGCACAGAAAAATTTTTATGTGGATCCGGAGCTGTGTGAGACATGGAAAAAGAAGAGGCTGAATCAGATGATAGAGGCACATAAGAAGCTGACTATCTGATTGTGAATCCACCATGCGTGCGTTCAATTCCCGTCGTTCGCCCATCACATTATTTTATTTCCGGAATTTATGCTTTGTTAGCATGCGAAAGGATTAGAGAATTATGATGAGAATTGTGTTCAAATTCGAATCGAGATCCTTGAGGACAAGGATAAATTTAAGGAGGGTCAAATGTCGCAACTCAAAATTGATAATTCGAAAATACCATGAAGGTGGCGTGTAATGTGAATAATGAGGACTGTTTGCATTTTAATTTGTGGGCCTTATTTTATTTATTTAATAGATTTGGGCCTGAGGTGGATTATGGTTAGAAATGACGCTAATGGAGGGTCCTGTTGCTGTCAAACTGGATTATGCCAAACTGGAGAGGAAGGACTAATATTTTCCATCACGCATTTCCTCTACAGTATGCTAAAAATCATAGTTTACTGACAGAGATTAAAAAAAGTTAAAAACTAGGCACACACAGAAAAAAAATTGTTGCCATATGATATACAAAGTACACACATCTTTTTCATTTCAGACAGAAACATAACTACAGAAAATAAAATATCCACTTCAGAAAATAATTAAGATGGATTTTCAGCACTATGAAGGTTATTATTTTTAGTTACATGTATTCGCAGGAAACTTATCAGATCAACTCTTCCATTTAAAAAAATATATATAAGCTGGTATGTTTTTATTTTCTCAATTCACATGAAAAGAAAATGAATTATATTCTCAGAACAGACAGTAAATATAAATTGCATGAAAACAATTCACGTCATAGACATTCATAATTCAGACCACATTAAAACTAGAACATACATTATATCATTAACTAATAAAGTCAAATAAATAAAGTACAAATACATCTCTCTAACGACAGCAAGTTTACCAACTGCTACGCCTAAATGGTTTATATTACTACGAACTAAACTCACGTTCCTAAAATATTATTAATTTATTATCCATCCAATAAAGCGAGAGAAAATACTTGAGAATTTCAGCACAACCATTTCGAAGCATTATTTTGCCAAGCAATTCACAACACGCCTGAATAATAATTAAAAAATGCATTCAATTCAACCAATCAAAATTATTTTTGTTCACACCAGAAATGATACGACTGATCAGTGATCATGCTTTGTCACTCCAAATTGTTTTGAAGTCACAACAAAAGGAGAATTTCTAGAAGTAACAGATCACACCAGAATTGTGCAATACTAAAGATACAAAAATGGTATGGTTCTGCAAGGACCAATTTTGAAAGAAGAAAAATAACTTTTATAGTTAATTGCAGAATTATCTGCTGTGCAACTTATAGAAATTTCTTAAACCCATAACTTTCTTTGGCGTGATTTAAACAAACTGAAGTGAGAAAGATGTGATAATCAATCCCAACATTCTTATTTAAAAGAAAGTAAGAAATAAATAATGCAAGTTAACCAAACAAATGCATGAACTTAATGTACAGTGCTTGATGTAGAGTGCTTTCATATTATATTTCAAAATATAAATAGACCTTGTAGTATAGAGAAAAATAAGTGTATCTTTATGCCATATGCAGTTTTGAATGAAATCTTATGCAAAAAATCAATATATTGAGAGATTGGAGGAAATTCAAATTTTTTGTTTTGAAAGATCAAGAATTGAAAAATTATTACATCGATTGGCTTTGAATCATCATTCTCTACCACCTTAAAACATTTTTAAGCCAACAAAAATAAAATCTGAGTTTTATTATTCAATGAGACATAAGCGAATTTTCCAAGGACACGACTTTGTTGATAAAGGCAGTAAGACTCTTGACAGAGTTAAGTGATGATATGATGTTAATGTCACAAAGAGGCCGCAAAATGCGATGTACACATACATTGAGAAAAACGCGATGTTACGCTATGAATGAGCCAACGATAGGTATTGACAATGGAGTTGAGGTCATATTCGAGAGTTTGTGGCTAACGGAGCTACGACCGAAGATCTTGTGAGTGCTTTAATTTGTTTCTAATTTTTTATTTTGTTTAAATGCTAAAGTAATTAGTTTCTTGCTAAAATAATAATAATAAAATTATATTTCTTGGTTCACTTGATGGCCTATTTGTAAAATATCGAAAAAAATATTTTCAAATTGTTGAAGATGGCGAAGATGAAAGTACAAAATAGTCAGTCTTTAAAAATGTATAGAAGGCGAAAAAGCAACGAAAATACAGTGAAAATGAAAAATTACTGTGAACTGGCCTGGGTTGTTTTGTTTAAGCACTGCCTATACAAAGTAATAACATAATATTACCAATAAGCTCGTCTGTTTTTACTAAGTAAAATAAAAAAGTTTAAATATAGAGAAAAATATCCATAAATACTAGGAATAACAAAAAGTCTAAATAGAGAGAATAAAATCATAATGAAATGGAAAACGAACAAATCAGAGAAATTAATGTACAAAAATCAGTTTGATCCCAGATTCAATTAATCCTTCATTACATAAACAACAATTTAGCAACCAACATATTTAAGAACATATTGACACTGTATATAACAGATACTGTTTTACAAAAATAGAAAATATTAAAAAGTGAAAAGGAATAAACTTACAACAATATCAGATTTGAAATCTAGCAGACCATATTGCATTGTTGTTCAATCTTACAACAATATCTTACAATAATATCAGATTTGAAATCTACCATATTGCATTGTTGTTCAATCGAATCAATTTGCAGCAAATCTTCAAGCTCTTTCAGTTTCCTGTACCTTAACATAAAAAAAAAGCCCCAAAATGGCAAAGGAAGGGAAATCTACATACAATTGCCAAGTGGCAGTAATATTTGATTTAAACATTTTTATAATTAAAGGAAACGATTTAGTCATGATAATAAATTGTTAGACTAGAAGAGCTTCGACCTGCACCAAATTAGCTGATAAACATAAAAAATGCACAATTAAGCACAAATTTAACCATATCAAACATCAATCATAACCTCAAATGAGTAATTATGCCTTATGTGTGCAACTGATGACCAAAATAACTAAGTAGGGCTAAGTCACCAGTCAAACAAGTAATTGTACCATAAATGCATGATAATATTATATCATATCGTACCAGTTACATTAAATTGACTCAGTAATATCATTGAAAAAGAAACAAAGAGATTGAGAAAAGTATTAGTTTCATTACAGAATATTACTCCTCACAATCAGAAATGAAGTAATATTCAATAAAACCGGTTAAAAACTACTTATAAAAAGAACTGAAGAAATATCTCTAACACACCATTTAAAAAGAACTGATTTTTTTTATATCAAATAAATGAGCCTACAGTAAACCAGTAAAACATAATCAACCTTACAGAAGAAATGCAGAAACCACAAGATAAAAATATAAGGAGAAAAAGAAAAAGGAAAAGTGAAAAAAGATAGAAAATAAATTTAACTTATAGCTTCATGGCAGCAGTTATTTACCAGCGTCCAATGAAAAAAATATATAGTTACACATGTTTTTATTTCAGAAAGGAACCAAGTCCATTGAAAAAAACTATATGCACTTTTATAAACCAAAGATAGGGATTTTTATCATGACCAAGAGGCTATTTATGCTAGTTAAACAACCAATAATATTGACAATTTTGGATAAATTATTCATAACTTGTTGCATTAGACATATATTGCAGGGCATTTTACGAGATAACTTTTTCCATTTCAAAAATAAATATCCAAGACGATTTTACATTTTTTTTTCACAATTCACATAAAAAGAAAATAAAATTAACTACCCAGTTTTCCAGTTTTAAATAAAAAATGCGCATGAAACACAAGTTTCATACAGACAATTCACGCCACAAACATTCAGAATTCAGACCGCAATAAAATTAGAACAGAGCATTGTATCATTAACTAATAAAAGTCACATAAATAAAGTACAAAATACAGATCTCTTTAATTTACTAACTGATACACCTAATGGATTTATATTAGTACTAATTATCCCTTTTAAATCTAACGAAACAAAGGACACTCACATTCCTAATATAGACTATAAATATCCATCCATTAAAGCGAGAGAATATACTTCAGAAATTGAGTACAACCATTTCAAAGCATTATTTCGCCATGCAATTCACAATACACCTGAATAATAAATATAAACACGCATTCAATTCAACCAATCAATATCTCAATCCATACAATCCCTTTTCCTTTGTTTTTACAAAAGTAAGCTTAATTAATAGTGAGGTAAAAATAATGCGATTTGTTTTCTTTCAAGTATGTTTACATAAAAAAATTGTGGGTTTAAAATAAGAATACCATAAGTTTATACTTTTAGAATCAAATTGTCAATCAATACATGAACCAACTCAAAAAAGAGAGAAAAGCACTCAAATATCAATCAATAAATGCAAAATGTATTTCGCATGATTATATGGTTTAACAACCAACCATGCTTTGTCATGACAGACATAAACAAACAGAATATCACAATAAAAAATCATTTCAAAAAATGAGCAAATGCAAAAAAACACTATTCCGACAAATTAAAAATAAAGGCTAAAAGGATAAGAAAAAGCACAAAAATTCTATCAGTTAGTAAAGACTAAAAGCAGGAATTACGCCACCTAAATAACAAATAACCAATATAATCCATAAAAAAAGTCAAAAATAAAATAAAAAAAATAAATCCATCAGTTAGTAAAATTACCTCAGTAATAAGGCGGCTGCATGTTATTAGGATAAAACCCCGGCCCACCTGCCATCCTTCCACCTTGTCCCAAACCCGCCTGACCCATTTGACCCGTTTGACCCATACCCATTTGACCCATTTGACCCAAAGCAAGTTGACCAAGACCCGGTTGACTCAAACTTTGTTGACCAATGACTGGTTGACCCAAACCCACTTGACCCATCCCAGCTTGACCAAGACCGGGTTGACTGAAACCCGGTTGAGTCTGATTCGGGTACTGACCCGGATCCGCAAACCCGGTTGCCTGATTCATCCTAAACAAACCGGGATTTGAATTCCCTAAATTTCCGAAATTCAGACCCGCCAATCCTGGATATTGAGAACCCGGTCCATATGAACCAACTCCATTATTATTATTATTAGGGTTAGGATTAGGATTAGGGTTAGGGTTAAGGTTAGGGTTATTCATAGAATTATTAGGTAAATTAAAACCGGCAGGATAAGACAAAACCCCCGTACCGGTACCATTATAAGATGGTAATACCGTACCGGTACCAGCATACTGAGCGGGAAAACTCAACGCATTATTTGCTATTTCTGAACCTTGCATTGGTCCACCTGGACCAGGTTCAGCCATGTTATTACCAGTACCGGTTTTTCCCTTCTTTCCTTCGCCACCTGGCTTGCAAACAAGCCAGTGTCCGTCTAACAACTTATTAGGGTTTGCTAAGGCCGCTTGAGCTCCTTGTGGAGTTTTATAAACAAATAACGCAAAACCCTTGAATTTCCCTGTTTGCTTATCAATCCCAACTGGGCCCTCCTGAATTTCGCCGAAAGTTGAGAATTCTGATAAGAGTCGGTCTGACGACATGTCAGAAGGCACATTTCCGACGAAAATCTTACGTGGCGCCACCTCAGCAGAATTCTTCTGAGCGGAATCTCTATTGGATCCGGGTCCGGAAGCAGAACCCGACCCGCCTGAGCTGGCGAGCTGAGTGACCGCAATTCTGCCGTCGATCTTCTTCGAAGGATCTTTCAAAGCGAGAATCGCGCCATCCAAATGGCGAAAGGTAACAAACCCATATCCCTTGCTCTTGCCTGTCGCCTTGTCAGATATAACCACCGCTTCGTCGAGCTCGCCGTAGGCAGAGAAGACGGCTTTGAGGGTTTCGTGCGTGGTTTCCCAGCCGAGGCCGCGGACGAAGAGCTTCCGCTGGGAGAGGTCCCGGCCGCAGAGGGACCGCACGGAGCTGAGCACCGGGCCGGGGTGGAGCGCGGCGGAGGCGACGATGTCGGCCAGCTGGTCGCGCGAGAGCGGCTCGATCATGCGCAGGACGTCGTCCTTGGTGAGCAGCGAAGGCGGAGCGCCGTTATCCTCCGGCTTGCGCTTCTTCGACTTCGAGTGAGGTTCCATTAGAGCGGAGGTAAAACCCTAACCCTAGACTGAGAGCAGAAATGGCGGGATATATTCTGAGCCCACGCAGAGAGATAGATGATGAATTGAGAATATTTACTAGCAATCCCTCCATGTTTTTTGAACAAAGTGTGTTATTTTATATCTAATTATAAAAATTATAGTGTTATGTCATAAAAATATACTGATTCTGCAATCCCTTCATGTTTTGAACAAATAGTTCAGATCATTTTTCATATAACATTTTACAACAATATTTTTATTCAACAATTTAAAAAAGTGATTTTATTACATGTCAATATACTAACTTTTCAATCCCTTCAAGCTTTTTGCAAAATATGTAGAAATTTTTCATATAACGTTGTACCACGATGTTTATTGTTAACTATAAAAAAATATAGTGTTAATATATATAAAAACTTTTCAATTCAGTGGACCAAAATTGTTCATATTTTCATCCTATAGTGGATAAAAGTGAGCCCATGTAAAACTTAAATACTAGAAAAATTTTAACATTTGAGGAGTGGCATCTCAAAATAAAATCAAAGTGATACAAATCCTAATAGAATGGACAAAAAACAATTTAGATGCTAATTCAATGCCTCAAAAAAAAAAAAAAAAAAAAAATGTGGATCTCTATTATGCAAGGAATTTTTTAGAATTAATGTTATTTCATGTCAATATACTGATTTTGTAATTCTTTCAAGTTTTGAACAAATATTTTAGAATATTTTTCATATATAACATTTTACAACAATATTTATATCCAACAATAAAAAAGTGGTGTTATTATATTTCAGTATACTGACTTCGCAATACCTTTGCGCTTTGTGCGAAATATTTAGAATATTTTTTATATAATATTTTACCATTATATTTATTTCCAACTATCAAAAAAAATATTGTTATTACATGTCAACAACCTTTCAATTCAATAGACTAAAATTTTTCATATTTTCATCCAAGGGTATATAAAAATGAGCTCACATAGGGAGCTAGAAAAAATTTAGCATTTGAAGAGTGATACCCAAGATAAAATCAAAGTGAATCATGTTAAAATTATAATTCAATGGACAATAATCATTAGGGTGTTAACATTCAATGAAAAAATTCATTTGGATACTAATTTAATGGTTGAAAAAAAAAATATGATGTGATGCTCTATTATGCAAAGAATATGATACATCCAAGATCACAATCCAATGGACAAAAATCATTTAGATGATGATCCAATGACTCAAGTGAAAAGGATGATGTGGCACTCTATCATGCAAGCAAATTAAATTTTTTAAAATTAAGAACTATTAATAATGTATACAAAATTTAATTGATTATTAATGATATTATGTTATATTGTATAATCAATAATATTTATATATAAAAAATTTATTGCTATAAATATAATTGTAAAAAAGAATAATATAGAGAGAAAAAAGTAAATATAAGTTTGTAAAATAAAAGTATAAATAATATTTATTTCAAGATTTTTTATTTTAATTGAGTTATTTTCTTTATTTACCCTCACTTCTCTCTCATCCAAACCAAACAAGAATAAAAAAACTACCTTACCTTCATTTTTCCTACTCAATTCTCTTTCCTTTCTTTACACTTAGTTAAACCAAAACCAAGCAAGCTCTGAGAGCGCGTTTCTTATTCTGAGAGCGTAAATAAAGTTAGTTGAGAGCGTTTGTACTTCGCGTTCTCAGTTCTCAGAATGAATTCGCTCTCAGAATATCGTCTAATTTTTTTGCACAGCATTGTTGACAGTAAAATTAAATAGTTATTTGAAAAACATATACACAAAAGCACCAGTGGTCTAGTGGTAGAATAGTACCCTGCCACGGTACAGACCCGGGTTCGATTCCCGGCTGGTGCAATTTCTTTTTATACCGCAATTCCATTTTTCCATATCAATCAATCAATCTCTACAGTTCTCACATATATTTTTCTTTCCTTAATCGCTCCAACAACTACGGCACCGAACGCTCCAGTGATTCGATTCGATCTATCAGAAAATCAGACATACCACCTATCGATCCGAGTTTCTTTTCTCTTAATTGAAGTTTGGCAAGAAATTCGATACATCGTCTGAATCTCCAGCTGGGAAGATTGGTTTTTGAGTGAGAATGGAAGGGAAGGAGAAGAGCGAGTCGACTGGAGAAGAGGACGAGGCGTTGGAGCTCGTTCTGTTTCAAGTTGCTGAGTGTTATGTGTATTTGGTACTTGATTATACTGATTTTGTTGTTAATTGATTTGGGTATTTCTTTGATTGATTGATTGATTTTTTGATTGGGCTGCTGTGATGTTTGATTTTTTTTTATTTTGCAGATACCTCCGAGAAAAACTGCGGCTTCTTACAGGTATTATTTTCACGAAATTTCAGTTTTAGTGGGTTAAATTTTAAATTTTTCGTAAAATAATACTAGCTTTTTATCTCAATTTGGAACCTGAAATATGGCTTCTTAGATTTGGAAAACCTTTCTTTAGCGTTTTCTCTCTGGCAATTCAATGAGATTCGATTAGAATTTTATTTTTCTCATTTCTCAATGATTTAAACTTCAGCAGATACACCAAAACTTTGTGCAAATATCCCAGTTTTGATCAAATTATCATGCCTGAATTTAATCAAATTAGCATAAGTAACCCTCAATCGCGCATTAAAAAGTCTCACATTTAAGCTTTATCACACAATCAAAATCATCAAAATAAGACACTTGATGGCGAATTGAGGAAATTTAATAATAGTAATAATAAATAAATAATAATATTTATTATAAGGGCCGATGAATGGGATGTGAATAAATGGGTTTGGGAAGGCACGCTTAAAGTCGTAAGCAAGGGTGAAGAATGCATTATAAAATTGGAAGATCCTAAAACAGGTTTGTTTTTAAATCCTTATTTATTTTATTTTATTTATCTTTTTAAATCAAGTGTTGCACATTCTTCCTATTTTACATGTAATATGCCATGTATCATGTAATTACGCCCATTAATATTTATCTAGTTGTATACAGTACAAAATGCTTCAAAATGGTATATTTTTAATATATTTTAAGTATGTTATTAAATAGTAATAATAATAATATGTTTTTATATTTTATTAGGGGAATTATATGCAAGGGCATTTATGAAAGAAGGCGAACCGCATCCAGTTGAACCTGTAATTGACAGCAGCAGGTTTTTTTTTCTTTTCCCTTTAATTTATTTTATACTGTAAAATAAATAAAATATAAAAAGAGAGAAATAAAGATTTGATGAGATTCTGTACAAATTCATGGATTTCTTATGCTGGTAGTATTTGTTTTATAGTTTTCTTTAATACGTACATTTTTTTCTTGGTTGTGCAGATACTTTGTGCTTCGAATTGAAGAGAATATAGGTAATTAAATGATTTTTTAATTTTTTTCTTTTCTTACAGACCATTTCTCTTTTTTTAGTGAAAATTCAGATCTTTATTTATTAAAAATCTTTCCATAGTTTTAAGAAAAAATTATGTACATAACCAAGTACCCAATATTCCACTTTGGTTTTTTATTCGATACCATTTAATTTTGAATGAAATTCATAAAAATAAAGGTCATCTAGAACCGCATGTTTATTCCACATTCCTTTATATTTTTACCAAATATACTATTTTGGTCGGAAATATTCCATTTTCGTATTGAATATTTCGTTTTATAATTTTATTAAAAAGGTGGCCGGCTAAGGCATGCATTTATCGGCATCGGATTCCGTGAAAGGCCGCAAGCTTACGATTTTCAAGCCGCTCTACATGACCACATGAAGTAATTATCCTTTTTTTTATTATTATATTATCTCTCTTTTCCATTTAAACCCTCCTTCAAAAATATGTTTTTTTTATATATTTTTGTCCTTAGATATCTGAACAAAAAGAAGACGGCAGAAGAAATGGAGCAGCACTATCAAAATACTTCATCGGTTGATTATAGTCTCAAAGAGGGCGAAACCCTAGTTCTTCAACTCAAAAACGTAAGTCAGAACCCTAGAAATTGGGTTAAGCTTATGCTAAATTTTAGATTAATTGAGCCAAATTTTGCAAAATTAGGTTAAAATGATGCCTAATTGCACAAATAGAGGTTTAATTAATATTTTGTAATTATTATTTATTTCTTACAGAAGGAATGCAAGAGGGGTCCCAAGTCAGCGTTTTTCGAGCAAGGCTTAAACAACGAAAAACCAAATAATGACAATAATAATATAAAAGTGAGCTCCAATTTGTCCCTAAAATTACCGCCTCCTCCTCCCCCTTCTCAGATTTCGTCGCCCAGTACTGCCGCGTCAGACTTCAAACCTTTTTCGGCTGGAGAGGAGAGCGAGGAGAGCACTGGAGATGATGATTTTGGGGATTTTCAAGTGGCTGGTTGAGTTGAATTGTGGAAATGTGGAAATGTTGGGACTTGTGTTTGTGTGGTACTTTGAGTTATTATAGTGTTTTTGTTTTTAGATTTGTTTATATGTTTTGATATTTTGATGTTGTGTGAAACTATGAGCTTGTATGTAAGAATAAAGCACGGTGAGATATATCATTATCAAATAAATGTCTCATATTGTGTGACAATTTTATACTAGATGTTGGCATTACATCATGTTATGTGTATTTAAGAAGTTTTTTGCAACAAATTAAGCTATAGAAAAATATAAATGTAGAGTTGCGGATCTTAAATTTTGAAGTAATGGTAGTATATATGCGATTATATCACAGTATTTTGTATAGAGTTAGAAGTTATATATACATTGTCTCTTTTTATATTTTTGGTGTATTTTTTATTACGGTCCTTGTTAATTTTTTAATCAAGATTCACCACCGCATATATCATGTAAAAAAGGTACAATAAACAAAAGACAAAAAAAAAAAAAAATACAAATAGTGGATTCATACAACAAAACCCATTTTGCAAATTTTATTTGTGTTAACTGAAGTACTAAATGATAGAAATAAAAAGTTACAGCGACCAAAGTGCAAAAAAAAGAGAAATGAAAAATCACGACAGGGGTACTGCAGCGATTTTATAACGACGGATTAAAATTATATACTGTTCTCTCGCGTTTCTATATACGCTATATATTGTTTTCATTTTTTAAAATATACAGTATTTTACCAAATGAATTTTTCATATATCGTTTATTTTGAGTTTATATGTCTAATTTTTTTCGATTTTTATATACCATAGCACTGGTATATGTCATGATATAATATATCATGTCCCCCAAAAAAATAACATAGTCTATCTATCCTCTCAGTGCTCTCTCACTCTTACTGTCACTCACTGCAAAGTCTATCTATCCATAACATAACATAACATAACGTAACCATAAACCTTGAACTGAGAACAAAAACCATGGTATGGAAACACTAGCGCTCTCTCTGCCTCGCCCGCTCCGCCGCACCGCCGCCGGCGCTCACCGCTTCAGACGCGCATGTCTCTCAGTACCTCACACATTACTCAAAGGGGAAGATACATTGCTGAGAGAGCAACAATGCGCGAAGCTTGAGATTGAGAACTGCGACGGTGCCTCTGACAAGGCCGGATTGACCTGGAAGGAGCGGGAGAGGAGGCGGAAGATCGGGGAGACGAGGAGACGGACGAATAGAGAGCGGAAAGAGGATGAGGCCGCCGTGCGGAAGGAGATGGAGAGGCGCCGGAAGATTTCTGAGACCAAGCGAGGGTCTGTTCCCTGGAATTTGGGCAAGAAACACTCTCAAGGTAAGATTTGATTTGATTCGATTTCTGATTTCTGATTTTTCTTTCTTTGATTTGCTTGTAAATTTTGAAATTGAATTGTATTTCTGAACTTTTTTTTTGTTTTTGAGTAGATATGTTTGTGGTAATTTTTGAATCCTGAACTTTTTTCCTGAATGCTTGTAAATTTTTTATTTTGAATTGAGATTCTGATCTTTTTTTTCTTTTGTTTTGCTTATTATTACTTGTAGAATTTGAATTTTAAAATTTGAATTGTAAATTTGGGATTTCTGAGATGAATTTGTTTTGGAATTTCAATGAATTAAATTTTATTTTTCAGAAACTAAAGAGAAGATTGGTCGAGCAATTTCAAAAGCTCTTAGAGATCCCAAGGTGATGCCACGTAAGAACTGATTTATTTTTTAATTTTTAGCATTTAAATTAGAAAATTATCTTTTAATTAGATTGAAAAGTATCTACGAGTCATAATTACAATTACAAACTATAGTTTAATCTTTAAATCTAACATTTTGTCATTTTGTTATTCCTTCTTACAGGTTAGGATGAACATGAAAGGAATGAAAGGCAAAGATCAAAGGTACATATATTATTATACACACAAATATATGTGGATAAAAAAGAGTATATAAAGGAACAAAATCAGTATATACTGGTATCATAAGAGTATATATTGATATAAAAAGTATAATTGTAAACAATATATAAATTTATTAAAGTATCATACAATCATTACGAAAAAACAATATATATATTATCAATAAAAATAACATAAATCTTATATAACAGTATATAAATCTATAAAAACTCATATAATTTATCTATATAGATAATTTTTTTGTGTGATATTCTTTTTTGCATTTAAATTATGTGATACTTTTATATATTATCTAACAATAAATTTCCTCTCTTTCAGCAAAAAAACAAAAGAACTGATAAGCTTACAGGCCAAACGCATATGGGCAGAGCGGCTCAAAACCAAACGAGCCCAGCAAACCCTCCTCAACACCTGGTCGCACCTCATCGCAATTAATGCAAAATCCGGGGGTCTAAATGAAAATCCGCTCGACTGGGACCAATACGATAGAATCATTCAAGAATTCGTTTCTGAGGAGCTCTCATTGGAGAACGAGAGGAGGGCCGAGAGGGAGAGGAGGAAGGCGCGAGAGGCGATTCTCGCGAGGATGAAAGTGAAAAAAGCGGTGAAAGGGGCGGAATGCGAGAAGGAGGAGGAGAGGAGGACCAAAGCGAAAATACGCACGAAGTACGGGACGCAGAGTTTTAATCTGAATCTTAAGAAACGGCTCTCGAGGGTAATGATGGTTGGGGGATTTGTGAAAAGGACCCTGTTTTGTTGGAAATTGGGGAAAATCGTCTCTGTTATTGCAAAAATTGTGAAATAGCCCATACTGGTAGCTAGAATTTGACAACTTAGTTTTCATACTTCAATTACTTGAAAAGAATTTTTGAAATATTAATTGAGATCAATTGAATTTTAAGATTTTTTATCAAATAATAGAGTATAGGATATATTTTTTTTTTGGGGCAATTTTGTCAAAAATTCATGGGTTTTTTTTGCAATTTTAGCAATAATTCAGGGGCATTTTTGTAATTTACAATAATGCAGGGTCTTCTATGCACGCAATAATGTTGTTGGAAAATTCCCGTAAATAATTTTGTATCTTTTTTTTCTTATTTTTTTAATATTATAATCTTTTGTTCTTGTTTTGTTTAGCTTCATGATGTGAAAAAGAAACTGGAGAGCTCCAGTAATGTGAAGGAAATGGAGAGGAAGCGGAAGAGTGATGAATGGGATATTGAGTTCATAAAGGAGAGATTAGAAGTCGGTGTTTCTTTTTCTAGTCAACTTGAAATGGCGAGAAATAGAAAAAAACAAGAGAAAATTAACTCGGAATAATTTGTCAAATAATGAGATGAAAAAAAATGAGAAATTTGCCGAAAGACCCTTTTTTTCCACTGAAGATGTTTAATTTTTTTTGATAATTTCGGTTAAAAACAAGGAAAGATAGGCCGGGTTTTTTGTATTATTGTAATGATATGATATGAGGGATTTTTGTTTGGTCAAATTGTTGACAAGGGTTTGGTGTTTAAATAGTTGAAAAGTAGGGTTTGTTTTGCAAATTTCTTAAAAAATATCATCGTTAAAAATGTTGAAAATTAAGGAATGGAAATATGGGCATTCTTTTTGCTTAAATATGGAAATAGGGCTTCTTTTTTCTTTTCACGATCAGTTAGTATATGTTATTATTTGAGATATGTAGTTCATTATGTCTGTATTGTTTACAATATCCTATTTACTATGTTATAGTACTTATATATTGTTTTCCAATACACATACTGTTTTTATAGCACTCATGTCTACTGTTTTATCACGATTAACATAAAAATATACTGTTTATATTATATCTATGATCATTGTAAATGACCTGATTAGTTATTGACTAGTGCCGAATAGTCTTCTAGTCTCCACTCTACTGACCCGACTATGCCTAATTCTTTTGCAAAAATCTATTGACCAACTTTCGGCCGAGTTGCCTGACTTGCCAATCTTCTTATTTTTTGGCGCATTTTTTCTTTTAATTTTTTCATTTCTTTCTTTCATTCGTGTCACTATAGATAGGCTCGCTCAAATGCTCAAAAATAATGACCCGACGGACAACAAACAAAAATATGACTCAGTGCTAGGGTTCACTCTACTTCAGTTTCTCTAACATAAATATTAAAATGTTTATATGTTATTTTTGAACTAAGAAAATTTTGGATGTTTATGTTTTTGTTAAATTTTGAGTTTAAAATATTAAAACTTTTTTTGCTAAATATTAATATTATTTGTAAAATATATGAATGATTAGGATTGGTCGACTAACCTTGATTAGTCTCCTAACCCCAAAATTTCTGACAAGACTAGTTCCAGATTTTCAAATTTTACAACACTTTCTACATAGATGAATTTTAATAGAGATTGAGAAGGAAAGCGGACTGTCCTAGATTTTAAAATAATAGTATATATATGATTAAAATACTATATCTTAGAGTTATGTATACACGTCCCCATAGATTTTGGGTCTAATTTTTATTACGACTCTTATTGATATCGGTCAATCGGTCAATGTTCACCACTATTTTGGGTCTTTGTTGCTTTAGAAAATTATATATTGTTCTTGTTATTCCATTCCACATACTATTTTATAAACTCTGTTTATATTAAACATGTAGATTTTAGTATCTATATAACTTCAAGAAAATTTGGGCTAACCAGAGCAATTAAAAAGAAGTTATCGCATAAAATTAAAAGGATACAGACATAGTATGTCATATTATTGCAAAATCAAACTATATTGACCCAAAATCAAACTGCATTCCTATTGTTTTGTCATTTTATAAAAAAAGATCTATTTTCCACACGGCGTAAGCAAATCAACACACATTACGACTCCAAGTCGCCTCACTTCTGAACAATTCAACGAAGGAAACTTCCATTTCAATGATTTCACATCAACTCTTATTTACGTAACACTTCATGCACGCTATGCTATGCAAAAACATGCACGAGTCCCTCTCTATATAAGCCCCTCCCTCCTCCAAACCCCAAATCACAAAACATTAAAACCAATCATAAGCATTAAAACCACTCATAAACGACAAAAAAATATGTGTTCCAATCATAAGCATCTCTCATGGCTCCTTCTCCTCCTCGCATTCATATCAGTTGCCTCAATTTCCGTACAAGCTGCGAGGCCAGCAAAGGACTTCGTAAATATGTCTGTCAGGCACGAACAATGGATGGCCCAGTATGGACGAGTATACAAAGATTCATCGGAGAAGCTGCGTCGGTTTCAGATATTCAAGGCCAACGCTGAGTATATTGAGTCATTTAACCGAGCTGGAAACCGAACCTACACTTTGGGTCTCAACCGGTTCGCAGACCTTACAGCAGACGAGTTGAAGTCGGCTAGTCATCTGGGGTTCAAACCTCTACAACAATCTGATCAGGTGAATAAGGATGACAAGATGTACAGGTATGCGGATTTTGAAGACATGCCGGATAGTGTGGATTGGAGGGCCAATGGTGCTGTCACAGCAGTCAAGGATCAAGGCAATTGTGGTATGTTGTTAACAAGACTAGTGTATATATCACATATATTTAATCCAGCTACTTGTACATATTATTTAAACTCTAATCGATCAAAACGACATATTTCAGGATGTTGTTGGGCATTTTCTGCGGTGGCAGCAATCGAAGGGATCACGCAAATCAGCACTGGACAGTTACTCTCCTTATCCGAGCAAGAGCTCCTAGATTGTACCGAAAATGGCAATACATGCGCTGGGGGCCGGATGACTGATGCCTTCAATTTCGTACAATCAAACAATGGCATCACGAGTGAAAGTAACTATCCATACCAACTCGTTCAAGGACAATGCAACTCTGACGCTTCCTCCGTAGCCAGTATCACAGGCTATGAGAACGTGCCGAGGAATAACGAGGAAGCTCTGCTGAAAGCTGTGGCCAACCAGCCCGTCTCAGTCGGTATTGCTGCTGGCAGCCAGAATTTTCTGCAGTACTCTGGCGGCATATTTGATGACGAGAATTGTGGTACTAATTTGAATCACGCTGTTACGATCGTTGGATACGATACGACTAGTGATGGGATCAAGTATTGGCTGGCGAAGAACTCGTGGGGGACTGGGTGGGGAGAAGGAGGTTATATAAGAGTGAAACGTGATGTCGATGCACCCGAAGGTATTTGTGGTATTGCTATGACTCCTTCCTATCCGACTGCATAATTAGCTACATTTTTGGGGATGTTCTCATAGTATGATAGTGTAATGACTTGATTTTTGTTTGGAGTTCGTCTCTTATATTGAATTATAAAACAATTCATAGTATGATAGAGTGATGCTTGTTTGGAGTTCATCTCTTGTATTGAATAAATGTTCTTTCTTGTGTTATTTGGTTGTATAAGTTGCGATGCAATTGAATTATAATTAGAACATTTTTTGTTCCATGCTAATTACTTATAATCCCTCTATATTAGTTTCATCTTAAATGCTATTTTTTACTAAGAAACAAGGGGAAAAAAAAATTGTATACTCTGTTGCCAGAAAAATCTTTTCTATTAGAGTGATAACACATTTTCGAAAATAAACAGCTACTTTCAAGTAACATTAAAACATGCACACAAACTTAATGGAACATAAAACTGTTACAAATATACATAAGAATCAGCATAATTATCCATCCTAAATCCTAATACTATTGAAAGAATTCGGCGGATTTCATTAGTTGAGTTAATTTTCTTAGATTTTTTTTTTTTTTTGAGGAAATTTGCAGAGGGCTAAAAATCCCTTCAAAAGAAAATCAAGTTCCTCTTTGCCTATATTCACTCACCATCTGAAAGAAAATAACATGTAAATGTACACATTATATACATATTTTTTTTTATTGAAATTAGACAATCCATATATCATATGTGATAATTGAAGTATTTGGGTGTACAGATGAAACGTTTTTCTTATTTGAAATTGAACGAAAATTATTCAAAAAGCCCCTGTGATAATCTAACCTGCAATTAGGGGTAAAAGAGATTTTTGTGCCACTTCTTATTATATAATAAATTTTTTTTTGCTATTTAGGCATGAAGTAGGGTCTTTTGTGCAATTTAGCGAAAATACAGGGATTTCTATGCAAAATTTTATCTAAGTAAGAAAAGCTTACGGCTTGAGAGCATACAATGGAGTTCAAATTTTCATGCGCTTCACCTCTTGCTCAATTTGGCCTACAAATTTGAAAATTAAATTAGAAGACATAATTTCATTTGCACCCCTATATAACATCAAATTTTTTGTAGATCCTTGCAAGAGCGAAATGTCATGTAAAAGTATCAATTGTACCGCTCTGCTTCTAATATTCTTTTCAGAAAATTCATAAGATTTTCATTTTAATTCTGACTCATTCAATTATAAATAAAACTAATGAAATGAGGGTACTTAGGGATCTTTTTTCTAGGGTCATCGCTGCAATTTCACATTTTGTAGGGTAGACTTGAAATTTTACTGGGTTTTTTTCACATGAAATTGCACTAATTCAAAAACTGGAATATTGTAACTTTATAATCTGAACATCTCTGAATTCGCACCAGTTCAAAAACAGGATATATAATGATCAAAACAATGAAGATTACGGACTTATTGCACAAAAATGAAAAAAAAATTACCTTTTTAAATCACGAGACCTACTGAGGAGCCCAGCATCAATATCCGAACCCATCGGGGCGATTCTACGTGATTTTTGACCCAATTTGCAACAGAAATTGACTCATCTTTAACCAAATCAGCCAAGTTGGGGTTCATTGGCGCTCCAGGAGAAGTTATCAATGGCTGTATTTTGGATTCCTCTAATTTAGGCGTGGAGCAATCCTGCAAGTAAGAAATTGCTTCAAATTCTTCTTCGCTTGAAGAAGTTGTTCCGTTGGTGAGTCGGATTTTTATTGGCGTGAGAAAACGCAGTGCTTCGAAAGTGAAATTGTTGTTGGTCGCCATGGATATTTTGGTGGGGAGAGAGAGAGAGAGAGAGAGAGAGAGAGAGGGGTGATAGTTTCAGTTTGAATTGAAAAAGGTGATGGAGTATTTGAGAGACGGTTTTGCAATGGCGCCTTTGCTAACGTTCGAATATTTCGGGTGAAGAAGAAATAAGACTGGCCCATGGGCCTTAAGATTGGCCCTCTTTTCCTCCCAACCAACAAAAATACAAAATATCAAATTAATCCTATAACAATATCATGATATATATAATGAAAATTACCTATATAGTTTGGTCCTTGGGATTGTTTATATATTTATTTATTGTTTTGCTCCAAGAGCAAATATAATGAAGATAGTGTTGCATGTTAATTTGCTACTCACGATTTTTGTGTGTTTTATATCATTTATAAACACATTGTTTTAGTTTTATGTACTGCTTTATATATTATATGTGTAATGTGTTTATATACTTATTTTAAATATGTTGGTTGTTTCATTTTTATATACTATTGTTTATATATATATATATATTTTAGAATTTTGTATATGGCTTTGATCCATAAATAAACACGAGTTTGTCATGTTTGTTGTTGTTCTCAGTTTGATGATGTTTAAAACAATTTTGTAATTACTAATCGTGTTTGACTTTCTTATATAACATCAGGAAATTATCAAGTTCGAGGAAAGTTTTATCAAGTTTGAGTTGACGTGCGAAAGTTCTATCTCGATCGGATTGGAAGTCGTCGGAGAATTGCATCACGTTTCAAGCTTTGAAGACTCGTTTGTAAAGATCTAGTTTTGGAGCCTTTTTCAAGTGTTCTTTTAGTAAAAATCATTGTTTTAGAGTAATTTAGGTTCTATACTCAGAAAGAAAATTTCTGTCAAAATTGCTCAAAATTTGGTTTTGACTTCTCATTTTGGTTATGATAGTTTTTTCGCACCTTCCGTTCTAAACCGAAGGGCTTCCGGTCAGAACGGAAGTACTGATTTTTTGACAATTTTATTCAATCCGCATTGATTCTGTTTTCTTTTCTGCCATCCGGTCAGAACGGAAGGTCACAGTTTTCCTTTTTTGTGAGGCTACTCCTTCACTCTTTAAAAGTAGCAGCCCGATCCGTTTTTCTCAAGGGTTTTCAAGCAAAATTTAGAATTCTCTCTCTTGATTGTTGAGCTAAATTACTCTATAATTAAAGTGAGATTAGGGTGAATTATTGAGTTGTTGCTTTTTTTTGAATGAATTGGGTTGTTTGTTGTTGGTTATTGTGGTGATTGAAAGAGATCGGTTATTAGTATCAACGAATCGCTACGAGTGTTGTAAAGCGATCGTGGAGTCGAGTCTTATAACGAATACTATTTGGATTAGTGAAATCAAAGAACCAAAAGTCATACCCGGATAGTAGACGCTCGTGAACGCGATTAAGGCATACACAACCTCCTCGCTGAATTTCGTCAATAAATTTGTGTGTTCGGTATTGTATTTATTTATTTACTCTTAATTTTATTATTATTATTATTATTATTATTATTATTATTATTATTATTATTATTATTATTATTATTATTATTATTATTATTATTATTATTATTATTATTATTATTATTATTATTATTATTTCTTATCTATTTATTAATATAATCAATCTGCCTAAAATTCTAAAATCTAAAAGTTGTAAAATACTAATAAGTCAAATACACTCTTCCACACGAAATTAGGCCTTCAACCCCTCTTTAGACCTCCTGTAAACAACATTTATGTCCATTGTATTTTAAATCCAACATAATAGTAGTCATCATTATTGTGGTCATGCATACAGAACCAGTTTTAGTGAGTAGAATTCACTTTATTACATGTTTCTATCTTTCTGGTGAATCACGACATAGAAATGAGGGAAACATGAGCTATTCGCGTGTATGGTATGTATTCAGCTATAAATATATAAAAAGTAGTAAGAAGAAAAAAAAATGAAAATAGTTTTCTTTTTGTCTTAAATGAAAGATAATTACTTAAATTATTACATTTGCTTATGGGATGCTGGAGAAAATCAAATATATCAACAACTCTCCTGAAATTGATTTCTTAGTCAGTTCATAACTAATAATATGTGGCAGAGATGATCCAATTTGCTTGCACATTGGGCCCCGGTAAAATTTATATAAGGTGACTCACTAATCCAATTTGCTAGCGGAAATCATTTCATTTGCGTCTGTGACCCAACTAGGGCGATTGTACGTGATTTTTGATCAAACTTTCGAACTGAAATCGACCTATTTTGAACCAAATCAGCTAACTTGGGTTCTAGGCGAGTTTATGAGGGGCTGAATTTTCGATTCTTCTGACGTAGGCATGGAACAATCCTCCACATCTTCTTCACCCGATCGCGTTTTGATGTTGGGAAGAGAAGGGAGAGTTTCATACACTGAGGCGAAATTGTACGCTGTCGCCATGCATGGATCTTTGGGGAAGAGAGAAATGATCTTTTCAATTTAAAATTAGAAAGCAGTTATTTTTGAAATGTTTTTTTTCCCTCTTTGTGAGTGAGACTGGGCGTCTCCAATGGCGTCTCTTGCTTAGGTCAAAATTTTGAAATGTAGTAAAAAAAACAAATTTTTTAATGTTATATCTTTTCGATGGAGAAATGAGGCGAGACCATGGGCCGATGAATGTAGAGATGGGCTACATATTTCTAAAGCCAATAAAATATCAAATTATAACTATAAGTTTCACGAGTAATTTAATCACATTTTAATGAATAATTCAAGAGGTTACATACTACATAGGATATACAAACAAATATATAATTGTCAGTTCAGTTTATAACTCATTGTTCAATTAAATTTAACTTGAAAAATACCAAAACTTGCTAGCTCAAGCGGTTAGGTATATTTGAACTTTATGAAAATGTTCCAAGTTCGAATCCTTGCCAACGGTGAATCTTAATAGGGACCAGAGTATATATAGAGTTTTAGCTATTTAGAAGAGATTATTTCCAGTGAGATTTAATAATTCTAATATTTTAGTATTACTTTTTAATAACTATTTATTTTTCACCATACTTTAAATCAAACAAATAGTAGTCATCACACTGTGCACATGCAAAACTTATTTCTATTTAATTCACACCTTTGGCGATTGCGTGTTTTTTTCATAACGAAAGAGTTCACATAATTAGCTACATTTTTGGGGAATAATTCATAGTATGTAGTGTTATAACTTGATGTTTATTTGGATTTCATCTATTATATTGAATAAATGTTCTTTCTCGTGTAATTTGGTTGTATAAAATAATTCATAGCATGAAAATAGTGTGATGTTTGTTTGGAGTTTATCTCTTCTATTGAATAAATGTTATTTCTTTTGTTATTTGGTTGTATGAGTTGCAATGCGATTGAATTATAATTAGAACATTTTTTTAAGGAGCTGATTAGAATATTTTTTGTCCCATGTTAATTAATTATAATCGCTCTATATTGATTCCATCTTAAATAAATATTAGTAAAAGTACAATAAAAGCATTTTTACTAAGAAACAAGAAAACAAATTTCTATACTGTTCGCCAGAAACATATTCTCCAAAATAAACATCTACTTTAAAGTAACATTAAAATATACACACAAACTTAATAAAACATAAAATATTACAAATATACTTAGAAATCAGCAAATATACACATTTTATACATTTTTTTGTTTGAAATTATATAATCCGGCAGATTTCATTGGTTGAGTTAATTTTATTAGATCCTTTTTTTTTTAGAAATTTGCAGAGGGATAAAAATCCGTTCCAAAGCAAATCCAGTTCCTCTTTGCCAAATTCACTCACACCCCTGAAAGAAAACACACATGCAAATATACACATTATATACTTTTTTGTTTGAAATTATATAATCTATACGTGATAATTGAAGTATTTGGGTGTGCAGATGAAATGTTTTTCTTATGAAAATTATCCAAAAACCCCCTGTGTTATGCCTAAATTGCAATTAGGGATAAAACGGATTTTTGTGCTATTTCTTATTATATAGGTAAGAAAAGCTTTTATTGTAATTTAGGCACGACGTAGGGTCTTTTGTGCAATTTAGCCAAAACACAAGGACTTTTATGCAAATCTTTATATAAGTAAGAGAAGCTCACAGGTTGAGAGCAGATAAAGCTTAAATTTTCATGCGCTTCACTGCTTCCTCAATTTTGCCAGAAATATTTGGCCTACAAAATTGAAAATTAAATTAGAAGACATAATGTCATTTGCACCCCTATATAACACCAAAAAAAATTTAGATCCTAAATTTTTTTTTCAGAAAATTGATTATATTTTCGTTTTAATTCTGACTCATTCATTTATAAATAAAACTAATGAAATGAGGGTATTTAGGGATCTTTTCTCTAGGGGCATCTCTGCAATTTCACATTTTGTAGGGTAGACTTGAAATTTTACTGGGTTTTTTTCGCATGGAATTGCACTAATTAAAAAACAGGAATATTGTAACTTTATAATCTGAACATCTCTGAATTCACACCCGTTCAAAAACAGGATATATAATGATCGAAACAGCGAAAATTACTGAATTATTGCACAAATATGAAAAAAAAAATTACCTTTTTGAACCATGAGACCTACTGAGGAGCTCCGCATCCATATCAGAATTAACTGGGGCAATTCCACGTGATTTCTGGCCCAATTTGCAAACAGTAATTGAGCCGTTTTGAAGCAAATCAGCCAAGTTGGGCTTCATTGGCGCTCCAGGTGAATTAATTAGTGGCTCTATTTTCGCTTCCTTTGATGTAGGAGTGAAGCATTCCTCTGCACACGAAATTGCTTCAAATTCTTCTTGGCTAGAAGAAGTTCTTCCGTTGGTGGGTCGGATTTTAATTGGCGTGAGAAAAAGGAGTGGTTGGAAAGTGAAATTGTTGTTGGTCGCCATGTATATTCTGGTGGAGAAAAAAGAGAGAAAGAGAGAGATGATTCGTTCGGTGTGAATTGAAAGAACGTATTTGAGTTAAGGCGCCTCGCGTCCTTTCGCATGATTTTAATAACGTTCGAATGTTTCTACTGAAGAAGAAATGAGATGAGCCCATGGGCCTGAAATATAAACTTGGGCTGGACATTAACCCTGTGACAATATCATACATAGACCTATAAATAAGGAAAATTATCTCATGCCTTTGGACGGTATAGTATAATGTATATATATAATATACTTTTTTGCTCAAGAGAAAATATAATGAAGATAGCATGTTTCATGTTAATTTACTAAGTTGTGTAAAAGGTTGCAAAGGATACAAACAATGTAGAATTGTCAACTTATTTAGTTTATAATTCAATGTTCGATCGAATTCGAATGAAAATCGCTTGAAAACAGATTTATCAAACTTGGAATATCTATTATGAATTGAACGAAATACATCATTTTAAGTGGCAGCGTTAATATTTACAATCATGACGCCAAATGCAAATGATATATAGCTTAGTTGATTGAGCATATTGCGTGTGAGTAGTAATAGATCATGAGTTTAAATTCTATTTTTATTTTTCTTTATTTGTATAATTAAATATGCAACAATTACAACTGCTGCCTTCAAACAAAAGGTCATGACCCCCAAATGAGCTTGGAATGAGGGAAAGGAGGAGAGAATATGGTCCAACAAACTCAATCTTGCGTAACATTTATTTAGTAAAGTCTACTAACCTACAAATTGTGTGTTCTATTACACCCCCGGGCCCTTTTTCGACCCGAGGTATAACGTCGTATATTCTTAATGTATATTAGGAATATACGACACTAAAAATTATATTAGAACGGAATTATACAAGTAATAATAAAAAATTAAGTATCTAAATAATTTAATTTATTAAATTTATTTCTTATATTTAATATTATCTCATTATTGTGTCGACGCTCAACCCGATGAACCTGCCTAATAACTGAACCTGAAAACTGAGGAAAGGGAAAAGGGAAGGGAGGGGGGGGGATGAGTACAAAATTCAGTAAGTTATGTCTCGCATACGTTAAAAATAATATTAATTTTAGAAAATAAATATTTGGATAAATCATAATAAATATAAATATATTGAAAATTATTTTATATTGGGATATCGATTTCTCATTCCACTTTTACGCACACACATTAGATCATGCTCAGTGGCATCGAGTACGCGCACAGATACAAGTCTTTCCGAGCTCGTTATTTTTTGATTCGGCGGCCCAAGCTTCAATCTACTAAGTACGGCATATCAATTTGATCATAATCAACAGCATTGCCTTCCACCTACCAAATACGGCTTGATTGATCTTAATTATTTCACTTTTCTCAACATCACATCTTTATCCCATAAAATAATTCTCTCAAAATATATTATTGTTATTTTATAATATTCTATTTTTCATAAATAATAAAAATATTCGGTACGAAAAATATAAGCTTAAATAAAAATATAATTCATATTATAGATATTTATTAATATGAAAATTTTGAAAACCGTAAACATATTCGACAGCAAAATCCCTTACCTCGAAAGAAAGTATGACACGACTAAAGAATGCTTCTAATTTGAATTCTAATGCCTATTCCCTCAGAGTTTTAAATATAGAGTAGAAATGATCTAGAAGATAATTTTTGTTGCAACCTATTGATAAGTAAAGGATTGATCTGGACGAAATAACTTATATGAATATTTATAGAAGTATAAATTTGTAACTCAAGTTTCTAGCATTGAACTCATTTCGGTTGAGAAAGTATTTTATTTCACCCGGTAAGTGTAAAAAAAAAAGGAACTCCTCTCATTGCATTGGCATGATCAAAGATCAATTAATACATGCATTTGTTATGAATAATTTAATTTGGATGTCTATTTCATTCTTGAACTTCTAAATACATCACCCCTATATATTCATGTATTGTTATGTCAAGAACAATCTAAAATAGTATGAATGTCTATCTTTTCTTGAACTTTAAATACTATTATGTTTATATTTACTCATTCTTATTTCTATGTAATATGAAGGAAATTGTTCTCTCTATAAAATAGAGTCTTACAATGTAAAAAAGAGATACAATAAATTGAATAAAAGAATACTATTTCCATTCCCACTCTTTTTATTTTCGTTTGTGAATGCCAAATGAAACAGACCATTTAATGGCCATTGGTTACTAATCCAGATTTAATACCGTGCATGGACAAAAAAATAAGATGTTAAGCTTTTTCTTAAAAAAAATAATATTACATATTAGATTTATTTTATATATAAAATATTATTTAAATGAATATTATTTATAAAAGTCTTAAGCATTACTATAATTATAAAAATACCCCTAAAAATATTTATAAAAAAATATGGGTTATAACATGTTCAATCTAAAAAAATTACTAACTTATCATATATCGTCACCATTGCGGCCATGAGAGCTTGTTTTAATGAGTAATTCACAGTTTTTACATTTTTCATAGTTTATAAGAAAACTATATATTACTACAAAGAAAATGAAAACAATTTCCCTCATGACATAAAAACAAGGGAAACATGATCCATTCATATCATTGACATGTATTCAGCTATATATGTAAAAATATTAGCAAGAAGAAAAAAGAAAATAATTTTATTTTTGCATCGTACTGAAAAAGATTGTTTGTTAAATTCATTACATTTGCTTGGTACTTATTATGAGATGCCAGAGAAAATCAAATATATTGAACGCTATCCTGAAAATACATAATTTCTGACCCAACTTGCAAACAGAAATCGAGCCATTTTGAAGCAAATCAGCCAGTTTGGTCTTCATTGGGGGCAGTAGGAGAAGTTATAAGTGGCTGTATTTTCGCTTGTTTTGATGTAGGCGTGGAGCAATCCCCAACATAGGAAATTGCTTCGAATTCTTCTTCGCTGGAAGAAATTACTCCGTCTGTGGGTCGGATTTAGATTGGCGTGAAAAGGGAGTACTTCAAAAGTGAAATTGTAATTCACCGCCATGGATATATTTTGGAGGAGAAAGCGAGAGAGAGAGAGAGAGAGAGAGAGAGATCATATGTTCGATTTGAACTGGAAAAACATGGGTGGTGTATTTGAGTTGAGACGGTTTGCACTGGCGCCTCTCCATCTCCAGCCATGGCATCCTTTCGCTTCATTTAACGTTCGAATGTCTCGAGTCTTTCAACTGAAGAAGAGATGAGACCAGCCCATGGGCCTTAAGATGGGCCCTCATTTCTTCCCCAACCAAAAAAAATGCAAAATATCATATTAATCTGTGATAATATTGTAATAAACAACAATAATGAAAATTATATTCCCATGCCCATAAATTTTTGTACCACTATAATTTAAATTATCTTCGCATGCCTATATATTTTGGTCATTGGGATTGTGTATGTATTTGTATATAGTGTTTTTGCTCCAAGAGAAAATATAATGAATATAGTGTTACATGTTAATTTGCTAGTTGCTACTCACTATTTTTGTGTGTTTATAGCATTTATACACATTGTTATAGTTTTATATATTGCTTTATATATTAAACAAATTATTTTTGTGTCTTCATATAATTTTTTAAATTTGTTGGTCGTATCATTTTTGTATACTATTTTTATGAAATATTTATGTATATATTTATTTTAGAATTTCATATATGGCTTTGTATAGTATCCATAAATAAACACGAGCCAACACATTCTGTCCATTGTATTTTGAATCCAACATAATATTCATCACTATTGTGTTCATGAATGCAGAACTTGTTTTAATGAATAATTAATTCACCTTTTTTAAATGTTTCTATCTTTCTATAAGAAAATCAGGACATACAAATGAGGCAACATGTATGATATGTATTCAGCTTTAAATATAAGTACTAAGAAGAAAAAATGAAAACCCTTAATTTGTTAAATGCTAAAAAATCCCTAAGGTTAATTTTTTTTTCAAAATACCCCAAACTTGAATGTTTTATTTTCAAAAGAAAATAAGGGATTTTTTTAATATTAGTTAAAGGGGGTTTATGGAAATAAAAGTTAAAGCTAAGGGTTTCTTGAGCCCTTCAAAAGTGTTTTGGAAAATGAGACGTTAAACGTACGCGGTTTTCAAGTTTTTGAAATTTATCCTTATTTTACAAGATTATCACTTTTTAATATTATAATGTTTTTGTTATTTTGTTTAGCTTCATGATGTAAAAAAAAGAAACTGGAGAGCTCCAGTAATGTGAAGGAAAGGGAGAGGAGGCGGAAGAGTGATGAGTGGGCTAATGAGTCATAAAGGAAAGATTAGAAGTCGGTGTTTCATTTTCTAGTCAACTTGAAATGGCCAGAAATATAAAAAAGAAGAGAAAATTGACTCGGAATAATTAGTCAAATAATGAGAAATTTGCCGAAAGTCCCATTAGTAAAAAAAAAGGCCTATTTTTTTGTATTATTGTAGCGATATGAGGGTTTTGTTTGTCAAATTTTTGATAAGGGATGGTTGGTTAAATAGTTTGAAAAGTAAGGGTTATTTTGCAAATTTCTCCAGAAAATCTTGAGGACTTGACTTCAATGTTAACATGGATGGATGTAACAAGAGGTCTTAAAAATGTTGAAAAATTAAGGAATGAAATATGGGCTTCTTTTTTTGCTTTGACATGGAAATATGACTTCTTTTTGTTTCTATGATCAGTTAGTATGTATTATTATTTGATATATTTATAGTTCATTATGCCTATATATTATTTGTAATGTTATTTACGATTTATGATATTTATATATTGTTTTTGCAATATGCATATACTGCTTTTATACCGCTCATGTACTGTTTTATCATGATATATACAACGTTTTCTAATATGTATGCACTGTTATTGTAATGTACATGTACTATTTATATAATGCCCATGATGTTGAAATTGTAATTGAAAAGTCTATTAAGACTTTCATTAAAAAGTAAAAAGTAGCTATAGATTGAGATACAAATAGCATCCTTTAAAAGAGTTGGAATGTTACTTCCAATTAATAAAATGAAAATAAAGTGCAAAACTACGCATAATTTGCATTAACTTCCAAATCGTCGCGCGGATATGAGTGGTCACTGATCTTGCTGGGGTTATTTCGCCGGTGGATGTAGAAGGCTGACGTTACCGGATAAAACACCAAATTCAGCCATACCAATCCCCTTTCATAACCCCATCCAGTCGCATACCAGTCATAAAATCGGCACCAAATCAGCCCCATACAACTTCGTACCAGGGACGTATCGGCCACAAAACTAGCACAAAATCAACCCCGTACCGGTCACGTACCGGCTACAAAATCGGTACCAATTCAAACCTGTACCAGTCGCATATCAAACGTGTACCGCTACCAAATCAGTATAGTACCAGTCCCATATCAGCCCAGTACCACCCCGAAACCTAAATTGAAACCATCCCCAAAACAATCATTGCAAAATTAGTGCAAAGCTGAACCGAAATCAGCCCCATTTCCCGTCTCCGGTCACGCAGAGAGAAATTTCATTTCCAGCCATGCAAAAAGAGAGATCTCATGCAAATATCTTGTCGCTGGTCATGATTGCACAAAAAGAAAGAGATTGTGCAAAAAAGAGATATGGGCGTCGTCATGCAGAAATCCCGTTGCGGTTTGATATCCAGCAACAGGATATCACGCGTCGTCGTTCAGCTTAGGGTTTTGTCACTATCATGAACAGCCAGTTGGTGCTAAAGAGGAGATGCCTAATGGAGAAGGTAGAGGATGCCAGAGAGTTTCGGCGTTCCAAGCAGATCCTGTAAGGGAGAAACAAAAAGGAGAAGAAAGTGAGCTCAAAAGAGGAGCCTTTTTAGGGCTTTGGGCGGTATAGGACTGAAGAGGAGAGCGTCGTTCTAGGGTTTCCGCACCGTTGCTCAATCCACGAGAGAGAGAAGAGATGCAGCAGCTGCTCTAGGGTTTCGGGCACACCGTCGCTCAAACCTAGCGTTACTCAGGTTAGGGTTTGCAAGAAGCCAAATGAGAGAGAAAAAAAAGAGAGAGAGAGAGAGAGAGAGAGAGAGAGAGAGATGCATATTTTGCCCAGTAGACCCGAGGGGAGGCGACGGAAATACCACCACCCCACAATGCAAAGCTTTGTCCACCCCGGTATCCTCAACAATGGACAAAGCCTCTTCCTTATTAATTTCAACCTCTATCTTCCTCCCCTTCGAAGATGCAGCTCCCTTCCCTTTGTTCTTTTTAATCTTATAACCCAGACTAAATTGTTTATCATTACCATATTGCGTCAGGTGAGCTTTTTGAATGGAGCCGCAATAACTCCCATTATCTTTGAGCAGAATTCTTGGGCTTCTTCTTCTCTTGTTTGTCGTCTCGCACTCTTCCATGAAGAGCTTGTAGGATTAGTGCACTAGGCCAAATATATTTGTGCTAGGAAACAGATTATGTATTAAGACATTATTATTTATTCAATAAAGGTTGTTTCTTATATATCTGTGTATATGAACTGTGAATGTAAATTTCTTATATCAACCATGAATGTCACTTCGGGTTCACGTCATTAGAATAAGTTATTCTTATAGTAGAATTATGAACCAACGAATGACATTCTAAACCGTCCCTAGTTATATGTAGGATGTTTATAGAGATAAACATACTTCAAGTAACAAGCTATATATCTACACTAGTATATTCGCAGACCGGATGATCATGTTCTGCTGATCATGGACATAGGGATGTCAAGTCTGGAATATAGGTTCGTGTTAGAGAACACGTGCTGGACAGACCACACTATGAGAATATACATGGTATATTGATAAAGAGTATTTTTGCAGACGTTATACACTTACCAAAAGAAATTTATAACCCTAAAGTTAACTACAATACAGTAGACAGTGGAAGTAGGGGTCGAACCACAGAGAGCTATTTAGACTAAACCAGGGTGAAAAGATTACTTCTCTAACGAAAACGGACTCGAACAAAAATAGAAAACTAAAATAAAGAGAAACCAATACCGTAAATAAAACCAAACACAAGACCTAAAACAAGACACACAATTGGGGGGGTTGTTGATTGGTTGATTGCAACAAAATGAAAGTAACAAATAAAGAGAAAACTTAAAGTAAAGACTAAGAGATGTGGTGGTTTTGTGAAATGAGGCATAGTTTCGTGTAGTGAATTTGTGTGTAACTTTATCCTTGATTATAATAATGAATTTGGAATTAATATCTTAAGTGCGGTAAGATGAGCTCTAACCGATAAATAACTCAAACAAAAAGATAGGGTTTTAGTTTAGATGAGCTCGTAAATAAAAACACTAACCTACTTGAATATCATAACCAATTCAATAGAAATCATTGGTTATTTAAACAAATCAAAACCTCCTAAACAATGAGCTTGTTCGAAACTGTTTAGATCGTTGTGAGTTATTTGCACTTGGCTATTATTCAAATTCTAATGGAGGCTATTGAGCAAAGCAACCATAGGAATTTTGTGGCCCTTGTTAATTACTATTGAACATAGAATTGACCGAAATAAACTTAAAACAATTCATTGAGCATGAAAGATAATAAGTAAATAAAAACGAGAATATAACCGTTCAAATGAAATTCATTATTAATGGTCTCAAAAGTTACAACACAAAAACATAAACACTAACTATGCCTCGAAGGGCTTACTCGAAATACATGGAAAATAAAGAAAATAAAATAATGATAGAACCCATTAATGAAGCGTGGATGGAAGGGTGAAGCTTGCTTGACTTGCCCAACTCCAAGAGAGAGAATTATGAAGTTTAAAAGGTGATTAGAATGGATGCCTTGCACCTGGTTATATAACCCTCTCAAAAGGTGATCATGAGGGATGAATGAAGCTCCATGCAAAGAGTGTGAAGGAAGCATGGCAAAGGCATGAAGAGTGCATGCAAAGTGCATGAAAGATCTGTCCAGAAGATGGTCAATTTGGGTCATGTAGACTTCGGAATTGGGCTCTGGTGATAAAGAATGAATTGTGGGCTTTGTTCTCTTCTTTCCAACGGTATATAGTATGCATCTAGAGGAGGCCCAGATTGTGAGTTATGGCCGAAATACTGCAACTGTGTCGGCAGGTCCGAGTCTTGATTATTATTTCTCTCTTGTGCTCCAACTTCTTTTCCCCAAGTTATGCTCCATCTAAATTGCACCTGAAATCATATAAACATCTCATTAGTAGTATCAACATTCGAGTTATGATTATTATCCATATAAATAGCATATTAACACTTATAATGGTGCAATATCATATATTTATAGGTATAAAATGTGTATAATTAATGACTTATCAAATCACCCCACACTTAAACATTTGATCGTCCTCGAGCAAACATTGTAACTTGCATTGGTAAGATGGGTCCCATATTTTTGACTCGCTCTTCACTTATATACCAGCCAATAATGATCTTTGGTCCCTTGTGTAGGATTCCATGCACTTTGGTGAAACTCGCACTCACTCTCTTTTTGTATAGTGGAATATGAATGTGAAATATGTGGAGTGTCTCTCATAATATCTCTCAGTTCTCAGATGAATCATGATTTCCTACCTTGGTCGTGAGGGGAATTCTCAAGTTATGTTTGGTGGAATATGATGGAATTTTGTGGATAATACATATATGTATATACTACATAATTGGTTTGTTTGTCTACTTCGCCACTTTCAGTCAAATTGTCACTTGGTTTTCTAAACTCATGCCTCTACTCTCCGAAAAGATATCGCCTATACCTCTATCTTCTTGGAATAATGAACCTCCTAATGTGCATACCTCCTAGCACCTTCAGTCATCCGGCCCAAAATGTGTCAACCTAACTGCTGGCTTCGAGATGTATGACTGGGATCCACTCTTTCTCACAAATCGGGTAAACTAAGGTTTAGGCCATGTACAAGGGGAACAAGTTTGAGTCATGCAATCTCCCCTTTTTTTTTTTATTTATTTATTTATTTATTTATTTTGTTTTGTTTGTTTTTTTTTTTTTTTTTTTTTTTTTTTTTTTTTTTAAGATTGTGACTCAAATCTATTAGATTATAGGGGCCTAACTTGCCTTTGTCTCTAAGATGCATCTCCTCACGAATACACTCGGTGCACAAAGCTCATCTTCTACACATAAGCCCTCAACTTCTGACACTAACCTCTACTTCCCGTCCCCAATCTTCTTATATAATGCCTAACCCTCCTTCTCCAAAACCAAGCAACAAAGTGACTTTAGAAGTTAATAGACTTGGATATTATTTATATATATACGAGATGATATAGTGGGTTATTATGGATATTATACTATAAACAACTTGAGTTCCGGGTCACGGTCCAATGGTAAGTCCTCACATAATTTCTCGCGCAAATCTCTAAATTATTGGCACTCAAACAACAAATCGAGTTCACCAGTGACAAAAGATCCCTAAACCAACGACCTCAATTCTTCTTGAACTGGTCTATATGATCCTTTTGAGTCTAAACAAGTTCCACCACATTATTCAATACAAGTTACAGTTCTCTCTCAATCTTTTTGATTTTTAATTGGGCATTTTTTTTTTTTTTAATTTGAGGCTTAAAAATGGGTTTTTATTATTTTTTTTTATTTTTTTTTTATACTACCTAACATGCAATAAAGACTCCACCCCACACTTAAACTTTTACTCGTCCCCGAGTAAAGCTAAGCACAAAGTAGTGATGCAATGCAAGAAAAAGAAAATAAACAAAGAAAAACACAACCTTTATTCGCGGGGTTGCCTCCCGAAGAGCGCCTCTCTTTAACGTCGTTGGCCCGACGTTTCCATCTCCTCAAGCAGTGGATGCTGGCTCTCCAAGCTCGTGAATGTCAATCCAACTCGCATCGAAACTCTCATGAAACCGCTTCAGCCGGTGTCCGTTGACCTTGAAGACTTTCCCGGAATCCAGACCCTGAATTTCTGCTGCACCACAATCGAACAATTTGGTCACAAGAAAGGGCCCTATCCACCTACTTTGTAGCTTGCCCGGGTGTAATTTGAGTCTTGAGTTAAACAGCAACACCTTGTCACCCACTTTGAAATCCTTGTGGGCAAGCTTCCTATCGTGATAGATCTTGGTCTTCTCCTTGAAGATTCGGGAGTTCTCATACGCGTCATTTCGGATCTCCTCTAACTCTTGGATTTGCAACTTCCGGTTGAGTGCATCGTTTGGATAATCTAGATGGCACTTCTTGATGGCCCAATAGGCTTTGTGCTCGAGTTCAACCGGAAGATGGCAAGCCTTTCCATAGACTAGCCGATAAGGGGACATGCCTACCGGGGACTTGAACGCAGTCCTGTAAGCCCAGAGTGCGTCATTGAGCCGAAGACTCCAGTCTTTCCTGGTGGGGTTCACCACTTTCTCCAAAACGCCCTTGATCTCCCTATTCGAAAGCTCTGCTTGGCCATTGGTTTGAGGGTGGTAAGTTGTCGAGGTTTTATGTGTGACATGGTATTGCTTCATTAGCGCCTCGAAACTCCGGTTGCAGAAATGGGTTCCTCTATCACTGATGATGACTCTCGGGACCCCAAACCTACTAAAGATCTGGTCCTTGACAAAATCCACGATTGTTTTTGCATCCGCCCGTTTTGTGGCCTTGGCCTCAACCCACTTGGAGACATAATCGATCTGCTAGGAGGATATACTCAAAGCCATATGAGGGAGGGAAAGGTCCCATAAAGTCGATACCCCACACTTCAAAAACCTCACATGCAAGAATATACTTCATCGGCATCTCGTCTCTCTTGGTGAGTCCTCCCGTTCTCTGGCATCGCTCACATGACTTCACGAAGAAGTAAGCATCCTTATGTAGAGTGGGCCGAAGAAACCACACTCAAGGACCTTATGAGCTGTCCGCTTAGCGCCAAAGTGTCCTCCACACTCCAGAGAGTGGCAAAACTCAAGAACGGATCTAACCTCATTATCGGGTATACATCTTCGAATAATCTGATCCGCGCAAGTCCGAAAGAGGTAAGGCTCATCCGAAATATAAAATCGGGAATCATACCGGATTCTATCAGCCTGTGCACGCGTAAGATCCTCTGGTAGGTCTTTAGCCACCAAGTAATTCACTATATCGGCATACCATGGTGTATAGCTTTGCACGGCATAGAGATATTCTTCGGGGAAAAACTCCGATATTGGGGTACCCTCCTCAATACTCATAGGAAGGCGGCTAAGGTGATTCGCAACTAGATTCTCGGACCCTCGTTTATCTCTAATCTCCAAGTCGAACTCCTGGAGCAATAATATCCAACGAAGCGAGTCTCGGCTTGGATTCCTTCTTCTTGAAAAGATGCCTCAACGCGGCATGGTCGAGTATATAATCACCTTAACCCCTAAGAGATAGGACCTAAATTTTTCCAATGCAAAAACAATGGCTAGCAGCTCTTTTTACGTAGTTGTATAGTTGCACCGCGCATCGTCTAAGGTCCCTGGAGGCATAAGAGATAACATGGGGTTCTCGCCCATCCCGCTGCCCAAGAACAGCTCCAAGCGCCCTATCACTCGCATCGCACATGATCTCGAAAGGCGGATTCCAATCGGGAGCTTTAATGATGGGGGCGAGAACATAATTTCTCCTTGAGAAGGTCGAATGCCGCTTTGCATTTCTCATCAAACTCAAAAGAAGCCTCTTTTTGGAGAAGAAGACAAAGAGGTTGAGCGATTTTTGAGAAATCTTTGATGAAACGCCTATAAAATCCGGCATGACCAAGAAATGATCGAATGTCCTTCACCTTTGGTTGGGTATGGAAGGGATCTAATGACATCGATCTTGGCTTTATCCACTTCAAGACCCCGAGAGGAAACCACATGGCCTAGGACTATGCCCCGATCTACCATGAAATGACATTTCTCATAATTCAACACCAGGTCGGTCTCTACACACCTTTGAAGAATCATCTTTAGGTTTCCCAGGGCAAGTCATCGAATGAATCACCATAGACGGTGAAATCATCCATGAAAACCTCAATAATTCGGGTGACATAATCGGAGAAGATAGACATCATACATCTCTCGAAATGTACCGGGTGCGTTACACAACCCAAAGGGCATGCGCCTATAGGCAAAGGTGCCAAAAGGGCATGTGAATGTGGTTTTTTCTTGATCCTCGGGGCGATGGCTATTTGAAAGTAACCGAGAGAAGCCATCTAAGAAGCAGTAATGGTGGCGCCCAAGAAGGCGCTCGAGCATCCGGTCAATGAAAGGAAGGGGGAAATGGTCTTTCCCGGTGGCGAGTGTTTAATTTGCGATAATCAATGCATACTCGCCATCCATTTTGTGCTCTCGTAGGAACTTTTTCACCATCCCGATTCTCAATTATCGTAATACCGGTTTTCTTGGGCACCACATGGATTGGTGACACCCATTGTGAATCGGAGATAGGGTATATGATTCCCGCATCAAGGAGTTTGATGATTTCCTTCTTGACCACTTCCATCATTGGAGGATTTAGCCTACGCCGAGGCTCACGGGATGGTTTAGATCCATCCTCCAACAATATACGATGCATACACGTAGAAGGGCCGATTCCCTTAATATCGGCCCGAGTCCATCCAATCGCAGTCTTGTGGTCCCTCAAGACATTAACTAACTTCTCTTCCCGAGTAGCGGTGAGGCTACTAGAGATGATCACTTGGAAGAGTGTCTCCTTTACCCAAGTATGCGTACTTGAGATGAGGTGGGTAGAGGTTTTAGGTCAAGAGAGGGGGATTCACAATGGAAGGTTTGGTGGGCTCAAGAGAGGGTTTCAAGTCTATCAAGGGAGGAGAAGAAGAAGAGGAAGAAGCCTCTCCAATGGCCAAGGCGAGATAGACTTTGAAGAAGGTCCCTGCTCATCTGGAGAGAGATCAAGAATGGTCTCGAGCGGATCTATGAACTCAAAAGAGGAGAAGTTGTCGACACACTCATCAACTAGGTCGATGGTGCAAATAGCGGATACATTCCCGTCGAAGGATGCTTGATAGCATCAAAGATGTTGAAAGAGATGTTCTCTCCGTCAAATTCCATAGAAAGAGTGCCATTGTGCACATCAATCTTGGTTCGGGCGGTTTTAAGGAAGGGTCTTCCCGGAAGAATGGGAGTCGAACTCGGTGAGCTATCGAGACTCATCCATACGCGAATATAGAAATCCGCGGGGAAGATAAGGCCATTAACCTTAACCGGGACATCCTCTATAACTCCCTCGGCACAGCGAGTAGAACGATCGCCTAGTTGAAGGATCACCCCGGTCTTTTTCAAAGGTCCTAAACCGAGGGAAGAATAGATAGAAAAGGGCATGACATTGATAGATGCCCCAAGATCAAGCATGCACCGAGCAAATTCAAGGTGCCCAATGCTTGCAAGGAATGGCAAACATGCCGGGGTCTTTTTGCTTCTCTGGAAGCTTCTTGCGAATAACCGAGAGACATTCTCACTCATTGTTACTCTCTCATGACCATTTAGCTTTCTCTTATTCGTACACAAGTCCTTGAGAAATTTCGCATGGCGAGGGAATCTACGAATGTAATCGAGTAGTGGAATGTTTATTTCCACTTTCTTGAAAACCTCTAGGATATCTCTCTCGCCTCATTCTTTTTAGTGTTAACCGCTAGACGGCTAGGAAAATGGGCTCTAGGTTTATAAGGTGGTATTTCCTTGGGCTTTTCTTTCATCTTCTCGGATTCCGGCTTAATTACTTCAATCTCTCCTTCACCTTTCATGTTTCCCTTACTCCCTTCTATTTCTTTCCCACTTCTTAAGGTGATAGCACATGCATTCTCACGGGGGTTGAGAGTTTGAGAAGGAAGTTGTGAGGACCCCTGAGTTTTTAACTGGTTTAATTCAGAGGATATTTGAGCAATTTGGGTGCCCGGATGTGTTAGGGCACTTTTTGTATCCTTCTGAAAAGAAGTAGTTGATGTGGCCAAGGAGGTCACAATGTCAGAAAGACTTTTCAAAGCAGGGTCAATTGGAGGTGAAGAAGAAGAAGAATTTTGATTATGGATTTGAGGAGGTTGTTGTGGGTTTCCTGGGTCACGCCATCTGAAGTTTGGGTGATCACGCCATCCCGGGGTTGTACGTTTTGGAATAGGGATCATAATTACGGTTTTGACCCCCATTTGAATTTCCGTGTTGGTTTAGCTTGAAGATGCCGCAAGCCGTGGACGTGACTTTCTCCTCATCATGGAGTGTTGGGCACGCATCGGTGGTGTGTCTGTCCCGAGTACAAGCACCGCATGCTTTTACTTCCATTTTGGTTCCCATGAATGACGCCATCATATTAGCCAAGCTATCTAATTTGGCGTCCATACCATTCACTCGCTTCTCCAAATCACAGTCTCTAATCTCACTAACTCCCCTAAGTCGAGATCTGGTTCTACTAGATTGGGCATTTTTTTGCCATGGTTTCTATCAAGGTTCGTGCTTGCCTAACAGGTTTTATCTATGAAAGCACCCCCACTAGCGAGAATCTACATTATCCCTAGTCTCTTGAAGCATCCCATCATACAAGTGTTGAATCAAGAGATTCTCTGGGACTTGATGGTTGGGACATTTTGCACACAACTTCTGGAAGCGATCGTAGTACTCGTAGAGGGTTTCCCCTACTTCTTGTTGAATACTACAAATCTGCTTCCTAATAGAAGCGATAAGAGAGACAGGAAAATACTTGTCTAGAAACAACTTTTGAAGTTCTACCCAAGTTGTTGGAAAAGGTGTTAGATGGTAGTACCAGTCCTTTGCTAGTCCTCGAAGACTGTATGAAAACAGTCGCAGCTTGTAAGGACCTTCATCTTCAATCTCCGCCGGCATCATTGTTGCGGTGATATGGTTGAACTCCCGCATGTGAGAGTGCGGATCCTCTCCGGCGCTCCCATTGAAAGTCGGTAATAATTGAAGAAGACCCGTATGGATCTTAAAATTTGGGACCGGTGGTAATACAATACCATACTGGTTGGTAGCAAAATCAAAGGTAGACAAGTCCCTAAGTGTCCTATCCTCAAAATTAGCCATGGCCGTAGTGTTACCTCTTGTAGCGTGAGGAGGAGCTGGTGGAGTAGGAGGTTCGCTTTCGCTGTCCAAGTTCTCCACCTTTTCAGTTTCTTCGGCTGCTTTCGGTGCTTCCGGAATTGCTCTTCTTCGCTCCAGGTGTGTTCTCTCAATCTCAAGATCTAATGGTGCAAGTGGAAGATTAGAACTACGAGTAGCTTTCATGAACTGGAATCAAGTGTAAGAGAGAGAATTAGTGAATGCAAGTAATGCAGACTCAAAGTGAAAATAAATAGTATGACTGACTCTGACAAAAAGTGAAAAAGATAACAAAGGTAACGAAAGTGTGACTCTGACAAAAGGTTAAAAAGATATGACTGACAAAAAGTAAAACGAATTTGGTTTACTCTGACACAAAAGCAGACTACCGTACTACACAAGAGAAGTGTGAATATTGACCTAGACTAGTCGCGTTGCTAGCTCCCCGGCAACGGCGCCATTTTGATAAAGAGTATTTTTGCAGTCGTTATACACTTACCAAAAGAAATTTATAACCCTAAAGTTAACTACAATACAGTAGACAGTGGAAGTAGGGGTCGAACCACAGAGAGCTATTTAGACTAAACCAGGTGAAAAGATTACTTCTCTAACGAAAACGGACTCGAACAAAAATAGAAAACTAAAATAAAGAGAAACCAATACCGTAAATAAAACCAAACACAAGACCTAAAACAAGACACACAATTGGGGGGGGTTGTTGATTGGTTGATTGCAACAAAATGAAAGTAACAAATAAAGAGAAAACTTAAAGTAAAGACTAAGAGATGTGGTGGTTTTGTGAAATGAGGCATAGTTTCGTGTAGTGAATTTGTGTGTAACTTTATCCTTGATTATAATAATGAATTTGGAATTAATATCTTAAGTGCAGTAAGATGAGCTCTAACCGATAAATAACTCAAACAAAAAGATAGGGTTTTAGTTTAGATGAGCTCGTAAATAAAAACACTAACCTACTTGAATATCATAACCAATTCAATAGAAATCATTGGTTATTTAAACAAATCAAAACCTCCTAAACAATGAGCTTGTTCAGAACTGTTTAGATCGTTGTGAGTTATTTGCACTTGGCTATTATTCAAATTCTAATGGAGGCTATTGAGCAAAGCAACCATAGGAATTTTGTGGCCCTTGTTAATTACTATTGAACATAGAATTGACCGAAATAAACTTAAAACAATTCATTGAGCATGAAAGATAATAAGTAAATAAAAACAGAATATAACCGTTCAAATGAAATTCATTATTAATGGTCTCAAAAGTTACAACACAAAAACATAAACACTAACTATGCCTCGAAGGGCTTACTCGAAATACATGGAAAATAAAGAAAATAAAATAATGATAGAACCCATTAATGAAGCGTGGATGGAAGGGTGAAGCTTGCTTGACTTGCCCAACTCCAAGAGAGAGAATTATGAAGTTTAAAAGGTGATTAGAATGGATGCCTTGCACCTGGTTATATAACCCTCTCAAAAGGTGATCATGAGGGATGAATGAAGCTCCATGCAAAGAGTGTGAAGGAAGCATGGCAAAGGCATGAAGAGTGCATGCAAAGTGCATGAAAGATCTGTCCAGAAGATGGTCAATTTGGGTCATGTAGACTTCGGAATTGGGCTCTGGTGATAAAGAATGAATTGTGGGCTTTGTTCTCTTCTTTCCAACGGTATATAGTATGCATCTAGAGGAGGCCCAGATTGTGAGTTATGGCCGAAATACTGCAACTGTGTCGGCAGGTCCGAGTCTTGATTATTATTTCTCTCTTGTGCTCCAACTTCTTTTCCCCAAGTTATGCTCCATCTAAATTGCACCTGAAATCATATAAACATCTCATTAGTAGTATCAACATTCGAGTTATGATTATTATCCATATAAATAGCATATTAACACTTATAATGGTGCAATATCATATATTTATAGGGTATAAAATGTGTATAATTAAGACTTATCATATATGTCATTAGTGATTCTCATATGAATAGTGTGCTTGTTCCTACGACCTGAGGTCACAATGGATTCCTGCATGTGAAAATACATACTTTAATATGATCCTACATCATCCGTAACGGGATGATTATTAAGGTCATCATTAGGTATGCACTGAATCATGACGAGCAATGTGAGTGACCAAGATGGGATTTGTTCCCCTCGACAAGAGGGAGATATCTCCGGGCCCCCTGATGAACTAGGACTGAAGGAAATGCATGACCATACTCAAAATGGATTAACATGTGTTGTTAATATCATTTTGTATTTACTCAGTCTAATTCTCGATCAGGAAAGAGACTTTGATCAAACTCAAGGATGACATATTACCGTGCCTTGTGATCAAGACGTATATCGTAGAACAAAAGGAATAAGAAAATGTCTATTCAGATAGGTTTATGATCGCTGATCATTTCATTTAACATGGGTAGTCATGACATCAGTCTAGATGTTACTCATTACTTACGATCTTTAGAAGATCGTTGCCAGCGTTAAATGGAACCTACACGGTCACACAATGAACTCCATTCGTACAAGATGAAAATACCTCAATAACAGTTATACATGTGATGTATAAATGGGCGAAAGAATAAATCAAATATTGGATATTTGATTGTGCAGGAATTACTGTTCACGCGCAAGAATTACTGTTCACACATTTGAACTTTTCTGACTTGCAACCTTCTCCTTTCTGAATCTCGACTCGCGACTTCCTTGCTTCTCCTAGGGATGAAGATCGATCGCTCGCAAGTTCTCAAGATAGAGAACCTCTACTCATATCCACGCGAACTTCAGACATACAGAATAACTGGACTTGGCTAGACAAGTCCGGAAATACTTTCTGAAAATCTCTCAAAACTTTCTCTCTCTTTTCTATGTAATAGACAGTCTCTAAGGCTTCTGAATTGTGTGTCGAATAGAAAGGGGCTACCCTTTATTATACTAGAGAGAGGGGTGAAAGAATGGTAACTTTCGTTAAGTAAACAAATCCTTCCTGGCGCGTGAACAATAATTCCTGCTTCGAACGGACCATCGTTTCCATATAAATGATGCTTGCCCGCCAAGCAAATCAACACATTAATTTCTGTTCCGTTCAAATGCGTGAACAGTAATTCCTACACAATCAATTATCCAATAATTGATTATTTCGTTCACCAATTCATACATCATATGTATAACTGTTTTGAGGCATATTCATCCGTACGAATGTAGTTCATTGTGTGACCGTGTAGGTTCCATTTAACGCTGGCAACGATCTTCTAAAGATCGTAAGTCATGAGTAACCTCTAGACTGATGTCATGACTACCCATATTAAATGAAATGATTAGTGATCATAAACCTTTCTGAATAGACATTTGCTTATTCCTTTTGTTCTATGATATATGTCTTGATCACAAGGCATGGTAATATGTCATCTTTGAGTTTGATCAAAGTCTCTTTCCTAATCGAGAATTAGACTAAGTATATACAAAATGATATTAACAACACATGTTAATCCATTTTGAGCATGACCATACATTTCCCTCAGTCCTAGTTCATCAGGGAGGCCCAGAGATATCTCCCTCATAACGAGAGGAACAAATCTCATCTTGGTCACTCATATTTCTCGTCATGATTCAATGCATACCTAATGATGACCCTTATGATCATCCCATTACGGATGACGTAGGATCATATTAAAGCATGCAGTTCCACATACAGGAATCCATGGTGACCTCAGGTCGTAGGAACAAGCACACTATTCATATAAGAATCACTAATGACATATACCATGCATATTCTCGTAGTGTGGTAAGTCCAGTACGTGTTCTCTAACATGTACGTGTATTCTAGACTTGACATCTCTATGTCCATGATCAACAGAACATGATCATCCAGCCTCCGAATATACTAGTGTGGATATGTAGCTTCTTACCTGAAGTATGTCTATCTCTATAAACATCCTACATATCACCAAGGACAATTTAGAATGTCATTCGTTGGTTCACAGTTCTACTATCAGAATCATGCATTCTGATGGCGTGAACCCGAAGTGTCATTCTTGGTTGATATAAGATTTACATTCACAACCCATACACACAGATATATAAGAAACAACCTTTATTGAATAAATAATAATGTCTTAATACATAATCCATTTCCTTGTACAAATATATTTGGCCTAGGGCACTAATCCTACAGTTTAGTGGGAGCACGGTAGTATTCCTGGTACTTCACGTAGATGACATATTACTCATGGGAAATGACATCCCAACATTATTGAACGTCAAGAAATGGTTGGGAGATAATTTCTCGATGAAAGACCTAGGAGAAGCCTCCTACGTGCTAGGAATCATGATCTATAGAGATAGATCTAGAAAGCTTATAGGTCTGAGTCAAAGTACATACATAGACAAGGTCATGAATGGTAAATAATGCAAGAATCCAAGAAAGGATTTTTGCCCTTGTCACATGGTGTTTCTCTGAATAAGACACAATGTCCTACAAGTGAGCAGGAATGAAGACGCATGAATAAGATCTCATATGCTTCGGCTATAGGATCTATCATGTATGCCATGATATGTACTAGACAAGATGTGTCATACTCATTGAGCGCAACAAGCAGGTTTCTGTCTAATCCAGGTGAAAGTCACTCGATAGTTGTTAAAAGAATCCTTAAGTACTTACGAAGAACTAAGGACCTGTTTCTAGTCTATGGAGATATGGAAGACGAGCTTGTTGTAAAGGGTTACACCGACACAAACTTCCAGACAGACTCAGACGACCCTAGATCGCAATCAAGTTATTTATTTTACCTAAATGGAGGCACAGTGACATGAAAGAGTTCCAAGCAATGTACTCTAGCAGATTCTTCAACGGAAGCAGAGTATATAGCCGCTGCAGAAGCAACTAAAGAAGTTGTTTGGTTAAAGAACTTTTTAGATGAGCTAAGAGTAGTTCCGAGCATCTCAGAACCAGTGGATCTATATTGTGACAACAATGGAGCGATCGCACAAGCAAAGGAACCGAGATATCACCAAAAGTCCAAGCACATACTGCGACGCTTCCATCTAACCAGAGAGATCATACAAAGGGGCGATGTTAAAATATGTACAATGCTATCGGACGACAATGTCGCCGATCCATTAACTAAACCACTCCCGCAAGCGAAGCATGAGGGTCATGTTAGGTTTATGGACATAAGATGCTTAGAGTTGGCCTAATGCAAGTGGGATACTGTAGGATTAGTGCCCTAGGCCAAATGTATTTGTGCTAGGAAATAGATTATGTATTAAGCCATTATTATTTATTCAATAAAGGTTGTTTCTTATATATCTGTGTGTATGGGCTGTGAATGTAAATTTCTTATATCAACCATGAATGTCACTTCGGGTTCACGTCATCAGAATAAGTTATTCTGATAGTAGAATTATGAACCAACGAATGACATTCTAAACCGTCCGTAGTGATATGTAGGATGTTTATAGAGATAAACATACTTTAAGTAACAAGCTATATATCTACACTAGTATATTCGCAGACCGGATGATCATGTTCTGCTGATCATGGACATAGGGATGTCAAGTATGGAATATAGGTTCGTGTTAGCGAACACGTGCTGGACTGACCGCACTATGAGAATATACATGGTATATGTCATTAGTGATTCTCATATGAATAGTGTGCTTGTTCCTATGACCTGAGGTCACCATGGATTCATGTTTGTGGAACTGCATACTTTAATATGATCCTACGTCATCCGTAACGGGATGATTATTAAGGTCATCATTAGGTATGCACTGAATCATGACGAGGATTGTGAGTGACTAAGATGTGATTTGTTCCTCTCGACAAGAGGGAGATATCTCTGGGCCCCCTGATGAACTAGGACTGAAGGAAATGCATAGCCATGCTCAAAATGGATTAACATGTGTTGTTAATATCATTTTGTATTTACTCAGTCTAATTCTCGATCAGGAAAGAGACTTTGATCAAACTCAAGGATGACATATTACCGTGTCTTGTGATCAAGACGTATATCGTAGAACAAAAATAATAAGCAAATGTCTATTCAGATAGGTTTATGATCGCTGATCATTTCATTTAACATGGATAGTCATGACATCAGTGTAGATGTTACTCATGACTTACGATCTTTAGAAGATCGTTGCCAGCGTTAAATGGAACCTACATGGTCACACAATGAACTCCATTCGTACAGGATGAAAATACCTCAATAACAGTTATGCATGTGATGTATAAATGGGCGAAAGAATAAATCAAATATTGGATATTTGATTGTGCAGGAATTACTGTTCAAGCGTAGGAATTACTGTTCACGCGTTCGAATGGAACACATATGGTATGTGCTGATTTGCTTGGTGGACAAGTATCGTTTATATGGAAATGATGGTCCGTTCGAAGTAGGAATTACTGTTCACGCGGCAGGAATGATTTGTTTACTTAACGAAAGTTGCCATTCTTTCACCCCTCTCGCTAGTATAATAAAGGGGTTGCTCCCTTCTATTCGACACACAATTCAAAAGCCTTAGAGGCCGTCTATTATGTAGAAAAGAGAGAAAAAGTTTTGAGAGATTTTCAGAAAGTATTTCTGGACTTGTCTAGCCAAGTTCGGTTATTCCGTACGTCTGAAGTTTGTGTGGATACGAGTAGAGGTTCTCTATCTTGAGAACTTGCGAGCGATCGATCTTCATCCCTGGGAGAAGCAAGGAGGTCGCGAGTCGAGCTTCAGGAAGGAAAAGGTTGCAAGTCAGAAAAGTTCAGACCTATATCCGTTCTTCGTCTCGCGGATCAGGAAGATCCGAGGTATAAATTTTAATAGTTAATCTCGTACTTTTATTCCATTAACGTAGATCCTAGGGCGGGTTAAATCCATAGGTTCCGTTACGCATTTAACGTACATGGCTGTGCATTTCCCAATAGAGTTTTGTATTGGTCTGACCTTGTTGAATGATGTCGACTGCCGCCATTTTGTCGTAAATGGTGGCCACTTCGAAATTGTCGCCTTGTTGCCCAATCTCCATGCCGATCGGAGCCTCATCTAGTTGAGTTAGATTGTACTGGAGCATTTGAGTGAATAAAAAGAAGGGTTTGCAGGCCGGAATGACGGCTGAAATGATGCTATGATCCAACTGGCAGCCCCAGTAGATTGGGACTATATTCATTTTGAAAAACACTGGGGTGGTTTCGAGGAAGACAATGGTACCCCCCGGAGTCACACGGCTCTCCAGTGGATTGAATTCTACGAGCAGCCCCCCTCATAGTTACTGGAGCTGATTATATCCCCATTTAACTCACGTTCAACGGTCTCATGTACCTTGTACTCCGGCGAAATATCCTCCAGTCGCTTCAATTGGTGGGTGTGTCCAGTCTCCATTTTTGCCTCTCCACCTTTCTTGACCCACATCTTCTTGACAACCGTCTTCCTCACCCATAATTTTTTACACCCAAAAGGCCGCATGTTGTTGCTTCTGTTGTTTCGGCCTTCGCATTGACCTACGTGGTTGGCTTCAATTTCGCCCGCATTGTTATCATCTGCATGACCATCTCCCCCCACCTGGCTTCCTCCTCCTTGGTTTTGAGGATTACCATCCTCATGACCTCCAGGTCCTCCATTCATGCCTTGATCACCAAAGCCCAGTCTGAACTCCAATGGCTCCGGCGCCCTCATGTCCCTCCATCCCCTCAAGTAGACTCTGACATTACATCCATTGTCTTTGTACTTTAGCCAAATGTTCTGTGGTATAAGGTTGGGCCTCTCACAATCCACCGATAGGTGTAAGAATCGGAAGTCTCCAAGTGGGGGGAAAAGAGAATATACATTGTGTAGAATCCCAAACCCGGAGACCAGGCGAGATATGTCTGACCTATTCCACATATGGTGGAAAGGCCAGTTCAATCTGAGATAGCAACGAAATCTATTAGTCCTTCTTGCCGATGCCCAAGTTCTAGTCCAAGGCTCGAATAAGAGAGTTGTATTTTCATCAAGCAGATACTCATCCGCCTGCGCCACATAATCTCTTATCTCTTGAGTTCTGCACATAAGCATGAAGCTCACCAGAGCAGATGCCGGGTGCACTTTGTAATCCTCCTCATTACCACCATATGCTTCAATTAGGGAAGTTTTGATTTTGGAGATGAAATTATCACTGATTTCACCCCTAATGATGGTTATGTATGCCGCTTTGTGAAGGAATTGGAGATGGTGAGTAGTGGGCCAGATTCTGGAACGTAGGAGTTGATAGATTGATGTCTCACTGATCTCAATTGATCAACCATTGTTTGTATGCTGATGAGTTAATTTATGAGTTTGTGATTTTCGTTTCTCCAAGATTGTGTACTTATAGATTGGCTGAGCATCAGTCTTAACTCCCAATCCTTTACTCCCCATCTCTCCTTGTCTTGTCAATTTACTTCTTGATTTATGTTGAGTTGATTCTCTGAAATTTGCGAGCTGATCTGACCTTTGTTCATGATGAAGAAAAATCTTCCTCTTTAATTTTGAACAGTGTATTTTTGAGTGTCCATATCTATAACAGTAAGCACACCTAAGATCGGCAGTACAATTTACCGTCAAGTGCTTCTCAGACAAGCATCTAAAGCATCTCTTAGTATGGTAGGTTTGAGCATTGAATGCATTATCTTTGTTTTGCTTAGCTCTCTTTGCCACCAGTGTCCATCCAACAGAATCGGTCTTAATGAAGATAGGTGTGCCTTTAATGGAATTAGCGCCCTATTAAGTCCTAATTAACACATAATGTTGCATAATGAAGAGTGAAAAATGTAAAATTGATTAATTGATGCATTAATGAAGCAATATTGAGTATTGATTAGATTTTAACTACGACATGCAAAATTTTAAGTGCTCACCTCTTTTTTTCCAAAATATATGGTTTATAGGTAAAACAAGATTTTGGAGCCATGGTCGCTACTGAGATTTTGATAATACTCTAGTCTCATCATTTTATGCTTGCTTATTTGCACAGGCATGTTTTTTTTTGTTTAGTTGCATTTATGGATGAACAACAAGCATAATGTCATTTTTGTAGTGTATTAGTCTTGGATCTTTCATTCTAAATTTGTCCAATTAAAGTCCAGTTTAAAGTGCTGACCAGTTATAGTTAATTATTTATATATTCAATGAATTAATAAATTGATTATTGTTATGAATATAATTGATATGGATGTCTGTTACTTAGCCCTTAAGCAACAATAAATTGGGAGATTCTTATAAAGATGGAAAAAGTTATTATAGAGTATTAATTAGTATATTTTCTATTAATTTACATATCAAATTATTCCTTTATTGTAATCATGAATCAGGCAAGAGATTTCTTGGCCAGCACTCACCCTCTACTATATAAAGGGGGCAGTGACTATTGTATTCTTGAATCCACAATTCAATACATAATTCTCTCTTTCAATTCTCTGTTTTATAGTTATTTACTCTTTTATTTTATAACACGTTATTAGCACGACTCTGACCCAAAGTAAGCGAGGTATGAACCATAATTATTTCTTATATTCCAATAATTTTATTCGGATTCTTTTTCTTCCTTTATTCGAATTTTCTTTTATTTATTTATTTGAACATTAGACAACATGTTATTATTAATACATGTTTATTTTTAAGCATCAGAAGTTGCTTATCATTTCTTTTTATGCACCAGAAGTTGCTTGTTTAGTTTTTATTTATACAACCAGAAGTTGCACGTTTATTTTTAACTACGGACCAGAAGATGCTTGTTCAATTTTATTTACGCAACCAGAAGTTGCATGTTTATTTTTACTTATGCACCAGAAGTTGCTTGTTTAATTATTTTTATTTTTGCAACCAGAAGTTGCATGTTTATTATATTAAAGCACCAAGAAGTTGCTTGTTTAAATCATGCACCAGAAGCTGCACGTATATTTATTTTTATTTATTTTATGTACGTTTATTTTTCACACATTTATTTTTTTGCACATTTATTTTTCGCACATTTATTTTTCGTACATTTATTTTATTTATTTATGCACCTGTAGTTGCAATTCAGTTTATTGATGCACATAAAGTTTGAAATTAATTCTTATTGAAACCTGAAGTTTCAATATTAAATTGCGAGGGTCTAATTTAATTTATCCCATTAATATAGCTTCGACATTTTAAATTTAACGAAGCTTGAGTTTGTTGCCCTTGACATATCGGGCAACGATTACCTGTCATGGATCCTCGATGCTGAGATCCACCTTGATGCCATGGGTCTGGGAGACACCATCAAAGCGGGAAACAAGGCATCGATCCAAGATCGGGCGAAGGCAATGATCTTCCTCCGCCACCATCTCCACGAATCATTAAAGAGTGAATACCTTACTGTTAAGGATCCTCTACTTTTAGGGAAAAACCTCAAGGAGAGGTATGACCACCAGAAGACAATAATACTCCCGAAAGCTCGTGACGAGTGGACACACCTACGTCTACAGGATTTTAAATCGGTGTGTGAGTATAATTCCTCGATGTTTAGAATTGTTTCTCAGTTGAAACTTTGCGGGGAGAATATTACTGATGGAGATATGCTAGAAAAGACTTTCACAATCTTCCATGCCGCAAATATAATCCTGCAACAACAGTACAGGGAGAAGGGGTTCAAAAAGTATTATGAGTTAATTTCGTGCCTACTCGTGGCGGAACAGAATAACAAATTATTACTAAAAAATCATGAGTCTCGCCCGACAGGTTCTAGGCCATTCCCAAGAAGCGAATGATGCTGCATTTAACGGTCGTAATTGCGGTCGTGGCCCCGGTCGTGGACGCGGGCGTGGAAGAGGATGTGGTCAAAATCATTCTTGGAACCGTAATAGCCAAGTTAAGAAACCCGCACTCGAAAGGAGCAAGAAGCCGCAAAGTATCGCTCTCAAGGGAACTGGGGACCCATGTTTTAGATGCGGTGTGAAAGGGCATTGGTCACGTACATGTCGTACGCCAAGGCATCTCGTTGAACTTTATCAAGCCTCCCTGAAGGAGAAAGAAAATACTAAGGAGGTTAATTTGGTCAATCAAGATAATGAAGACCCGTTGAATGTGCCCTTGGTTAATACACGCTTGGATGTAGAGGACTATCTTAACCCCCTAAATGGAGATAATGAATATTCCCTTGCTAGTGAAGATGTTCAAGACTAAAATAATTTTTCTTTATGCATCAATAATGTTTTATTTTCTAGTACGTTAACTTTATTAAGAGTATTTTCTTTAGCATGTTTATTTTCATGTTATCATTATCTTATCTTGTATTTTTTTTTTTGTTTTATTTAATAAATGAAGAGACTTGGAGGTCTTGTTTCTTTTGAATATTACAATAATGGATGGCGGTGATATATGCCTAGCGGATAGTGCAACTACACACACTATACTTAAGAACATAAAATATTTTGTTAATTTGACAAAGATGAAAACAAATGTCAATACAATATCAGGCACCTCAAACTTGATTGAAGGCTCTGGAAGAGCCATTATTTTATTGCCTAGAGGAACAAAATTTGTAATAGATGATGCTTTATTATCTACTAAATCAAAAAGAAATTTGCTAAGTTTTAAAGATATCCGCCGAAATGGATATCATGTTGAAACAATGAATGAAGATAATATTGAGTACCTTCACATAACAAATATTGTTTGCGGTAACAAACGTATATTAGAAAGATTGCATGCTTTGTCAATAGGCTTATATTATACACGTATTAGTACAATTGAAGCACATCATGCTATAATGAAAAATGAGTTTAATAACTCTCAAAGTAATTTTATGGTTTGGCATGAACGTCTAGGTCATCCTGGAGCAATAATGATGCAAAGAATTGTAGAAAATTCAAATGGGCATCAATTAAAGAACCAGAAGATTCTTTTATCAAATGAAATATCATGTGCTGCATGTTATAAAGGAAAACTAATCGTTAGACCTTCACAAACTAGGGTTGGGATTGAATCACCCAATTTCCTTGAGCATACTCAAGGTGATATATGTGGGCCTATTACCCCATCATGTGAACCATTTAGATATTTTATGGTATTAATAGATGCATCTACTAGATGGTCACATGTATGTCTATTATCTTCTCGGAATGTTGTATTTGTGACATTACTTGCTCAAATAATTAGATTAAAAGCACAATTTCCGGATTATACAACTAAGACAATTCGTCTTGATAATGCCGGTGAATTCACATCTCAAGCATTTAATGACTATTGTATGTCAATTGGGATTAAAGTTGAGCATCCGTGGCCCATGTACACACGCAAAATGGTCTAGCAGAATCTCTTATTAAACGATTACAATTAATCGCAAGGCCCTTAATTATGAAATCAAAATTATCGTCATCTATATGGGGCCATGCAATATTACACGCTGCAAGAATAATTAGATTAAGACCAACTGCTTATCATATGTACTCCCCCATACAACTTGTAACTGGCCTGCAGCCAAATATATCCCATTTAAGAACCTTTGAATGTGCTGTATATGTTCCGGTAACTCCACCGCAACGCACAAAGATGGGACCTCAAAGAAGGTTGAGAATCTATGTTGGTTTCAAATCTCCATCAATTATTAAATATCTTGAACCATTAACTGGAGATCTATTTACAGCAAGATTTGCTGATTGTAAGTTTGATGAAGCTATGTTCCCAGCATTAGGGGGAGAGAAACGAACACTGGAAAAATAAGAAATTGTATGGAATGCATCATCAATGTATCATTTTGATCCTCGCACAAATCAATCTGAGCTAGAAGTCCAGAAAATTATTTATTTGCAACAAATTGCAAATCAACTATCAGATGCATTTATTGATACAAAAAGAGTAACTAAATCGTATATTCCAACAGAAAATGTTGCGGCTCGTATTGAAATTCCCTTGGATAATTCTAAATGTGATATACGCCAGAAGCATGGTCGACCAATCGGTTCCAAAGATAAAAATCCAAGGAAGAAAAGAGAGCACGATAAGAAAGTTGGCATAACTGAAGTTATCAATAATTCTGAAGAAATAAATTCTTCTGAAAATAATATTGACGATAAAATAGTAGAAGACATGAATGAGCAAATAACCCCTGTAGAGGTTCAGGTACCTGACAATATTAAAAATATTGATAATAATGAGATCTCAATAAATTATGTCTCTACTGGAAAGAGATGGAATCGAAATAAAACTATTATTGACAAGAAGTTTGCATATGAAATCGCGATTGATATAATTACTGAAAATGAGGATCAAGAACCAAAAACAATTGAAGAATGTCGATATAGGAAAGATTGGCCAAAATGGAGAGATGCAATTCAAGCAGAATTACATTCTCTTGAGAAACGTGAAGTTTTTGGACCTGTAGTCCGAACACCTGATGGTGTACAACCCGTAGGATACAAGTGGGTATTTGTGAGAAAACGTAATGAGAAAAATAAAATTGTAAGATACAAAGCAAGACTTGTTGCACAAGGATTTACACAAAAACCGGGAATTGATTATGAAGAAACTTATTCCTCTGTATTAGATGCAATTACATTTAGATTTTTAATTAGCTTGGCAGTCTCTGAAGGGCTGAATATGCATCTCATGGATGTTGTAACAGCTTATTTATATGGATCACTTGATAGTAATATTTACATGAAAGTCCCTGAAGGATTAAAAGTGCCTGAAGCATATAACACAAAGTCTCGTGGAATGTATTCCATAAAATTAAAGAGATCTTTGTATGGGTTGAAACAATCTGGAAGGATGTGGTATAACCGTCTAAATGAATACTTTACACAAAAAGGATATCATAACAATCCTATTTGTCCATGTGTTTTTATTAAGAGATCAAAATCAGGATTTGTAATTATTGCAGTGTATGTTGATGATCTAAATATCATCGGAACTCCTGAAGAGATTGAAAGTACTGCTGCATATTTGAAAAGTGAATTGAAATGAAAGATCTTGGGAAAACAAAGTTTTGTCTCGGATTGCAAATCGAACATTTGAGAAATGGGATATTTCTTCATCAATCTACTTATGTAGTAAATGTCCTAAAGTGATTTAACATGGATAAAACGCATCCATTAAGTTCACCAATGGTAGTTCAATCTCTTGATATAAAGAAGGATTGTTTTCGTCCAAAAGAAGATAATGAAGAAATTCTTGGTCCAGAAGTACCATATTTAAGTGCGATTGGTGCATTAACGTACCTAGCTAATAATACCAGGCCTGACATATCATTCTTTGTTAATTTGTTAGCGAGATATAGTTCTGCACCAACACGAAGGCATTGGAATGGTATTAAACACATACTTCGTTATCTTCGAGGAACAACAGATATGGGATTATTGTATCTAAAGACCTCAGAATCCAAATTAGTTGGATATGCAGATGCTGGATATATGTCAGACCCACATAAAGCCCGGTCTCAAACTGGATATTTATTAACATATGGTAATACTGCCATATCATGGCGCTCAACCAAACAAAGCTTGGTAGCCACATCATCAAATCATTCTGAAATCATAGCACTTCATGAGGCAAGTAGAGAGTGTGTATGGCTGAGGTCAATGATTCAACATATTCAAGAATCATGTGGCATCAAAACAATCAAAGAGAGTCCAACAGTGATATACGAAGATAATGTTGCGTGTATTACCCAAATAAAGGAGGGTTACATTAAAGGAGATAGAACAAAACATATTTCTCCAAAGTTCTTCTCCACACACGAGCTCCAAAAGAGCGGTAAATTGATATTCATCGAATTCGCTCAAGTAATAATCTTGCAGATTTCTTCACCAAGTCATTACCAACTAAAACTTTCAGGCAATTAAGACACAAGATTGGACTCCGTCACTTCAGAGATATTTGTACACATGAGGGGGAGAAATAATACGCGCTGCACTCTTTTTCCCTTGCTGCGGTTTTTATCCCATCGGGTTTTTCCTAGCAAGGTTTTTAATGAGGCAGCTTCTAATGCGTAATGAAATACGGACATCCAAGGGGGAGTGTTATGAATATAATTGATATGGATGTCTGTTACTTAGCCCTTAAGCAACAATAAATTGGGAGATTCTTGTAAAGATGGAAAGAGTTATTATAGGGTATTAATTAGTATATTTTCTATTAATTTACATATCAAATTATTCCTTTATTGTAATCCTGAATCAGGCAAGAGATTTTTTGGCCAGCACTCACCCTCTACTATATAAAGGGGGCAGTGACTATTGCATTCTTGAATCCACAATTCTATACATAATTCTCTCTTTCAATTCTCTGTTTTATAGTTATTTGCTCTTTTATTTTATAACAATTATTCAATTTTGCTGAATTTTTTTATGGTTTTTCATGTTTGCAAAGACGTCGACGTAAGCACAGTCTCTCCATTTGAGCATTGAGAGATGTTTGTTAATGGTGGGTGATTATAATAAATTGTTACAGATGCTCCAAGATTATCTGTTTTGGATAGAAAAATACAATGCATGTTTTTGCTATATGAACTAAATTTTGTTCAATTTGTATATTTTAAGACTAAACACAAATGCTCTGGTGGGAAGAGAGCACAAAAAAACATAGAACTAATATGGATGTTGTTCCATTTTAATCAAATTAAGAAAAATATGTTACTTAATTATGATGGAGTGTAAATTGGCCTAAGCATTCATATGAACTTTGCATATTTTGTTCGTAAATTTTGTAGACTTTGATGTTGGCTGAGTTAAAGTTTAGTTGGAATTTCGGCTATTTAATAATACTGATAAAACTATGTAGCTTAAATTTCCAATCTAATGTAATGTTAATTGTTATTATCAAAACTTATAATAACTCATTATGTTTGAACCACTACTTTGAGACTCAAGTTAGAATGTGAATAATGTGAAAGTCGGAACTGTTTATATTGGTCGAGTAATATATCTATCCTTATTACTAGAAAGAGTGCTAAAATATCGCGCTTAGCTGCTGGTTCCATATAAACTTAAGAGTTTCAAACCTTAGGGTTCCATATACTAAAATACCCATTATTTGCCGAGTTTGGCTTCGTTTGATAAAAGGCAAAAAAAAAAAAAAAAAAAAAAAATCTTCCTACTACACGGATTCCAGTCTCCATAAAGCTCATCCACTGTTTATTATGTTTATATAAAATATGTATATTTTAATATCTATATAACTTAAAGAAAATTCTGGGCTAGCTTCCCCATCCATGTTTGTGTCATTCTCTTATTATGATCTTCATTGGTCCTATGATAAATAAAAAAGAAGATATATCACATATAAAAATGCAACTATATTATGTCATATTCAAGCAAAATCATATTGACCCAAAATCAAACTGCATTCCTATTGTTTTGTCATTATTTTATAAAAAAGAATCTATTTTCCACACGGCGTTAGCAAATCAACACACAGTACGACTCCAAGTCGCCTCACTTCTGAACAATTTAACGAAGGAAACTTCCATTTCAATGATTTCACATCAACTCTTATTTACGTAACACTTCTACACGTTATATGCAACTTGCAACAGCATGCATGACGACTTGCAACAGCATGCATGACGAGTCCTTTTATATAAGCCCTCCTCCTCCAAAACCTAAATCACAAAACATTAAAACCAATCATAAGCATTAAAACCAATCATATACCACAAAAAAAATATGTTTTCCAGTCCCAAGCATCTCTCATGGCTCCTTCTCCTCCTCGCATTCATATTGGTTGCCTCAATTTCCGTGCAAGCTGTGAGGCCAGCAAAGGACTTCGTAAATATGTCTGTCAGGCATGAACAATGGATGGCCCAGTACGGACGAGTATACAAAGATTCATCCGAGAAGCTGCGTCGGTTTCAGATATTCAAGGCCAATGCTAAGTATATTGAGTCATTTAACCGAGCTGGAAACCGAACCTACACTTTGGGTCTCAACCGGTTCGCAGACCTTACAGCGGACGAGTTGAAGTCGGCTAGTCATCTAGGGTTCAAACCTCTACAACAATATGACACGGTGAATAAGGATGACAAGATGTACAGGTATGCGGATTTTGAAGACACGCCGGATAGTGTGGACTGGAGGGCCAATGGTGCTGTCACAGCAGTCAAGGATCAAGGCAATTGTGGTATGTTGTTAATAAGACTAATTTATATCTCATATATAATTAGTTTAACTACTTTTACACCTTATTTAACTCCAATCGATCAAAATGACATATTTCAGGATGTTGTTGGGCATTTTCTGCGGTGGCAGCAATCGAAGGGATCACGCAAATTAGTAATGGACAGTTACTCTCCTTATCCGAGCAAGAGCTCCTAGATTGTACCGAAAATGGTAATACATGTAACGGGGGACGTATGAATGATGCCTTCAACTTCGTACAATCAAACAACGGCATCACGAGCGAAAGTAACTATCCATACCAGCCCGTTCAAGGACAATGCAACTCTGACGCTTCCTCCGTAGCCAGTATCACAGGCTATGAGAACGTGCCGAGGAATAACGAGGAAGCTCTGCTGAAAGCTGTGGCCAACCAGCCTGTCTCGGTCGGTATTTTTGCTAGCCCTAATTTTCATCGATATGGTGGTGTTGGCGTATTTGATGACGAGAATTGTGGTACTAATTTGAATCACGCTATTACGATCGTTGGATACGGTACGACTAGTGATGGGATCAAGTATTGGCTGGCGAAAAACTCGTGGGGTTCTGGGTGGGGTGAGGGAGGTTATATTAAAGTGAAACGTGATGTCGATGCGCCACAAGGGATTTGTGGCATTGCGATGACTCCTTCCTATCCGACTGCATAATTAGCTACATTTTTTGGGAATAATTCATAGTATGATAGTGTTATGACTTGATGTTTGTGTGGAATGCATTTTCGGAGAATAATTCATAGTATGATAGTGTTGTGACTTGATGCTTATTTGCAGTTTACCTCTTATATTGAATAAATGTTCTTTCTTGTGTGTTTTAGTTGTATATGTTAGGGTAATAGAGCAATATAAATATTGATGTAGAAAAAGAAAACACATTAGAGAAATAATAACTAGAGAAAATGAAAGAAATCGTATAATCAATTGAGATAATATATTGTAAGAATTGAGATACTATTATAATACATTTAGTCAACTTTATATAGTAGAGAGTCATGACTAATTATTAAAATAAGTTATCTAAATTATTAAAGATACAATTACCTAATATATAATGCAAGGATGAAAATAATTCACCTCCTTCCATTGTCTAAATATTCCCTAAATATTTATTTTCATAGCCAAAATATTTCCAAAACAACAATACCAAAAATGAAATAGATTATTAAGAGATTTAGAGTCATATATAACAATCTCCACCTTGACTCAAAATCTCACCCTTGATACACAGTCGTAATAACGACATATCCAACTCGAGCTCCTCCTCATTAGCAACTATTATCCACTTTGCCATTTTACCTGAGATTATCGCCTCCTTACAAATCGAGAACTCGCCAAACACGTATTCATTGGTTATTGCCAAACAACACACAAAATCGAATTGTCCATGCCTCAAAGAAGGTCCAACCCGATCTTTTACAAAAGTACATTCCCGACTTTCCTTATCCAATGCGTCATCAGAATCATAATGCTCCAAGTTACGTCGAGTAACTTCACCTAGTTGATCGGGAATGTCAAACTCCACCTTCTTCGTGATCGTCTCACCATCCTCAATAGCCGGATTAGATTGCTCTCTTGTCCATAACATAACCAACTCAAAGTCGCGTCTCTCAAAATAAGGTGCAAACAACATGCCTTCACACCTGAAGCATATCCAAGAAGAAAATATTTCTTCTTCCCATACTCGAGTTTCCATTTAACGACTTATTCATAAATGGGATATCCAAATACCTGCAATGTCGAGTAATTCACCTGTTTACCCGATCAAACATTTGTTGGTGTCTTGCACCAAATTACTGTGTTCGGAGAACGGTTGACCAACCACCAAACAGTATTAGTGGCTTCTACCCAGAACTTCTCGCCTGAGCCCGCCCAAAAAAAACACGCACCAAGCCTTCTCGTGTAGTTTTCGATCAGCCACGCCATTATGTTTTCGAGAGCGAACAACCATGCAATGCTGAATAATCCTTATAAAAGGATCACAAATTTGTTCCCACAAATCCAAATAGATATCGTCCAAAATTCCCTTCATGCGATAAATGGTTGTACTAAAGTTGAGTCTCCTCTGTTTTTCACAAACAGAATCTTCACAAAACTCATGCTTTCCGGTATATTATGGCCACACAGTAGATTACTCGTGCTCAAAATTGTCACCTTGCATCCAATTGTAAACCCTGACCTTCTAATTGAGACAGAGAAGACGACGAAAAATGAGCCTAAAACTGTATCAACTTCCCGAATTAACTTTACGGTACTCTGGACTTCCAGAAAATATAACGCACTCGATCATTCCAGCCTTCATCAATGTAAGAGTCCCTCTAGATACCTTGAAGCTCCACCTTCACAACGGAACATGCAACCGATATCTTCAAGAACGCCTAACGAGATCAAATGGACAGCATGGTCCTGCATCTTGATCCCAACCGTGCCTACACCGGCAACGCTACAGAGATGATCGTCTCCCAAAAGAATATCTCTACTAGATACCTCATATGTGGTGAACCACTCTCGATTCAGGTGCATCTGATTTGAATTACCCGAACCCATAACACAATTCTTCTCCACTCTCTCATTCACATTCGCCACAACAAGTATCTTAACCTTACCAGATTCAACACGTTATCTTCTTCTGAGAGAACACTCTTATCCGCTTTCTGTTCCTATTGGAACTTGTAACAATCGGCCTTAATCTGTCTCGTCTTCTTGCAATAGTTGCATGTCAGATTCTTGTACTTAATTTGCGAATGAGTTTTTTTTTAACTTGAATTTCTCTCCCTACATCTCCCCCTCTACACAAACAACTCAACCTCTTGATGAGTACTCTTAGCCATGTACAAGTCGTAGTCGATCCCAGACTTGACTAGTAAGTTGCTCTTGACACCCTTAGCAGTAAGTAATTCCCTTGTATGAACCATAGACAGCGTGCACAACAACATCACGGCTTTATCATCTCCATCCATCTTATTACCAATGATCTCCATATCATTAAAAAAACTGATATATCCCAAAATATGGACCTTAACGGTCGTACATTCTGCCATCTTCAAAGAGTGGAATCGCCGCTTCAAACATAACCGGTTAGCAACCAATTTCTCCATTTAGATGCCTTCCAACTTCTTCCACGTGCCAACTGATATAGCCTCCATGAAAATTTCTTCAAGAGTCGAGTTGCCTAAATAAAACTGAATTGTCGAGAGTTTTTTTTTTTTTGAATGGAAGCTTGAGGTGAGTGATGAGAGGGCTTTATCATCCATCATCTCCAAAACTTCGCCCTTCATCTCCTTCGGTCACCCAAAAATGACAGCTTTCACATCTTGACTTGATAATATAGCATTCATCTGCACTTGCCATTGTGCAAAACTCGTCATGCTATCGTATTTCTTAGTATCAGATTTGGTCGACATAACCGCACTTGGATTCATGATAGAACAAAGCGGTATACTTAATTTACGGAAGGACAAAGATTGTCGTAACATAGATTTGGTATCAATTTATTAGGGTAATAGAGAGAATATTGATGTAGAAAAAGAAATGAAAATTTTTCAAAAACCCCCTAACTTTTCTGAATATTATCAAAAACCCCCCATCTTTTTAGATTCCTTCAAAAACCCCCTATCTTTTTAGCCTTCTTCAAAAACCCCCAACTTTTTTGAAAATTATCAAGAACCCCCTCTCATTTAGTTATATTTTTTAAAATGGCAATTTTACCCCTCTCATTTTAGTATAGTTTTATTTTTATTTTTTAAGTGATATTATTATTTTCAATATTCCAACTTATATTGAAAAAATTATATATTTTACAAAAATGTAAAAAAAAATTAATTGGAATATTTTTTTAAATATAATTTGGAGTAAAATGGCAATACACCCATAATCCTACAAAAAATATAGCAAATTTGCAAAAAAAACCATGTATTATGTCTAAAATACAAAAATAGTTTTAAATACAATTGGAAAAAAACATTATGAAAAATATTTTTTTTGAAAAAAAATTGTTTCACAAAAATATTTGTGTTTCGGAAAAATATTTATTTAACAATTTGTTTATTGAAAAATATTTTTTTTATAAAAATATTCTTTTCTTAAAAAATATTAAATTTTTTTTTTAAAATTAAAGATTTTAATTTTTTAAAAAATATTTTTAAATGTATATTTTAAGAAAAGAATATTTTTAATAAAAAATTTGTTAAAATATTTTCCTGAAACTTTTTTTTCAAAAAAATATTTTTCTGAACAATTTTTTTTCAAAAAAATTATTTTTCATAATGTTTTTTTTTTCCAATTATATTTAAAAATATTTTTGTATTTTAGACATAATACAGGGTTTTTTTTGCAAATTTCCTAAACTTTTTGTAGAGGTGTATTGCCATTTTACTCCAAATTATATTTAAAAAAAATATTCCAATTAATTTTTTTTATTTTTTTGTATATTTATGTAAAATATATTATTTTTTCAATATAAGTTGGAATATTGAAAATAATAATATCACTTAAAAAATAAAAATAAACTATACTAAAATGAGAGGGGTAAAATTATCATTTTAAAAAATATAACTAAATGAGAGGGAGTTATTGATAATTTTCAAAAAAGTTGGGGGGTTTTTGAAGAAGGCTAAAAAGATAGGGGGGTTTTTGAAGGAATCTAAAAAGATGGGGGGTTTTTGATAATATTCAGAAAAGTTAGGGGGGTTTTTGAAAAATTTTCATTTCTTTTTCAGTACTAATATTTAGTATCGGTTTTTTATTAAAAACCGTTACTAAACTCTAAATTTTGAAATTTTTTTGGGTCAGATTGTAAGTTGGGAAAATGGTCTAGTTCCTCCAGACCCACTGGCGGAACTAGACCATTTTTTTGGACTTTTTGGGTCAGATTGTAAGTTGGTAAAATGTGTAGTTCCGCCAGACCCACTGGCGGAACTAACTAGTTCCGCCAGAGGGTCTGGCGGAACTAACTAGTTCCGCCAGAGGGTCTGGCGGAACCTATATTTTCGTCATTTTTGGGCCAATTTCACCGTCTAAATTGGGCCAAAAATAAATTTTACCTAGTTCCACCAGACCCGGTGGCGGAACTAGCATTTTTCATTAATTAAGGTTGTTTAAGGGTGCCAAATGGCCGAGATTAGCAAAAAAAAAAATTCCCTAGTTCCGCCAGACCCTCTAGCGGAACTACTTCAGTTCCGTCAGAAGGTCTGGCGGAAGTGTTACCTACCCAAATATTTTGAAAATCATGCTATCTGATTAATTATTCTTCAAAATAGTGCTACTATTCAAAAAAATTCTTAGTTTGCTACTCAGTACACTCACTATTTTTGTGTGTTTTATAGCATTTATACACACCGCTTCAGTTTTATATATTGCTTTATATATATTACATATTATTTTTGTGTATTTATATACTTTGTAACTATATTGGTTGTATCATTTTATATATTGTTTGTTGTTTATAAATATTTATGTATATATTGATTTTAGAATTTTATTATGCTTTGTATACTTATCCATAAAGAAATAAATATATAAACACGAGCACTCACATCTGTGTCCGTTGTATTTTAAATCCAACACATAATAATATTCATCACGATTGTGACAAATGGCAATGCATGCAGAAATTGTTTCAATGAGTAGTTCACCTTTTTTTCACATGTTGCTATCTTTCTATAAGAGAATCATGACATAAAAATGAAGGAAACTTGATCTATTCACATCTTTGATATGTATTCAGCTATAAATATAAAAAGGTAGTAAGAAGAAAAAACAATGAAGATAGTTTTCTTTTTGAATCAAATGAAAGAGAATTTATTAAATATATTACATTTTCTAATGGGATGCTAGAGAAAATCAAATATATCAGCAATTCTACTGAAATTGATTTCTTAGTAAGTTCATAATTAATATTATGTGGCAGAGATGATCCATTTTGCTTGCACATTGGTCCCGGGTAGAATTTATATTATGTGACTTACTAATCCAATTTGCTAGCAAAAATCATTTCATTTGCAACTGCAACCCAATGGGGCTGATTGTGTGTGATTTCTGCCTACTTTGAAGTAGATGCTTAATTTGGAAAAATATGTTATCACTCCAATATATAAGTTTCTGGTGGCATAGTATAGAAGTTTTTTTTTTCTTTAGTAAAATGGCTTGGTTCTACTTATATTATGATTTATATAAGATGGAATTACAGAGGGATTATAATTCATTAACATGGAAATGACAATGTTCTCCTTATAAATCAATTCCGTTGCAACTTATAAAGCAAATAACACAAGAAAGAACATTTATTCAATACAAGAGATAAACTCCAAACAAAGATCACACTATCATGCTATGAATTATTTTATACAACCAAATAACACAAGAAAGAACATTAATTTATTCAATATAAGAGATAAACTCCAAACATACATCAAGTCATAACACTATCATACTATGAATTATTCCCCAAAAATGTACTCCACACAAACATCAAGTCATAACAATATCATTTTGAGGCAATTTTGGGTGAAAGAAAGGTTGAGTGGAGGGAAGTCTAAATTTTGAGAGTTTAGTTAAAGAGAAAAGAAAGGGTAAAGAAATTTTGGGTGAAAGAAAGGGTACAGAATGGTGCTCGACTTGAGGGTAAAGAATGGTTTTTGAATGAAAAGAATCAGCCAAATTGGGCGCCCTGCGAGTTTATGAGGGGCATGGAACAATCTTCCACATCTTCTTCGCCTGGTCACGTTTTGATGCTTGGAAGAGAAGGGAGAGTTCCATACACTAAGACGAAATTGTTCACTGTCGCCATGGATCTTTGGGGAAGTGAGAGATGATCTTTTAACTTTGAAATTAGAAATTAGTTTTCTTTGTGATAGATTATTTAATATAATAGGAGATTAAGATAACTAAAAATTGTACTCTATGATAATGAAGGGTTGTATTTAATCCAACGAGGAATGGATAATAATATTTAATCTTAGCCTTATAAATAGTCTTTGTAATCTCTCTAAATCTAAATAAGTCAATATAATTCATTTCTCTCCTCTCTTGTCTAAATGATCTTAACATGGTATCAAGTCTTACACTCTTTTTCTTCTAAATAGTACTGCAAAAAAAACACAGAAAGAACATATCTCAAGAAGCCTTCTTTCTTCTTCTTCAAACCAAATTCAAGAGATTAAGTCTCTTTTTCTCTTCAAAGAACCATTCTTTTCTTCCCCTCTAAACCAAAAATCTCCAAAACTAAGCTACTTGAGTTAATTTTATTAGATAATTTTTTAGGAAATTTGCAGACGGCTAAAAATCCCTTCCAATGCAAATCCTGTTCCTCTTTGCCAATATTCACTCACCACCTGAAAGAAAACACACATGGAAATATACACATTATTTACATATTATTTTGTTTGAAATTATATAATCTATATGTGATAATTGAAGTATTTGGGTGTGCAGATGAAATGTTTTTTTTATTTGAAACTGATAGAAAATTATCCAAAAAGCCCCTGTATCATGCCTAAATTGCAATTAGGGGTAAAAGGGATTTTCGTGCCATTTCTTTTTACATAGATACTTTTTTTGCAATTTAGGCACGGCATAGGGTCTTCTGTGCAATTTTAGCCAAAATACAGGGATTTTATGCAGATCTTTATATGAGTAAGAAAAGCTTACAGCTTGAGAGCAGACAGTGCAGTTTAAATTCTCATGCGCTTCACTGCTTCCTCAATTTTGCCAGAAACATTGGTCCTACAAATTGAAAATTAAGTTAAAAGGCAAAATTTAATTTGCATCCCTATAAAACTTCGAAATTTGTGTAGATCCTTGCAAGAGCGAAATGTCATGTATACCCTCTAAAATATGAAAAGTATCAATTACGGCTGCTCCTATTTTTAATTCTGGCTCAATCAATTATAAATAAAACTAATGAAATGAGGGTATTTAGGGATCTTTGAAGGAAAATAAGAAAAGTGAAGTGTGCACAATGCACAAGATACTTCTTATTTCCTTTTCTTGTAGGGATATAACTGCAATTTCACAAGCTTTTTCCTGGGGTACGTCTGCAATTTCACATTTTGTGATTAGACTTGAAATTTACTGGGGTTTTTTCGCATGGAATTGCACCAATTCAAAAACAGGAATTTTGTAACTCTATAATCTAAACATCTCTGAATTCGCACCAGTTCAAAAACAGGATATATAATTATCAAACAAACGAAAATTAAGGAAAAATTGCACAAAAACGAAATTATTTTTAACCTTTTTGAATTACGAGACCTACTGAAGAGCTCCACATCAACATCAGAATCAACTGGAGTGATTATACGTGATTTTTGTCCCAAGTTACAAACAGAAATTGAGCCGTTTTTAACCAAATCAGCAGACTTGGGCTTCATTGGCGCTCCAGGAGAAGTTGTCAGTGGCTCTATTTTCGCTTCCTTTGCTGTAGGCGTGCAGCAATTATCTTCATACAAAATTGCTTCGAATGCTTCTTCGTTGAAAGAAGTTGTTCCGTTTGTGGGTCGGAGTTTGATTGGCGTGAGAAAAGGGAGTGGTTCGAAAGTGAAATTGTTGTTGGTCGCCATGGATATTTTGGTGGAGGGGAGAGAAAGAGAGAGAGAGATATGATATGTTCAGTTTGAATTGAAAATGGGGTGGTGTGTTTTTAACTTGAGATGGTTTTGCAATGGCGCCTCGCCATCTCCAGCCATGGCGTCCTTTTGCTTCATTTCAACGTTCGAATGTTTCGATTGAAGAAGAAAAGAGACCAGCCCATGGGCCTGAAATATATACATGGGCTGGACATTAACCCTGTGACAATATCATACATATATATCCCTGTAAATAGGGAAAATTATCTCATGTCTTTGAACGGTATAGTATAATGTATATATATATAGCATAGTTGGTCAATTCACGAATAATTCACGTATTAAACACGTATTTTCCGAATAATTCAAAAAACGCTAAATTCGCGTCTCCATTTCAATCATTCGCATTCATTCACGAATTTTTGACAAGAGAAAAATTCAACCCAGATTTTACGAATTTTTACCAAATAATAATATTTTTCTAATTATTTCTAAATAAAAAGTTTGTATTTACATAATTTATATATTGAATTATTCCGAACAATTAGCCGAATTGACGAATTATTACCGTCTCAATTTTATTTGACCAAATATTTGACCGACTTAGAAAACGCTCAATACGAATTATATATGAACGTATCGCGAATCGTATTATTCATGTATTACAAATGACTACTATGATATATAGTATATTAGTATACTTTTTTGCTCAAGAGAAAATACAATGAAGATAGCATGTTGCATGTTAATTTACTAAGTAGTGTAAAAGGTTGCAAAGGATACAAACAATATAGAATTGTCAACTTATTTAGTTTATAATTCAATGTTCGATCAAATTCGAATGAAAATCGCTTGAAAACAGATTTATCGAATTTGGAATAACTATTATGAATTGAATCGAATACATCATTTTAAGTGGCAGCGTTAATATTTACAATCATGATGCCAAATGCAAATGATATATAGCTTAGTTGGTTGAGCATATTGCGCGTATAGTAATAGATTATGAGTTCAAATTTTATTTTTATTTTTCTTTATTTGTATAATTAAATATGCAACAATTAAACTGCTGCCTTCAAATAAAAGATCATGACCCCCAAATGAGCTGGGAATGAGGGAAAGGAGAGAATATGGTCCAACAAACTCAATCTTGCATAACATTTATTTAGTAAAGTGTATCTCCTACAAATTGTATGTTCAATCTAAAAAAATTACTAACTTATCATTATATCGTCACCATTGCGGCCATGCAGAGCTTGTTTTAATGAGTAATTCACATTTTTTACATTTTTCATAGTTTATAAGAAAACTATATATTACTACAAAGAAAATGAAAACAATTTCCCTCTTGACATAAAAAACAAGGGAAACATGAGTCATTCACATCATTGACATGTATTCAGCTATATATGTAAAAATATTAGCAAGAAGAAAAAGGAAAATAATTTTCATTTTGCATCGTACTGAAAAAGATTGTTTGTTAAATTCATTGCATTTGCTTGGTACTTATTACGAGATGATAGAGAAAATCAAATATATTGATCACTACCCTGAAAATACGTGATTTCTGACCCAACTTGCAAACAGAAATCGAGCCATTTTGAAGAAAATCAGCCAAGTTGGTCTTCATTGGGGCAGTAGGAGAAATTATAAGTGGCTGTATTTTCGCTTCCTTTGATGTAGGCGTGGAGCAACCCCCAACATAGGAAATTGCTTCGAATTCTTCTTCGCTAGAAGAAGATCCTCCGTCTGTGGGTCGGATTTTGATTGGCGTGAGAAAAGGGAGTGGTTTGTATGTAAAATTGGAATTCGAAGTGTCATGGATATTTGGAAGAGAAGAAAGACACTCAGAGAGAGAGATATGATAATTTGAGTTTGAATTGAAAGAACGGGTGTGATGTTTGTTTAGATTTCTCTCGTATTGAATAAATGTTATTTCTTTTGTTATTTGGTTTTGTGAGTTGCAATGCGATTGATTATAATAAGAACATTTTTTTGATGGAGATAATTAGAAAATTTATAGTTCCATGTTAATGAATTATAATCGCTCTATATTAATTCCATCTTTAATAAATCTTAATATAAGTACAATCAAAGCATTTTTACTAGGAAACAAGAAACAAAATTCTATACTTGTCGCCAGAAACATATTCGCCAAAATAAACAGCTACTTTAAAGTAACATTAAAATATGCACACAAACTTAATGAAACATAAAATATTACAAATATACTTAGAAATCAGCAAATATATACAATTATATACATTTTTCTGTTTGAAATTATATAATTCGGCGGATTTCATTTGTTGAGTTAATTTTATTAGATCTTTCTGCAGAGGGCTAAAAATCCCTTCCAAAGCAAATCCAGTTTCTCTTTGACAATATTCACTCACACCTGAAAGAAAACGCACATGCAAATATACATTTTTCTGTTTGAAATTATATAATTCGGCGGATTTCATTTGTTGAGTTAATTTTATTAGATCTTTCTGCATAGGGCTAAAAATCCCTTCCAAAGCAAATCCAGTTTCTCTTTGACAATATTCACTCACACACCTGAAAGAAAATGCACATGAAAATATACACATTATATACTTTTTTGTTTGAAATTATATAATCTATATGTGATAATTGAAGAATTTAGGTGTGCAGATGAAATGTTTTTCTTATTTGAAATTGAAAGAAAATGATCCAAAAAGCCCCTGTAGTATGCCTAAATTGCAATTAGGGCTAAAAAGGGGATTTTGGGCTATTTCTTATTATATAGGTAAGAAAAGCTTTTATTGCAATTTAGGCACGACATAGGGTCTTTTGTGCAATTTAGACAAAACACGGGGACTTTTACGCAAATCTTTATATAAATAAGAAAAGCTTACAGGTTGAGAGCAGATAAAGCAGTTTAAATTTTCATGCGCTTCACTGCTTCCTCAATTTTGCCTGAAATATTTGGCCTACAAAATTGAAAATTAAATTAGAAGAAAGAATTTCATTTGTACCCCTATATAACATCAAAAAATTCATAGATCCTTGCAAGGAGAAATGTCATGTATAGGCTATAAAATATTAAAAGTATCAATTATACCGCTCTTCTCCTAAAAAAATTTCAGAAAATTGATTAGATTTTCGTTTTAATTCTGACTCATTCATTTATAAATAAAACTTATGAAATGAGGGTATTTAGGGATCTTTTCTCTATGGACATCTCTGCAATTTCACATTTTGTAGGGTAGAGTTGAAATTTCACTGGGTTTTTTTCGCATGGAATTGCACCAATTCAAAAACTGGAATATTGTAACTTTATAATCTGAACATCTCTGAATTCGCACCAGTTCAAAAACAGGATATATAATGATCAAAACAATGAAAATTACGGAATTATTGCACAAAAATTAAAAACAAAATTACCTTTTTAAACCATGAGACCAACTGAGGAGCTCCGCATCCACCTCAGAATTAATTGGGTCAATTCTACGTGATTTCTGACCCAATTTGCAAACATAAATCGAGCCGGTTTGAAGCAAATCAGCCAAGTTGAGCTTGATTGGCGCTCCAGGAGAAGTTATCAGTGGCTGTATTTTGGATTCCTCTAATTTAGGAGTGGAGCAATCCTGCAAGTAAGAAATTGCTTCGAATTCTTCTTCGCTCGAAGAAGTTGTTCCGTTGGTGGGTCGAATTTTGATTGGCGTGAGAAAAGGCAGTGCTTCCAAAGTGAAATTGTTGTTGGTCGCCATGGATATTTTGGTGGGGAGAGAGAGAGAGAGAGGAGATAGTTTCAGTTTGAATTGAAAAGGTGACGGAGTATTTGAGAGACAGTTTTGCAATGGCGTCCTTTCGCCTCATTTTAACGTTCGAATGTTTCGATTGAAGAAGAAACGAGACGAGCCCATGGGCCTGAAAGATAAACATGGGCTGGACATTAAGCAAATATGTACTATATTTATTCTAATTTTTTATTTAAAATTAACATTTTTTTAATATAGCTACTAATATTTATTACTAAAATATTTTTTAGTATTTATTAATAAAATATTTATTAATTTTTAACAATAAAAATTTATTAATAAAATGTTTATTAATATGGCTACTAATATTTATTAATCAAGATTTATCATTTCAACAAATAAACAAGGGCATTCTAGCCATTTGCAAAAGTTTATATTTTTCAATTCAACACTATTTATTTTTTTTATCTCTACCATCTTGCCAAACATAATTCTAAAATAGAGTTAAAGTGGGATAACTCGTTATACCTTCAAAAAGTTATCCCAATCTTATCTCGTTGCCAAATAGAGCCCTATAAATAAGGAAAATTATCTCATGCCTTTGGACGGTACAGTATATTTTATATATATAGAGTATACTTTTTTGCTCAAGAGAAAATATAATGAAGATAGCATGTTGCATGTTAATTTACTAAGTTGTGTAATAGGTTGCAAAGGATGCAAACAATGTAGAACTGTCGATTTAATTGATAATTCATTGTTGAATTGAATTCGATTTAAAAATCGCTTGAAAATAGCTTGATCATATTTCGATAATCTGTTATGAATCGAGCCGAGCTTGCTCAATCAAATTTCAAATTGAGCTTGAGTATTAAAGTTATATCCTTCAGTTTGTATAGTTTATTTTAGAAAATGATAATAGATTTTCAAAGAATACATCATTTTAAGTGACATCATTAATATTTACAATCATGCCGTCAAATGCAAATGATTTATAGTTTAGTTGGTTAAGAATATTACATGTGTAATAATAGATTATGAGTTCAAATCATTTTTGTATTTTTCTTTATTTGTATAATTAAATATTCAACAATTACAACGACTGCTTTCTTCAAACAAAAGATCGTGACCCAAATGAACTTGGAATGAGGGAAAGGTAGAGAGCGCGCACAGGTTATATATTCACGAAAATAATTCATATTGTAGTTTTATGATTTGATGTTTATTAGGAATTTATGATTTAATTCATACATTGAATAAATGAATGTTCTTCTTGTGCTATTTTGGTTATGGAAGTGCAAGTGGAATTGAATTATAATGTAGTTCCATGTTAGCCTAAACTAAGGGCGTTTCAAACAAAAAAAAATAATAATGTAGTTCCATGTTAATGAATTATAATTAATCTCTCTATATTCATTTCATCGTAAATTAAACTTAGAATCATAACTTTTTACTATGAAACCAAACCACAAAAAACTCTATACTTTGTGGACCACAAATTGCGGTGAGAATAAAAGTGAGAAAGATTTTTCCCAAGTAAAAAACTACATTTAAATAACATTAAAACAAGCACGCAAACTTTCTTAAACATAAAATATATACTAGGAAATCAACATCATCATCCCAATCCTGTTGACGGAATCTAGCTTGATTCCATTAATTTAGTTGATCTTGTTAGATCCTCTAAATAAGTCTAGTGATAGTGATTTAATCGCTTCCAAAGCAAATCCAAATCCACCCATAAGTCATCTTCTAGGAAAAAAAATATCACATATATACATATACATATTTTATTGTTCCAAATTATATAAGCTATATGTGATTATTGAAGTATCTCGGATGCAAAATGAAATATGTTTGTTATTTGAAAAAGAACAAGCCAAAAGCCATTTGTTATGCCTAAATAGCAATTACATATAAAATGTGTTAATCTAACACCGTTTTTGCAATTTAGACACTCATAATTTAGCTTAAATATGGGAATTTTTATGCAAATGTAAAATAAGAAAAAACATACAGTTTATAAGCAAACAATTCTGTTTAAAATCTCATTTGCTACCAAACGGTTATCATCTCTTCGATTACCACATCCCATGGAAGCAAGAACCTACTCAACGGAATTGCCAGATTACCACCAGCGGGACACCACAAGCCACGTCGGACTGTATGGTGGTAAATTGTTGTTTTGGAAATAAGTTATGTGGGGGGCAAATTTAGGGTTTGGATTCTCTGATATGAGGGAGGCCAGCGGCGATTCCTACTGGCGAGATGCGATTCAAACAGTAGAGGTGATTCTAATTTCGAGTTGACAGATCCGGTTTTATATTCTTTATACCAAGGTTAGGAATATTCATGGATCGCTTGATGTTTTCAATTGGGTGTATTTTGTTTTGATTGATGTAGTAAATATACTTTTATTTTAGTTTAACTCTGATCTACTTCTATTGATGTAGTAAATATATTTGTAATTTGTTTTGGTTTTTTAAATTGATGTAGTAGATATACTTTTATTTTGTTTTAACTCTGATCTACTTCCAATTTTCATTGAATTTGAGAATTGTAATGTCATATTCATGCAAAATCAAATTATTTGACCCAAAACAAAATACACCATTTCTTTAGTTTTGTCATTTTATAAAAAAGAATCTATTTCCACATGGCGTTAGCAAATCAACACACATTACGTTTCCAACTCAACTCACGTTGAATAATTCAACGAAGAGAACTTACATTTCAATGATTTCACATCACCCTCTTATTAGAGGGAAACGTGATGTCGATGCGTGACAAGGTATTTGTGGAATTGCGATGACTCCTTCCTATCCGAGACTTTTTTATTTTAAATGGACAAAAAAAAGATTAATTCACGGAATAGCCTAGTTTTGAAATTATTTGGGAAAATGGACATTTCACTCCATATCTGGGCGAAAATCAGTTATTTTCGCTCAGGTCAGGGGCGAAAAATCCATTATCTCATTTTTCCCTCACTCCGCCTGTTAGCGTTAAATCAGCTATTAAATAAGCTATAAAACAGACATTTTCGCCCAGTTATGGGGCGAAATTTGGAAATTTTAATTTTTTCCCATAATCTCAGGTTAGAAAGAATTCTTAACGAAACGATTAAAAAAATTGAAAATTTTAGTATTTCGCCCCATATCTGGGCGAAAACTATTTTGGCCCAATAATTGAGCGAACAGTGGAGCGAAAATTTAAAATTACAAATTTTCCGCCCCTGTCAGAAGAAATTTTTAACAAAAAAAAATTGCAAAATTTAAATTTTCGCCCCACTGTGAGGCGAAAATGATATTTTTAAATTTTTTTGGGCTTTTTGGTTCGATTTTTTGGGCTCAGTCTGTTCGCTCAATTATTGGGCCAAAATAATTTTCGCCCAGATATGGGCGAAATACTAAAATTTTTAATTTTTTTAATCGTTTCGTTAAGAATTCTTTCTAACCTGAGATTATGGGAAAAAAATTAAAATTTTCAAATTTCGCCCCATAACTGGGCGAAAATGTATGTTTTATAACTTAATTAATAGCTGATTTAACGATAACAGGCGGAGTGAGGGGAAAATGAGATAATGGGTTTTTCGCCCCTGACCTGGGCGAAAATAACTGATTTTCGCCCAGATATGGGGCGAAATGTCCATTTTCCCAAATAATTTCAAAACTAGGCTATTCCGTGAATTAATCTTTTTTTTTGTCCATTTCAAAAAAAAAGTCCCTATCCGACCGCATAATTAGCTACATTTTTGGGAATAATTTGTAGTATGATGGTGTTATGACTTGATGTTTGTTTGGATAACATTTTTGGGGAATGATTTATAGTATGATAGTGTTGCGACTTGATGCTTGTTTGGAGTTTATCTCTTATATTGAATAAATGTTCTTCCTTGTAAGTTTTGGTTGTATAAAATAATTCATAGCATGATAGTGTGATGTTTGTTTGGAGTTTATCTCTTGTAATGGGATAAATGTTCTTTCTTGTGATATTTGGTTTTATAAGTTGCAATGCGGTTGAATTATAAGTAGAACAGTTTTTGTTCCATGTTAGTGAATTATAATCCCTCTATATTAATTTCATCTTATATAAATCTTAATATATATAAGTAACAAGAAAATTTTCTATACTGTCACCAGATAAATAGTTTCTATTAGAGTGATAACGCATTTTCCAAAACAAACATCAATGTTAAAGTAACATTAAAATATGCACACAAACTTAATGAAACATGAAATGTTACAAATATACTTAGAAATCAGCCTAATTATCCATCATAAGACTACTCAAAGAATCCTGCGGATTTTATTAGTTGAGTTAATTTTATTAGATCATTTTTCAGGAAATTTGCAGGGGGCTAAAAAGCCCTTCCAAAGCAAATCCAGTTCCTCTTTGGCTATATTCACTCACCACCTGAGAGAAACACACATGCATTATACATTACATACATATTCCTTTTGTTTGAAATTATATAATCTATAAGTGATAATTGAATTATTTGGGTGTCAGATGAAAAAAAGTTCTTATTAGAAATTGAAAGAAAATTAACCCAAAAGCCCTGTGTTATGACTAAATTGCAATTAGGTGTTAAAGGGATTTTTGTGCCACTTCTTATTATATAGATATCTTCTATTGCGATTTAGGTATGACATAGGATCTTTTGTGCAATTTTATCAAAAATACAGGAAATTTTATGCAAATCGATCTTTATATAAGAAAAGCTTACAGCTTGAGAGCATACAGTGCAGTTTAAATTTTCATGCGCTTCACTGCTTCCTCACTTTGGCCTGAAGTATTTGTCCTACAAAATTGAAAATTAAATTAGAAGGCATAATTTCATTTGCACCCCTATAAAACATCAAAATTATTGTAGATCCTTGCAAGAGATAATGTCATGTAATGATGTATGCGCTATAAAATATGAAAAGTATGTATTATACCGCTCTGCTGGTATTTATTTTCAGAAAATTCATAAGATTCATTTTAATTCTGACTCAATTCTTTTATAAATAAAACTTGTGAGATGAGGGTATTTAAGGATCTTTTTTCTAGGGGAATCTTTGCACAAAAAACAGGAATTTTGTATAATCTAAACATCTCTGAATTCGCACTAGTTCAAAAACAGGATACATAATGACCAAAAAAGCGAAATTATGGAAAGATTGCACAAAAATTACCTTTTTGAACCACGAGACCTACTGAGGAGCTCCGCATCCATATAAGAATCAGTTGGGGCAATTCTGCGTGATTGTTGACCCAACTTGCAAACAGAAATCGAGCCGTTTTTAACCAAATCAGCCAAGTTAGGCTTGATTGGCGCCTGAGGAGAGTTCATGAGTGGCTCTATTTTCTCTTCCTTTGTTGTAGGCGTGCAGCAATCCCCAACATACGAAATTGCTTCGAGTTCTTCTTCGCTGGAAGAAGTTCCTCCCTCTGTGGGTCGGATTTTGATTGGCGTGAGAAAAGGCAGGGCTTCGAAAGTGAAATTGTTGTTGGTCGCCATGGATATTTTGGTAGAGAGAGAGAGAGAGAGAGGAGAGAGAGAGAGAGAGAGAGAGAGAGAGATGATAGTTTCAGTTTGAATTGAAAAGGTGATGGAGTATTTGAGAGACGGTTTTGCAATGGCGCCTCTCCATCTCCAGCCATGACGTCCTTTCGCCTCATATTATTAACGTTCGAATGTTTCGACTACAAAGAAATGAGACCGGCCCATGGGCCTTAAGATGGGCCCTTATTTCTGCCTCCAACAAAAATGAGAATTAGCAAATTAATCATGAGACATAACATGATATACCCCTATAATGAAAATTATCTTCTCGTGCCTTTAAATTTTAGTCCTTGGGATTGTGTGTATTTGTAAAGAAAAATTGCTCCAAGAGAAAATATAATGAAGATGGTTTTGCATGTGTTAATTTGCTACTCACTATTTTTGTGTGTTTTATATCATTTATACACATTGTTTTAGTTTTATATATTGCTTTATTTATGACACATTATTTTCTGTCTTTATATAATTTTTTAAATATGTTTCATCGTATTTTTAAATCCAACATAATAATATCCATCATTATTGTGGCTATGCATGCAGGAATTGTTTCAATGAATAATTTACTTTTTTTACATGTTTCTATCTTTCTGTAAGAAAATCATGACATAAAAATGAGGGAAACTTGAGCTATTCACATCTTTGATATTTATTCAGCTATAAATATAAAAAAATAGTAAGAAGAAAAAAATGAAAATAGTTTTTTTTTTTTGCATCAAATGAAAGATAATTTGTTAAATTTATTACCTTTGCTTTATGGGATGCTGGAGAAAATCAAATATATCAACAACTCTCCTGAAATTAATTTCTTAGTGAGTTCATAATTAATATTATGTGGCAGAGGTGATCCAATTTGCTTGCACATTGGGCCCCGGTGGGATTTTTTTTTTTTTGAAATGTGGGCCCTGGTGGAATTAATATTATGTGACTCACTAATCCAATTTGCTAGCGAAAATCATTTTATTTGCAACTGCAACCCAATTGGGGCGATTGTACGTGATTTTTTATCAAACTTTCGAAATCAACCTATTTTGAACCAAATCAGCCAACTTGGGCTCCAGGCGAGTTTATGAGGGGCTGAAATTCGATTCTTCTGACATTGGCATGGAACAATCCTCCACATCTTCTTCACCCGGTCCTGTTTTGAGGCTTGGAAGAAAAGGGAGAGCTCCATACAATGAGGCAAAATTGTACGTCATCTCCAGTTATCTTTGGGAAGAGAGACATGATATTTTCACTTTGAAATGAGAAAGTATTTCTCTTTGAAATGATTTTTTCGCTTCAGATTGTGAGCGAGACATGTTGTCTCATCATGCCATCTCTTTATTATTATTTTTTTGAACAGTAGGCACCCGCTTTTTGGTTTGGTCAAATTTTTGAATTTTATTTAAAAAGCAAAAATGTAATGTTGTAATTTTGTAGATGATAATGAGGCTAGACCATGGGCCCTTGAATACAAAGATGATCAAAATATTTCTAAATCCAACAAAATATCAAAATATAACTGTCAGGTTTAATGGGTAATTTAATCACATTTTAAGGAGTAATTCAAGAGGTACATAGGATATGCAAACAGATATATAACTGTCAGTTTTGTTTATAACTAAACATTATGAAAAGATTTCAAGTTGGAATCCCAGACAACAGTGGATCTTAATAGTCCAGGTGAATAGTTATACTACTGTATTTTATTATAGAGTTAGCTATTTAGAAGAGATTATTCTCATTGAGATTCGATAATTCTAATATTTTAGTATTATTTTATTATAACTATTTGTTTTCACAATACTTTAAATCAAATAAATAATAACCATCACACTGTGGGCATGCAAAACTTATTTCTATGAATCCACGCCCTTGGCAACTAGAGTTTTTTTCAAAAAGAAAGAGTTCACATCTTTGACAGGTTTTCACCTTTAGATAAAAAAAAATTTACTATTGAGAAAATGGTAAAAATATTCCTCTTAACATAGAACGAGGGTAACATGAGCCGTTCACATCTTTAACATGTCTTCATTATTTATATATAAAACTATTACTAAGAAGAAGAAATTTTTTTAAAAAGTTCTCGTTTTGCATCATAGTGAAAATACAATTCATGTTAAATTCATTACATTTGCTTGGTGTTTAGTATGGGATGTTGGAGAAAATTAAGTATATCAATCACTCCCCTAAAATTGAATTCAGAGTAAGTTTATAATTAATATTACATGGCATAGGTGAAAATATTAGAAATCAAAATATGATAATTTTCTAGCATTTCTTCATTTTCTTTTCGTTGTTATTGCATGGCATGTTATAATTTCACATTTTAAACACTAGACTTGATTTTTGCAGGATATGAATGAAATTGGATCATTTCAAGTGAGTGTGTGAGATTGTAAACTCCCGATAAGCATTGTTTTTATCGGGGCCATTATTTTCAATCTGCACATCATTAACCATAAGTGCATAAATGGTGGAAAAAACAATATGACCATTATGCTAGGCATCCTCATCATAAGTCATTCATTGGTTGATCCAAATAAACATAATAGAATATTTAGTTGGAGAGGGCAGGGCGCTTCATCGATGGAGAAAATTGAGTTGCAAGTATGTTAGTCTAGATTTCATATTTCATGAAGTCTTTTAGATATAATAATTATTTCTCCTTGCTGTTCCAAGGAAATTATAATGAGGATAGCATTTTTGCTGTAATACACTGTCATGATAAATCTAGTAAAGCAAATATTAAAACAATGGACTTAAGTTATATCCTCCAATTTGTATAGCCCCTACTAGGACGACAACAGATTCTCCAAAGAATAAACAACTTCTTTAACTTATAAGTAACATCATTTTATTTAAAAGTGTTACAATAGAACAAGACATTCAAAAGTATTTGAAAAATAAAATTGTTTTTAATGCATTTACAAACCAGCATCGTCAAAATCATCCACATCATCATCATCAACCCAGTCAAGCTGAAAGGATCCGACTGATTTCATTAATTCGGTTAGTCCAGTCAGATCCTCTAAATAAGTTGGATGATTAATCGCCTCCAGAACAAATTCTAGTCCTCTCTTTCTATACTCAGTCACAACCTGAAGGAAAAAATATGTGATTTGGTTTTATGTTTGATGCAGATCAAATGTTTTTTTACTGATTTGAAAGGAAAAAGTTCAAAAATTTCCAAATTGAAAATTAACCCCTATACAAAGTAGTGAAGATGTGTTCATATGGTTTGTATTAAGATATTAGTTATTATTTTTAGTACTACGTTTAATTTAGTGAGTCAAAACGTAGATTTAAATAAATTCATCTGACCGAAGGCAATTTTCTTCAATTGCCAATAATTCAGGATTTGTTTTCCTTTTTGTAATTTAGCAGGGTCTTTTTTCTTTTTACAATTTAGCATAACATAGGCTTTTACTTCATTTTTATTTTTATTTTTCATTTTCATTTAATTTTATTTTTATTTTTTAGGCTTACGGATTGAGAGCAGGCAGTGCAGCTGTCAGAAGAATGGCCAAGTAGAGTTAACTGAGAAGCTTGAGAAATTGACCCGCGTATCTGGTGCGGTAAAATTCCGAGCGGCTGCTCAGTAGAACTCACAATAGAGCCCCCAATTTCTCCTTGAGCATTTATCCTGCAAAATTCAAAATTAAATTACAAGTCACAATTGAAAATTATATTAAAACGTTATGAAAAAATTGAAAAAAAAACTACCTCTCAGGATGATGTAAAACCCCGACGAGTAACTCAACAGCTAAAGCAGAAGCAATTGGAGCCAGGCCGGGCCTTGTAACCGTGCATTGTTGATCCAACGTCCGATTCGAAATTGACTAAATTATACAAAAAAATAATTACAATTGAAGTCACACAAATACAGTAATCAACAGTATAAACCAAATTTCCCATTATATTTTAGTTCCCATTATGTCAAATCATTTTTTATTACTTTTTATCCTATTATTATTATTATAATTAGTATTATTAAGATTTTTTCAGATTCAATTATTCATAATGTGATTAAGTAATTACGTCGATGGGAGCAACAACATCATTGCAGAAATAACATCCCAATCGTTTGTTGTTCGTCTCCATTTCAGAATTCAAATTGTTGTCTCCAGTTATAGCTTGTGTGGGCCCCGCCCCGTGCCGCATCACGAGGTAACTATCAAACCCTAGTGCTGCTGTTATGGCGATCTGAACAAACAAAAACATAAATACATTAAAAATATATAAACAAATATAAAAATAAATATAAAGCATATAAATAAATATCAAATACATTACAAAACATATAAATTAATTCATTAATTAAATATAAATAATAATTAAATAAGTAGATAAATAAATAAATAAACAATAAAAAATGATTCTATAAAGAGACTGAAATATATTCATATCGAATCAATTGTTCTGTTTGTACAAACGATCACGATTTACCATAAGATCTGCATCGAAATTCATGCGGGAAACAAATTTCTCACGCAACTACACACACATAAATTATAAACATAAAAAAAATACAAAAAAAGTTTTACCTTGTTTAAATCTGAGCAGATGAGTGTGGGAAGCCACCTGCTCTCTCTAGTATCAGTCAGCAAAAACACAACATCATGAGAATTAATTAACTCCTCCAGCTTTTTACAAGATTCAATTACGCTTTCTGTTTCCTTTTCGGAGACCGGATGACCTGGCATCGGTATAGGCATCACAATTCCCTCCGTTTCCTACAAATTAATCAATCAAAATAGTTAAAACAAAGTGAAATTTGAAAAAAATAATCGAAAAAGAGCCCCTCAGTTCTTTAAAAAAAATTCAAAAAAATAGTCCCAAGATCCCTTCAATGGTGCAAGTTTAACATATTTCATACCTTGAAAAATATTTAGTTGTGTTAACCTGACACCATTAGAAAAAGTTAACAATAGGGTTTTGGAGAATGAAGAGTTTCTTTTGCAATTCAGGCATAACGTAGGGGCATTTCTGCAATTTTTCCTTAAAAATTTGTAAATTAGTTAAATTACTTACGACTGAAGGGAAAATTTGTTTTAAACTTTTGGCGGCTGCAAGAGCTTTAAATTCACCACCGTTCAAACAATTTTCAAACGTGTAAAGAGATTGTCGGACGGGATTTGACATCGAGACCCGGCCCGAGTCGACCAGAGTCATTTTACGCACTCCCCATGCCTAAAATTAATAATAAAATGGAATGAAATGAAATGAAATGATTACTGTTGTTGTTAGTGAATTAAAATGTGGGTAAATGGAATATATGCGATAAAAAGGATTTGGGAATTTTATAAATTAATAATAAAATGGAATGGAATGAAATGATTATTGTTGTTGTTTGTGAATTAAGATGTGGGTAAATGGAACATATGGGATAAAAAGGATTTGGGAATTTTATGTTTTTATTAATTGTATGGTTTAAGGTTTAATAAAAAGAAAGATATGCATAATATTTCTAAACATTTGGAAGGGTATTCAGAGATTTTTATATTTGCAGGGTTAAATATGTACATTTCCCTTGAAATAGAAATTTGAATTACAACAATACAGATATAAATGAAAAATAAAAAAAAAAGTCTTAGAAATTTTATTTGTTATGATTAATTATAAGGTTTAGTTGGATTAAAATTGGGGGTTACCTTTCGAACGAAGGATATATACAGGACCTTCCCTTATTTTTTAATTTGAGTTTTCGATAAAATACGTAATTTTCTACTCAAAAATTCACATTTGAAACTTGACTTACCATCAGAACACGGGCGACTTCACAGCCGAGTGTACCGACGCCCAAAAGCAGGCACTTGGTCCCATGCAGCATTTCCAAGTCGAGGGACGGTAGAGTGCGCCACCTCATCAGCTTTAAGTTCAGCTCTGCCGCCGATTCCGCCAACCTGCAATTGTGAAATAATTCTACGATTTTGAAATTGCCTGATTTTTTACCAACTGTTTTGTTAAATGAGAGGAAGGACAGTAGGTCGTGAATGGAGAATGATGCGAAATTGAATGGGAGTTGAAAACAATAGTTGTAAATATAGCTAAAGGAAATTTTTCTACAATTTATCTAAAATTAAAAAATATATATATAGATCAAAATGTTTTTTATCTATGTTTGTATGATTTTGATTCCAAAAATCGAGTATTTCTTTATTTCCGATACTTGCATTTTTCCCCACCTATCAAAAAGATTAAAAAAAAAGGGGCCAAAAACAAGTGAGAAAAACAACTTTGATGTTTTGATAGGACCTATGAATGAACAAATTAGAATAATTCGATCCTAAAATTAAGAGAAAAAGAAAGGAAAAAACGTACATTTTAGGATCCATTGATTTTGCGAGGCTTATATATCGGGGCGAAAGCTTTCCTCCTTGTAATTCCCATCCAACAGCTTTCGGTATAAATTGTGGGTCCCGCCACGCTAAATAAATTTCAAAATAATTCACAAAAAACAAAAATGTAAAAAATAAAGTACTGAAAATATAAATATCTCATTAGTTATTAACAAGCAAGCACAAAGTTACCGAACTAAATTATCCTATATATCACATCTAAAATGCTAAAAATATAAATATGTTATTAGTCCTTAACAAGCACCAAGTTATCGAACAAAAATATTCTATATATCACATCTATCTGTCAGACATTGGTCTAATTTTTCAGTCTGACTTATCTATTTTACTTTTTCTGTTATTTTTTTATTATTTTTCATAAATTACGAAAATGCCATTGGGATGAATATACCGTTTTGCACTGAGACAGATGCAACACCAATGAGAGACATGTCCAGATTGGGAAAGCCGCCAGTCTCTCTATAGCAGAAGAAATTGACCGTCTCAATATTCCATTTTAGGCTGATAAACGAGAGGTAGTTTCTCAACGGCCAGCCTGGATTGGCCGGCAAAGGGCACGGGTCGTAAAATCCGAATAAAATCTGCATGAAAGAAAAAATGTTTGTTTTATTTGATAATGTTATTTTAAGTTTTGAATTTTTGGTGTGTGTTTAGAATTATAAAATATTACATAGTGTAGTAGTAGTAGTAGTAGTAGTAGTAGTAGTAGTAATAGTATTAGTATTAGTAATAGTAATAGTAATAGTAATAGTAATAGTAATAGTAATAGTAATAGTAATAGTAATAGTAATAGTAATAGTAATAGTAATAGTAATAGTAATAATAATAATAATAATAATAATAATAATAATAATAATAATAATAATAATAATAATAATAATAATAATAATAATAATAATAATAATAATAATAATAATAATAATAATAATAATAATAATAATAATAATAATAATAATAATAATAATAATAATAATAATAATAATAATAATAATAATAATAATAATAATAATAATAATAATAATAATAATAATAATAATAATAATAATAATAATAATAATAATAATAATAATAATAATAATAATAATAATAATAATAATAATAATAATAATAATAATAATAATAATAATAATAATAATAATAATAATAATAATAATAATAATAATAATAATAATAATAATAATAATAATAATAATAATAATAATAATAATAATAATAATAATAATAAAAGTAAAAGAAGTAATAAAAATAAAGTAAAATAAATAAATAAAAATAATAATAATAACAACAAATAATAATACTAATAATAATAACAATAAATGATTATAATTACAATAATAATAACAATAATAACAAGAATAAGAATAAGAATAAATAATAAATAATAAAAATAATAAGTAATTAATAATAATAATAATAAGTAAAAACCTTTTGAGAATCACTTTTGCATTCTTCAAAATCCTTCAAAGGCCTGAGAGTCACGCTCAAATTTGAACTTATACAGACCAAAAAGAAAGGAACATCTGTCCAAATTTCAATTTAAAATAAACAAGTTTTTAATTAAGGAACACAAAACAAATTACTGGAAACTAAAAAAATGAAACTAAAATTGGGATTTAATTTAATTTAACGACCTGTTGTCTCGCTTGAATTTCTCCATTCATTACATGCCTCTTTTAAGGAATTAGCCTGTATATATATTAATTAAGTTATACTACTACTTAAGGCGAATTAAGAATGAATTGTGTAAAATTAAGGTACTAATAATAAAAACTTCAAGAAACATTATTATTTAATAAAATTAATCCAAAATCGGGGATAAGCTTAGATTAACATTAACTTGCATTATACCATCTTAATTGTGATATATTTGTACGTAATGACAATAAAAAACATTAATTTCATTTAATTTTTATACCTCTTTTGAACTTAGGGCAAATAAAGCAGGTTTAATTTTCAACAATTTAGCTGGCGGATCGAGCACCAAAGCAGGAAACGCGCACCAATAATAGAACCCCCATTTTTTCAAATCAGCAAATGAAATGATAATAAATCTGAGTAATAATGACGGATCCTCTTCTGCTTTTCCGCTCAAAATATCCTCCAAAATCTATTTATTCATTTCAAAAATTACACCAAAAAAACACAAATCAATGAAAAAAAAAGTTAATTTGAAAACTGGAAAAAGCTTTAATTTAATAAATTGTTGAAAAGAAGTACCTTTTTAGCTTCGGATTTTATTAAAGAATCTCTATCTAGGGTTTTGAAGCTCTCCAAAGTATTTGTGTTGATTAAAGTTCCTGGAATCGGGCACTTATTCCTGTTTCCTTTTGGAATTTCTACTGAATTCTGGATTTCTGAATCGGGCGGTAGTGACTCAAATGATAGAGTCAAGTGGTTTGAAACGCTTGAATGTGCACATGGCGCGTAAAAACCTATTTAAATTGACAAAAAAAAGTCAAAATTGAAATGTCAAAAATGAAAATAAACTCTAGATTGTAAAATTTGCCTCTTGGATGGATAATTCAGCATTAACATTACCCAATTTTCGATCATTTAACACTTAATTACGCAACAAAACACGAATCAAACCAACAAAAAAACAAAAATCATCAAACTACTCAAACCATTACACAGTATACACAAATCCGTGGTATTTTTACATTCAAAGTTCAGATTCGATGTCACCAAAACTATTAACAGTACTACAGAAGGACTAATTTCTAATTCTTCAAGAAATCAGGGGGAAAATTGAGAAAACAAACGACGAAATTCAGACCTGTGATTGGAATAGGGGATTCATCCGTACGGAGCGTATCTAACTTCAACGCCGAGAGACGGCGCCAGAAGCCATCTTCCACGATGCTCTGAAACGGCACGAACTGGAGCACTTTCCCGGCGCCTATGGACGGCGCCGCCGACGGAGAAGAAGGAGAAGGACAAGGAGAGGGATCCGCCATTGACGTGAGAAGATACAGCGAGAGTTTTGCTTGGCTTGCTAAATATGTTTTCCTTTTCCTTTTCGGACTCGGAGATGGATCTTTTATGTTGTGCTTTCTCTGTGAGTCTATATCTAGCGAGTAATTCACGTATTTTTGGATCCGGATATTGTTGGAATCGGACTGAATTAGAACTAAGACCAAATCCATTTTTATTATAACCCAAATAATGTTTGAATAATATTGTGAACGTATTGAATATTAGTTTTATATTTCTTAAAATGATGTAATATGTTATGGAGTTGCGTGCGATATTTTTTGAAGGGGAAATGTGCAAATACGACGATACTGTAACATAACTGTAGCACGGCGGCATTGTTAATATACTGTTTTTCCATTTTATATATTGTCTTTCTTACTTTATATACTATTTTGCTATTTAATATAATGTTGTTTATTCTTTATGTATTTTTTTATTTTTTTACTTTTATATATTATTTTTCCTATTTTATATGTTGTTTTTATTTTTTATGTATAGACTATTATTATTAGAAAACAAATTATATATATTATTATGTATATATTGTTATTAGAAAATAAATTATATATATTGTTATTGGATCCGTCGTGAACAGTCATACTACAGTACCATCGTGTCCTGTCACTTTTAAAGGGTTTTCATTGTTCAGGCAAGATGGAAAATATTTGAGAATCAAAACATGATACATACACACAGACAATCTTAGATTGTTTTTTCTTGGTTGGCGCTTGTACACAACAAACAGTAAATCCAATCTTCAAAGCAAACTATTACACAATTTCAAAAAAAAAAAAGAAAAAAATACTATACACCTTCAATAAAAATTACCATTCAATAGTAAAAAATTCACATACAAATTCAACACATAAATATTGTAATCCCTCTTTAATAATAAAAAATGAAAATATTCAATACAATACAGCACAACATATAAGTATGCAACATATAAAAGTATACAACAACATAAATTGCATAATCAACCAAACCGCACAAACAACACAAACTCAACCAATTATTCTCATAAAAAACTTCCCAAATGCCCCCTAAAACTTCTTCAACTCCTCCGAAAACTCATCCGCATGCTCTTGCTCCGCACACCTCAACATCAATCTAATCCCCTGCTTGGGAGCTGGAGGCTTCAGATAAATCACCGAGCCAACAATATTCACATCATCATTCAACGTGAAAACATACTTCGGTTCTCCAAACCCATAATCCACTTCATTGAACCCAACCCGGCTCCAGTCCGAAACGGTCACCGTCCCATAGTCCAACGGCACGTTATAATGAGTATCCGATCCCCCGTTCATCCAATCTACAAACTTCTTTGTCAAAGCTTCCTTCGCATCTTTAATTAGGGAAATAACTTCTACTAACGAGGCATCGTTTATCTCCTTGCTTGATTTGGTAATCCCGACCGGATAGACGCAATTACCGTAATACCCCTCCACATCCGGCAAAACATCCTTCAACAAATGCCTCGTGCTAGCCGCGAACCCTAACCTCACCTCACTACTCGGCTCCAACCTAATCGCCTTCGCGCGAGCCTTAAATATCAACCCAGTGATCACATCGAAAGTGGAGCAAATCTTCCCCGTCTCAGCCTTAAATTTCTCTTTCGCAGAATTTATACTCTCGGGAGAGATCTCGACGACCTGGGTGACGAAATCAAAGGCGGTGAAGGAGGGAGGGGGGCCGGAGAAGGGCACTTTGGGCGGGTTAGGAATTGAGTCACGAGACCATACGGGTTTGATCGTGGGTTCGGGAAGGTCGCGGGCGGCCTCGCCGACGGCCTTGAGGAACTGCGCGGCGCCCTGTCCGTCGAAGACTAAATGGCTGAAGCAAATTCCCACGGCAAAACCGCCACATGTGAATTCGGTTACCTATAGAGAGGAAAATATTTATATTTTGTAAGGGTTTTTTTTTTTTTTGAGAATTATACTTTTGTGAGTATTAAATAGAGAAAATTTAGAGGAATGTTAAGAAATATTATGTGAATCCTGTGATCTGGTTGGTTGGAGTGATGTATGAGATTGAGACTAATAACTTTAGCGGTTGTTTAGTTTTTTTTTAGTGGAGGATTAGGAAATATTATTATGCTTTGGAAGTGGTGAAGGGAGGAAAAAAAATTGTTTTTGGATGTATAAAATGTTAAATATCATGTGTATGCGTGTAAAGGTGAAAATAACATGTATAACATTATGAAATGTGTAAGATATCATATATAGAAACAGAAGGGTTATGTAAGATATTTCTGATGCTTTTTTAAGGCATTTCTTATGAGTTTATAGGGGTATAAGTTTTTTTAGATCTGACATTTTTAGTTTCCCAATTATTGAAAGTTCTTTGTTTACCAATTAAAAAGGAGGTCTTTTATGCAACCATATAAAGCCAACCAGAAAGTTTTTTTAGTTAGGTAGTGAGCATCTTCCATTAAGAATTGAAATTTAACTCCCACAAATATCCCATTGAAAAAACATTAAATTTTAAATAATAAATTGAAAAGTGTATTTCCCCCAACCGACTAACCATCTTAACAATAAGAAACTTTCGTTGGTGCAAATTGTGAATTATTCTTGAAATTTTTTTTATTTTGAATCTCATTACAACTTTAAACAGCTTATTATTGATAGAACAAACCAAGTCAAATTCCCAAAAACTATAATAAAAACTTGGATAATACTAAATTAAAACGACTTTGAATAGTTAATTTATTGAAAAACAAAACAATTCAAAAAAACAAAAAATACCAAAACAGCTTTTCATTTTAAAAAAAAAAAAAAACCTTGACTTTAGATGCCAACCTTCTTCATAATTATAATATATTATTCACTATCGAGGCTGTGAGATTTTATATTCTCTTATTATTTCTTATCAAGCTCTACCATCACAATTACTTGAAATATAAGCTGGTTTTGATGTCCTCCAAAGTCTCATGACAAACTCCAAGATTATCTCTCTTCATAGTATTATTTACTCTTTCATAGATATTCATTAACATAGACAACAAATTGAGAGACGAAATTGTGCTCCCTTTGTATATGGATAATTGAATTATAGTGCAACGAGAAATAAATAAGTTATTAGATGGCACTGGTCCACTATGAACCTGACCCATGATTAAATGACATGTCATCATTTACTATAAGATAGAATTCTCATTGCTTTGGTTCTTAGTGCATCCATGCCACCAATTATTTTTCTTCTACAATCACTGGTACCTCATCTGTTTGGCATGTGGTTTCATGCACAATGGATGTGAAGCACATACATAGAACATGCTATGTTTGTTGAAAATAAGAGTATAAAGCAAATGACTCTTAACATAGTTATGTTAAATTCGGTAATATTATCTTGATTTATATTATATATTTAAATTTATGTTTTATTAAAGATAAAATAACATGATTTTCCACAAAAAAATTTCTACTTTTTTTTATTTAAAAAAAATATTTCTACTTATATGTCATGTTAAAATATGAAGTGGCAACTTTCACAAATTTATAAAAAAACAGGGGCCAATTTAAAAGAGTACCTCAATACTTCCTTCTTTCTCTTCGCGCTGTCTTTCTCTCTGGTGCTTTGTTCATCTCTGGTGCTGTAGATTGATTTCTTTCATGTTTACTAAACTTCCATAATCTCAATTTGTTTCTTTCCGCTTTGATTTATCCATTTTTTAAGGTTTGGGATACAAATTGGGGGAAAATGTTGCTAATTGGAAGGACAACAAAGACAGAGACTCATCTATGGATCACTCTTGCATTTCATGTTCTAATTCAGGAAAGAAGGTACAATTATTGAAAAAAAAATTAGATCTATCATGTTTTCTGTGATTAAAAACTCCAATTTTGACTTATAAACTTAAATCTTTCAGCACAAGAAAGATAAAAAGCTTCCAATAATCGCTTTTGGTACTAAAAACAGCGTTACTTACGGCCGTAAATCTTCTTTCCAACAAAAAGATTTGGTCCAACATTATAATCCACAATGGGTATTTAAATTTTTTATTTTTCTCTTCTTTTCTCTAACGAATTTACGTTGATTTATTAAATTCTCTTTTTTTAAAAACAGGGAGGTAGTTTCTCTCTAGCTCTCTCAAAATGGAGAGTCCATTTACGCAGCTGACACAGATAGAATTTTGTGCCAGCTTAATTCTGAAACTGGAGAGCTTAAAAACTCATTTAAAGACCAACAAAAACCCACTAATTTTCTCTCAATTTCTCATAGTGAGTATTTTTCTTTCTTTCGTTATTTCAATAATTGTTAACTTAAATAAAACGTGAGATTTGTAATTATTTTTATATTATTTTCAGATGAGAAATTTGCTTGTATGATATATTGTTCATCGATACGGTAGAAAATTTATTTAGCAATCCCAATGTGTGAAATGTTGCTTTATGAATGGAAAAAGAAGGGTTATGTTATGTGTGATGCTTCTTGTGTTTCATAGGGTATACATTGTTGAGGAGTATATTTGATATTTTTCAGATTTTTATAGGAGTATTAGAGATATTTTTTCAGATTTTTAGGAGTAGATAGGATATTTACAGAATTTTTTAGGAGTGAAAATTTTAGGTATACCTTTATAAAATGTGTGATATTGCTTATGTTTCATGAGGGTACGTCTTTTTAGGAAGAAGTGTATTTGATATTTCGAAATTTTGCATGGGTACCCATTAAATTGACCCAATTATTAGAGGTCTATTCTTTGTTTATCAATTAAAAGGAGGGCCTTTATGCAACTATATAAAGTCAAACAAAAGAAATTGTTAGGTAGCGACCATCTTTCAAGAAGAATTGATATTTAACTCCCAAAAAATATCCCACTAACAAACAAAAAATATTAAATTCTGAAAAAAATAGTTTCAAAGTGTTGTTTGCCCCAACCCGCTAACCAACCATCTTAACAATACGAAACATTCAATTGTGAATTTTTCTCTTATTTTATACAATTTTTATTTTGGATCTAACAATTAAAACTTTAAAATGACTTTGAACAGCTCAATTATGGAACGAACCAAGTCAAATTTCCATAAACTCTTATAGAAACTCAGATAATTCAAAAAAATCCCTTTAAAACTTACAATCAGTTCAGATCTACCACAACCGAAAATTCACCCCAATTTTTTTTTTTTTTTTTTTGAAAAAGTCAACCACAAATTCAAAAAAAATTAAGAAAACAGATCTAAAATTCTGACCTGAGCCATGAGGATCTGATCTTCAAGCTTCACACCGGCCGGAGGTCTCGGTAACATTTCCTCTTTCGGTATCATTAATGGCCTTTCCAAATAATTCACATCTTCTAAACTACAATTGGCCGTCGCCTCAACAAACCTACAACAATAACAGCACAAAATGTAATTATCAATCTTTCAGGGGTCATAATGCATCAAATGGTTTCAGATCCTCAATGTGCTCAGAAAAAGAAAGCAAATTTTCAAATAAAAATATCTCATTTCTTTTCCAGTGTAAAGGACAACTGGATCATGCAAATTTAATGAAATCATTTCAATTTTACTATATTAAGATCTCAAAATGCATCTTAATTAAAAAAGATCAGAAAATGGATCAAATTGGTTAAATTAATCGGAATTATTACGGATCCAGATCTCATTTCCTAAAATTTTAAAAAGAGAACGGCAGAAGGTAGTACCAGATTCCCTCTCCAGTGCAGTCAACCACTGGTTGACCGAAGGTGGGTTCTGAAATCCTCCCAGCCACAGGGTAGTAAGCTACAAGCGCCTTGGCGAAGGCGTCCTTGATCCTCGCCGCGGGCTGCTCGCCGGCAGAGAAGACGGAGATGAAGTCGACGGAGACGCGCACGGCGGCGGTCTTGTCGATGGAGGAGAGCGGCAGGGCGCCCGAGGGCGTTGCGGCGGAGGGTGGCACGAGGACGGGGGAGGACTTGGTGATGGTGTAGCTCATTGTTTTCTTATGTGTGTTTGAAAGAAAGAAAGATATGTGTGTTTGAAGAAAGAAACAAAGAAACAAAGAAAGAAAGATGTGTGTGTTTGAAGAAAGAAAGAGTTGTGGGAATGGAGTTTTGAGTTTGAGCTGGTCAGTTGGTGAGTTAAAGCAGGAAGGAAGGGGACTTTTTTTTTTTTTTAAGCAGCGCCCAAACGGACAATAATTTAGCAAAGAGAAAAGTATTAATGTCCCCCCTCCTCTACTATTCAATATATATGTCATGTTATTACATGTTAAGTTTAACTAATATTACTTAACGGAAGAAAAGATAAAAAAATAGATTTATTAAATAGTTAAAGAATTAAACTTTGACTAATAAAAAATTAAATAATAAAAAATGAGCTATTTGAATAATTGAGAAGACAAAATAAGACTTTTCTCTTTAACAAATAACACTCGTACCAAAAGAATTAACTAACTAGAACAAACCAGCTATTCTGGGTAACGCCAGAAATCTAGCGGCAGAAATTATTTTTCAATTTTTTTGTATTCGCCGTCTTCAATAGATTAATTAGTAAAAATCTTAGGTTCTACCATCAGATATTCTTACGATAGACGTGAAAAATGTCATTACCGCCAAAAAAATTGACGGTAAATGTTATTTTTCAAATTTTTGAGCTAATTTTCTTGCTAAAACGGATAAAAATTTTGACATATCAAAAAATAAATTTTTTTCATCTGGCACATCTGACGGTAGAAGCTAATTTTTTACTAATTAATCCGTTTAAAACAGTCAGTGCAGAAAAAAAAAAAATAATCTTTACCGTCAAGATTTATGGCAGTAGAAATTATGTACTGCCAGAATAGCTGGTGATAGTGCTAATTACTTAATTTTTTTTTCATATGAATGATATTTGCTCAATTATTTTCCAAACAGGTGTTACTTCAAAAAAAAAAAGGTCAAAGAAGGGGGTGGTATGAACAGGAGGGAATTTTATAGGGAATGGATTAGATCGGTGTAGTATAGTGATGCTTGTTGTGAGATTTTGATGTTCGTTCTTAACTTTAGATCTGTGAATACAAAGAAGTCCACAGTCAGTTGTGAGTTGAGAAGAAGAAAGGAAGTGGTATTCACAGGGCGTTATTTTACTATAGACTAGTAATCTCTGCTGTATTGTACATTCATATTAATATTGTGGGTTGCCTGTAATATTAAGATCTGTTAATAGAACCAGGTTCAAGGTGTAGTGTATAAAGGGAGAGGTCCAGTTTGTTTAATTTTAATTTTTTTAAGTCCCTAATTATTTTAAGAAAGAAAGAAAATTATATCTACTTTGCTCATTGTTGATCCCACAATCTCTTATGTCTCAACTAAAATATCAACTACTATACTATGAGACAAATTGCCTAATTTTAATCTTAAAATTAATTTATTGAAAATACAATCCCATAATTCTTAACTGTTACTTAACTACGTTACATTTCTTAAGATCCTTTATGGCCCCACACATTGCAAAAATAGCGACAATAAGGGATCTTAAGAAATGTAACTTAGTTTATGTAACAAGAAATATGCCTACATGGAACAATCTAATTTTCTACAATGCCTACGGTAGGTAAAAATTCATTTCCGATGTTTAGGAATATACCACAATTATATAAAGTCAATTTATCCTCAGTAACTTTTGCAACTCATCAAGAAACTCAGTAACATGCTCCTGCTCGACGCATCGTAACATCAACCTGGTCCCTTTTTTTGGTAGTGGTGATCTAAGATAAGTCCCAAGACCCACAATGTTAAAATCATCATTCATCTGAAAAACATATTTCGGCTCGCCCCACCCGTAATTCACTTCATTAAACCCAACCCACCTCCAATCTGAAATAATAATTGTTCATAATCCATCGGTATGTTATAATGCAACCCGTCATTCATCCAATTCACAAATTTCTTCGAAAAAGACTCTTTGGCATCCTTAATAAGTGTTATAACCTCCACTAAAGACGCATTATTTATTTCCTCACTTATTTTGGTTATCATAAGCGGGTAAAGACAATTACCATAATACCCCTCTACGGATGGCAAAACATCATGGAGTAAATGTCGTGTACTAGCGGCAATTGCCAAACGGACTTCCGCATTTAGCGCGAGTTTAATGGCTTTCACACGCGATTTGAATACCGAGGCAGTGATCACCTCAAAAGTGGAGCATCTTTTACCTGTTTCGGACAAGAATTTCTCTTTCGTGTTGTTTATACCGTCAGGAGAGATTTCCACAATTGAGCTTACAAGGTTAAGCGCGGTGAAAGAAGACAGAGGGGCACTTAAGGGAAGTTTTGGTGGGGTCGGGATGGATTCACGAGACCAAATTGGTTTTAAGGTTGGCTCAATAAAACCTTGAGACATTTCTCCGACTGTTTTAAGGAATTGAGCAGCACCTTGCCCGTCAAAGAGCATGTGGTTAAAGCAGATTCCGATTGCGAAACCTCCACATGTAAATTCGGTTATCTAGATTGAATAACAGTGTTAATTTATTGTTTACACAAAAATGAACTATATATATTTTAACTTACTATATAGTATATACAGATACTATAAAGTATATATGAATTTAGCATTTGCCCCTTTTTAATCTGATCTACATCTCCCAATTACAAAGATTTAGACTAATTTATTGAGAAACGAAACAATTAGTCAAATTCACTGTAATCTAGAAACTCGAATAAACTATAATATGATAATAAAGATCATGTGAGCAAATCTGATAAAAAATACCCTTCTAAAATCTAAGTCACTTTTTTTATTGCTTGAAAGCCCTGGGCACATATTTCACACATTTCATTTCATATCTAACACAGATTTCAAAAATCAAAAGTCAATAACAAACCAAAAAAAACGAATCTAACCTGAGCCATGAAGATCTGTTCTTCGAGCTTCACACCGGCCGGAAGTTCTAGCATCATTTCCTCTTTTGGTATCATTAGCGGCCTTTCCAAATACTTCACATCTTCTAAACTACAATTGGCTTTGGCCTCAACAACCCTACAATAGCACAATACGTAATTTTCCATCTTTGAAGAGTCAAAATGCATCAATGGTTTTTAATTCTATCCTTAATATGCTTAGAAAAAAACGAAAAATATGTAATCTTTAGAAAATTTTCAAAAAACCTCGATGTATACTTTCTGAATATTTTAGAACCCCTGCTATATGTTTAGATATTTCTAAAGTTTCTTACAAAATGAATCCATTTTCTTTTACCTTTATGATAACTTTAAGATAAACTTTAGCTGGATTGATTTTTTTAAATAAAATATTCCTTAATTTATTTACCTTCATATGTTCAGATATTTCGAAAGTTTCTTACAAAATGAATAAATTTTTTTACCTTTATGATGTCAACTTTAAGGTGAATTTTAGCTGGATTGATTTTTTTTAACTAAAATATTAATTCCTTATATATCTAAGTTTTTCTACCTTTATATGTTTAGATATTTCTAAAGTTTCTTACAAAATGAATCCATTTTTTTTACCTTTATGATGTCAAAAGGTAAACTTTAGTTGGATTGATTTTTTTAACTAAAATATTCCTTATTGAAGTTTTTTTTTTTAATTTTCTTACTTAATTTTACTAAATTTAAACTAGCAAACAAGGAAATATCAAGACATAAATAAAGTCAACGTCAAAAGAGCATACGAACCAGATACCCTCTCCGGTGCAGTCAACGACCGGTTCTCCAAAAATTTTCTCCGAAATCCTTCCTGCCACGGGATAATAATGCACGAGCGCCTTTGCAAAGGCATCTTTGATCTTCATTGCTGCATGCTCGCCGTGTGAATACAATGAGATGAAATCAACGTGGACTCGTGTGGGCCCGGTTTTATCGATCGAGGAGAGAGGGAGTGTTTCTATTGGAGTTGAGCTTGTAGGAGGCACAAGAATTGGAGATGATTTTGTTATTGTATAGAGTCTCATGATTGACTTTGTTTCTGTTTTTTTGGATATTGACTTGCAATTATAAGAGATTTAAGCTTGATGATTCTTGATGATTGGTTCTTCACCAACGGAGTATGTGATATATAGAGTGAGAGAAGCGGTTAGAAAGAGAAAGAGTGGTTGACTAACACAGTAATCTTTCTATATTAACATTTTTTTGAACTTTGTATTTTTAAACAGGCCTATGGCCGTTGGGTGCGTGGTGTAATAAATCTCATATCCTTTTGGGCAGAGAGAAGATCTGTCTGAGTTGTGATTCTTTTTCTTTAAATAATCTGAGTCGTGAGTTGTGATTTTTTTTAAAGTAGCACTGATAGCAAAAATATTTAAAAAATAGTGTGAGATTATTTTCGTAAATAGCTCTTTGGCTTATTCACTGGATGAAATAAATTGTTTCGTCAAGTGGTTAAGTGAAACAGTTAAAAAATTGGTTTACAGCAGCAGTAAAGCTTAATTTAGTGCTAATCAGACTTAAAAATTATGTTTCGTCCAATTACGGAGCGATACAAAAAAAACTAAGAATATTTTTTTCTAAATTGAAAAAACTTATTGTTTCCCTCAGTCACTCTGGACAAAACAAATATTTAACTTTAATTAGTAGTTGTTCAAACTCTAACAACAGAACATACTCAAAAAAATAAAAAGCTACTATTTCATTCAATCACCGGACGAAACAACTTCAATTTTGCACAAATAAAAAAATCAAACCAACGCTATTCTCTTAAATATTTTTGCTATGAGTGCTCTTTTTTAAAAAAATCTGATTTTGGGAAGTAAAGAAAGAAGTGATCAGCGCTATAATTTATAAGCACAAATAAAATCCATAATTTATAGCACTCCTCCTTGCAAGCTGTATTGCCCTCTTTCTTGACTTTTTTTTGAACTGGCAAAAAAAAAAAAAAAACATTAATTCGGAGAATAGACTAGTTTTTAAATTATTTCTAAAACTAGCAATTTCGTCCAGTGACGGGGCGAAACATACTGTCACTGGCAAAAAAAAAAAAAAAAAAAAATCTCAGTGAACAGCGCGTTGAAACTGCTCACTGGCAAAAAAAATAAAATTTGCCAGTTTCGATCTGTCATGGGGTGAAACAGTATTTTTTAATAGTGCTTGTTGATATGAGTATGTTAATTACTTTTTTGGTAGTATAAATAAAATATTTGGAATTGTTTTTATTATTATTTGATTCATTTTCTTCTTTTTGATTAGCATTTGATTTGAATCTTACTAGGTCAAGTCCACACTCTCTTTTATTTTATTTTTTTGAAAGATAAGCGTTTGATTATGTTGTATTAATACGAATAAATAATCGTTATATGAGCTATTTACAATGATAGAACTACAAAAACTACAATATTACAAATCTTTAGAGCAACAGTTACTATCTAAGAAATATAAAAAGAATATGAGCACAATCTTGCCTTTCTTATTTCTAAATAAGTGGGGCGGGACAAAATATCAATTTTCTCATTTTTTTCCACTGAATTAAACTAAAAAATACTGTTTCCCCCATGGGCCATGGCAGGGCGAAACTCGCAATTTTTTTTTTGTTTGCCAATGAACAGTACTTTTGCCCAGCCACTTGGCGAAACTAGCTCAGTTTCGCCCCCAGACTGGACGAAACAGCTAGTTTTGCAAATAATTTAAAAACTAGACTATTTTCCGAATTAATTTTTTTTTTTGCCAGTTAAAAAAAAGTCCTCTTTCTTATAAAATAAATATATGTAAATATACCTAAATTACAATAAGCCGGGCACACATAACAGTGTAAGATCTCCAGTTATTTATTAATAACTCCTAACTTTTTTTGAGTATTACAAATAACTCGCTATATTTCAGATTTTCAAAAAATTTCTTATGATAAACTTTTCATTAACAAAAAACCTCCTCCATCCACTTTTCCATCTAACTATAAATTAATATTTTTGAAATTATCATTTTACCTCTTTAATAAAATATTTTTCCACAATTAATTTTCTTAAAAAATAATTTTCTAATAAACAATTTTCTGAAAAAATATAACTTTTTCTGGAAAGCAAATATAACTTTTATTGTTTCTAGCCAAATCTTGCTAGCTCAAGCGGTAAGGCACCCGCTAATGTCGGGAGTGACTCAAGTTACGCCGAACACTTTTAGCATAGTATTTAACAAAAGTTTAACAAGCTAATGGGTTGTCTCAAACAAAAAACAAAAACAAAAAAAAACTTTTATTGTCTCTAAAAATACAGGGAGTTCTTTATAATATTCAGAAAAATCAGGAGGTTATTCTTAAATTTCCCTTCATTGTTTAAGTCAACTGTTCTACCCCCCTCCAAAACGGGAAACAAAAAGAACAAAATACCAACTCCACCTCTTCATGAGTTACACAGTAACGAAATCATCACCGGTGGAGGTCCCGCCGGCGACGTCCACGCCGCCGGGGCTCCTCCCTCTCTCCTCCATCGACCGGGCCGGCGCCCCCACCGTCTACGTCGACTTCATCTCGGTCTTCCCGCAGGGCGATCGCCCGGCCGAGCGGATCAAGGCCGCCTTCGCCGAGGCGCTCGTGTATTATTATCCTGTTGCAGGAAGGGTTTGTTCTGATCCCGAATCTGGAGAACCGGTCGTTAATTGCACTGGACAGGGCATCTGGTATTCCTTTTCTACTAAATTGATGCATTTTGGTCTGAGAAGACTGAAAATTGCAATCTGATCCCTGAATTATGATTGCATTTGTAGGTATATTGAGGCCAAGGCTAATTGTAGTTTAGCCGATGTGAATCATTTGGAAAGACCTCTAATGATACCAAAAGAAGAAGTCTTGCCAAGACATCCATCCATCGAGAAACTTGAAGAGCTGATCCTCAGTGCTCAAGTCAGATTCTCTTTTCTTTTTTCAAATTTACGTTGAATTTATATTGAGTAGTACTTTTAAAAAACGATTGAATAAAACTTAATCTAGTAAATAAAAAACGATTGAATATATGCGTGAAAATCATTCATTTTGATTATTTCCATCATTTTTCTCTTTGTTGAATACTAAACAGAGAAAGTAGTACAACTGAACAACATATTGATCTATACAATCACTAATTTTACATTTTCTTGATTTTCTTTACATCAGGTAACCGAATTCACATGTGGCGGTTTCACGGTCGGAATCTCCTTCAGCCACTTGGTCTTCGACGGGCAGGGGGCAGCCCAATTCCTCAAATCGGTATGGAAATAAAGATCAAACTTATTTTAAATCCAAATTAGAGTTTGAAACTTACTGTAATTCAATCACTTCTTTTTTCTGATTCATCCAATCCAAAAGGTTGGTGAAATTGCCCGAAACCTGCCCGAGCCGACAATCAAACCCGTTTGGTCTCGCGAGTTAATTCCAAACCCTAAAAAATCACCCTTAAATGCTCCTTCGCTTCCTGATTCCTTAACCTCGTTCAATTTTGTAACGTTAAATGTGACAATCTCTAATGAGAGAGTAAATAATGTGAAGGAGAGATTTACGTCCCAAACAGGGAAAAATTGCTCGAGTTTTGATGTTGTAACGGCTTTGGTGTATAAATCCCGTGCGAAAGCGATCGATCTAGCATTAAATGCAGATGTAAGAATCGGATTTACGACAAGCACTCGCCATTTGTTGAAGGATGTTTTGGATAATGTTGAGGGGTATTACGGTAATTGCATATACATTTCGTGGGTTATTAAAAAAAGAGAGGAGATAATTAACGCGTCTTTAATCGATGTTATAACGATGGTTAGAGAAGCGAAGGAGAATCTCAAGGGCGAATTTTTGAATTGGATGAATGGAGGGACTGGGATGAATTATTCCGTGCCGTTGGATTACGGAACGGTGACCGTTGCGGATTGGCGGTGAGTTGTTTTTCTTTTTTGGGAAATTTGGTAATTGCAAAAAAAGACCATGCTTTTTGAAAATTGCAAAAAAAGGCCTATATTATTAACAAAGTTGCATGAAAAGCCCCGTCATTAATTTTAAAATAACTTGTTTTCCTGCAATTTCGGCATAATGTAGATGTCTTTTTGGTAAATTTCCCTTTTTTTTTGTAAAAAAACCATAGGTTAGTTATACTGGCCCAAAGATTAAGTACATAAATCATTGTTCTAATACACAAACCCTCTAATTGTTCATTTTTCCTTTTAATTTTGGTTTATTATTTAGGAAAATATTCACAGCACCCTATTAAACATCACCCAAACATCACCATATCATCTTTTTATACCATTTTCAATTGTCCATTATACCTTTATATAAAATTAATTGAAAAAAATACATTTTATATATCAATATATCTTTTTATATATTCATTCTACCTTTTTGTATATCAATATACATTTTTTATTATTTTTCTTTTCATGAAGGTGGGTCGGGTTCAACGAGGTGGATTACGGATGGGGCGAGCCGATGTACGTATTTCAGGTGAACGATGATTATGATTTTTTGGGATTCGGGATTTACCTCAGGCCGCTTGCGCCTCAGCAGGGGATCAAGCTGATGTTGAGATGCGTTGAGGAAAAGCATGCGAGTGAGTTTGTCGATGAGTTGTTAAGATGATTGTTGTGTTTATGTGTATGTTCTTTAAACTTAACTTTTGGTGTGTGTGTGTGTGAGTGTTAAAAGGCAGATTTTTAGTAGTTAGCAAACATACTTGAAATTTGAACTTGTTTGTTGCTTTTGTTTTTAAATAAAGTGTGGTGCAGTTTTTTATGTTTCTATGTTATTGACAGGTAAATTTGGGCTTATTTGTTTTCAGGTTGAGTTGGGCTTATTTCTTTTTAGGTTGAGTTGGGCTTATTATTGTTTTTTCTTTTATTTGATCTTCGGTTTGTAAGTCCATGCGTTTTGGGTTCCTCAGTACGGACCGAACTGTGACAAATTTTTCTTACCATTTCTATGATGAAAACTGAAAAGAGTAGAAATTAGCTCCTACAGAGTAAAGTTATAAAATTGCATATTAGTCCTCAAACATAAAAAAGTAAGAAATAACCCCCTAAATTACTGTTTCAATTGAAAAACTAACTTTGGTTACTCAAAAAAAAAAAAAAAAAAAAATTTGAAAACTAACTTTGGGGAATAAATGAACAAAGTACTATTATGCATTTTCTAACTATTACAATTACCAAGCTAGATCATGATATTTCCCATTTTGGAAGGGTGTACATGCACGGAGCTTGACTGGATTTACCGAGGGAGGGCAAAAAAAAATTCTCCTTACTAATTAACCCCTTGCAAAAAATTTGAGGGAGGTCAAATGCATAAAAATACACGTATTTTGATTTTTTCTCATTAAAACACTACTGATATATACTACTCCGTCAAAATCTTAGAAGGGTCATGCCTCCCTCCCCGAACACACACACACACACACACACACACACACACACAAAAATTCAATTATATCCCAGGGCCAAACATAAAATTTACCCAAACAATTTTCCTCTGGTCATCAAGCAAGAAAAGAAAGGAAACGGTTAAGACTGAGATAAGCATCAACTCAGCTAACAAATTCTTCTTCAACCTTCCCTTCCCTTCTTCTGAAACCCTAACCCTAGCTCGCTCCTCCTTCGCCCTCTCTTCTCCGTCCATGGCAGACCCGTCCTACCGATACGGCGGCTCCGGCTACTCGTCCAGCTACTACTCCGACGAGCCCACCACCTACTACGCGTCCCGCTACTCCCGCTCCTCCGCCGCCGTCCCCCGCTCCGAGGTCTCCATCCCCGGCGGACCTCACTCGTCTGAAAGTTAGTTGGTTCTATCTCTCCTCTTCTTTGTTATTTGAAATCTTCTTTGGATCTTGCACCTGCTTGTTGATTGTAATGTCAATGATTGTTTGTGTGTTATGAGTCTCTCAGCTGATTTAGCTCTAATTTTTTAGAAGTATCTTTCAGTTTATCTGTATTGAGTGGAACTGATTATTGTCGGTTTATCTCATTAATCTTTCGGTAATTTCTTCAAATGCAGCAGATCTGAAAACTTGGGACGACACGAGACCATATATATACTTACATTACACTAAGTTTCTAAGATATATATTCTCTTAGCTATAATATACATAGTTTCTAAGATGATATATTCTCTTAGTGATAATATACATAAAATCCCTATACTTTTAAGTACAAATTTTAGCTTACGACGATTTCGCCAGCCACCTTATTTTCTCATAGTTCAATAATTAATTTTCCGTATCCCCAACCGTACTTTCAACTACGTAAATAACTTACCTAAAATAATATAATACAACAATACTACTACTATCTCTATATAATTATAATAATATTACTATTATAGCTGTGTATCGGCACCAATACGGCGCGCACAGTCAGCGAGAACCCGCTCCGTACCCAGCCACAGACTACTACAACAAGAGGCCGCGGGTGGAGAGCGGGAGTCTGCCGATATACCCGCAGCGGCCCGGCGAGAAGGACTGCGCGCACTACATGCTGACTCGGACTTGTAAGTTTGGGGATACGTGCAAGTTCGACCATCCGATTTGGGTCCCCGAGGGCGGCATTCCCGACTGGAAAGAGGTGCAGAAAGTTGCCCTGTTGTTTTTTGTTATTTTATTATATTTGTTGTTGCTATTATTATTGTTATTTTAGTATTTGAGAAATTATTCGGAGTGCCCAGAGCGCCCACCATACAGTTTTAGCTGTACGCATATATATTTGCACTTGGATATACCTTTTGTGTTTACAAATATACCTTTTTGTAATATCATTATATTTTTTGTGTTTTCAAAAATACCTTTTTGAAATTTCATCGTACCTTTTGTAATCGGGTGTTGCTGGGCGCTCCAAAATACTGGCACTCCATATATGAACCCTTTAGTATTTATTATTTTAGTACTATTTTGTTATTTATTATTTATTATTATTTTGATATTGATTATTATGTTATTATTATTTTGATATTGTTATGTTACTTTTATTATTGTTTTGCTATTATTATTAATATTATTTTGATATTTGAATGATTATTTTGGTGAAGTGGTTTGAGGTGATGTCTATATTATATATTGCTATAGATTGAATTGTTTGGTGTATGGCGTTTGTCAGTTTTGGTTTGTTTCGTCTCCACTATGTTGGGATTAGATATAATTATTATATTTTTATTATTATAATATAATAATTAATAATTTATTATTGTAGTCTCTTAATTATGAAAATGAGAATATATGTAAAGAACACAGTCTAGTGTCTGTCAGCGAAACAATGCACCTTATTAATCAATTAATCAATTAATTAAATTATTTATTTATTTGTAGGTTCAGCCAGTTCCAACTGAAGAACCTCTGCCTGAGCGACCTGGCGAGCCTGATTGTCCTGTAAGCATTTAATTTATAAAAAAATAGTCCATACTTTTTTTTATTATTATTTTTATTTTTTTAATAATTAGTCGCTATTTTATGATTTACCATAGTATTTTATGAAGACTCTCAAGTGCAAGTTTGGGTCTCGGTGCAGGTTTAATCATCCCATCGATAAATCAGCTCCTGTTGAAGTAATCTCTCTCTCTCTCTCTCTCTCTCTCTTAATTTGAACTTTCTCTCTCATATAATTCGTTTCAAAATGCAGGAGATTAATTCAGTACTGCCTGAAAGACCATCAGAACCACTCTGCTCCGTAAGAAAAGTCTCCACTTTTCAAATCACATAATTTCTTAATCATATTGATTAATCATATGTTTAAAACATATTTAATATAACAGTTTTATGCAAAGACTGGGAAATGCAAATTCGGTCCCACATGCAAGTTCAACCATCCGAAAAATGTTCAAATTATGCCGAGTGTACAAGATAATGATGATGTACAGGAGACCAAGCAATTTTCCGTTTTTACCCCTGCTTTGGTTTATAATACCAAAGGCCTCCCTGTTAGGCAGGTTCGTCCTTTTCTTCAACTTTTTTATTTAATTTTTACCCCACATTCTTAATATTATAATTATTTATTATAGTCTATTTTTATTTATTTATTTGATTTGATTTGTAGGGTGAAGCTGATTGCCCATTTTATATGAAGACAGGAAGGTGGAGCTCTTCTATTCAATTCACTCAAATATATTATTTTTCAAATCTATATATATATTTTTCCCCCTAATATTTGAAATAATTTATTCTTTATTTGCCAGTTGCAAATTCGGCTCTACTTGTCGGTTCAACCATCCTGATAGAAACGGTATCTTTTATTTTATGTTGTGTCAATATTTGTTCTATATACGAGTTTATTTATATATATATTTATTTAGTTATTATTTATTTAATGTAGAAATAAGTCCGCCATTTGCACCAGCTTTAAATCAAGCACTAGCCGCCAGTTTACCTTATGTGGCTGCTAATCTTCTGCAAAACTTACCACAGGTAATTATTAAATTATACTTGGCCCTTTTTTAATCTTTAAATATATTTTAAGTATTTTTTCGTAAATTTTAATTTTTATGAATATATTTTAGGCGCATGTTCCAAGTGCCTATCCTCAGAGACCTGGCGAAGCTGAATGTGACGTGCGTGATTTCAAATTCTTCATAATATATTTTATTTATTATTTTTATATTTCATTTCAAAAATATTTTAAATAAATTTTTTTTTTTTTGCAGTTTTATATGAAAACGGGTCAGTGTAGGTTTGTTGAGAGATGCAGATTTCACCACCCGATTGACAGGTCAGCAGGTGGGCCCGACTCGGTCAAACTTACTCTCGCCGGTCTTCCAAGAAGAGAGGTAAAATTTACGAAAATGCCCCTTTGATATTCTTAAATCGCACCTAAACCCCTCATTAGTTGAAAAATATTATTCCTTGAGAAATTCAAACCGAACTCTGTATAGCTCAATTTTATACCGCATAGCACAAAATATGTCACTGGCACGCACAATATTTCGTATTTACCCTTCCAAAATTTTGAAAAATTCTGTATTTACTCTTGTAAAAAATGTAAACATCAAATTTACCCTTCCAAAAATCAAAATATATCATATTTGTGGGTAAATTTGATATTTTTAATTTTACAGGGGGTAATTATGATAAATGATAATTGATCTATATTCCATTTTGGAAGGGTAAATTTGATATTTTTGCTTTCAGAGTGGGTAAATACGAAATTTTGAACTTTTGGACGGGCAAATATGAAAGTTCCCTAGTGTATGAAAAATTCATGTTGATTATAATTATATTATCGCACACATTTTAATGAAATGTAGGGGGCAGCAGTATGCGCATTTTACTTGAAAACGGCGACGTGCAAATTCGGGGCGACGTGTAAGTTCGACCATCCGCCACCTGGCGAGCTAGTCGCCATGGCCACCAAACACGGTACCAGTACCGAAACCGGTGCAGAAACTGGTACGGTAAGTACTAAAGAGGAGGCGATCGACATGAATGAGGAGGAATGAGAAGAGTTTGTATTTTTTTGGTGTTTTTAATTTGTTTGTTTTATTTGTTTAGGGTTTTGATTTGTGGAAATCTGACTTGTTGGTATTGCTAGTATTTCAATATTTTGTTTCCTTTTGTTTTTGTTTGGTTTGGTTCTTTTTAGGGTATTTATGTAGACAAATAATGATTATTTTAACTTGTTTTATGGATAATAGTTATTTTCATAAATATTTAATTAGTATAATATATGCTTCGTCCGTAAGTATGAGGTTGTGTATTGTATTTTAGTGTATATTTTGCACTCTACTTCAAAAATAAATTGACGAGCTAATGAATGACTTAATTACTTGGGCCTAATTGGGAGTACGTGTTAGCTTACAACTTGGAATTTGGGCCTAAATTTGATTTTGCAAATTAGGAATCTTTAAAATTGTGAAAGTTTTTAAATTCAACACATGCATACAGATTAAAGAGACCTTATATTTATCAAAAAATTGCAAACAATCCCCTCCGTTCTGTAACAAAGGCTCCTAGTAACAAGTTTTATGGTTGCATGATGATGTCGATGTGATCATGAAATATTTCAGGATAAGAAGTTTTTGTATTAAAATATTCTTATCCTTGTGATGAAATAAGAGAACTGCTTTTAACATAACATACTGTTGTCATTAGTAAAATAATTTCCTAGATCTCTCATCATCCAATTAAGTGTGAGTGAGAGTTAATTTTTTTGAATGTCTCTTTCTGACAGCATTTTAGGGCCCCTTCAGTGTACAGAGCCATGTCTCACAAGGACAATTTATTAGGTCCAAAAGTCGTTCTTTTTTCAAATCTTAAATACATCAATTAATTATTGAGTGAATCATGAAGCTCAAACCCAGTAAGGATCAAGCCTAAATTATATGTTACATGTCTTAGCTATGTGACTTTTACTGGCACAATTGCATGTATACCCGTCAAAAACATGAAATATCATGGATACGTACAACTACCTGAAAATTATCATCATTATAATTGCTGCCTATTTTTACAAAAGAATGTCTGAATTGCTATTCTCTCTTTACTTATTCATATATAAACAAAAGATAATGGAGTATAATCGATATATGAATATGCAGTGACCGATCTTGACCCAAATTATTAGGGGCAGTAATGAAAAATACACCAAAAATCTTGAAAGGACGGGGCATATATAACTCGTAAATATATCACAAAATACAGTATCATTATTATATATATACACTAAATTTTCAAAATCTGGGGGGGAGGGGGTGACTGCATAAATGAGGCGTCAGGACATGATATTCCTTATATATGTATAATTCAAACAGATTGTAAGGGTATCAATGATATTTCCCATCTTGCAGGGGTATATCTGATATTTTGAGATATTATAAGGGTGCACATGAAATTGTCTATTTTTATTAACGTGGTCACAAAAAATTATTGTACTAGAATGGGTCCTTCATGCATATAATTCAACTCATGCTAAATTACTGATCACAAGTTTTGTCTTGGGGCCAAGTTTTTTGGGCACCCTTTTGACTCTATGAAGTTTGATCAAGATGAGATTCCTCAAATCTAGCCCCAATTAAAGAGGTCACACACACCACACACACCCACACACAAGCAAAGCACACATATTAAATGCGTGTTAGTTGGTATATCTTCTAATCATTAAATAAGGTATACTAGACACAATGGAAAATAGAAATATTGAAAAGAAGAGGAATTACCTTTTGTTTCCATTTACCAATATTCGATTAACTCATCCTTGACCTTGTCCATATCATATATTAATTGGAGACCAAGAAGCTAAAAGCTATATCCTTCTTTCAAATAAAATAGATTAGACTAGATACAAAACAAAAATATTAGAAAGAAATAAAAAATGAATTACCTTTACATTCCATTTAATAATATTATAAACTCATATTTTCAAAGAATATTATCTTTTTCAAAATAAAAATACTAATCTTGTAAATGTAGGCCGGTTAATGAGATATTTCTTGTAAATTATAATCAACTTAATGACTAGAACTTATGGCAACTAACACATAATAATGCGTGTGATCTCTTTTTGTGGTGGTTGAAACTTAATGAAAATGATTAGGGGTTAAAAGTGCGGTTTTTATAAAATAACCTCATAATAAACTTTTTGCAGAAAGTAACATTTTAATATTTGAGTTTGTACAAATAATAGTTTTGGACTCAACAAGATCAAGATTAACATTTTTCTTTTTATTTCGAAATTAACTTTTCATATATTTTTTTTATTTGACATGAAAAGGTGAATTAAAAAAAGCAAAAAGTTAGTTTCAAATTCCGAAAAAAGAGAAAATACTAAGTATATAAACTCACACTTGGAAGAATTATTTTATAAACTATTTTTATCATAAGATCATCTCAAAAAAGAACTCCCAAAATGCACTCGGACATTCATGAAGTAAATGTTTAAGCTGGCTATATAAAATATTTTAAATTTCATTTGTCAAGATCTTAAATGTCACTATATGACTATTAAATGAACCAAAGTTTTATGAAAACTACAGTCTTGGCGAGTATCTATATAGACCCATTCTTACACAAACATGTGCATTGTATTATTGTGAATGAGAGGCCAAAAATTTGAGCCAAAAAGAGTTGTCATATTCTCCAATTACTGTCATGTTGCACCCCTTATTTTTGTTCTCATTTGCTAGGCTTCCACTGGTCACATAGTGTGGGGAGAATTTCGTCTGAACCCATGTAAAATCTAAAATATCACATATACCCCCACAAATTGAGAAATATTATGAATACCCTCAAAACATAAAAATATCACATATTTTATACTTTTTCATATCTACAATAAAAATGCCGATTGTGACCCAAAAATCTATAGATGGTTAGAGCATGGGAGTTGAGTAATCTCTTAACCTGATGGTCAGGTGTTCAAATTCAAATCCCCCTTCTAGCAATTATTTTTGCTAAAAAAGCTTTTACAGATATATAGTTTCTACTTTTCTAAAAAAACGGTTATTTACAATAAAGCTCTAATTAAGATGCCAAATGAGTTAGGTTAGAGAGATATATTACAATAAAAATTGAATAAAAAATTGATAAACATTTTTTATCTGTTTATGTATTTTATACTTTTTATAAATTTTGTCGCATGATCAAATCTTTGCCACATGATTTATCACCTCTCAAACAATTCTTGTCACATGATCAAATCTTTGTTAGAGATTGAGCTGTCATTTCTCCTCTTGAAACTACATGCCATGAAAATTAATCAGAGACTCATCTTGAAGGTTTTTTCTATTTTCTTTAAAAAGATTGGGAAAAGAAGGATGTACATCATATTATTATGTTTGTAGTGTGTATCCATGAATCTCACCTTTAGGGATATACATAATATTGTGATGTTTCTTAGGGGTCCAAAAGTAAGATACCATGTTAGCTAATGGATAGATCCCTACATTTGTTGCCAATAGTAGATGCCGAATTTGTAGCATTGGATCCATCTCCATCTTCATGTTTTCTTCTAATTCCTCCCCAAATGGATAAATCTTTTGTCCTCTGCTAGAGCACCAATATTATATTATTACCCAAATATAATTTCTTTAATCTAATTAACTATACAAATTGTTTATGACAAGTTTTAGTGATTATTCAACATGTGACGATCAATATGATTGGCCATCTGAATTTAAACTAAATAATAATAGAAATCAAACAGCACAATCTTAGATTATCATTTCATGATGCTGGTTTCTTAAGTTAAGAATATTTTTGTCACATTTTTTCTGATTGTTATCCAATTAATGAGACATGCACAGAGAAGAAACGGTTGGGCAGTAGCTCATAAGCCCCACCAGTCCTCTACATTTTATTTCTTTTAAATTATGAGATGTCTTTTTTTTATAATTTCTTCTTTTTGAAATTTCTATCTTTTTGTGTAGTTACTTGACTGCCTGGTTGATTAAGAAAAAGTATTCTAAATCAATACTTTCTTATTGTTGGCCACATCATATAATTGATATTATTATATTATTTTTGTTATATGCGATAATAAAATGAATATTATCTTGCAAAACTTGTTAGCTCAAGCACCCCGTCAATTAGGAGAAATCCAAATTGCAATCACAACGAACACATTTAGCTCAAAATTTAATAAATCTAACAACTCATTCATCGGGAGTTGCTTAAAAAATGAACATCATCTTATAATACTATTACATCAATATACAAATTTTACTATTATTTGAAAATTTACAATGGTAATATACAACAGCAGAATATTAATATAAAATTAACAATAATAAAATTTGTTGATGTGATCATGAGAGAACTTCACTATTTCACCTCCCACCTCTAACCCCATTATTGGATCACGGGTTGCATGTCAGCTCGACACGTATGATAAAAGATGGTTAAGACCAAATCTAGGGTTCCTTATTTTTTTAAGACATTAATAAACCTTTCCAAGCTGGCTTCCAATTTCGTGGGACCCTAACATTTTGGTAGTTCAATTTTACTTTTAAATTCATAAAACAAAGTTATGAATTAAAAGAAGGGAAAATATAGTATTTGTTCATTGAATCTGGAATATGGATAAACCTCTAGTTAACCAAAAAAAGGAAAGAAAAAGGAGTCATGCTTTTTTAGTATAGTTATGTTATGTACATGAGTCCATGAGTGAGAAACTTTAATTTAAATATAATACAATATTAAATTTTCTTTATATTATAATAATAAATATTTATTCATAAATGAGATCTATAGAAATTGTTGAATTCAAAAGGTTGTATAGTATATTCTGAAATATTCTAGTTATGATATTAGATTTATCTTCATACATATTAAACAGTCAGAAATTTTAGAGCTGGCAGTCTCTCATTACCTAGTTTGTACACAGATCTAGTCAATATATTCCAATTTCTAATATTCTTATCCAAGTTATGAACATGACCCACAACTGCTATTTCTTATTAGAGTCTCAAAAATACAAATGCTTTTCTTTCTTTTGACCATTTATCTTTTTTCTTTATTTTTAATCTCCCTTTAATAATTTAATTAGTTTTTGAAAAAGTCCTGAGAAAAAGTCATAATTGTTTGAAAGAGAATTGACTCTCATAAATTAACCAATCAAAAGTGATAGTTTCATACCAACCAACCTCCGTCCAAAGAAGAAATACTAAAGTATAATTTACATATATAACCCTCCCAAATCTATATATTGCTTCTTGATGTTATCCCGAAATACTAAAATGTTGACCGTATTATAAGACCTTTACAAATATTATATTGTCCCTCAAGATTTTGACGGTATATCAGTAGTGCTTTAGTATAGAAATTTTTTGAAATATTTATATTTCTATATATTTCCTCCCATCTTCAAAAAAAAATTATATAATGTTAATCAATAATGAGAATTTTTTTTCCGCTCACTATAAATACACTCAAGCTCCGTCACCATTAACGCTATAGATATTACCATATCATGTCATTAGTGAAAAATGCAATTTAAGATGTATATATACAAGTTTAAAGGACTAAACTGAAAATATTCCAAAAGGGCAAAAGAGTCACTATGTACGCGCACTGCACTGTGCTCTTTGTGCACCATTTAAGACTAGGTTACATATATGATATATATATCATCCACTAAATAAGTACAATGTAAATCTGGATCAATGATTTGGTGTGGCATCAACATTGCGGTTAGTCGTGCACCAAGAATAATTCTATGGATATTATTACGGATATAAATGTACTATTATTTTGGATTACTGATGTGATTCATAACACTTTTTACAGAACAAAGAATATTTTTTATCGTTGTTTATTTACCAAATAACGTCCAAATCATCTGAATATAATTTGATAATTTTTAAGACTTGATATGCATTACCGGTAGGGGTGTTCATAGATTGAGTTGAGCGGATTTAGATCAAGATATAAACCCAACCCAATTGTACTGGATTTGTATTTTTCCAAACCGTGATACTTCGAAACCCACCCAATCCAATAAAATTTAACTCAAAACTCATCCAAACCGATAATAAATGTTATAAAATCTTACCCAATCCGGCAATATTTATATCATTCATATATTGCGATGACAATCTTTCACCACCTGATTACCCTCTGAATTTGCTGAGTTGGTTGTACAACGAGTTGTTCTTTGTTATGTTTTCTCTCTTAATTATCTCTAATTGGGATAATTATATTGTACATTTTATCTTTAATAATAGTACAATTTATTTATGTTAACATTTTATTGGAAAGTTATAATTTAAATTTGAAAGAATATTTTATATGACATTAATTGTATTTGAAGCGAAATGAAATATCTTATATTGTGGGTTGGATTAAAGTGGATTTTTAGTTACAAATCCATTATTCTGGGTTATTTAAATATTAATCCGACCCGATCCAACGACTTCAAAATTTGTTTGGGTTGGAGTGGATTGGGTTAAGTGGATTGAAAATTTCTTGTATAACAACCCCCAATTACCAGCTTATTTATGAATAACATCGCCGAAATTTAGAAAGATATAACAGAATTACAAAAATATAAATGGTGATATTCAGGTAATATTTAAGCGGGAGATAGGAATATACTTCCAATTTTTAAATACCAATTTTATTAATTTTCAAACTACATAGAGCTATTTTTATCACTTATTTTCTTAACTATTATAGTGAGCACTTTGAAATTCTACTTTAGAAAAACAGATCTTTGAAACTTTAATTTCCAAAAGAAAACCAGAGTTTTAAACTTTGGGGACCAAATATCTTTTAGTAATGAATAGTACATAATAGAAAGCGAAATTTTCGAACTCTGTTTTTTTTATTTATTAATCTTTTCAGAAAGTAGATTTTCAAATCCACCTGCATTTCAAAATGCAAACTAAATCGTTGAAGAAATTAAGTCATGAAATTAGTCACTTAAACTCTTTCAAGAAGAAAATGTCACAAATTGAGTCACTTCAAATAGTCCAAGAAGATTTAAGTTGTCACTTCAAATATTTTGAAGATTAACAGGGTTGGTATTGAAAATGTTAGCAACATGAGATCTAATATGAGCAACAGGAGATCTAATCCCACCTCGTAAAAGGAGCACACTGCATTAATTCCTTTGTAATTTAGTGAGCTAAGCTTTAGTGGGTCCATTTTGAGATACAAAATTGTCATAACAATCACTAAAATATTATTCATCACCCCAGATTTTGATGCACAAATTAAGTTAAAAAATTATTTTAAATTAAGATCTCAAGATGAGGGGCGGAAACGCGAGGAAGAGAATTTTACGGGGACCACAATGTAAAAACGTTAAAAAAATAATTCAGAAAAGAATATTTGAGTATTTTATTGAATAAAAAAGAAAAGAAAAATGACAGCATATGTATCAGCACAAGACAGCAGCATCAATTACACCAACCCTCTCTTCTTTCTCTCTCCTCTCTCTAGAAACACAACAACAAATAATAACATAACCCCATTTTTGACACAAAACCCCACCAAATGTTGAAAATTATGAAATGATACACACCATTGCTATTTGCTGCTGCCGGTTTTGTTGTATGGTGTATATTTACACATCCAACCCTCTCTCCTCATTCTCTCTCTCTCTAGAATCATACAAAATAGACCTCTTCACAAATATACTGGTGGGTTTTGGGGGTTTTACGGTAAAAGAATTTTGAGAAATGAGAGCCAAAGACGAAAAGAATTTTCGCCCACCCGACCAATCAAAATAAAAAATAAAAATAAAAAAAATGAAAAATGGTGACTCTTCTATCTACCAATTCCTAACGACTCTCATGCTTTGGCTCGATGAATTATAATGCAAATGGTGGCGAGACGGGGAGGGGTAAAATGGTAATTTGGATTCAGGAAAATGAATGATATTTTTAGGGTTAGAGACTGTAGTGCCTGACGGAATATTCCAAAACTTGCTGGCTAGGGCAAATCATCTCTTTCACTCTCGTACCGTTTTTGTATATTTTGAAAGTTGGAATTATTCTCACATTTTCTGATCTTGCGACAGCCTGACTCTCGTTTATATTCACCTAAAAAAAATATATATAATTAGAATGAGAATGAGAGAATATATGTCATAATTAGTATGTAAAAAATAGGATAAATCCTTTTAATGACAGGTGATAAGCGAAATGTATTGTAATGGTAAGTGAAACATGTGTTTGTAAGCAATTCTGAGTATTTTAGGCTTACCAACACAAAAAATTTGAAATTATAAAAAAAATAGGGGCATGGCATCTAAAAACCATTATTAAAAATGTGTATTAAAAAAAAATAAAGGGTTATTTTTGCAATTTTTACCTTGAGGAAATTTGCGGAGGGGTATCTAGTGCAAAGAGCATCCACAAAAGGGGCAATTTGGGAACAATTTTGATTACCGTTTGCCATGAAAAACACCACAGAAACCCCTGTAGATATAAAAACTTGTTTTTAGAAATATAATAATAAACTAAAAATAACTAACGAGATAAGACAAAAAAAAGGAGACTCAACCAACCTATATGGCCTATAAAAACCAAGCTCTAAAATTGACAACCCTAAGAAGCACTTTATGAAACTAAATTCTAAAAAAGGTCATTTGTTTATGATTCACAAGCTTGATCATGACATTTAAATTTCCCCACTGAAAATGATATCTCACCAAACCAAAAATCCAAAAATAATGAAAAAGATAGCACCAAAATTAATTACTTGCAGTTTCACTTATACCCTTGTAAAATCTCAAATATCACATATACCCTTACAAACTAGATTTCAAATGTACTTTAATCAGATTGCAGTTTGGTCCTTGCACTACTATTTTCAACTTTTTGATCCCTGTACTTTATAGAACTGTGAAACAATAGGACAAGGACTAAATCCCAATCCAATTAAAGTACATGGACTAAAGGTGCCTTTATCCCTTGTAAAATCTCATTTCCCTGTTTCAATTTAAATTTAATAAAATTCCACCAATCAATTAATCACTTTCAATTTCAATTTTAAATTATTCTCAAAGTTCATACCCTAGTAAAATCTCAAATATCACCTACGCCCTATTAAACACCTAACAAACATCCCTACCACACATAAAACTCCACCAATCAATCAATCAACCAACTCCAAACTCAAAATCAAAATCAATTTTAATTATTATTTTATTAATTACCGGGGGAGGAGACGGCGGCGCGGAACAGGTCGGGGTCGGAGACCGTCTCGACCTCGCCGCCGAATTTCAAATTGGAAACCTCCTCCCCGCGGGACATTTTTAAGGCCACTTGCGCGTGGAATAAGCCTTCCGCGACCTCCTTGTCCGCCGGGAGCTCCTTTCTTAGGGCTTCGTAGTCACGAACGCACTCGCTCCACCGCTCCAACTGTAGATCAAGGAATGAAAAATGTTAAAATTGGATGTTAGAGAGGGATTAAATGGGGAGTAATGATACGAAAATATTCAAAAGGTTAGTGTAAGGCATGGTTTGTGTATTTGTAAATGTTAGTTGTATATGCTTCGAAGACTAGGATTAAAATATATGGCGTTTGGTAGTTGATAAAGATGGTGAAAAGTTCAGGTAAAGTGAGAAATTAAGAGAAAGAAAAGCTCGGTTGTGTTTCTTATTTTTTTGTAACTTTTTATATTTTCCTCTTTTCTTCTTTTTTCCTTAATTTTTGAATTTATGTGAATTTTCACCACCTTCATCAAATATTAAAAAACTCAAGTCAAAACCTCACATAAATTAAGAAAAAAAAATACAAAAGTAAGAAATCCAAGTAAAAAACTCAAAAACTACAAACCAAATCACCACCTTAGCATTACAATTAGCCCGTCTCAAAAGCGCCTTAGTATAGCCCGGCTGGACCCTCAGCACCTCGGTGCAATCCTCCACAGACTTCTCCCACCTTCCCATCTTTGACCAGCAGGCCGCGCGGTTGCAGAGCAAAACCGGGTTGAGCGGGTCGTGCTTTAAGCCGTCCCCGTAGGCCGCGCAGGCCTCCGAGAACCGGCCCGATTTGTAGAGCTCGTTGCCGTGCGACCTTGCGCGTGCGGCCAGCCTGACGCGGTTGAGGAGCGACGAGGTTTCGGGGGTGGAGGGGGAGAGGGCGTTGGCTTTTTCGGCCCAGGTCACCGCGGTCTCGAACCTGATGAGATGATAATGGAGTTGATTAATTAATTTAATTAATTAATTAATTAATAAAAGTATGGAATTGTGTAATATTGGAATATTTTTTGAACTTTGTCGAAGTTATGTATTAGTTAGTTTTGGTACGGAAATAGTTTCAGATTTTGAAGTTCAAATTTTCATTTAGGAATAGTTAATTAATTTTAGATTTTAGTTTTAAAACATACTATACTAAAAAGGCCACAGAAGAGAGGAATAATAATTAATTGAAATACGGTAGTGAGATAAAAAAAATATATTTTAAAATACATTATTAAAAAAAATATTTTTTCACAGCCAAAAGGGCCAAAAAAGCAAAGAAAAAGAAAGAATACCTAATTATACACTAAAAACAATACCAATTTTTGAAAAATTAAAAAAACGTACCGTCCTAACGCCATATCGACTTGGGCTCGCACAATATACACATAACAATCAGAGAGCATTCCGAAAATTTTAATTTGAGAGGATGAAGAGAAGCTCTCCAGTTTGGGCGAACTGGAGATGGTCGAATCCGCCTCCACAAGCTTGTGCAGCCGCAACAGAGCCTCTGCTCTAAGTGCAAATATCTATAAATTTACCAATTAATTAAGCACTTGATTAATTTATTGATTAATTACGCATTGAATATGGAAATAATTAATGACATTTTGTCGTTTCATTTAATGGCAAAAGGCCCAAAATTGAACTAAAAGGCAAAGGGAAAATTGAAGAATTAAAATCCAACTTGCCACGTTGTGGTAATAACAAACACTTGTCCAAAAACAGTAATTTCAAACTTATTATAAATATTTTAGGGGGGCAACGAGTAAATTGCCTAAAATGATGGGAATCGTAAAACTTTTAGGGGCAATCAGAAAAAATATTAAAAATAGTAATTTTAAACTTTCACGAATTGTACAAGTTTTAGAGAGGCAACAAGAAAATTGCCAAAAATGAACATTTCAATAAACTTTGCGAATTCTAAATTTTCAGGGGGGCAATGAGAAAATTGCCAAACAAAGGAAGTTTTACCAAAGGAGACGAATCAGCACCAGCTGTCACGGTGGCGTCAGCTTCCCTCAAGGCACTTTTCCAGTCTCCGATTTTCCTCGCGTCAACACATTTTGCAAAATGGCCCTCGATTTCCTGCAATTTCTTCATTTCGGCCGGGTCGGGCGAAAACGTAAAATGTTTCCTTGCGTTTTCCACATTTCCCATCCTGAAAAACATTTATGCAGAAAGAACCCTCAGAAATGATGAATTGGAGAAGGAAAGGAAGTTTTTTTTAGTTTTTCATGCAATTTTGTGGTGATTCGTAACGGAGATGAGAGATTCAGATGAGTGAAATGATGATAGATCGGACAAAAATGGAAATTTTTCAAATCGAAACGGAAAAGCAAAATCGCACAAATACGAAATGTAAAACTGGGAAAAGCGAAAGATGCAAACTTTTCGACCGACAAATGAGCTAAAATCAAAACAAATCATACACGTAAAGCCAATGTACAAAATCCACTCAATCACAAAAATCAATTAATCTAAAAACACAATGCACAAACCACTAAAACAAACCAAAAAAAAGTAAAAAAGGAAACCTAAAAGATCAATCTTTTATGCAACAAATACACTTAATCCACCAAACAATCTAAAAAAATAACAAAAAATAAATAAAACATTCGCTGTAATTAAATCCTCACCGAAGATTCAAACTGGCAAGTCGAAGATGAGCCCTAGCATTGGTCGGATCGAGCCGTACCACCTCTTCAGATTCCCGTACCGCCTCACCGATCCTCCCAAGTCCGGCCAGAGCCGCCGCTCTGTTGCTTTTACAGCTGGCATTTTCCGGTGAAATGGCAACCGCCTTTTCGTAAAACCTCAAAGCGTCCAAATACTGCCCTTTCTTGTAGCACTCGTTTCCAATCCTCGTCACCTCTTGCAAATTCATTCCGGTGTTGAAATGGTGGTGACCTGAGTCTGTACCGGGACTGGTACGGGCGGAGGCGGCGGACCCGCCCCACATTATGCTTCCATGGCCGTAGTTTCCTGTACCGGAGCCAAGCACGTCGGATCTAGTGCTGGCACGGAAGTTGGTACGGGGCGGAACGGTGCTGACACGGCCGATCTTGCCGGACGGGCAGATGTTCCCGGCCGGAAGCACATTGGTCAGAGGCGAACTAGCCGTACTGGACGCTCCAGTTACGAGTCCTCCACTGGAACTACCACCACTAGTGTGTCCACTAGAGTTGTTGTTGTTGGTACCACTGTTGTTACTGTTCCCACCTGAGTATATAAGTGGGCCGTGGGAGCCGGATCTCCGGTGAACCGGCCGGGGTCCGGTGGGGCTGGATTCGCCGGACCCACTTGAAATCTCGCCGGATTTCCTCGCATTGGGGTGTACACTCCGGTTGTTGGCCGAGAACGAACCGGAAGAGCTCGAGCTTGAGCTCGTGTTCGCCGGACCCCCGCCGGCCCCGGCGGAAGCCCCGTTTCTGGCCGTCAACGGGCTTACCGGCGAACCCAAATCCGGGAAGCTTTTGGTATCGGGTTTGTTGCCCTCCAAACTGAGAGCCAACTGGTCGAGCTTATCAGAGAGACCCGCACTCGTTGTGGGTCTCTGCAAATGCGACATTTTGTGCTCAAGGATTCAATCTCTCTCAGCTTTCTTCAGATGGAAATCAATGGCTAAAGCATGAGATATAGAGAGAGAGGAAGTGTGAGGCACGGAGATTGAACAGTTTTGTGAGAGATCTCGTGAATGTGGTTAGAGAGAGAGGCAGAAGGAGAGAGAGAGAGAGATGGAGGAGAGGAAGAAGAAAGGAAAGAGGAGAGAGAGTGCGAGAGGGAAGAAATAGAGGGGGGTAAGTGCGAATAAATTTCCTGACATAGACTGTGCGTACTTGGTGTTTGAGAAACTTACAAATGGGCCCCTGGTTTTGGGTGTAATTACGGTGGGATCCTGATTAGAGAGAGATTAGTTAGGGAGTAGACCCGGTTTTGTTTTACTTCTACTTCTTCTACATGTGTTTTTTTCTTACAATGGGATTTGGTATGCTTTCCCTTTCTCATTTTGACCTTTAATAAGATTGGGTTTATGTTATCCATGGGATGATTTGTGAGTTAGTCCTTTGAAATAGAACTAATACTAAAATTAATCATTAATGAAATTATATTTTTTTTATATAAATATGTTTAGGGTTTTGTTTTTAAATCAATAAGGAATGAAATTAGTATTTTGTTTTGTATGAAATTTTAGTTAATTAAAAATATGAATTAATAGCTAAAAGGGTTTAATATATAATAAATAATATTTTTAAGTTTCGGATTGAATAATGAAAAATTTATCAGATCTGCTGACTCGAGGTGCATATCAATAATATTTGCTCAGTAAATAGAGGATTAATTTTATTTATCATTTAAGATTCACTAATGTTAAAAATAAATAGTTTTAACTGCTAAATATTTACTGCTTTAAATACAGATCAGATAAGTTCGGAATATTACAACTTCCGTGACGCAACTAAATAGCACGGACAAAATATAGATTGCATTAATTTTCATACAACTTTTACAAAATATAAGTATTTGATTTATTCATATAATTATGTATACGGTACAAATAACTGTTACGTTTATCTCAATCTCCTTTGTAACGCAAAATAAAGGAAGATAAGTCTGACGTTTCTTAGACATAAATGAAAGAGTGTGATAAGAGTTGTATATCTATAAAACTACTTTTTCAAAAAATAATAAGTTGTCTTATAAAATCTTACAAATATCAGTATCATCTTATTATATATATATATATATATATATATATATATATATATATATCAACACATTAACATACAAAAAATAACTATCTTAGACACTTACCGATAAAATTAAGAGATAAGATAATTACGAGATTTTCATGTTTTATAAGGAGATATATGTCACGAACTATTTTATAATTATGAGATAACCACAGGGTTGTAGAGGGAAATTTCACTAACAGACAGAAAACGGGGAGAGAATTTCCGTTACCCGTTACACACATATTTACAGCTTCAACCCTGAACTACTCTCTAATTCCGTGGCAAGGCAATTAATTAAATACATTGCACTCACTCTCTCTTCCTCTTGCAATTTTCTATGCACCAATTTATGGCTAGATTCAGAACTTTCCAGATCTCTCTCTCTCTCTCTCTCTCTCTCCTTACGCAAGCCAGAACCCAAGCAAAGATTTATGGAGAGGTGGAAATTACGAAAATGCCCCTGTCACAAAATAATATGTGTTCATTAAATAGGCTCTTTATCTAAAGTTGTAATGTGAGTTAAAGAGTTTTTTTGAGCAAATATGTAGTATTTGTGAGTTATTATTATTATTATTATTATTATATATATATATATATATATATATATATATATATATATATATATATATATATATATATATATATATTGTGTATAATAAGTTTAGTACCAATATTCGCATATTAGTTTCTCCAAATTATGAATTTTCAATGTGTAATCAAAACAATCTAATTTATACTATACACAAAAAATATAACACATATGAAACCAATCTACATTATCTAGTCCAATCTCCAAAAATTTTCTCAACAATCTAATGTTGTCCCTCATATTCCAATAACAAAAACTCACATTTCAAAACAGAAAAAACCAACCCAAACAAACCAAATAAAATCAAATTCCAAAATCTCAAAACACACTCAACTTTTTCTAAAATAAATAAACTCTTAATTTTCCAACCAAAATCCAAAAACACACACAACATTTTCATTATTTTTCTAAAACAAAGCAACTCTAATTCATTTCATTTTCCAAGGGCAGAATGGGAAGAGAGGGAAATGCAAAGAGACAGTGTAAGCTGGCCATGTGCAGTGTATAAGCATGCCAGCTGGCCCCATCCAAAGAACCCTAAGCGCCAGCTCAGCACACCTCGCTGTTTCCTGTTACGTCCCTCACTCCGGATCCTACGGATTATTCTCTCCGGATCCGGGTCGTGACCCGTTTTGAATTGGATATTATTTAAAACGGATCCGTTTTGTAATGGACCTTCTGTTCTGGTTTGATGGTGATTTTGGGAATATGGATGGCCCTCTAAGATTTTGAAAGAGATGAAATAATCTGATTTTGACTTTTTCTTTTCGTATATAGGATTTTGACTTTTTTTTCCCTGATTAATACTTTTCAAATTAAAACCATTTTTAATTTAAAAAAATTATATATATATATATATATATATATATATATATATATATATATTCAACCCATTAAACTCATATTTAATAGGTTGATAGATTTTGTTAAATATGTGTGTGTTGAGGCTTAAACTCATAATTTTTTACTAGATATGTAATGTATTTTACTAATTAGGTTACGTGTTATTTCACAAAAACAAAGACATTCCACCACGGATCTAGCCCTATCCCTCCAACACTTTCAGCAAGTGAACATGTTAGCCATATTGTCGAGATGCTTAAATACATCTTATGTAAATCAATATAATATATGTTAGTAAAAACATATGATATATGTTACCAAGAATCTATACGTATATGGCGGTATGAGTGACACTATTAGGGTATATATTCAAATAAGAATGAGTTGGAGGGTATGCATGTAAATAATGGGAATGCAAGGACTGTACTACTACAAGTCAGTGATAACTCCCTCAGTCCAGGGTGTTAAATGAATAAATGTTTATATAACTTTTAGTATTAATTATAAATTATTAAATCACCATAATTAAGCATTTAATTAGCATGTGGAACGTGGTCAAGTGCAAGATTCCTTGGTATCCTTTTGGCCGCAAAAAATATGATTAATTGCTAATTACATGCACGTTTGTTTACCTGTTTTAATTTTGGTGGGAATCGCCATTAACCAATTACACGAAACTGTTTGATAAGAAAAATAATACTTGAGTTATTTTGATTTGACAAATTCACAAACCAAGGAAACATGTTTTGAAATATGCAACCTATTATTTCTTACTCATGTATATGACAAAATGATATTGAATTAAATACATTTTACTATACATGACGAAAATTAGAACGTAAAATGGCTCAAGATTTAAGAAATAGCAATGTTATAAATATCACAACCTTGACGTCCAAGAAAGTTCAACGAATGACTTGTTCTGCCTTTTAGGCACATAAATTCAGATAATATGAAAAAAAATGTACTTCTTTAAATTTTAAGTATTATCTTATATAATACATGATCAAAATTGTGTAAAAGTAAGACATATAAGCATGAAACAGAATAACAAATAAAATCGAATAATGAAAAACAACAAAATTATGATATTATTATTCTGTACTTAAGATAAACACGCCCAAATTAGCCCAAAGAAGTAATACCCTAACTTCATCTGAGCCCAAGCAGGCCCACTTAATAATTACATGGGAATTGAAAAGCGGGATTTGTGGGAACCACTTGATCATTGGACTTTTTTTTAAATAGTGCCCAAAGAAAAAAAATTAATTTAGAAAATAATATTTGACCAATTTTATTTGCAAAACTAGTATTTTCACCAGTACCGAAAGTCCAATTTTCATCGGCTGAGTTCGCGAAAGTTTGAAAAATTAAATTTAGAATTTAACTTTAATTAATCAACCTAACAACTTTAGTTAATGGCGAAATGTTATTTTCTAACTTTTATCAACTATCAAAATTCCATATTTTCTCCCAATAATTTGGCAGAAGTGCTAATTTTACAAATAAAATTTGATCAAATGCTATTTGTTGAAATAAATTTTTTTTTGGTGGTGTTGTAAAAATACGTCTGATTATTATAGATAGAATTCACTGTATATACACGAATAAAAACGAAATTCCCAAAATATACACCTTCGGAATAAAATTCCAATTTATAGCATTTCCGCACTTCTAAAGTGTGGTTTGCAAATTTATTTTTTTGGCTGAATCCGCACTTTAGAAGTGCGGTTCAGGAAAAAAAAAAAATTTCTAAAACCGCACTTCTAAAGTGCGGTTTTAGAAATATATATATATATATATTAGGATGAATTTTATATGTTTGGAAAAAAAAACATATAGGTATTTATCTATATGCTAAAAATGAATGTTTATAAACATTTATTTCAATATATGTTGTCAAACATATATTGTAGGATAAATATTTTTATAGGTCTTAATTTATTATCATGATATAAACATTTTTATTCAATTTCAACAACATATAAAAATGCACTTGCCAAGTATTCATTTAAGGACATATAAAAATATATGTTTGAAAAAAAATATATAAGTCTTTATCTATATGCTAAAAATGAATGTTTATAAACATTTATTGCAATATATATTGTCAAACATATGTTGTAGGATAAATATTTTTATAAGTCTTAATTTATTGTCATGATATAAACATTTTTATTCAATTGCTTCAACATATAAAAATACACTTGCCAAATATTCATTTAAGGACATATAAAAATATTTTTCATTTTGATCAATATAAAAATACACTTGCCAAATATATTGAAATAAATGTTTATAAGCATTCATTTTTAGCATATAAATAAAGACTTATATATTTTTTTTGAAACATATATTTTTATATGTCCTTAAATGAATACTTGGCAAGTGCATTTTTATATATTGTTGAAATTGAATAAAAATGTTTATATCATGATAATAAATTAAGACCTATAAAAATATTTATCCTACAATATATGTTTGACAACATATATTTAAATAAATGTTTATAAACATTCATTTTTAGCATATAGATAAAGACCTATATGTTTTTTTTTCCAAACATATAAAATTCATCATAAAAAACTATAAAAAAAAAAAAAGTTCTAAAACCGCACTTTAGAAGTGCGGTTTTAGAAATTTTTTTTTTCCCGAACCGCACTTCTAAAGTGCGGATTCAGCCAAAAAAAAAATTGCAAACCGCACTTTAGAAGTGCGGAAATGCTATAAATTGGAATTTGATTCCGAATGTATATTTTTTGGGAATTTCGTTTTTATTCGTGTATATACGGTGAATTCTACCATTATTATATGGAAATTGATGACTGGATTTGTGGGCCCACAAAGTCCAGCTCAGGTTATGGGGCCCACTTAAATTATCATTATCTTTTCTAGAAGCGTGGCAATTTTTGGGCCCATTTAATCATTTTTCTGGATGTCAAATCTCATATGACCTTGCAAAATACTAATATTGTATTTTTGTATACAATGGTAATAATGTTGGTATGTAAGTGTAACTATGTAAGTATATCACACTTGAGAGAGATGTTAAGTGCCTCCAAATATTCAGCCACGGATTTGTTCATGTATGAACTGTTTTAGAATTAATCTATTATTTGTGCTAATGAAATATGTTCTATTTTATTTTATGTATGTATTGTTTCTATACATGTTATAAGTTAATCAGTATATAGAAACATTATAAAATATATAACCATTATAAAAATAATAATAATATTATTAAAGTTAAATAGGTATTATAAAATTGTATATTAATATAATAAAAATAATATATACGTGATAAAATAATATACAGTAACAGATCTTGACTCACATCAACAGAGGGCCGTAAACCTTTGAGGGTTGCTTTGAGAATTCTCATAAAAAAAAATTGTGTGCGTATATGATACATTAAAATACTACATGAATTATATTAAAAAAATAACCTGTATGATATTGTAATTAAGTTGTGCATATCATTAGTTGATCAAATGACCAGTCAACTCTGCGTGTTTACCAATTACCAATTAACATCATTTTCTCTTTTGCAATTCCAATATATAACATTTACATATGTAAGTCATACACACTTTTTCCCAATTCATACTAATGACAATGTACAATTCCAAAGAGGAAGTTATTTATTTCAATTATTGTTTTTTTTAACACTTTCACCAGAAAAGAACAATATCATTTTGATAATTTCTATAAACATGGACCACAATTACCTTGTGGTACACCAATCTAATTATCACATTGCTGGCTTCAGATAGCTAATATTCTTTGGCTAGTGAAGGCTGATTAACACCACCAATATTATTAATCATTGTAAATGAAATATTGCTTAAACATTGGGGTAGTAGTATGCACAAGAAACAATTTTGCTACTAACCGCATTGAGCTTTTAACCTTAGTAATTACAATGAGACATGATTGATTTTGAACTGAAGTTCTACTATCACTGAAGTTTCACAAATTTATTCCGGGAAGCTGATTTTGAACTGGGTCTCATTAATTTGTGTTTTCCATTTTTCGACATTGTACTCCAACAACGAATATGTGAAAGATTATTATCCGAATAGCATTTTTCTTACTAAACAGTCATCTAATTGCATTTTTAGAATATACGTTGGAGTTCTATTCTTTAATTTTTTAATTGAATTCATAATGCATTCTCATTAATACATTATAGATATTTTCTATATAAAATCCAGAAAGGAAGACAACCAACAAAAAGGGCACTTATTTGTGATTGCATTTTTAGGTATTAAAGGAAAAACACATGATTTTGCAAGAGAAAGACATGGGTACAAAATGTTCTTGCCTGGTTTATTATGTAAGGACAACATGACATTGCAAAAAATGTATAAAAATGATTTTATTAATTTTAATAGAATATCACTAAAAAATAAATGAGAATAGATACCTGTAAAAAAAATATAAATAAAGCTACTTTGCTTGTGTCTTATTTCATTTTCTTTGTATTTTCAACAAAAAAATTTGATTACATTTTTGCAACTTTGAATTAAATCTAGTAAGTTATATGTGTATATTTGAAGGTATAAAAATCTAAGGAAACTTTATTATCTATTTTCGTTATTTATTCTCTTAGATTCACATTGTTATAAATAGTCCTACAGAGTTAAGAACGAAAATAATGTTTGAAATAGACGAAATGCATATATATTTCACAGCTACCAAGGATCAAATGAAAAAAAAAAACTTGAAGATGAATTTCAAGAATTATAATTTGTAAGTCAATAAATGGGTTAAAAAAGCTAAGAAGTCAAAAAACATTCAACATTTGAAAAAATTGACATGCCATTACAAAATATGTCTATCCATTATTACAAATGACTCTCCGTCAATATCACCTCCCGACATGTCGATACTACATCTTATAACGAGTTATATATAAAAGCTATTACTCGTGGTAGCGTAAAGCTGTTTTCATATATTCATACTTTATTTCATAAAGTCATACATAATATTACATGCATATGATGAAATTACACAAATATAGATGACTTATTATTAGGGGGGACCGAAGACCACACAGAGGTTGCTTTGGGGGAGGGGAATCATTGTGGCCAAAATATATAGATAACTACATAATCGATTACCCATATTTCTGTACCATTTTGTTGTTTCACTTCAGTCTCACTTTTGGTGTCACTCTGCACTACAATTAGTATGTTAGAATCTCTAGATTGTAGTGTTTTTAATGTCACTCGTAGGTTTACACACTTAGACAGACACACAGTCACTTACATCACTAAATCCTTTGATTTTTCTTAAAATTCATATATCTTAATTCTGCTTGGAATCAATACAAGACCTCATAAGTCATGAAAGCTCATAAAATATCTTAATTATTGTATTCTTGCAATATATACCTTTAGATTGCAGTTAAAATGGCTGAGATATGCATATTAAAAAATGATTGAGAATGCAATAGATTTATCAGTGTGTGCAATATATATGTGTCATTGAGGTAAAATATTATCAATTAAAATGGAATATTTAGGGTGTCTATCAAAGAATTATGTAAATTGACATTTAGGATTTTGAGCCGAAATATCTCTAATTTGGTATCGTCGAAAAATATTAATAAAAAATAATATTATCAAAAATAAGCTCAATTATGTACTTTTGTAAGGAAATGCCATGGATCTATCAAAATAGTCTATCTGAACAAATGAAAATCAGAAAGATAATAGCACATTTCTGTTATTGTAGGGATTCTAGCAAAATGTTCATATTGGAGTTGAGACTTCTCCAATACGGCTGCTTCACCTCACCAACTGACTCTCATCAACAGAATGGGCTCCTTGAACTTAAATTGGAAAGTTTTGAAATTATTTTCTTTCTGTCCAAAATTTTTCCTGTCAGAAAAAACGAAAACAAAAATTGTATCACTCATTGCATTCTATAGTTTGTTTTGTTCATAGAAGAGAGATTATTTTATTTTATTTTTTGCAATGTTTTTATTCCAACATAAAATATTGCGGCAATATTAAAGTAGCCCATGTAAATTGGCCCAAAAGAGGAATTTCAAGGATTATAAGTGTCCAAAGTATCTTGTATGTCCTTGCCACAAAGTATATTTTTTTAGACCCAACCTATAATTTAATAAATTTTATTAAATATATACCGTAAAAGATTGTGTTTGTCGAGATTTAAACTTGAAATTTCTTCCAAAGTTTTAAGATGGCTTATCTCTTGTAGGACGTCTTACAAAATAATTTGAAAGTAGAAAATCATATACTTTGCTAACAATAACTTCTTGTCAAGTCAATACAAATTTTCTATCTATAATTAACTATTTAGTGTATACATGAGCATACATCTACTTTTAAAAATATATATAGATAAGTAAATAACAATATTCATTTATAATCATTTTTCAACATTTTTTTGAAAAGTATTTTTCAACAATTTTTTTTTTTGAAATAGATTTTTCAACAATTTTAGAAATCCAGAAATCGATTTCAAAATTAACTCTGAAAATTAAAATTAAGAAGTATGATCTACTTTATTTTCACTCTTATCTTATTCACTCTTATAGTTTTGAGATTGATTATGTGACTAATTTTTTATTTATGTCAATTTTGAATTATTTTTCTAATAATTAGAGGCAAAGCATTGAAAGGGGAGATCACACTTTTCACTAAAAAGTGGGAGAAAAGTAGCTGGCTGCCACCTGTCGAACTTAATGCATTCACCCTCCCTCCACCTCTCATTATTTATTTTTCCTCTCATCTCATGTAATCATATCATATGATATTATTATTATGCTATGAGCCTATGATAGGATACTTCCGTATAATTATTGCATTCATACAATTACATCATAGCTGGCAAGGTTTTAAGTAGTATATATAGATGCAATTATTTGTACCATTGTCTAAGAACTTCTGACTGCAAATACTTCAAAGCATATTAATATAAATCTCTTTAATTAGCTATTTAAATTCTTAGGATAAGGCAGTTAATTAGTTTTATAGTAATGCCCTCACAACCACTCAAGCATCTCTATTTCTCATTCTCAATTCAAGCTCTTGTTACTGGATGATATGATTAATTAATAACCACTACATTTTTCTTAATATTTTACTTTTTGATTAAATATTTTACTTTTTGCTTTGGGTCATGTAGCTTTGCCTCAAGTTCAAGCGTCAATTGTTTCTGGTTGGAGCAAAGTCTAAAACAAGCTATTTGTATTATATATAAAGTTTTGTGTTCTCAAGCTCTTGATCCAATAACCATAAGAATTATCTCTATAATTTATTTTCTCCACCATTAAATTTTGCAGTCAAGCAAATGAACAGTTGAACACTTATATTGTTGTGAAAGTCTCACAAATAAGTCTGATCGGATTAGATATTTTCTCATCAAATATCTCAAGTTATTTGCAAAAATAGATTTTTATGTTGACTTAACTAACATTTTTTTTAAATAACTTCACATTTTTAGGCAAAAGTAAAAAACCAATTTCAAATTCTTAGAGTTCAAAACCGTTGTTTATACATATTAAAACATAAGAAATTATTTTTTACATTTTTTTTATTCAGCATCGTTTTTTAAAACAGTTTCGAAATCTCATTAGAGAGACTTAACAGGGAATAATTATCAATTCAGTCCACACACATTTTCTGACGAATTAATAGGCCTAACAGACTACTAAAACTTTAGTAAACTTAAAGTAATGCATCCCCACACATAATAGAAGGGAAAAATTATTAAATTTGATAACAGTAGATTTGGCATGAAGAACAGTGCTAGAAAGGGATCCAATGCAAACACAGTCACTCGATTGGTTTTCACTTCCCTTCAGAGTAAATACTTGAAAATTTTTTTTGAAGTATTTATGATTATGAATCTTATGTTATGTTGTTTGACTACATTTACTGTTGCACTTGATTTGCTTCTGGATTAGAAACCATGTTATAATATGGCGGGTTTAACAAGATATATTAAGATCATTTTGCACTCGTATCCTTAAAAAGGTCTAAATTGGTGACGGATTTTGACTAAACTCTGTAGAAGGCCATAATATATATTCATTCTATTTATACTATACCTGTTAATTATTTATTTATTTTTATTTTTTTTGGGGGAGCAGGAAGATAATTATACATTTTTTTGTTGAAGGAAAGTGAATATATGTTTTAATGTTATCTGATATTATCAATGTATGATAAACTTAATGAAGAATTATGTATACTGCTTACTGAAAATCTTTGAGATGCAAGAGGGATTTTGTATGTTGTTGTATTGATTCATAATTTGTATAATCCCCTGAAACTTTATGTCGAAGAAAATTTGAATTTTATACAATCCTAGTCCTTAGGGACTTTGAAGAAAATGTCAAATTTATAGGATCAGTTGTGCACTTTTGAAAATCTTTTGTTGGATTTGCCACATGATCCATACAATATTTTAATATTTGGCTTGTTAGTTAAATTAAATGCAGATTAGTTCTTGACATCCAGATACCATATGGATTGGATAGTTTAATACTAAGGCCAGATATGGAGTTAAAAATATATAAATGTAAATAGGGACACCATAGATAAAGAGATATTGACTATTTTGATCAAGTTAAAATTATTTTTTTCACAAAACTCTTTGACTGAATTTAAAAAGAGAGGATAGTTGGTCAAATGCTAATTATGTTTAAATAGAATAATACTCGCGATTCGCTGCGAATATTTAAATTTATTATTCATTTAAATTTATGTATAAATTATAATTATGAAAAATCTAAATAAAAGTTTGAAATAAATTTTGAGTACATAAATAATATATAATAATTATGTTATATAAGTTGGTTATATTTAAAATTATTTTGAATTACATCATAAGATATTATATCCATTTATTATTCATTCAAAAATAGTTTCTATATCACATATAATTTTATAAGGATAGATAACTCTATATAAATAAATTTACATATAAAAAATAAAATAACATAAATAATAAATTCATAAAAAAACAAAAATAATAATAATAATCCAAAAAGTAATTTGGATTATTATTCTAAAAAAAATGGATTATTAATTTACAATCTAATTAATTTATGTTTGCATTAAGATTTCTAAGATTAAAATATCATTTTTTTATCTCTTTTGTTTTCTTGTGCCGTTATCCATTGATATATTATATTAGAGAAAAAATCAAGTATTAATCAGACGATGAAGAAGATCAAAAAAACTAAAAATAAACGATAAGTTATTTCATGGATTTTAGTTGAAACCCCATAAGACTTAATTATAGAGGATTAACTTAAAAAATATATAAAAATAATTATTATATTTAACATGATTTGTAAAAAGAAAATATGATATTATATATATGGGAAAAATATGTTTACTATACATAAAAATGTAACATGACTCATTTTACGAAAAAAATTGTCACCACTATTTTTCTTATTTATATTTTGTTAGTTGTTAAAATGATACTGATTATCCATAATACATTAAGTAATATAATATAGTTTTTAATACTCTAGATTTTATTTGATATGATAGTTCTCACGTAATTAGAGATATAACACGAAAAATTAATCTAACCGACTATGTGATATTGTGGTGATAATTTAAATGAAAAGCTAAGATTTGAAAAAAATTTGATCCAACGGCCCAGATAAAATTGATGATAGGTCTCTTGAGAATACTCAAAGAGAGATGAAAAATAAGGTAGAATGTATAACTTAATGAGCATATCATTTTTGTACAAATTCTCTTATATAGTCTTTATTCACATATTTTAGCAAGAAAAATAAATAAATTAGAACCATAACAATATGAAACTCAAAATAAAGAGAAAATTCCAACAAATTTATATTTGATGATTTTAACATGTTAAAAAAAATATTTCATTAAGAATTATAATTTTTTAAAGAAGAAAAAAAAAATATGTATATTTTAATGAATGAACTCTTCATTAACTATAATTGAATTTTTTTAAAGAAAAAAAGAAAAATTATTTATATTCTAATGAGTGAACTCTTCATAACTAGTGTAATTAATAATTGAACATAACTTTGAATTATGACTCATTGAAATAATCGATGGCCGAAACAAATTTACAACGGTTATCATTAAATCGGTGATGAAATATCAAATACCAATTCAACCAATCATATGATTATATTCTAATAACCACATATATGTTGCCATAAAATAACAATAAATTTGAGAAAATTAATGGTTGAGATTTAAAAAAAAAAATTGATTGAACGGTCAAATTAAAAGTGATGATGTGCTCTTTTGAGGAGACTAAAAAATAAATGAAAAATAAGGGATTGGGATTAATTAGTCACAATTCTATTATTTCATAATATCAAGGTGAGCCTTAACTCCAGGAATTAATACCCATACAAAATCATTTGATTCTCTCTTTCTTTTAATGTGTCATCACACCCACAAAATATTGGAGCTTAATGTAAATTATATTTTTAGCAAAATATTTTGATATTATAAATTATTCATTTTTTCAATCTAATAAATTATTGAATCCAGTTAAAATATTTATTAATTTTGTTAGTTGTTAGTGTTACTAAAGTGTCCTTAGGTGGCAAATTGAAAGATGCAGCATGACAAGTACTTTTTTGGTTAAATAGTTTTCATTTTTATTTTCTTTTGGTCGAAAAAAATTAGTAGATGAAAATAAAACTATTAGGAAGTCCAAAAATGCATGACCTTTTAATATTTAGAAAAATTAGGGGGTTCTTGAGAAATTTCCCTCGAAATGCAAATAAAGCCTGACAATTTAATTTGTTAAATATTTTTATTTTTTATTTATTTCATTTCTATCTTGCACAAGATACTCTTGTATAAAAAAGGGAAGAAAGGAACAAAAAACAAAAAACCACTTCTGCTCCACAAAAACCAACATGGCAGAGCTGTTAAACAGATTTTATATCATATAAATGTTATTCTGACCCAACAGGGGTCTCTCTTTATTGCAACAGTCATCTTTTTGGATAAAATTCAATTGTACTATAGAAAAATATAAGTATTTTTTTATATTTCAGATAGTTATATAATACTATTAAGTCATTTAAATGTATATTTATGGTTTATCAAATATTAATATCTAAAATCATCAGAAAAATCATAAATTCATAATCTAAATTAAGGATTTTGTCATGATATAAAAATTTCTTCTCTCTAGTGATTAAATTTGTACAAAAATAGTGGACAATATACATAAAAATAAATATATTTTGAATAGTTTGAGTTATCTATTTTATCATTTTTGAAAGTTAAATGACTTAGGATTAAATTTACCCATTTTTTATGTTTTGTTTCTTACAAAATGTCTCAAAACTCAAAACTTTTGAGGGTTCAAAAAAGGGTTTGCATAGCACATGAGAAGGAGAATAAAATTCCCCTCACCCCTAGGAGTGAGGCCACCATGTGGGCTGCATCATCTCGTTGTGAGCATATAAACCCCATACTAAAAAAATCAAATATATAATTAAACAGCTTATATATCCAAAATAATATATTCCATTTATAGAGATGATTTATCAATTTGAACATTATATTAATTGCGTTAGTTATATATTTTTTAATATTATTAAGTTAGTTATATTTGAAAATAAAAAAATCTTCACCGTCACCATGTGGACTTCATCTCAGTTGAGCATATTCTCCAATTAGAAAAATAAAAAAGATAATTAAATAACTTACATGAAGAAAATGAATTATAACAACTATTAAAAAAAACTTATTAATAAAAAAAACAATTAGTATTACACTATTACTTGTACTAGTTATGTTTTGAAAATAGAAGTTCACCACCATCACTATTCACTGTACAAAAAAATGACAACATACATTGCCACAAGGTTACACCACACTTGAATTGAGCACAAAAAGATTATGAGTGGAGTGAATTCCTAGGTTGGTCGATACAAGATGACGTAATCACATGGAATATTTAACAAAAAGAACCTTAATTTAATTGCTATCATATGTCTTATTACAAAAGAGGGTTAATATTTTAAGGTTGTTAAGAAATGGAGTTTACATGTGGCAAGGCATGGGGGCACGTGAGAACTTCTGACTCTGCACGTGCGCCACATGCATTGTATTTAACATTAACAAGCTTGGTTTATGAATAAATTAATGAACATTATTATAATGAAGATTTTTGGGGGAAGTAAATTTAAAAATTTTAATCATCACTTTTTTCTTGGTCCTTATGCTTACAAGTTACCAGTATGGAATTAGCCAAGGTCGACATCCACACAGACTGATTTCTCTGAAACTTTTTTGACTGCATAATCTCTGTCTTGGTGTTTGGTAACAGGTGGAATAATATTCCATTTTGTTATCAGGTTAAGTAGGTTCGTAGAATACTGAGATAGTGAAGAAAATTGTTGTTTTTTGTTAAGAAAGGAAGAGAGATTTATGAATATTGACTTTATAACATTTGTTAGATTGTTTGATCTCCCACAGCAATAGTTTTTCACCTTTTTTAATCCATTTCATTCCACATTTTTTCTAGTTTTGTTTGATAAGAAAAACATTTCACATTCCCCTTTCACCAAAGGAGGCCAAAACATCTAACAAAAAGATACAATAACAATAAAAAGATTAATTTTGAATGAACTTTTGGTAGTGCTACAATACTATTCATTTTTATATATAAAAGATGCATTTTTCAAAATGATAGTATGTACACTATTTGAAAGTGGTTTCACACAGAAATAAATCCCCCTTTTTTGCCTAATAATTTACCAAGACGTGCCCAAAGTAAAAACATAATTAAATAATGGATAGTGAGGCCCATCATAAGAGAAAGGATGGGCCTGGCCGAAATGTTGATAAAAATAGAAATATTTAGTCATTATTACCCTCAAAAAGAGAAAAAGGAAAAAGGGTCCCTCTATTGTTTTGATGATTAGGGCTTTGCCTTGCCTTGGGCTTCACAATAAGCCACCTAATCCATATCTGTTCTCATCTTTTGCCTTTAAGTTTCACTTTCCTTCCCTTCATTTGTTTGTGAAAAGGAGATGTCCCTTTAGAGGTGAAAACCGGCAAATACGGTTCAGATAGTAGTCATATTATATTGGTGTATTTACTAAATATCTGCAACAATGGAATATTGATTCATTTTAGATATTATGTGTATACGAATATTGTTCGGATATAATTAAGACAAGAATTCAAGTACATATACATTTTGAACATTGAACAAATATTTAGACTTGATTGTACCATCAAAATACCACAAAAATATATTAGATACTTGCAAATGATATGAGATAACTAGGACAAATATACTAAATTTAATCATAATATTACTATATATAAGTTATCAGTTATCACTATTGAAAATACAAAAAATGTAGGGAAAAATAAATACAAAATCACATTAAAACTTGGGAAAAGATAAAGGGAGGTTCAGGCTGGTTACACTATCGTGTGTTGTTTCCTAGATACATTATTCTTGCTTTTCTTTTTTTCATTTCTATACCAATTTTTTGGTTATATATCATTTTGAACAATATTAATATGCAAAATCTATCAATATAACATTTTCCTTGCATTCAAACAGATAACAAACGTAATATCATATCAAAAAAATAATCTTACTATAAGAATACTTTTTATTTATAAAAAGTAGATAAAACGCAAATAACTTATATTTGTGTAACTGTTTGTACAAGAAAAAAGACACTCGACCAATCAACAATATTTCCCTCCCAATACCAAAAGAAAAGTAACAAAAAAACATTATACAAAACTCACCACATACCCCTTATTCAAACTAAAATAATACAAATTACAACCTAAAAACAACCCCAAAAAGAAAAAATATACACTCCCATATTTCGCTACACAACTTCCCAAGCTTCAAAAACCAACCAATAAAATAATACACACACACACACATTTCAAACCCTAATTTTTATTTTTCTCATTGCAACAAATCAAAAAGGGCGTTTGGATCTGACGTGGCGGGTTTAGAATTTCCAACCGGCCGTGTGGCCTTCGATAGAGCCGATTGGCCTTGATTCCTCCCTCTTCCTCTCCCCACCGATCCGGTCTGAGGTGGCGGCGCGATTTTAGGCGTGAATTTGGACCCAATTGAATTTTGACCTAAATAATTCGACCCAATTGGATTTTGACCTAAATTGGATCCGATTGGGTTCTGGCCCAAATTGGATCCGATTGGGTTTGATGAGTTGGTATAATTCATTCCGCCAAATAGTGAGGTTTGTTGATTTGAAAGGGAAGGATTTGAACTCAAATTGAAATTGAAATTTGAATTTGAGTTTGAATTTGAATTTGTGGTTTGTTTTGGAGGCGGCCAGTTTGCGAAAGGGTCTAAATTGTCAAACGAGCCGTTGGAAAGCTCTCCAGCACTTAAAACCCCTCCAGTTCCAGTACTTGCTAAATCTTCTTTCTTACCATAACTATTAATACTATTTTTTATATTATTATTATTATTATTATTATTATTATTATTATTATTATTATTATTATTATTATTATTATTATTCATATTATTAAAAGATAAAGGAATATTAAAATCAGACGAAGTGCTCGGCGGCCACTCCAAATCAACAGGCGCACAAGTAGTCGGCACATTTATACCATTATTAGGGTTTGGAGTCAAATTAGGGTTAGGGTTTTGAGGCTGAGCTGTGATTTGTTGTTTGGGTTTCGAAGAGGAAACTGGAGGGCTCCAGTCCTCATCCCAAGCTGGCGTGTTCTTTTTCAAAACGGGTTGGGAAATAACGGGCTTGCTTAACGGGTCAGACGAGTTTGACCCGTTAGAGAGAGAAGGTTGAGAGATTTTCACTTCCTGTGGACCGATTTCTGAGATTGAGACGCCTCGTTTTTCTTCGATCTTTCTGTAAAATATAGTAAAATGTAACAAAATTGTATTTAATTAGCTGGTTGGAGGAATTTGATGTATAATATACTTTTTTGAAAAAGTTGAAAGGACCAGTTTATAATACTAAAGGTACAAAAATATCAAATTTATCCTTCTAAACTAAAAAATAATCAAATTTAAACCATTATGAAATTAAGGCTATTCTTGTTATTTTGTGGGGGAAATATGACACTGCCCTGAATGAAGAAACAATAGCTCTCAAAATAGCGCAGCACTTAAATTAATAGAAAAAGAAAACATAATACAAAAATATAAAAATATAAAAAAAAAGTACCTCAAAATATCCTTGATAAAAAGCATGTATTTGGCGAACTGCTGTACAGTCAGCTGCTGAGCTGTAAGAAGAGGGAACAAAAGAGGCACCACATGCTCTGCCGTAAATTCCACCCCACACTAAATAATAAAAAAAATTGAAAAAAAATAATTCAGATTAAGTGAAGTAATGAGATAAAAAAGTTGGTTATTATAATCCATCAAATTTATCCCTGCAAGGATTCAGAAATTTTTTCCGTAAAACCAAATTTTAGATAGATAAATTTGGCATATAATATTCGATTTTTTTTTAAATCTGCAACTTTTTTCTGATATTTTCAAAACCCTCAACTTTTCTGAATAAAGAGATACAATACAACCACCTAACATTATAGATGGATAAATTAGATATAAAATATAAAATATTTGGATAACAATTTGATATAAAACATACAAAATTTGGATAAATTGAATATAAAATATAAAATATTTGGATATTCACAAGAGGGTGTTTCTCGAAAATTCCCTAAAATATCTCTGCGGAACGGTAAAGTAAACTCGACATCATACTTTTCAATCTATGAAATTCCACCAAAAAACAATAAAATAAATAAATAAATAAATAGAGGAAATGAAATGAAATGAAAAAAGAACCGACCTTGTTGGAGATGGAATTGGCGACGCCTAGAGTACACATGAGGGTCGGAGCTGAGTGGTCGACAGCTGTACATCTTTTTAGGGTTTGCAGGATTTCTGTAATTGCAGGTTTATCTAAAGCCGGGGCCAAATCGCCCAAACATCTCAACGCGTTCACACGCACCTGTTTTGTTAATAAAAAATATAAAAAAAATTTAGGATTTTGAAGAAATGTGTAAAGGGTTTGTTTATATGTTGGTTTTGCATGAAAATGCTTCTTTTGTACATGGGTGAAAATGTTTTCTCAGGTAGAGGATTAAAACGTACCTGTTTTGTTAATAAAACAAAATAATAATTTTTTAGGATTTTGAAGAAATGTGTAAAGGGTTTGTTTATATGTTGGTTTTGCATGAAAATGTTTCTTTTGTACATGGGTGAAAATGTTTTCTTAGGTAGAGGATTAAAAATGTGAATGTAGTGTACCGCTGCGACTGTAGTCTTGAGAGCCAAGCCATGCACACGTGGCAAGATCGCCTGCTTCACTAACTGCACAAAAAAAATAATTAATACTAATAATCAGAGTAAAATTTCCATATTTAAGCCCTCAACCTAACATCATTTACCGTACAACGAAAAAAACATATCAAGACCATTTTGCAAAAACCAAGCTAATATTTAATATTTAAATAATAAAAGTAGTTACTTGAGTGTCAAGTTTCCTCGAAAGAGTAACGGTGCGTCTCAAGACCTCTTCTTGCACGCGCGGGTCCGTGTCGTCGTACGCTCTCATGAGCATCGGGAGAATATGCGTCACCAAATCATCATGTGCCGCCTTTGGAAAGGAAAAAAAAATGATAAATTCATTTATTTTATTGTAAGATTAATAATACTAGTTATTTTCATACGGGACTAAGTTGGTCAAAAAGTAGAAGAAACCTTGTTTATTATTTTATCATGATCCGCCTTTGAAAAATAAATCAATTTTTTTTTATCATAAAATAACATATTGGTTGCTTTCATATGCAACTAAGATAATAAAAACATTGTTTATTATCATGTGCCTGCCGCCTCAGAGAAGAAATAAAAAAAATTCAATTTGTTTTACCATAATGAAAAAACTAAAACCTCGTTTATTTTCATGATCCGCCTTCAAATTTAACAAACAAAAAGAATCAATTCGTTTCATCAGAAACTAAAATAATAATAAAAATCATCCAAAAAATAACTAGGACAATAACTAAAACCTTACTTTTTTACCATAAATCATCAAATTATTTGACCATAAAACAATAATTATTTCCAACAACCACAACTAAAATAATAACAACAACCACAACTAAAATAATAACATACTTTGTTGATGATCAAATCGGAGTGCTTGATGAGCAACAGCAGGGTCTCGCCGGAAGCGGAGGTGAAGACCGGCACGAGGGCCGGCAAAGTCGATATTTCAAAATCATTTTTCTCTTGGGATTCCGCGATCGTCAGAACCATCGGCAGAATCATCGGTTGGAGGACCATGTTTCTTAATTCCGCGCACAACGGCGGCAGAACCTGGGTAAACAAAAGATATATAATATCAGTATATGTGATAATTTAGGGAAATTTGCAAAAAGGACCTTGTGGTATGTCAAAAATGCAAAAGGGCCCTCTCTGGTTGGAAAATTTAAGATTTGGTTTGAGATATTGATGATGTTATTTAGATTGATTTGGTTAACGTGTGAGGTTGTGGTTAACAAGAAGGACTGATTTTTGAATTTTTGAAGAATAGAGGGACTTTTTTGTGATTTTCAGTAATGCCTGGATTTTTTGCAAGTTTATATATTGCTTTATTGTTAAAGAAAATTGTTCAAATTTGAAACAAAATTGTTTGAAGAAAATGTTTGAAAATATTACTTTGTAGCGTAAAACGCGACCGTCGAAATCTTTCCACATGTTTGAAAGAGCTTTTAAGAACTCGGTCTTTTGCATATTATCCCTCTCCTACAAAACCAAAATAGCAGGTCAGTATGATTTCAAAATTTTAAAATTAAGTTTCATCATCGGAGTGTGAATTGCCAAACAAGCAACAAAAGACTGAGTACACCCCAAAAAAGAATAAAATAATATCTTAAAATGGGAAATAAAATTGGTAAAAAGAAAAATAAGAAGGCATACAAGTAAGTGGTCAAGGAAGCGAAGAGCACGTAACCTGGTGTCATCACGAAAAAATGAAGAGCCTGAATACAAAATAAAAATTAATTCATAAATAAAAAAAACAAATATAAATTGAGTTAAAAGCACTAAAAGCGACATTTTTGAATAATTTAAATTAAATAATAGGTTAATTAATACATAACTCTATATACCTGTAAAATCAGAGGCACTAGGTCTTGAAGACTCGTCCACAGAAAGCATTCTTTGCAAATCGTGAATTAAATCGTTCGGTACATTTGAAAACGTGTCGCTTGTTAGGTAAGTCAACGTATTCATATACTGCACACATAAATAGCCAACCAAAAAACAAATAAATAAACACACAAGCATAAAAAACATTCAAACAAAACAAAAATCGAGCTCATATTATCAGAAAGGGATAAATCCACGGTTATCCTTTTACTTTACCTGGATTGCAATTTAGTCTCAGTAACATTGCTTTATACACTTTGGTCCCTGTACTCGACAGAATTGTCCACGCTTAGTCCTTGACTCAAGGACTAAAGTAATCGTGCATGTTTTCACAAAGTACATGGATCAGAAAGTAACAAACCAACAGCACTGAGTTCAAATTGCAAATCCATCCAACTGAACCTCACTTCCCAATCAAATAAATACCCAAGTTTAACCACATTTACGGCAAAGAACAACAAAACACCAGTTTGTTGACAAATCAGCAGAAGAGTATACCATCTTGACGTTGTTGTGGCAGTGGAAGAGGGGCTTGCGGGCGACGAGGTGGTAAGCGAGGCAGGCGAGGCTGAAGACGTCAGAGAAGGGGCTGATAGGGGCGCCCCGGTTGCGCACCATCTCCGGCGCCGTGTAGTTCAACGAAGGCTGCAGCGGCAGCACCGCGTCCTCCACGTCGTACTCCTAAATCAAATAATTATAAAAATGATAATAATTGATAAAAGAATTGAAAATAAAGGTGTTTTTATATAGAAGTGGGTAGCAATTTTACACCTCGGTCATGGCCCTAAATTAAATGATTATAAAAATAATAGGTAAAATAATTAATTGAAAATAAATGTGTGTTTGTAAAGAAGCGGGGATTTAAATTTTAAATAAATATCCCCGCCTTTTCGTAATAAAGTACCAATCTTATCCCTCATTCATACCACTGAATTAAATAATTATAGATATAGTTAAAATTAATAATAAGTAAAATAATTTAAAATAGACATGTTTTTATAAAAAAAGTGGGGATTTAAATGAATATCCCCGCCTTTTAGTAATATAAGTACAAATTTTACCGCTCGCGCAATATTTTATATCTATTTCAATAATAATAAAAACTAAAAAATAAGCATTATTTTAGAAAGAAGATGGGAAATGAATAAATGCTCCCGCCTTTTTGGAATAAAATACTCAAAGGTACCGGCCCTACCCTGATTCACTTACCCCTTGTTCAGTGTATATATGCATGTAAAATACATTTTTAAGTTTATTGTTTCATTCATCACAATTGTAGAATAGAATCCACAAAATCATTCACAACTAAAAAAAACAGAACTTACTGAGTAATGGAATTGCTGAGCTGGACTTAGACTGGCTGAAACTTGGTCCTGATTTATCGAAAAGCCAAATCCTCCGAATTTCCAGGCCCCACTTGATGTGATAAATACAGTCTGAAATAAACAAAACAAACAAAAATAATTGTATATCATAAATCAACCTTGGTATTTGATTCAAATTAAGTTAATAATATTGAGTATATATCTAAGGTTTCATTCATACCTCAGGAGAAATAGCTCTGTGAATAAGGCGTGCGTTGTTGTGAAGAAAATCTAGGGTTTCTGCCAGCTGGAGCAATCCATGTTTAACCTCCAATAATCCCATTTCCTAATAAGAAAGCAATTAATTAATCTCACAAATAGTCGGAACATTTCCAAACTAATTAATCCTCAAAATACACCAATTTTTCATTTACGATTTGATTTCGTCAAATTTCACCCTCTACAGTGTGATTGGTGTCCAAAATATATGTTCGAAATCTCTGAACAGTTATACAAAATACTAACTAAAAACTGCCGACGGAAAATCCACAGATCTAGGAAAACCAAACTGGCAAATTTATTACAATCAATTCAATCCCCAAACAAAAAAACTCCAGATCCAACCACACCAAATCCCAAAAAAGATCAAAACTTTCAACAAACCCTCACCATTCCTTTGAGCTCCTTAGGCACGTTGGCAATATTCTCGCAATCCCCCATGGCATTCGCCACCGACGCAAACAGCGGCTCGGTCGCCATGGCCATGGCGTTCTTATTCTCATCCAGCGCCTGCACGACATGCACGACGCCCGGGTGCCTGATCCGCACCAGCCTCCCCGCGTCCGCCCTCACCAGATCCAAAAACGCGTCCTCCGCCGCCTTGGACAGCCCCGCCTTAACTCTGACCTCCGACAGCGCCTTCTTGTCCAGCACCCAGACGGAGACGAGCGGGTACTGGGCGGAGGGCGCGGAGGAGCGGGGCTTGGCGGCGTAGATCTTCCAGAGGCCGGAGGACCCGGATTGCTGGAGGAGGTCGAAGTCCTGGAGGGGCCGCGGGCCGGTGACTTCTTGGACGGTTGTCTGCACGGTTTTCTCGATCGCGGCCGAGGCTTTGGCCAGCGCCTGCGTGAAGGTCTGCAGGTTGAGCGACATGGAGAGAAATTCAATGGAGATGGAAGAGGGAGAGGGAGAGGGAGAGGGAGAGAGGTCCGTTTCGTGAAATAGAGGAGAGAGATTTGGGGGTGGAATTGGAATTTCAGAAAGAGGTTCATTATTCCTTATTAAGTTATTAGTCAAGAGAAATTGGAAATCACGCCCAATACCATAGTTAGTTATTTGTAATACGCGAATAATACGAATCGCGATATGTTCGTGTATAATTCATATTGAACGCTTTCTAAGTTGATCAAATATTCGGTCAAGTAAAATTGAGACGGTAATAATTTGTCAATTCGGCTAATTGTTCGGAAAATTCGTATATAAATTATGTAAATACAAACTTTTTATTTAGAAATAATTTGAAAAATATTATTATTTGGTAAAAATTCGTAAAATCCGGGTCGGATTTTTCTCTTGTCAGAAATTCGTGAATGAATGCGAATTATTGAAATGGAGACGCGAATTTCGCGTTTTTTGGATTATTCGGAAAATAGTGTTTAATACGTGAATCGACCAACTATGCTGAATAATGTAACGATTCTGTAACGACGGATTGAAATTATATACTGTTTTCTTACGTTCCTATATACGTTATATACTGTTTTCATTTTTTGTAAATATATTTTGTTTACCGAATGAATTTTTATATAATGTTTGTTTTCAGTTTATATGTTTGCATATATTGTTTTCATTTTTTTTTATAAATATATACTGTTTTATATAATGAATTTTTATATACTGTTTGTTTTCAGTTCATATATTTATATATACTGTCACTATAAGATCGCTACAGTATCCGATCACGCAATATCAGTTTTTATTAGTTAAATAAGTAATAAACCCTTAGTTAAGAGGCTAAGGATATTTGTTAGGAACTGATGTCAGAAAAAAAAATGTTAGAACAGTTGAGTTTCTGTCAGTTTAAGCATCAGCATCGAGTATACTCAAGAGTAGTATTTTCATATTTCCGTTTATATGGTGTTGCGGGACAGAGAAATAATCAAATCACACATTGATTTATTTGTAAATAAATTATTGCACGACAGATTTGGGGGTAGTTTTGGGATTTAGGGAATTTGGGGGGTGTTCATTAGGGAATTTGGGGGTTAATTAATTGATTAATTCATTCGTTAGTTAAGAAGGTTGATTATGGGTTTTGGGGGTTAAATAATTGAGTAATGCATTCGTTAGTTAGGAACATGAAAAGCTCGAGAGTTAGTTTATAGATCCAAGTTTGATATGGGTATAATTCCATGATAGATAATCTATTTTTTTTTCTTAAATAGGACAATTTTTTTCTTAAATAGGAAGACAAATGACAAGAATGAAGAATTAAATATTCAGTTCCAGATATAATTATCAAAGGCTAGTTTATTAAACATGTTTGCTAAAAACCACATCTAGTTTTTCAGTCGAAGGTTACGGTGCATATGATGATATGATGTAATTCGTTTTCATATTTCTCACGTTGCGGTGTTGGTATTTCTCAGTTCTCACTCTTTGTTTCATGCGTTGATTTACTGAAATTTATTCACTGTCATTTCATTATGTATTTCTGAACTGACTTAACCTGAGGGCTCTCATTCACTATGCTAAAATTTGATTCAGTTCTCATCTAATATCACATTTATTTTTGTCAAAAAATATTCACCAATTTGCCCAATTTCTTATATTCAACCAAATTATTCATCCAAAACAACATTCTATATGTAATAGCATTATGTAAACATCATTTTGTCTATAAATAATGATAGTATGCATGAAACAATATCTAACGGTCTTCAATCATCCATTTTCTCTTTTTTCCAATCACACGAAGCTTAGTTTAGATAGTTTCCAATTATGCGGCGTGAAATTTTGAACTTCTTCCCTATTTTGTGTGTGATGCCCTAAAACCTTGTTAATGTATGATATGCATGATTCAAAAATCATGAATAAGATGTGTTGGCGATAATAATCCTACATTATATTTCATATCACACATTGGGCTTGTTTGCTTTGACAAAAAAGGTTCGAGGCTAATGATGTTTGCAGACTGAAATATTGATATTTGGGGGGTAGTTTTGGAATTTTGTTAAGAAGGTTGTTGATTATGGAATTTGGAGGGTTAATTATTAATTAATTCAATAGTTAAGAGGGTAATGATGTTTGCAGACTGAAATATTGATATTAACAGGGTTAAAGCATGTTAATAACAATTGAGTTTCTGTTAGTATAAGTTGTATAATCATCATCGAGTGAGTTTATTTCATATTTCCGTTTATATTTTCATATTTTATGTATTCGTAAAAAAATTGTATAACAAATGATAAATCTGATGCTGCATGGCGGGCCTTCGTCGTGCATCACGACAATATGTAGAAAATGATAAATAATATATAAAACTAAATAAATAGTATATAAAATTTATATTTTCGAGACAACAAAACAATATTTACGTAAAATAATGAAACCATATGGAAGGGAAATTTACAAATAACATCCTAACTTTTCTGAATATTATAAATTACCCCCTATATTTTCATAATTTACAAATCACCCCCTCCATCCACTTTTCCATCCAATTATTGGTTAACTTTTTTAAAATTTCCATTTTACCCCTATATAAGAATGTTTTGCAAAAATAATTTTTCACAAATATTTTTCTAAAAAAATTCTGTAAAAACAAATTCTTTAAAAAAAATATATATTAAAAAAATCATAAAAAAGTTCTAAGAAATATTTTTTTCAAAGTTGTTTTAAGAATTCTTAAAAGTATTTTTTTTCTGAAACATTTTTATTAACAATATTTTTTTGATAAAAATTTAAGAAAAATATTTTTTTGACAAATAAAAAATATTTTTTAAGAATTTTTTGACAACATACTTTTTCTACAAAAAATTATATCTCTAATTTTTTTCCGAAAAAGATATTTTTCAAAAAATATTTTAAGAAAAAAATATTTTATATTTTTCTTAAAAATAGTTTCTAAAGAAGAGAAATATGATATCACGACGGACGATATGTATATTGTTTTTCACTTTTCAATAATTATTACATATTGTTTTACTATTTTATATATCGTTTTATTCTTTATGTATTTTTTTACTTTTGGAATTTGTATATACCGTTCTAACATACTAGTTTCACTATTCATGTACACACTATTTTCACTTATATATATATATATATATATATATATATATGATCTGGAGTGCCACGATGACCGTCGTGACATATCAGGTCTCTTAAAAAAAATTAAAAATATGCTAGAATTTTTTTAAGAAAATTCATAAAAAAATTTAAGAAATATTTTGTACAAAAATATATTATAGAAAAATATTTGTTAATAATTATTTTTGGAAAGCATTTTATTATAGGAGCTAAAATGAGAATTTCAAAAAAAATAACCAATAATTAGATGGAAAAGTGGATGGAGGGGGGTTTTGTAAATGAAAATTTTATCATAGGGGGTTATTTGTAAATTCAGAAAAGATAAGAGGCTATTTGTAATATTTAGAAAAGATAGGGGGTTATTTATAAATCTTCCTATATATAATACAAAAAACATATTAAAAAGAAGATAATATAAGATCATGTTTTGAGCGTGCTCAACCCCGTCGCACATTCAGATTTCCCAACAAATAATTTTCTTGTTTTATTCATTTGGCAAATAAACCGGGAAACAATGAAAGTGACAGATGAAATACATTATTTTTTGACAATATGAAATACATATTTATATAAAATGGAATAAGTAAACAATTATTTTAAATTGTTATACCATCATACAAAATATAGAAAAAAATAGCATGCTTGTTTCACTATATTTAAATTTCCCTTCGTTTCAGTCACATCAATACCAGGGGCGGAACCAATGCAAATCATAAGGGGGCCGAGACCGAGACCGAGACGTGTCAAAGACAAAAGATCTAATATAATTTTTTTGTTTAGCGTATCATCTATTTTGAAAAGAATGACTCATAATCTCCCATTTATACATAATTTGTCTAAAAAACTTTATGTATTTTATAACTAAAAAAATATTCTCTATAATTTGGTCCAATTTAATATTTTACATAATCATTATAAAGTATAACTTAGTCCTTAATCATAATTCAATCTTACATGCAAGAGTAGATTCAAACAAAGTATACTAATTTAACAAAAAATAATATTATAAAACTTTATTATTGAATTTTGAATATAATATAATAGTTATAGTTTGGATAAATAAAATAATGGATATAATACATTCAAATTTTTAAGATGATAAATGTAAAAGTTAAATTTGCCTACATGACTAAGACCTACAAGGCTACAACTCTTATATTTTTCTCTCATCAAACATCTCGTGTAGTGAGTTTTTAAGATGTCTGGTACAAATCTAATGGACTATATTGATCAGTCTAGTATAATTTGTATGCTCATTTAACGTCTGTCATAAAAAATTATTTTAATTAAAAGAGATGTAATTGTGAGTGTCAAGCAACATTTTTGTGTTAACCTTTTTGTTTTAGTTATATAACCCTAATATTCTTGTTATTCATTCAATATATTCACTTTGTCATCCATGAAAGAGGCCAAATATTAAGATGTAAGGACTTGAGTGAAATTATAAAGGACTAAAATAAAATTTTCAAATTTATAGAGGGGTCATGTCCCCCTTATGCCACCACTTACATCCGCCCTTGATCAATACATATGCTAACCGCACCGCACATTCTACATTATGAGACATCATCCAAAGGGCCAATCCGCTCTAATTATTCAACTCCAGTGCCACATCTAAGAGCTCGTTCCACTTCACGTTCTACCTTCGTGGTCTCATCCTAGCTTGCTGTTAGCTATGTTGGACTCCATAGCCTCTTTTGTGGACTGGTAGCACTTCATGTACTATTATATAGCCTAATTTGATGGCTTGCCCCACGACGCATACTATCCCATGACCTCATTTGGAGCCTCATCAAACGCCTCATCATACTCTCATTATGTACAACTTAAATTTGATTCAGTTCTCATCTAATATCGCATTGCTTTGTAATATAAAAAAATGTTTTCAGAGTGCAGAATTTCTTATATTCTTGTATAATATGTTGTCTTTTTCTCTCTCAACCAAATCATTCCTTCAAACAGCATGTCCCTATTAAGAAATAGTTACTCTAATCATTCATTTTCTATTTTTTCTATCATGCATAATATTGGACAAAAATACATTTATTTACATGGAGAAAAATACATATATTATTTAATTAATTAAGCTCAATTAATTACTATTTCGAAAATAAGTAAATTTTTTTTTTGAAGAGAAAAATATGTGAATTATATTTGTTAATTTAGAAATATGACCAAGAAAAATTAGAAAATATATGGTTCGGAATAAGAAATGAGAGGGTTTTGTTAGAACGGTATCTAGCAGGTTCGGTTAAGGGTTTTCCCGCTAACCGGTGATCTCTTGCATGGTGGTCAGGACAGTTTTTTCTATCACAGTGGCGGCTTTGGCCAGTGCCTGAGAGACATGGGAGGAAGATTGAGAGTACCGACAGAGTTTCAATGGAATGGGGAAGAGAGGGAGAAAAGGAAGGGCTATCTGTTTCGTGAATTGCGAGTAGTTTTGAAATTTCGTTAACAGATTTGTTTATGGATTTTGGGTGTTAATTAGTTGATTAATTCATTCGTTAGTTAGGAAATTGAAAAGATCGAAAGTTGGTTTAAATTTCCACATTTGATATACAAAATTGCAAGACAAGAAATATTTGTCTCTCTTCTCTATCTTTTTTTTTACGATAGGAAGACAAATGATAAGAATAAATAATTTTTTTTTAATGGAAGCTTGAGATAAAATAAATAATTAAATATTCAATTTTAAATAGTATCATCAAATGTTAGTTTATTAATTTTGGTTATATAATCAAATGCTGATTAATCATGCAACTCGTTCTCAAATTTCTCACTCTCTCGGTACGTGATTAATATTTCTCACTTTCTGCTCTGTGCGTTGATGTACTGAAATAGTATCATCCTTTCATATCCCGCTCCTAGTTTGCATAAACCCAAAGGATGTATTTTATAGTGCTGAAATTTGACTCAGTTTTCATCTAATATCGCATTTATTTCTGTCAAAAAATATTCAACAATTCGCACAATTTCTTGATTTCAACCAAATCATTCATCCAAAACAACATTCTTTCTGTAATAACATTATGTAATAATCATTTCTCTATAAATAATAATATTATGTACGAAACAATAGCTAACGGTAATCAATCATCCATTTTCTCTTTTTTTCCAATCACACGGAGCTAACTTTAGATAGTTTCCAATCATGTGGCGTGAAATTTTGAACTTTTTCCCTATTTTCTGTGTGATACCCTTGTTAATGTATGATATGCATGATTCAAAAATCATGAATAAGATGTGTCGCAGGAATGGTTGAGATAATAATCCTTATGTCATATCACACATTGGGCTTGTTTGTTTTGACAAAAAATGTTCGAAATTTAGTAAATTCTCGAAAATAGATATGTAGTATAAACAAATTGAACAAGTTATGTTTTTGGATGGGCTCATATAGTCATATGGTGGGCTCAGAATTTTTATAAATAAATATATGTGAGTTGGTAACAAATAAAAATATGTGATGTGTAAGTAACGAATGATAAAAATACTTCAACTGAATCAATAACATTTTAATCTCAACATTTGCAAATGGGGCAGTAGAAATGGCCAGGGGAGTTTGAGGGGAGGACGAGCCAGGGGAGCTGCGGCAGCAGAGGAAGAGATCAGAAGGTGGATCGCCAGCAGGAGCACACACAGTCAAACCGGATCTGGTCAGTGTATTCTGTTAGGGATCTTGCAAGCTCCTCAACGTGCCGTGGTTGATAAAACAAATTACAACTCCAAACAAAAATACTTCCCAAAAAAACACAATCAAGAGAAAAAACAAGATGGCCTCTTAAGGTTCAAAAACATCTTATTCCACCACACCTTATTATTCAACTAAACTCACAAACCAAGTCCTCAACCCACACAAACAAACCTCTCTACTACTACAAACCCCACACACAATAACAATAACATAATTACCAAAACACCCCTCAACTCACGCTCCTCAACTCACGCTCCTCAACTCCGGCCTCACGAAATCCAAATCCGAGTCGTCCGCGTCATCCGGCACCGAAATATCAACAGTCGGCCTGAGCTCCGCGCACTTCACAATCGCGTCATGAACCGGGTCACTCACAAAGTTACTCAACAAGTCCTGGTTCAGCGGTTTGTTCAGATCGGCGGAAATGAAGGCTTGTTGGGTGAGGATGTAGTCGAAGCGGGGGGCCCACTTGCGTGAGCCGAGGCGGGCGGTGGTGGAGCAGTTGTCGACCATGAAGGAGACGCCTCTAGCGTGCATGAACGGGTTGAGAGAATCGACGGATTCTATCACGGATTCGTTGATGATTTCGGAGTACGAGTGGCCCTTCTTGCGCAGGACTTCGATCTGTGGTGAGGAGTTTTATGAGTTCAGTGATAATTACGGTTTTACCCCCAACCAAAAATTAATATCCACGGTATAATATCCATGATATTTTTCGTTTTGTAGGGGGTAGTATATCTGTATATGTGAAATTTTAAGATTACATGCATCAATGCAATGTGAAAGAAATGTCATATGTAAATATGATGTCTTATTTCTGTTTCAATATATAATAAAAAAAACAATAGGTGCGGTTAAATCACATGGCCAGCTGACCTGGCAACAACCAAGTGATTAATGAAAAAATAGAATACCTCTGATTCATTACTAAGTCAACCATTAGCTGTTCAAAAGTCAACTTTTTTATGAATTCCTTTTTTGATTATAAGCAACTTTTGAGTTCTCAAATAGCCACAACAAACCAATCAAACCACTCTAAGATAAATTCCCAAATTTGTTTAAGATAAAAAAAAACTACGGATATCTTTTGCACGGATTTTTATAAATGATGGCTCTTATCAAACTTGATACCGCAAGGGTATACAAAATCGTGCCAATAAGAAAACAGCAACAAAGGCAAATAAAAGAATGAAACGATTTGGATTTTTGTAAACTGGTATCATACCTGAGCCATCATGAGAGCGGTGTAGACTCCGGCGGTGAAGGGATGGAGGGGGCCGAGATCGTCTGCAGGCCGTGTTGCGCGCACTTTCTGTCCAACCTTCCACATCCTTGTCTGGTCTATCTTTCCCATCGGGAATGCCGGCAAGCCTTCCTTCTCCTGTTAAATTATAGTTTTGCAAAAGAAAAAAAAAAGAAAAATCAGTATGAGAATTTCACTTCATAGGTTTTGATGTAACAGTTGTTAAATCTCAACTGTTTGTTGCTTGATTGCATATTTTAGTCTTAAAATTGCATGAATCAAGTTTTAATTGGTGCATGATTTTGGTCTTAATAGAAAAACTATGCCATAATCATGTTAAATTGAGGTATATTTCAATTTTAGGCCTTAAATTTCACAAGCAAGGGCAAATTGGTCCTAGAACAGCCCTACATATCAACTTGAGAATAAATAGGGAGAGATCAGTGTGAGACTTCCACAGGTAAAAATTAAGAAAATTTAAATGATGTCATTTTTTGCTTTTATTTTGATACCCTGCTGGATTGTTTGGTACTTTGTTCATAGTTAATTCTACACCAACTGAGGACAAATTTAGATTATCAGAGGCTCAATTGCACATTTAGGGATTCAATCAGACGAGCGCGTTTTAATTCGGCTTAAATTTGTTCTTGTTTGGAAGAAAACAGATTATGCAAAAATAGTCAAATTCAGAGCTAATTGCACCAAATATAAGCTCGATGTAAAATTCGACCCTTCAATTTCACAAATAAGGCCAATTGGTCCTAAAGGAATATTAAATAACAGACCGAACAAAACAAACTAGAAATCATATTATGTAAAAACAAAATTAGGGTTAGGAACTTAGGAGGACTTACGTAAAATCTGCGACCGGCCAAAACAACGCTGCGAATCTCGTTGCCGCTGGCCACATCCTCATAACACTCGTACAAAATATCCATACAAGGATAGAACGAGGCGCTGTACGCCTTGTTGAATTCCTTCTTTCCTTCCTCTGTCAACGAATTGTACACCGCCAACATACCCTAAAACAATCAATACGTGACAAAAGTTATGGAATGATCGAATAATGGAATGATTTGAATTGATTGAATAATTAGTGGAATACCTTGGTGGAAATAGTCCTTGAAATAATGCCGGTAATGCACTCCACAGTGTTCTTATACGCCTCCTCTTCGCCCATTCCGTTCTCAGTGTATCTCCTAAACAACGCCTCCACAATTCCATGCACCGCTCCAAGCAAAATACCTTAACAAAATACAAACACCAAAACTCAGAACCTTGCGATAATAAAAACAGTTTTTTATTTATTGATGGATTAGAGTTACCTCTCTCGCCGAAAATATCACTCTTGTATTCCTGCTCAAGAGTAGTCGCAAAAGTGAAAGGAGAACCGAGCGCGACGGACCAGCCTAGCGCCACGTCAGTCGCCCTTCCATCCACATCCTATTACAAAATAATAAATAATAAATAATAAATAATAAACAACAAAAAATAAATACTTTTTTCATAATTAAAACAATAAAATAAAATAAAGGCTGAAAAATAAAGGTTAATATATATACAAACAAAAATGACACACTAACACACAAAATAGAATAAATAATATGTACAAATATATGCACAACTACAATACACACACACATAATGACTAGTGTCTGTGTGTGTATGTGGAGAGAGAGAGAGAGAGAGAGAGAGAGAGAGATTAAAATACAAAATTAAATATTCCGCTTCTCATACTTATGACTAGGGGTGTAAACGGGTCGGATAATATCCGTATCCGAACCATACCGTATCCGCAAAATATCCATATCCGAATAAAAATATCCGTATCCGACGGATACGGATACGGATACGGATACGGATAAGGATAATTTATACGGATATGGATACGGATATAGTATCTATTTTATGATGCGGATAAGGATACGGATACGGATATTATCCGTATCCTGATAATATTTCTATTCGGATATCAGTTTTTATGAGACCCAATTTAGTTATTTATATCCATTAAATATTAATTTCATTTTATTTCACAGCCATAAATTCCATATACCTCTCTAATCTTTCCTCTTATTTGAAAACAATTTCCAGATTTGCATACAAGATTGGATTAAAGGGAATGTTCTTCAAACATTGAAGGAAGATGATGAATATGTCTGTGAACAGTAGGATGGATAATTTTTTGGAGTAGTTTTTATAGTATGACTATTGGAATAAAGACATTTTGTTTGTTTTGGCTAAAATATTTGGACTAGTTATAATTTTGTTTGTAGTACGGCTACAATTAAATTAGTGATATTTTTGTTTTAGTACGGTTATTATATTAAAATTAATGGTATTTCTTTGTAGTTTGACTATGTAGAACAAATGAACAATGATATATCTAGTGCAATTACTTGGTTAATTTTTTTTTCTTTTAATAGTTATATTTATATAGCAATTTTCTAAGCTACTTATTAAAATATCCGTTTTAACAATCCGAAATGAGTCCGTATTCGTATTCGTATCCGAGATATCCGAACCGTATCCATATCCGTTTAAGATCCGAACCGTATCCGTATCCGGGTCTATCCGTATCCGCATTCGAATCCGAAAAAAAATATGGATATGGATATGGTAAGAGCGCTTTACACCCCTACTTATGACTCATCATCCATCGAATATGCATCAAGATCCGTGCTACGTAAAAAAGAAGGCATTTCCCTCTCCTTCACATAAATGAAGTCCATTGCTCAATCACACATCACGGATCTCGATGCACATCCAATGGACCATCAGTCTAAAGCACGAGAACCCAAACACCTAATTAACTATTTCAATCATCCTCATAACATTACATATCAAAGCCCCTCTTAACTACCTGATGGACGGCAAAGCTGGAGTTGATCCCGGCCCCGTTGACCTCCTTGCCCTGGACATACAATCTTCTAACAGACGGGCCCATGCCTTTAGGACAAACCGCGATCACGCTGATGTTGCTGGGGAAGTCCTCGTCCTGCGACTGCAGGTGGCCCAGCAAAAACCCGTGGGAGAGACCCAGAATGCTGTTGGGCTTCATGTGAGATAAAATCTTCTCGTAATTATCCGCCTGGTTGAAAAGGTAGAAAAAAAAATAGAGCATTAAGAATATTGTTTTTTTACTGTGACCCTTAACAAAATAAGAGATATTATATATGCCCCTAATTGAGAAATGTTATATATATAAATGGTGAGAAGGGTAAGTCATTTTTTTTTTTTTTGGGAAAAAACAATGATGAAGGTCATTGATGATATTTTTAAATTTTGGAGGGGGTGTCAATGAAATTATGATATATACCCCTAATTGAGAAATGTTATACATACCCATAAATGGCGAGAAGAGCAAGTCATTCTTTTTTTTTTTTGAAAAAAAAATTATGAAGGTTATTGATGATATTTTAAATTTTGGAGGGGGTGTCAATGAAATTATGATGATTCGTAGGGTTGAAATGAAAGTATGTGTATAATTAGTTAATGAATGACCTGAGCGGCGTCAGAAATTAGGAGAAGAACGAGGTCGCTGCTTGAGACGGTCTCATAAATGTCGCCAAGTGTTCCTTTTTCCTCTGTGAATCCAGCTGCACGAGCTTCCTCAAATGACTTGGAGCCTTTTCTTAGCCCAATCTGCACATAAATAAAATTAATTCAATCATTATAACTGTTGTTATTACAATTTTGATTTGAAATAACAGATCCAGTGCAGCGAGAGAATTATACTGTCAAAATTCTAGGGGTGTTAGTAAATGAATAAATTATGATGTTGTCTTTTAAGAATTTAGAAGAGGGGAGTTAGTAAACAAATAAATTATGATGTTGTCTTTTAAGAATTTAGAAGAGGGTGTAAGTTTAATTTCGGACATTTTACTTAATTTAGGATTATTGGACATATTTCAATGATTTTTAGGGTCATACTGATACATGCAATTTTAAAATTTTAGGGGTTTAAGGTGAAATTACTCCAAAATAATTATCTGATTTTATAAATTACCTTCACAACAATGTCTGATTTTGCTTCTACAAGAGAGTCCCTCAAATTTTGGGCTTGGGCCGGTCCCTATGGTAAAAAAAAATTAACCAAAAAAGAATTATTAATCCTAGTGATATAACAAATTTACAAATAAGAAAGTTTTTAAGGGTACAAATGAAAAATGAATGTGTTATTTTACCTGAGAGCCCCAGCCAATCACTCCAATTTGCTTGATGCCCTTGAAAGCATCTGGCAATAAATGGAATAAATCCCTGCCGCCTCTTACAATATACTGTTTTATAAAATAAAAATAACATATTTAGTTAAACTATAGATGCTAATTAATAAGGTAAATACAAGGTATATTACACGTCAAGAAAAAAAATTTAATTACAAGCCAAGAAGAACTACGCATAAAAAAATTTTAAATCAGCGCGAAAAGAACTAAGGACTTTGAATCTAGTCTGCACTGTGTACATTTCACCCTATAAAAGCACAAGCTTTTCATTCAAAACCTTAAAAGACTGAACATTTGTCTGTCAAAATATACATTTCTGCCCTTAAAATTACAGTTTCCTTCATTTCTTACTCAACATAGTACCACCACAACAAACTGAACCAATCTAAACCTAACAACAACAACAACAACAACAAAAAAATTCAGCTAAATGATTAAAAAAAATAAAAAAAGAAGCAAAACCTCATCCTGGCCAGCAAGAGTGATCTTCTCCTTCTTAAACACCCCCGTCTCAAAATCCAACTCAATCTGCGGCTTGCCAATGGATGTGGCCGAGACCATCTTGGCCGACATAGCGCCGCCGCCGCCGCCTCTCCGGGAGCAGATCCCGACGCATCTTGCCGGGCCGGACCCGAATCTGACGTTTCTCGCCGCTGTTGATTTGGCTGAGCAACTAGGGTTTACGAGGGTTTTGGAGAGCGCGATTGAGCCTGATGCAGCCGCCGCCATTGTTACAATGAGAAGAGAGTGTTAAAAGAAGAAGCGGAATGAGAAATAGATTTGGGTTTTATCCTTGCATTCGACTTGGGATGGGGTGTGCGGCTGATTACTTCGGGATGAGCTGGCTCGCTCTGATTGGTGATTGTGGTTTTATATGGAGTTTGATTGGTGTGTAAATATTTGGTAGGGAAAGCAGTGGTGAAGAGACTGGCAGGGGACAGGCTGCAAGGGAGTGTTTGACAGTATTATGTGATGCTCTCCAGTTAGTATTAGTAATGGAGACAGCAGTATTTATTAGAGATTATAATTTGTTTTTTGTTCTCCAGGTGAGAATTATTTGTATCTCGAGTAAGATATTTTATCATCAGGTCATGAAATCATTTGCCGAACAGATTATATTTATTTTTAAATTGATAATAAGAAGTGCTAAGTATTTAAGTTAAACGGTTTTTTTTTAAATCTTATTAGATGATGGATATATTTATAATAAACAAACAGAAAATATGTTTGGTTATTTTTTCTTTGATGATGTTAAATTTGCAGTTTCGTCATATGTTTGGTTATATTTTATCACTATGCTAAAATAGTTATAATAATGTCGAAACTATTTTTATTTAGCTAAAATAATATTTTTTTTTACGTCCACATTCTCAATTTTAGAAAAATGGTAAGCCAGCGCTCCGAAGTAAGTGTATAAAAATATATTTTTTCTTAGAATATCTGATGTAAGACTAAGAATCATGTACAAAACATCAAAATCGGTACATGAAACAATAACATGTGAAGAAGAGTTTTTGATGGAGATATTCTGTGGCACAACATTTATAATAAATATGAATAGTCAAAGTATATAAATTCCAACTCATTATATAATTATTAATTATTATATAATGATAAATGAGAATCTTGATTTAAAGTTTCTACATGAGACGATATATATGTAGCACATCTCCTATAAAATTTAAATGTTCATGTTTAACTCAACAAATATACCACTTTAAAATATATATTCATATGAAAAAATTATTTAATCATGTATACCACTTTAAAATATATATTCATAAAAGAGCTATTTATTTTCAAAATACATTTTTTTATGTTATAAATGATCATACATTGTAAAAAATAGTGTCTATACACTACTTATAAAATAATAAGAAAAAAAAAATCTTTTTTAATTTTGTGCACCACAATATTATAGTTATAATATTACTGCTTTTAAAATACATATTTAAAATAAATGAAATAAAAATAAGTATCATATATGTAAAAATTTATAAAATTATATACCGAAACATAACGAGGGCGTATCCTAGTATGCATTAAAAAGATAAGCTTATTTATAGTTCACTACGCTTTAATTCATATTGAAAAATGTCTATATCAAAATCTATTTTTAAAAAAATATTTACTACTTTAAATCATAATCTCAGAACATAACATCAAATTTATTTATAAAAAACATATTAATATTTTTATGTAATCTTTCACTCAATAATAATATTTTATTTTATTAAACAAGCTTCTAACGTGTAAGCACATTCAGTGCATCCAATTTAATCATCCATTCCTTCCAAAATGGAGACAAACTTAGACGAAGAAAACTCGCTATTTGGCTCATAAAAACGACAATATCTGATTTCCTGTTTCAGTGCAAACACAAAACACACAAATTTTAAATCCATACCGCCAATGCAGTTTGAATTCGATTTGGACGACTGGGATAAATGGATGAAGCTCCGGTTTATTGGGGTTGAGAAAGAATTTTTTATTCAAACATGTTTCACTCGTGATATGGCCTAGCAACCGGCCCAATTTCTTTTATTTAATGGAAAATGATTTGGTACTTACATGATATCTACATTTTATTGTCTTCAACACTTGAGAGTTCATTTTAGGAAGTCCGGCTTATATATGCAATTATTTATTTCTACTTCTTATTGTCTTCAATTCATTTCAGCCTCAATCTACGTTTAGCCCAAGTAATAGGCTTCATACCTCCCACCCAACCTTATATTGCGTAATATTGATTTTTCACGTTTTTTTTTTATTTCTCGCGAGACAGACAGACGAGTCGTATCTGACTATAAAAACATTCAAGATCTGATTGTATTTCTCTTTGTTGCTCCGCTTCGCTCTTCTCCCTTTCTTTCTAGGCGATGAAATGGCGATTCTTCAATTTTTAGTCCATTTAGACATATTTCTCCCTATTTAATCCATATTTCTTCGCATATATAGGTATGATTGATCGATTTTTGCTTCAATTTTGAAAATTTTGTTCCAATCCAGCCCTAATTGAGCAGAGAACTGATTTTTACATGATTTTCTGGAGTTTAGAATTTTAGATCCAACTCTAATCCTAAATTGAGCTTCCACAAGAATATGGTTCAGTTCCATAGATCAAATTCGACATCGAAACGGATCAATGCTAAAGAGAACCTGATAAGCAGCTCAAATGGTGCAATTCTTTAGCCTGGCACGGTTCGTGCTAGAGAAGTCACCTAAAGAGAAATCTGTGACGGTCCAGCATGGGTCCAGTGAGGCTGGAAACAATGGCTATTTGATCAGCTTCGATTCAGCTTTCTTTTATGAATGGATCGCAGTAAGCTACATCTACAAGCATGAACACGCTGGAAGCAGCTATTTGTGTACCAAGGGTAAAAATTGTAATGTGATATACCTTTTCTATACTTAATTTATACTTTATACTTTATATACATACCAATATACCTTCATGCTTCAAGATTATACCTTATTTTTTATAGATTAAAAATATTTTTTTATTTGATCTAGCGAAAAAAAAGACAGTTCAAATAAGAATTTAAGGAGTGACAATGTAAATGTGATGGAACACATCATCGGTGATTGCGCTTCTCAAAAATAAGAGAAATGGAAGACTAAAAAATAGTTTAAGGTTCAAGTCTCATCAAATAGTTTTCCCTATATTTACATCTAATTTCCATATATATATGTTATCTCACATTGTGGTTTTCTTCCACTTATAAGATGCCACCTCAGACCTAGAGAATGACACTAGTGAAAAAACTCTCTCCGCCAAAAAGAGACAAAGTAAATGGTGTTGTTTCCGAAGGTAAAATTTTTACATTCGAATTTATTTTTTTCATAATTATACATTAATATTCACAACGCTATATCTTAGATTATAAACATTATATCTTTCTTTATATTCACAAAAACACACCTTAGATTATAACGCTTACACATTTATATTTCCAACAATATAGGTTACATTCAAAACATTATATATTTAAATTTTCTAATATACCTTACATTCTGAACATTATACATTTATATTTTATTCAATATATACCTTACATTCTAAACACTATATCTTTATATTCACGACAATATACCTTCAAACAGAATCAAGCCATAAGGAACAACCAGAACCATTTAAATTTTATATGTGTCTATTAAAGTGGTTTATGTTTTGTCTAGACTGATATATGTTTCTATAAAATTGGTATGTGTTTGTCTTGAAGTGTATTTGTGCAACACTGATATGTTTTTGCGAAAAACTGGTATGTGTTTTGCGAAATACTGGTATGTGCTTAAATCTTTTACACACATTTTTGTGATTTCTAATTGTGTACAGGTCATGGAAGCAGTTTTGTGGATGATATTTTATAATTTCGGCATTAAGTCACGAAACTGGAGATATATTGGCTGCTACTATGTTGTAAGTACTTTTTAACCCGTAACTTTATACCTTTTTAACTAGTTATATATATCTTTCTTATTTTTTTGTCTACTTTGTTGTTATTTTTATCAACGTTTTTAGTAAATTCTCCCAAATAACGACATAGGTGATTTATGGAAGGTAGCAATTCTGAGACATAAATTGAGGAGCTTAGAAGTTATTTTTTTCCTTTGATATTCTATAATCATTGGTGGCTCCTCGTGGTACACTTGCCAAAACACGAAATTATCTCTTTCAACTCAATCAAACAAGGTTACAACATATCAACAACCCGTCCAATAAGCCTTGTAGCATCCTAAACAACTAAGTGTGTGTCTTTTTATCTTTATATTTTGTATTTTTTTTTTAGATTTTTTGCTAATTTTAGATATTTTCTATTCATTTTTGTATTTGGGACAGATTATGGTGTATTGTTTTGTTAACATAATGATGCGTCTTTTGTCTATATTTTGTTTGATATTGTGAGACATTTGATATGGGTTCCCCTAAACTTATATATATTTTGTGTAGACTGCTATGTGTTTTGTTTAAATTTTATATATTTAGACTGGTATGTGTTTGTTTAAAACATATATGGGTTTAAACCTAACTGGTATGTGCTATGTTTAGACTGGTATAAATTTTTCAAAATTTGGTATGTAATGATTAATATGTGTTTGTGTGAAATATGGTATGCACTTCGGTTCATCTCGTATGTATTTTGTTCAGACTTGTATGTGGATATGCCTAAATGACATGCGTTTGTGTGAGACTGGTATATAGTTGTCAAAATTTGATATATAATGACTAGTATTAGTTTGTTGAAATTTGGTATGGACATCTATTGATCTGATATCTGTTTGTTTAGACTTCGTATGAGTTTATACTTTACTGGTATCTATTTTGTTTCCACTAGTATGATTTTGTCAAAATTTGAAATCTAATGACTAGTGTGTATTTGTTGAAATATGGTATAGATTTTTATTCATCCGATATGTATTTGTTTAGGTAAAATCCAGAATCCATTGCTGAAAAAATCTGAAAAATTATACTAAAAATGCGCCGAAACATCCAAAAAACTCTACTAAAAAACGCGCCGAAAGAGTCAAAATATTCTACTTAAAATGCTCCGAAAAAAATAAAAATATTCTACTAAAAATGCGCCGAAAAAATCAAATATTCTACTAAAAATGACAGGTTTTGTCTAGTATGTGTTTGTTTCAATAGATATGGTTTTAGACCTAACTGTTATGTGTTTTGTTTAAATGGTATGTGTTTTGTCAAAAAATGACATGTAATGATTACTCTGTGGTTTGTGTGAAATATATGGTATGGACTTATGTTCATTTGGTATGTTTTTTGTCTAGACTCGTATTGGTTTGCTAAACTTTGATATCGAGATGTGCTTGTTTAGACTTTGTATGTGTTTATATCATATTGGTATATATGTATTGCTTCCACTTGTATGAGTTTTCATATACATGACTAGTACGCGTTTGCTGAAATCTGATGAATTTCTATTCATCTTATATAGTTTTGTTTAGGTAAAAATTAGAAATTTACAAAAAAATCGCCAAAAAACTAAAGTTTCTAATAAAACAGTCCTAAAAAAAATTAAAATTCTACTAAAAAATGTGCTCGAAAAAAATAAAAATTCTAATGCAAATGAACCAAAAAAATTAAAATTTTATTGAAAACGCGCCGAAAAGTTAAAATTCTGCTAAAAATGCGCTTAAAAAGTTAAAATTCTACTGAAAACTCGCCGAAAAAATTAAAATTGTACTGAAACGCACCGAAAAAATAATTTTTTTTAATAAAAACGCGCCGAAAAAATAAAATTCTACTAAAAATGCGCCGAAAAAATTGAAATTTCTAATAAAAACACTCCGAAAAAGTCGCGCGTAGGCCATCTGTCCATATGAGCACAGGCAACGTCAAAAAAATGCGAGAAATTAGAAATATCGAGAGAAATTGAAATCATGAGAATATGAATGGGAGGTAGGGAGGTATGAAAAAAAATATATATATATATGATGAATTATATGGGCGGTAAATTGAGAGCTCCCAATATGTCACAAATTTGGGAGGTGTTAGGAGGTACAAATATGAGAGCCCACAATGATTTTCTAATGTCTCACATTTAGGCGCGACGTAGCGCGATCTGGTTGGTCGAAAAGTAGGGAGTCACTAATTAAGAGAGGTAAATAGCCGTTCTCTTATTTAATTTCGCTTAATTTTGATGGTTAGAACTAGTGTTACAAACGCTGTTATGTTCGCTTTTTTTAAATTCTGGACTAGATTTATACAAAATAAATGAATTTGATTAAAAAAACTTTTTCAATAAAGAGATAAAACAATTAAATTAAAAGCTCTTTGATTAGAAAAAAACAATTAAATGAATTTTCATTATTGTTATTTGTTTTACCTTAAAAATCATAAATTTTGTTTTTAGTTTTTCTTATGAAAGGAATAGTCATTCCATAAAAAAAAAATTTCCAGAGTTCGAATTCCTCAATAATTATGATGGCTAATAAATAACACTGATCAATGGTTGGAGTCATCTCAGGAAATCGTATTCCAGGTCTCCTTCCATACTATGAAGCAGAAGCATAGAGAATGTAGAGTACCGGCTCGTTCCCTTTTCTTTGCGTTCTTTAGATAGTCGAGATGATTTTTCAATGTGGAATTATGCGAAAGTAGGTACCCTTTGTTGTATAGTTCTATGTTCTCGTCGTGCATTCGCAGAAAATGTGTTTTACATATTCTATGTTTTTTTTTTGTTGAGAATTTTACATTTTCTATGTTAGTCGTACAAAGGTAACAACGGGTAAATATCATTTATCCTTTCTTTGTGAGGTTATTGATGGCATTGATTCTAATTCTTAGGGCAGGCCACCGAAAATTTTGATCCTTAATGGGGCTCGAAGAGTAGTGGTGGTGCTCAAGTTATCTTTTAGCCGTACTGTCCATGATCCGTTAGGGTAGAATTGACTTGTTGATTAAATTTTGTGTTTAGTTAATTGACTAGTTTTATTTCATATTAATTATAACTAACTCAATTAAAATTTATCAAAAACACAAATTTTATTTTATATTAGTTGGTGAGTTCATGCATTTTACAAATTGTTTTAGTGTATTACAAAATACATGTTTAATTTTATTTTACAAAAGTTTGCTTGGCTCATTTACATGAGGGGAAAATGTCCAATCTATGTGCTACGGACTGGGCATTTGCAATATTCTTATCTATGTAGCACAGGCATTAGTTTGGGCAAATTGGGCATTTGCAATATTCTTATCTATGTAGCACAGGCATTAGTTTGGGCAAATTGAGACTTAATTAAATCTAATTGTCTGGGTAGGCCTTTGAAATAAAGGCTTGATGAAAAAATGATGAATGTTTTTTTATAGACAAGCTTTTCTTTTCACAATAACTTCTTGTAGAATTATCTGTACAGCATCATCCATGACCTAACATAATATAATATTCATAATAATATTAGAAAGGTTTGTTTTTGAAGGAGTGTCCTGCTTCTCGAAATTAAATATAAAACTAAAGGTTCCTTACAATCATTAGCCCTTTAGAAAAAAGTTTAAATAGAAAACGGAGGAGAGAGCATAAAAAAGGAAGGTATACTAAATTTGATTTTTTTTTTTTGCTTAAAACAACTTTTTTTCTTTTGCTTCTTGAACCATGATACTTTGTTCATTACCCCAAATATTGTTCATATAATAAAATCTAAAAAAATTAAATATTTGAGAAGATTATTAAAACCTTTATTTCCTCGTTTTAAAATGGCAAGTATTCTGTCATACCAGTCTTGAAAGATATAGAAATTATAAAGAAAAACACTTATAGATTTAATATAAAAAAAATTGTATACTCTGAACCGCTATTTTCTCTGCCTTTTCAACCATTGTAACTTAAAAGAGAAAAAAACAGAGGACCTCAAGCACACAGACAATCTAGAAGAAAATGCACAATTTGTCTCCAAAGTTCACCATGCAAACCCTACTAATATTGTTTAGTACAAATAGGTCATTTCGATTTTTCTAAAACAGCATCAGCAAAAGTAGTGGAAAGAATCTAGCTCCACTTAATTAATCTTGCAATTTTTTGTTTAATGAGATTATCTAGAAGATCTTTTTAATGTTACAACTTTGATTTTAATTTTACAATTAGTATATTTATGGTGAAAAAAATGAAAAATAACTTGTTTTTAAAGAATTCATTACTTAATTACAAAGAAAAATTATATGAATAGAATCTTTTTATTCCTTCTCATTTCATAACTTAAATACTTGAACACATCATTAAAATAAGACTACATTTAAAAAAAATTAACAATAAACACCCAAAATATATGGAAAAAATCAGATACAAATTCAACCAAATTCCCCACTTTTTAATTTCTCTCTACCTTCTCATCTTTTTGCATTTGAACCAAAGAAAGAGAAAACAGAGCACTCTGTATCCTACAATAAAACCAAGCATGACCCAAATATTACTCCATCTTTCTGCCTCTTTCAATCCATACTGCTTCAAAAACATCCCTCCATTTAAAACACAACCGCTAGTCTCCATTTCCAAGCACTCTCTCCTTCCTTTCTCGCCTCCGTATTCGTTCAAAACGAAAGCCTCAAATGGGTATTTAAACAAACTTAAATAATGCATGAAAATCCAATATTTCGGTATATTATCTTTCGCGATGAAATATCCCGAAAAGAGAAAGAAAGATCCCATCAAACCGGAAATTACCGAATTTCCCATGATGAAATTTGGCACGATTGCACTAAAACATGCGACGAATGAATTTGCCATGAGCATAACCATCCATACGACTAAAGAAAAGTATAAAAATCTATCCATTTCTCTTCGAAGATCCACGAGCCAATATACCGGTACCGTATATAAAAGTGTAGCGAGTAGTAAAAATGGTAGAAATACTAAAGTATTTGATATAACATAAGAAGAAACTCTATATGCACCTCTAGAGGTTTCTCTTTGTAAAATTCTCTTCTCTTGGAGATAAATCGGTAAACCCTCGGTCATTGAAGAGAGAAGAAATGTTAGACTAAACGCGAAAAACCCTACGCGAGCTTGAAGATTACTCACATTCATAAAAACTGTACCTAAAAGCGTACCCGCTATGAGAGACTGAAGCATTCTAGCCACAAATAGTTGTCTTGTTCTTACAACATTCTTGCAAAACCTCTCAGAAAGAATTAACACCTCCCCTAAGTGAGAATTCGCGTAAAACACCGGATTTTCATCTTTAGCACCATATTTTGAAACATGAGTCTCATCCATTTTTTGTTCGCAGCACCCTTCTAATTCCAACAATTTCGCACCAGACATTGTATCCATAGCGAATTCTAGCACATTGACATGTGTAGGAATGACATGGCCTGACTCAATGAGTCGAGACTCCAACAACTCTATCGAGCCTTGATGCCTCACGGTTCCATCGCAAATCAACACGACTTGATCAATTAATTCAAGAATACGATAACCCGGTTGGTGAATCGTCAATACAACCGTCTTGCCATTTCCACACGCCATATTTTTCAACATTGTAATAATTTGTAACGCTGATACAGAATCCAGACCAGACGTCGGTTCATCGAGCAAAATGACAGCTGGGTCGTGGACCATGTCCACCCCAATCGAAACCCTTCGTTTCTCTCCACCTGAAATACCTCCGATTGTAGACCTCGCCACATGGGCTAGACCGAGCTCATCAATTAATTCCCGCACCCGGCTCACCGCCTCTTCTTTCGTCACCTTTAGCCTTAGTCTCGCACTATATAGCAAAGATTCTTCAGGCGTTAATAAAGGAAATAAAATATCTTCTTGTGTAACATGGCCTGAAATGCGACGAAATTTGGAGACTTCCATTTGATGACCATTTATTAGAATTTCTCCGGAGATATTGCAGGGGTGAATAGCACCGGCAAGAATGGATAAGAGAGTGGTTTTTCCGGCCCCACTTGGGCCCACAATCGCTACTAACTCGCCAGGTGGCGCATTGCATGAGATGTCTTTGAGTACTGGAGATTGGCGAGAGGAGTTTGAGAGAGAGTAAGAGAGGGATTTTGTTTCAATGCGGTATCGTGTTTTGAAGGTTTTCGCCGGAGAGAGAGAATCCATCAGAGGGGGGGTGGGGGGTGAGGTTTGAAAATAGGAGAGAAAAAAATTAGGGTTATGAGAGAAGAGAGAAAATTAGTGAAGAGAAGATGAGCTAACACACCAACTTTGTGTACTGTTGAGGTGAGGTGTGTGTCTAGAGAGGCTGTGTGGATTCAAATATGGGGAGTTTGGGCTTGACTTGAAGTTTTGATTTGTAACCAACTGTACTTGTTTAATTTAAATGATTTTTTTCTTGATAAATATGTTCAATTTGAATCGTTGTATGGGCATTTGATTGGGAAGCATGTACCTAACTGGCACGTACACGTATAAGAATAATTCCTTTTATAATTTCTAGTTAGGGTTTGTTGTTATGTATTACTGGCCCCTAGAGCCAATTGTAATTTCAAAGATTTTTCGACGGAAGGTTCATTTTTTATAGTTCTGTGATTAAATTATATATAATTATTTTCCAACTCTGAACTTTCCTATTTTTAGTTTGCCATGCAATGTTACACCTTGATCCACAATTTAATTGATATGAAATAACTAAAATTTTAAATTTGGAAAATATATGGTATATTAAGTTTTTTTAATTAATTTGGTATATAGGCATATAATGAAAATTAGGGTTGGTGTGTGGTTTGGGTTGTGGTGCAACCGATTTTCTGATGAGCAGCAACATTGACCATTTTTTTGGAGAATTTGGTTGTTTAGGGCTCCAACCTAACTCTCTCCCCTCTCTCACTGACACGATGCACCAGGTATAATGATCGATTATGTTTTCTAGCTTAACTTTTAGGCTTTATATATATGCACATTTAATGTTTGTTTTCAAAATATTTAATATGCCCGTTTTAAAATTTCACTTAATTACTATTGCTATTTGGAATAATAGAGGCAAAAAAAACATTTACTTGTTTGTGATACCTATGTATAAACAATTATCGATCATTTTCTAATATACATAATGTTATTACAAAAAATTATCTTTATATAATTATAAACTAGTTTTTACCGAATTATATTGTTTGATGTTTTACAAAAAAAGATGTACTGTTTTAAAGTTTACATATTGCTTTACGACTTGGTGGTGTTTGAAAACCTACTGTTACGATGAAGTGAGACACAATGACAAATTAACAAACTGAAGGGAATTTATAATGATATATTTTTGTTTAATTTCCTTAGTAAAGAGTTTAGGAAAGGTATTACCTCACTACCAGCTTTTCTTTTGTCCCAAGAATTACATTATTTGTTTATTTTATCTTTCTCTTCACAAACTTTATATAGAGTCTAATTCCTTTCAAGAAACCCTACTACAACAACAGATATATTTAGGGTCTTTTCTGAGAAACAGAGTACCAACACAAATAAGAATTGAACCTAATATATATGACCTTTTCCACACAGAGAAAATATTACTTTCTGGGTTAATAATAAAACCTAAACCCCAAAATATGTCGATATATTAATCATGATAAAATATAACATTACTATAATTAAAATAATACAAAGTTTTGAAGTCCAAAGTAATTCCAGTTCATTTAAAATATACATCACTTCTGTCACGAATCCACTTAAAACATTAAACCTCTCTTAAAATTCTCATTAAATCCTAAGATAGTATTTCAATAAACCAAAGACATCCTGCCAAAAAAAAAGTAAACCCTATTTCAAAACAACAAACCCTAGCGCTGTTCACTTCCAAGTAAAAAAAATCCGAACAAGCACCGAAATAAAACCGACTCATTTTTCGGTCGACTAAAAAACATTTTAAATGGAAATAATATAAATCCATATTTTATTTTATTTTATTCCAAATGCTTGCTTTTTTCTCATTTGTGTACGCCATTACCATTTGCGTAATGATTTCCATTTCCATTCGAAATTCCATTTGAAATGGTCTTTTTTGCATAATGTCCATTTTGGACCGGTTTTGTTGTGCAATTTCCATTAGTTTTAGGACTAATTATAGAATTAAAGCTTTTAGGGTTAGAGAGCAACGAATCGAGCTGATTTGATGCAGCAGCAATCAATCCTACAAAAAAAACAGAAAAAATAATAACTAAATGTATTTTCTTTTTTATTACCATCTTTTGTTTTTAATTGCAGGTCAATTTTTACCTAAAAACAGAGCAGAAGGTCTAGCAGGTGTGGAAATAAACTCAGGATGAAACTGAACACCAACAAAAAACGGATGACTTGGCAACTCAATTATCTGCAAAAATATTTTAATAAATTATTAAATTTTAATCCACCAAAAAATTATTTAAATAAAAATAGAAAAAAAAAATAGAAATTCAGACCTCCATTCTTTTTCCTGTTTCGTCTTTTCCAACAAATTGAAGGCCCGCACTTTCAAATTGCGGTACCATATCAGGATTAACCTATTAAAATAAAAATTTATATAAATCAAAATAAATATATCAAAATTCAAATAATTTATCATTTTTTTCATAAAACAACATTTTTTTTATTTTACATACCTCATATCTGTGCCTATGCCGCTCATCCACATGACTCACATTTCCATAACTGAAAATATAAAATCATGATAAATATTTTCCTCTCGAAGTTTAATATTATATAATTTAATTTGATTCTTGGGCGATTTGAAATAATTAGAGATTTTTTGTGAGCTTACAGTTTGGCAGATTTGCAATCTTGGACCTTAAAAAGTGTTCTTCTTGAGCCAAGACGCATTGTACCACCCATATGTGTTTTTGATCCCTAACAAAATTTAAAAGTTAAAAAAGATTTTAAATTTTAAATATTAATTGAAGAAATTATCAATATGAAGAATGAAATAAACCGGCACTACAAAATTTAAAATTCAAGAAATTATCAGAATTTAAAACATAGTATGTTAATAAAATTTTAAATTCATTCAAGAAATTATCAAAAAATTCTACAAAAAGAACCCTCATGTTATGTTAAACCCGGCAGCAAGGACCTTGACTCTCAGTAAAAAAAGGGCCTTTTCGCAATTTCCAACAACACAAGGGCATTTATGTAAATTACTCTTCACCTCAGGCATGAAAATCACAACCCGATGTTCAATCTCAACTTCAAACTCAGTATTATTCATGCCCGATAAGCCCACCACAGATCAGGCGAACTCAACTACTGCGATTTGCATTCCCAAACAGATTCCCAAATACGGTATTTCATTCTCCCAAGGGTATTTTTTACATATTTAAAAAAACACCCTTATATTACCCCCAAATAGCAAAAAAGCACAAAAAAACCCAATTACCTCAGGCATGAAAATGACGACTGGATGTTCAGTCTCAGCTTCGAATTCCGTGCTGTTCGCGCCCGATAAGCCCATGACGGATCTCGCAAACTCAACTACCGCGATTTGCATTCCCAAACAGATTCCCAAATACGGTATTTCGTTTTCCCGCGCGTGTTTTGCTGCGAGGATCTTGCCCTGCACGCCCCTGTCGCCGAATCCTCCAGGGACCAATATCCCATCTGCCCCCTGAAATGTTGGAAAATTACAAAAGTACGAATAAGCCCCTGTGAAATGTAAAACGGGGAGTTTGACGTGTGGGTAGTGTTAGTTGAATGAATGAACACACCTTTAGGAAATCCCATGCTTTCTTATATGCTTCTGGCGCCTGTATAATTTACAAAATTAGTAAATAATAATAATAATAATAATAATAATATAATAATATTAAAAAAATTATTAAAAAAAAGTTAACATCCTAAAGCTGGAAATAACAATTTACGCTTCAAAACAAAGATAAATCAAATCAATACACCCTTTCGAGGCACAAAAAGAAGTATAAATTTGATATTTTGAGTTTTAGAAGGGTATATAAGTAAAAATAACAAAATTAAAATATAAAATAAAAACCTCTTGAGAAGTAGAATCTTCAAGATCGGTAGAAGCAACCCAATCTACTATAAGCTTTCTACGACACACAACCGATGCATGCAACAAAGCCTACAAATAAAAAAATTAAATTAACAAAATAAAAAATATATGAATAGAGTTAATAACAATAACAATAATAATAAATAAATACCTTTAAAACAGATAGATAAGAATCAGATAAGCCAGTGTACTTCCCAACCATCGCTATTCTCACCTGAAAAGACGGTTAGAAATTCAAAAAATTAAAAGAAAATAATTAAATATAAAAAAAAGAAATAATAAGTGAACTATAAACTAACTGGATTTTGCAAAGTATCATAAATCTGAGCCCTCTCAGTCCATTCATCTAACCTCGGTTCGTAAGCCACTCTGCCAAATTAAATAAAATTAAGCTATTAATATTCACAAAAATATATGATATTTTTTTCCCAAAACAAAATGAAAATTAAGAAGAAAACCTTTGGAGGTCCAATACTTTCAGAATGGCTTCATGGGCTTTTTGGTCCTACAATAAATCCAAAATAAATAAATAAATAAAATAAAAAAGAAGAAATATATTATAAATTAACCAAATATGCTTAGAGCAAGAATATACCTTTAATAAAAGAGGGATATGCCAGATATTCGAAACATCATGAAGTGTGACAATACTTGAAACCTTCATAAAAAAACAAAAAAAAATATTCATTTAACTCATAAATACAAAATTATTCAAAAACACCCTTGAAAAATCTTAAGTTTTACCGGCACGTGGCAGAACTGAGAGAGCTTTAGTTTTACATTATCATCCAAAACCTACACAAATAAAAAAACAAACACATTAACCAAAAAAAAAGTAAAAATAAATTAAATTTAAAAAATAAATGTGAAATTACGAAAAGGACCTTGGCGCTACGACAAGCCAAAATGTTAGGAGTGAGACCTAATCCTCTTAGACCCCTCACACTATGTTGAGTTGGCTTTGTTTTCTATAAAAAAAAATTAATAATAAATTAAAATTGAACATGACCTAAAATTAAAAATTAAAAAGGATAAAAATTTGAGGTAGATTGCAATTTTACCTGCTCACCAACCACATTTAAAACCGGTACGAGACTCACATGCACAAGGCAGAAATTGCCAGGCCCTGATTAAAATAAACAAAATTCACAATATTAAACCATAACTAAAATAAAAAAAATAAACATTGAACAAAAAATAAATAATTGAACAAATAATCTTACCAACACGATAAGAGAATTGGCCCAGCGCCTCAATAAACGGCATCGACTCAATATCCCCTACAAAAAAAAATCATACTTACACTAAGACCCCTAAAAAATCCAGAAATTCTATTTCTTCATTTTTGAATTATATTAAATTACCTATTGTACCGCCAAGTTCAATCACGCATACATCAGCGGGCCCCACTTGGCCATCAACCGGTACCAGAGCCACTCTCTCTATCCACTCTTGTATCGCGTCAGTTATGTGCGGTACGACCTAAACATTAAAAATAATTAGGTTTAAACTGTTGTTACTTTGATAATGTGATCAATTTGATTTGATTTGTTGTTTCGGAAAAATGTAAATAATTAAAAATAGGGGCTTTTTTGCAAATTTTGTCGGTTAAGGAAAAATATTGAGGGGAAATTAAGTAAACCTGGACAGTCTTGCCTAAGTAGTCTCCCTTTCTCTCCTTGTTAATAACAGACTGTAATAAAAAAAAATTATATTAAATTATATTAATTTTATGAATTAAAAATGTAAATGAAATAGGGTTCAGATAAGAAAATAAAAATACCTGGTATATTTTTCCAGTAGTGATATTATTATCGCGAGTTAGTTTCACATCCAGAAATCTTTCATAATTACCAAGATCCAAATCGACCTTTAAAAATTACATAACTAATAATTTGAGTTCTTTTTGTCAAATTAATTAAAAAATAAAGTAAATTACATTAATATTAATTTATTTTTACCTCACCACCATCGTCTAGAACAAAAACCTCTCCATGCTCAAATGGAGACATTGTGCCAGCATCAGTATTTAAATACGGATCTGAAATATTCAAAAAATAAATAAAATATTGAGCAAAAAATTCAACAAATTAAATAAAAAAAATTAAAAAAATAAACTATAAACTTAATTAACAAACAATTATGACAAGCTAATGAGTCAGCAGTTGGACACCTTTTTAGACTGCAAAAATATTATACAAAAAATAAAAAATAAACTATAAACTTAATTAACAAACAATTATGACAAGCTAATGAGTCAGCAGTTGGACACCTTTTTAGACTGCTTACCAATTCAAAGAACTAAAATTAAATCATAAATTGAAATAAAAAAGGATGATGATTTAAACTGGATAATGGATAAATTTTAAGTGGACCCCATTTGAACTCACAAGAATGTATAATATATTTCTCACTCCAAAAGGAGCCCTAAAAAGGGGGAAACAAAGAAGGGACAAACCCACCTTTTGAATTTATTTTTGTTTCTTCAGGGAAATTTGGTATAAAGTTTCTTTGAAGCTTCTAAAATCCATAAATTAATCCTGTTTCTAAAGTTTTTTGGGAGAAAACAAATTTCTAAAGTTTTTTGGTCAATTTCTGTTCCGAAATTTAAAAATTAGAGAATATAAAGCATGCAATTAGCAAAAAAATTGCTAATGATGTCATTACAAAACTATTAAACAAGAAAAATTAAACCCTCCCAAAACCCTAAATTTCTCAATAGATAATAAAAAAAAGTAAGAACTGTAGAAATCCAAGGTATTCAAAACGAATACGTCCATTAAACGAACAAGCAAAAAAAAAAAAGTCGATTATTTTCACTGTTCAACCAAATCCAAACAACATTAAGGAACAAAACGCGTAAAGAAAAGACTTTCCTTCACAGAAGCCAAAAAAACCACGCACCACAAAACCTCAAAACATCCAAAAAAAAACCACAAAAAAATCTTCAAAAAATCTCAAAAATCCCCAAACCCGTACATTCTCCACCAAATTCCAAACCAAAAAAGGGGCTCAAAAACCCAAAAATAAAAATACCAATCTTAATGGAAGTCACACGAAGCCCACACGCCTTGAGAACTACACCAATACTGCTCGCCGTGACGCCCTTCCCCAACCCGCTCACAACTCCTCCGGTCACCAACACGTACTTCATCTCCTCAGTTCAGATTAAACCGACACAACACAACAGATAACAATCACAATCAAACGAGCTTAACCACTGATTACCACTATCTTTCTCTTCTCTTCTCTTCTCTCGCTATATCTCTCCCACTGTTTGTTTCTTCCTTGTATTTCCACAGCCGTCGCAGAGAGAGAGAGAACGATATATAGAGAGGGTTTGAAAGGACCGAAGATGATGACGATCTTGCATGCACGCGGTTCACGTATGTACGCAAATCTCCTCTCGTGGGACCCATTTCACAGTGAGAGAGATGCGTGAGGAATGACGTGAACCGAGTGTTGGCAAGAGTGAACACGGTTAGATTTATGTATTTTTAAGAAGGTTTTTTTTAATGGAGAGGTCCGTTTGTGAATAAATTTTTTGAACGGGTTAAAAAAAAAATAATTAAGAAAATGACTAAGTTTTCAAATTATTTATAAAAATAGTCATTTCGTTCAGGCACCCAATGTAACAGTCAAATTTTTCATATTTCTTATTAATCGTTATTTCTCACTGTTTCGCCTCATGGCTGGGTGAAACTCACTATTTCGCCATATGGATGGGCGCCCCATAGTTAGGCAAAACATATATTTTTTTCATTTTTTTTACTGAATTTGAGCAATAAAAAAAATTTGCCAGTTTCGTCATGTCATAGGGCGAAATAGTATTTTCAGCCTAATTCAGTAATAAAAATGAAAAAAATGTCTGTCGGGACGAAACATTATTTTTTTAGCTTAATTCAGTGGAAAAAATAAGAAAATAGATGTTTCGTCTAGTGGCCGAGCAAAATAGTGATTTTTGTGAATAATTTGAAAACTTGATCATTTTCTTAATTAATTTTTTTTTTGGGCCAATTTAAAGAAAAGCCGGGCTGTTGGGAGATGGAAGGATTTGTGTAGTTTCTTTCTCTAACATATGATATAATGTTTCTATAGTGAGATTGCTAGAATTAAGGAAAGGTAAAATAGTGGGGGTTCATCTTCTCAATCTAGGGTTTTTGCATCCTTGACTTTGTTTCGTTAAAGCCCTACAATGATAGAAGAAAATTGCTAGACTTAGTCTACCACATCAGTTTATGAACTATTACAAAAATGTTGTGTTTTTACCCCGTAAAAATCCGCTCTATAATCAATTTAACAAAGAAAAAGAACAATACATTTAAACGCACAACATCAAAATCAACAGGGACAATTAATTCGTATGAAAGTTCTTCAGATCAATGATCTAAGTGTTATTATTATTTATGATTTTGTATTAAACTTATTTAATTAAGATTTGCAGTATAAAAATGTCCACTATATGAGTGATTTATTATTAGGTTTTTATGTGGTGGATAATGTGGTCCAAATCATCTTTCTTGAGAGCCATGAACGATGGACCATATAGATACTAATAGTAATTATATTTTTTGAATGAATTGAGGACTAATAGTAATTATATTATTTGTATTCCTTCAAAAAAAAAATTATATTATTTGTAGATCATATTATTAATGAGTTTATAGAAAAGTCAACATTGTTGTTTGGGTTTGGGCACATTTACCGCAAAATGTTAGTGGTTTGGTTACCTTATAAAATGATACAAAATTATTACCGTGTTAAATAAGAGTTTAATTGATCAGATTCCAACAAAATAAGTTAATGAGTTATGAGACTTCTTTATTAATTAAATTTTTAGCTTAGTAATTAAATTAATTTACTTTCATTCCATTCTTTCCTTGTAATTTGAGCTGAATTAATTTTACTGATTCATTTCATGTGCACCGACTTTTTCACAGAATCCTGACTACCTCTTTCAGTCTTTCTCTGATTTTATTCCTGACCCAAAAAAAATTATTTTTATAGAAAAAGAAAAAAAAAGTTGGAATAATTCGAATTTTTTTCCTTTTGAATGCTCCAAATTCAACCGATGGCCTTCAGAATAAAGCAGCTTACATCAGCTTATTGCAGAATAAGCACAGAATACTTTAATTGGAATAACATACTGGTATACTTATATTACCAGTTATTTCTTACAAGGAATAAAGAAAAAATAATATGATCTCTGTTGCATACAGTACTTGAGATGCCCAGCTATCTTCAAGCGGAACTTCAATGTATGAAATTCATTATTCTTTTTATCTAAAGCAAAGAAAGAAGATACGTGGAAATTATTCTTTTTCATTTTTTTATCGTTGTAATAATTAATAATAATTGGGCTTTCGGACTAAGGAAATGATTTGGAATTTAATATTTCACCTTTTACTGATTGAAAGAATAAGATTATTTGCTTTTTGTTTCTTTAATTTCATGACGGAGATATTTCTCTTTATACACTTTGGGTGAAAGAAACATATAAATCTTTACATAATGTGATAGTATAATTAATATACTGAAATTTTAAGGGAAATGCTTCAAAATATAGAAATTTCTGGGATGTTACATGTATAAAAGGAAGACGTAAAGAATACTTTCGTTAAAAATGATTCACACACACACTATATATATATATATATATATATATATATATATATATATATATATATATATATATATATATATATATATATATATAGTGTCATATAATTATTGGGATGCATAATTGGCTTAGTCTAATTTGATCTTATCCATTAATTGGGAAGTCTATCAACCTAGGTGAGAAAGTATTCAAATTTGATTTTGAGATTAATAAAAAAATTCAACGAAGTTAGGCACGAAGTTAAGCACGTCAAAACGCGACCATATATTATTTTTTCCGTTTTTCAATATACTTTTTCTTTTATATATACTGTTTTCATCATTTTGCATACATATTATTTTACTGTCTAAAAAAATAATTTTTATATATTATTTGTTTAATTGTATATACTAATTATCACCTATATATATTGTCGTGTTGCACGACGAGAAAACCCGACGTGCAGTATCATGTTTCTAATCAATAATATACGAGAAAATGATGCATACAAAAAATAATTTAGATGTAATATATCCTAAAAAATAGTTAAGGAAGTAATATTTAATTTGCTTCAAATCGTCGGCTGTTTAATTTTTAATTGCTTCATAAATATTATATTCATAAATCTTATAGGCATGAAAGTAATTGCATGCATTCATATTTTTTAAACAAAATTACGATCTTTTTTTGTTGGTTGAAAGTCTGGAAGCTTACATAATTCACAAAATCAAACTATTTCTATATGTCAGTCGAAATAAAAAAATTTAAATCATCAATGAACAAATAAATATTAGCATATTTTATATGTGCATCACACGTACTCTTAAAGTGAGAAAAATAATAAGTTGAAAATCAATATGAATATTTAGAAACAAAAAATCTCCTTTTTTTAGATTTTTTTTAAATGTCCTTTTTTTAGATTTTACATGGATATACATGAAATTATTCCTAGAATAATAATTGAGGTTGATTCAATAAAGTAATTTATATGAACCCTTAAAACATCTTATAAATATTAATTATAGCAAACATGTATATAGGTCAATTAATTATTTATGCTTATGTTTATGTAAACAATTCAAAAGCCACATCATATTTGTATCATCAAGTTATAATCATGCTTTCCTCTAAGTAAGATTTGCCAAAAATATATGTTTCTCTGGCGGCAAATGTAAAAGAAAAACAAATAAAACACAAAATTAGTTATATATTTATTTATTATTTGTTAATTTATTCATATACTAATTAGACCAAAGTAGAGTTATATATAAATAAAAAAAATTATAAAAGAAAACGATTAAAAATAAATGCATTATACATCAAACAAATACTATATTAAAAGAAAAACTTTAATTTGACATAAATTTATTCTTCACGTCTATTATTATGCAGTCAGTAATTTTGAATTATATTGACAAATAGGACCCACAAAAGAAAAAAAATTGATTTTTAATCAAAACGGAAGCCACTAAAAATTGTAAATGTACCTCATTATATCAAAAGGCCGAATGGCGAATATCAACTTATTACTTCTCTCGTTCGTCATAAACTCTCAAATCAAATCTAATCAAAGTTGGCCCTACAAGGATTATATCATCTTTATGATCCGAATCAAATGAGCAGTGCATGCATGTTATCATCTGTTACTCTTACGTGGCTCCTACAGAGATCCATGTCATCTCAGTCCATAATTTTTTCCATGGTCATTGGCCAGCCATTTGTACGGGCAGTCCCTTCATATTACTGTGCCACATGCAAATTTTGTACAAATGATGCGGAATAGCAAAATGTATTATTTCATTTAGGAGTTGGTAAGATCAGTCAGATAGAGTAATGTGATACTGATAATGGAAGAATAGGATACTAGTTTGTCCCTTTGTTATTAGATTAATATTTTTTTAGAAATATTTGGTGTTGAAATAGAATAGCAATTTCCCCCCATGTTCAAAAATATAATTTTTTTAGAAAAATATTTTAATATAAGGGTAAAATTGGAATTTAAAAAAAAATTAACAAATTTTTAGATGGAAAAGTAGATAGAGGATTTTTTTTTTGAAAATGAAATGTTGATTATAAGGATTTTTTGAAAATATGAAAACTCAGGGGGGTTTCTATATTAAAAAAACACAGGGTTTTTTTTTGAAAATTTCCCAATAAAGAAATATTTGGTGTTGAAATAGAATAGCAATTCACCCCCCTATGTTAAAATATAATTTTTTTAGAAAAATATTTTAACATAGTGGTAAAATTAGAATTTTTAAAAAATTAACAATTTTTTAGATGGTAAAGTAGATAGAGGATTTTTTTTCGAAAATGAAATGTATATAATGATTTTTTGAAAATATGAAAACTGGGGGGGGGGTCTATATTAATAAAAAAACATAGGTTTTTTTTTTTTAAATTTCCCAATAAATTATATTTTGATGAATTAATGTTTATTGGAAATTAGTTCGAACTACAAATTAAATGCAATGCTGGTTCTAAATCCACCTTGGTCCTACGTGTGGTCCGTACAAACCAACTTGACTAACTCATTTATTAATTTGTAATCAACCCTTGATTCTGTCATGACAAGTTTTATAATGAGAGACTTCAAAGGGAAGTTTTATTATGAGAGGTACAAAGACAAACACATTATATCAACTTGTGTAAATTGTCCATATGGTTGAAATTTTTCCATTTATTATTTTTCATTTATCGGATATATGTAATGAATAAAGTTATCTCATAAAAATAAAAACATATTAGGATTGAGTATAGTTCCAACTACTTACCACAAATGGTACGAATTAAATACGATTTTGTTTCCCAAAAAACAGGGTCTGCTCTGTAGGATCAAAAAAATATCTCAGGATTCTTCCAAGCCATATCCAACCCCCATGGCTTGTCTTCCCTAATTTTGAATGAAGATTCTGAGCTTTTGCATCTCTATAATTTGTCGAGTTTTATGTATCATTTTTGTAGCATTAGATATCAACACTATAAAAATAATATTGACAAGGGAAAAAATGTGTGCACAAAAAAATTGCATCTAAATAGGTGCTAATTTCTGATGGGTTTGGCAAGTATGTATTTCTGTTTTGGCCAGTTTTTTAATCAAGGCAAATGATATAGACATAAATTACAATTTTATTATTTTCTAATTCATCAATATATTTAATTAAAAAAGGTAAAAGGAATAGTCATATTCTTCTCTCTCTCAAAATTTAATGTGATTAACTCTTTGATATTTAATGAGTTATAAAAGACAACATAATATTTTTTCTTTTCTTTTCTTATTCACACAAATATTTTATTTGATCTTATATGATAATATTTCGACAAAATATGAATGATATACATGCATAAATAAATGTGTAGATTTTATTACTTCATCATTTTTTTCTTTTTGTTACTTGTTAGGCTTGGTACTTTTGAAATAAATAAAATATTATTTTAATTCAAGGGAGATGCACTTATTAATAATGTTAAAATGACATAATATTAGTATAAAGTGTTAACTAGACAACATAAAAGAATAAAGAAAATCACTATTTTAAAATATCAAAAATAGTTACTTCTCGTAAACAAAAACCTAGAAGTGAATAAAAAAGCCAATTTGATCAGTACATTTTATTCATAAAATAATCTTACTACAAATTAACTAAACTAATACAATTCAAAAAAATAAATAAAACATAATCAGATAGAAGAGACAAAATAAACAAGGAAATGAGCACAAAATATGACTTGAATAAATTAGACAGATCTATATTAATCAACAGTTATTATTCAAATCCTCATTTTCTTTTTTAGTTTAATTGATTGGCACGCATAGAAAAAAAGGTATAAATATAAATTTACTATAAAAATTTCTTGCTACGATCAACCATCCTTTAATCAAATGCTGAAATAACAAAAAAAATCTTGTATTCACGAAAGTTGATGTTACTGCTCCTTCAAATATAGAAATTAGATAACTAAACTCCCAAACAAATAGATTGGACGTTAATTAGATAACTAAACTCCCAAACAAATCGATTGAACGTTATCTACTATTTCCATTTAAGGCCCCATACAAATGGATAATTTCACAAAGTTTCTCATCCAATATTCTATTAAGTGACATGTTTGTTTGCATGGATAATATTAAGTAGATTTTGTTACTTCTCATAGTGTGGCAGTCTCTGTAACAGGTTAATTTACAAGTGTTAGAATCGACCCATTAGATCAATTACCACATTTGAAGTTCTTATTGGGGGGTTTGGAATTTGGATTAGGTCTATTAAGATAAGAAAGTGATATTTCAGAGATATGTATGCATCATCAATGGTTAAAAGTATTTTTCAACTATCATTTTTGTAGAAATTAAGGTTTAGGTGAGGTTAATAACTAAGTGAGCGTGAGACTGATAAATAGTTTCATGTGGCCTACCTAAGAAAAATAGTTTCACATGACCATTTGTGCTGCACGGTGGTGCATGACTATATTGCTTTGTGCAGTGGAGAATTTTGATCTAAAATTTAAGGGGACGATAATAAAAAATATACCACCAAATATCTTAGGTGGCGGTACATACGTAACTTTTGTTATATATATATATATATATATATATATATATATTGTGTGTGTGTGAGCGGTTTTTTTTGACAATGAGCTTATTTGAACAACGGTGACAACATTGATTATAAAAAGTGATAATTCAAATTTCAACCGTACGGATGAAATATATATATTTTGAATACCTTGCGGATCAATTTTCACAAGAATCGGAATATTATATCATTATCATCAAAATATGTATATATATTTGAAGATACATATTTTGATAATATATGATGGTAATGATAAAAATTATCTGACTCTATTGAAAATTGATCCATAACATATTCAAAATATATATATTTTATCCGTACGGTTGGAATTCGAATTATCACTTTTTAAAGCTAATGTTTTCACCGTTGTCTAAATAAGTATGTTGTAAAAAAACTCTCATATAGATATTTGGGGGGACAACTGCACTCCTAGTCATTATTAAGATCCGTCATTAACTGTATATATATTAAACTAGAGTAATGTACAATATTTATGCATGTAGCAGATATTTATTATGATTTGAATATATGTATGTAGTTAGAAAATTAAAGACCGTGAGAAATTGAATCATGTCAACATAATTGGTTCAAAGCAATTCCCAATTTGAATACGTGGATATCTCAATCAATAAGGAGATTAATGTTAATAGATAATGATTTTGATTTTGATTTAGAAAGTGAGATGCACTCAACATAAGAATATTCTTTTGAAATACTCAAAATACACTGTCATATTCCGATAATAATTCTCTTAAATCCTTAGTGTGATTTTTTTATCATTTTTTACGGTCTTTTTACTAGTCCTTAAACATCATCTTGTAGACATAAATAAAGGATTTATCCTTTATTAAATTGTTAGAACTCAGTTGATAAGATAAAATACGAAGTTTGTATTAATTGAACTTAACACCTAGAGATCCACATTAAAGGTCTTGGTCGGTAGTTAATGTGGAATTTGGAGCCATAATAATTTAAGAAAAATAAAATATCAAATCAAATACTCTATAGTCAAACTAATTATTTTTTTCTAGAGGAATTAAAGATATTCCTGGGTCGAAGATTACCTTTTGGGCCTTTTTAAACCTTAGTATCTATCATTTTCGTCACTATCAGTAGCGGAACAAATCTGTTGAACATGTGAATTTTCAGTTTTTTCAAAAATTTCTCATTTGACTGACTAAATATGATTAATTAGTGTAAGTGAACTTCTGCCACTGGTAGTGGCGAAACATGAATTTTTTTTCTGTTTGGCCAGTGGAAGTGGCGGAACACGTAAATTTTTTCACTAGTGGCGGAACACGTTTTTTCACTAATTAATCCCGTTTTTGAAAAATTATAAAATCCACATTTTTCCGCTGTGATGTAAGAACATTGAGGCCTGTTTCCGAAATTTGATTTGTTGGAATGTAATTTCTATTTTAAATATATCTAAAGTGACTTCTATATTTGTCATTTTAAAAAACTAATTAGTTTGATAAATTATATTTATAATGCTAATATTTTCAATTAAAATATCCAATTTTGAATTTACTTTTCATAATTTAGCATATCATTTTAGTTACAGAACATCATTACTCTCATTTTAGTTTTATTCAGTTTAGAAGATTAATTTATACACAACACGAGCCTTGTTCTGTTAGCCCAACGGGCCCAGCACAAATCCACTTCTTTGTAATTTCCCAAAAAAGAAATGACAGAGAGAAGTAATATGTATTGAATACAAGAGTACTTCTGATTTTACATTTTTACTTTTTTTTTAACTAGGAGAATTATTATTATTAAAGAAATAAAGTAACACAAATGAAGTAATATGTATAGAATACAAGACCAAAAAAAATTGTAAATTTTACTCATTTCCGCATCAAGAAAAAAAAAATTGCTTTTAAAAAAGGAAACTTAAAATATTAATAAGAAAATAATCATGATAGAAGTTGCGTGTCATGGTCATTTTGTTCTTAAAATTTCAAAATAATAAATACATTTAATGAAACAAATAGATCTAAAATTTTCAAGTTAAACTATGTCATTTGGATACAATTTCTTGCTTCCAAAAATATCACCCCAAGTTCCTATATGATACGTAAGTTTGTATTTGGATGCTCTTAATTGTTTTTCAAGGGATACAAGGTTTCACTCATCTCTTAATCGCATTTGATATAACCCGAATTAGAAGAACACGCCTTATTCGCATGATATAACCCGAATTAGAAGTGCACGCCTACAGAAGTGTCAAATGTTGGTCAATATGTTGAGAAAATTAATAAACATGAAGATAATTGCAGTACGTACTCATTTTTCTATCAATTTCTTCCGATATCTTAAACATCTTTCGTATTCTTTGTGCACTTTATGATGAGATAGACCAGAAATTTCATGAAAATTATAGCAAGAAAATAAGATAACATATCCCTCCTTAAAAAGTGAAATAAGAGCATGAAACGCTTTCTTCATGTCTTTATGTGTTATGCATGACAAAATGATACTCCTTTTCATAATTTTATTTATTGACATGTATTGTTCATGAGAGAAATCACTCACCACATACTTCATTATGCCGAAATTTTCATTTCATTTCACACTGTTCTTTAATACATTCAATTATCCAAAAATTGAACTTTTTTATTCAGTATATAAATTCTTTAATACATTCAATTATCCAAAAATTGAACTTTTTTATTCAGTATATAAATTTTTTATTGCTTCCTTCCAATATTTTTTTTTGAAGAGTGCTTCCTTCCAATATTGTCAAGCATATTATAATTTTTTTTTGTTTCCCATTTCTGACAGACAATTCTTTACATTCAAGCATAAAGAATTGATGATAAATATTTATTGACACGCTTTCTGCATGATCATGTATACTTCGCACTCAAACCTTCAATTTCATCTTTTCCATATACCCATACAAATTTCAGGATTTTCTACACACTTACATGTAAAAAAACCATAGTATGGGAACTCAACTGACCTTATTTCTATTTTGTTTAAAAACTAACTAGATAGTAATTAACATCAGAATAATATTAGCAACCTCATTATTAGTCCAACAGGCCCAATCAAACATCCATTTTTCACTACACAATATAAAAAATAAAAAACTAACTAGATAGTAATTAACATCAGAATAATATAAGCAACCTCATTATTAGCCCAACAGGCCCAATCAAACATCCATTATTTCTCACTACACAAAATAAAAATAAAAAAGCTAACTAGATAGTAATTAACATCAGAATAATATAAGCAACTCACTATTAGCCCAACAGGCCCAATCAAACATCCATTATTTCGACTTTTTTTTCTTGATACCATTATTTCCCAAAATAAATCAATACTTGCCACTGTTTTGAAAATAATGTGGTAATTTACATTTGCCATTTTCCGCCACTATTAGTGGCGGAACAGAAGTCCATTATTTCTCACTACTAAAAAATAAAAAATAAAAAGTGGTGTACACAGAAACGTAAGCCCCGTTCTGTTAACCCAACTGGGTCCAGTGAATAACTGTGAATTACGGCCATAAAGCCCTCGTGACTGAACCCATTAAGCTCCACACATGTCTCAGCCCTCCATTTGCGAATAAATAGAAGGATTCAAGTCGATCGAGGGTGCTCTGTTTCCAGAGCCGCATCTCTGCAAATCGGCCCGGGGACTTTCCAGAGCCTCAAGGCCCATTCACAACGTTCGGTGCACTTGTTGGTAACGAATGGAATGGTTGGGTTTATAAAGAGCAGGTGGATTGAGTGGGGAAAAGTGGTGGGATTATGTTAGGATGTTTATTTCCGGATTCTTTTGTACGAATCATATTAAAAAAAAAAATCCATTTGTGCACATTTGTAACGGTTCTTCATTAAAAACCGTTACGAATAAAATTAGTAACGCTTTTTATTAAAGAACCGTTACAAAAATGCATAAATAGTTTTTTTACAAATCTGTAACGGTTCCTTATAGTAAACCGTTACTAATATGTACTTAGTAACGGTTCGTATTAAAGAACCGTTACAAATATGCGAGATTTTTTTTTACAATTCTGTAACGGTTCTTTAGGAAAAACCGTTACTAATACGTAGTTAGTAACGGTTTTTATTAAAGAACCGTTACAAATATGCTTAAATAAATTTTTTTTTAAAATTTTGTAACGGTTCTTTACAAAAAACCGTTACTAATATGTAGTTAGTAACGGTTTTTATAAAAGAACCGTTACAAATATGCATAATAGATTTTTTTACAATTCTGTAACGGTTCTTTACGAAAAACCGTTACTACTAATGTAATTAGTAACGGTTTTTATTAAAGAACCGTTACTAATAAGTGTAGAGCCAACAATGAGGTTGAGCAAATGCTGGAAGCCTGGAAAAAAAAATAATCTAAATGTTGTCTCCTTCTATATTTTTGAAGTTTACCCGAGTGAAGAAAAAATACACTTATTATGCATATTTAATTGGTGTCAGTATATTTTAAACATCAACCTTTTTATGTCAATGGAGATGCCCAATTACTAGAGTCAATTAATTATTATAATTTTACTATTTTAAATTTTATTTTTGTTAATCCTGTAGAAATGCTTATCGAATTATTCACTTGGGGCTGTTCGGCAATACATGGAATAAAAAAATAACGGAATTGAGAATAAACGATTAATCCACTTTATTCTATATGCGTTCGGCAAGTTAATTATATAAAATTTTTGACTATAATAGCATTGTTCCATAATTTGAATTTGTATGAATCATATTACAAAAAAAAATCTATTTATGCATATTTGTAACGGTTCTTCAATAAGACCCGTTACTAATTACAATTAGTAACGGTTTTTCCTAAAGAACCGTTACAAATATGCATAAATAGATTTTACTTTTTTTTTAATTCTGTAACGGTTCTAAAATAATAAACTGTAACATAACAAATCATAACAGAACAAATCCTAAAATAACAAACCAGAAAATAATAAAGTGGCGGAACAGGTGATTTTTTCTGCGTTTTGTAACTCAGATTTAAAGAGTTCATTTGGCCTGCTCCGCCACAACTAGTGGCGGAACAGGTGAAATATGCAGCTTTTCCGCCACTAATAGCGGCGGAACATAGTAATTCTTCAATTTTTACGCTAATTGTCCATTCGTGAGCCATGTTAATCTTTAAGTGGGGGTAAAGAAATATTTTAACATGTTCCGCCACTAGTAGTGGCGGAACAAGATTTTTAATACTAATTAACCACGTTTAGTGCGTCAAATGGACCGTTTTTGGCAGAACTGAAAATCTTTCTGTTCCGCCACTACTAGTGGCGGAACAGAAGTTGTTCCGCCACTAACAGTGGCGGAAATGGTAGTTACCACATTATTTTCAAAACAGTGGCAAGTATTGATTTATTTTGGGAAATAATGGTATAAAAAAAAAAACGTCCATTATTTCTCACTACACAAAATAAAAATTAAAAAGTGGTGTACACAGAAACGTAAGGCGCGTTCTGTTAACCCAACTGGGTCTAGTGAATAACTGTGAATTACGGCCATAAGCCCTCGTGACTGAACCCATTATAAGCTCCACACATGTCTCAGCCCTCCATTTGCGAATAAACAGAAGGACTCAATTCCATCGAGGGTGCTCTGTTTCCAGAGCTGCATCTCTGCAATTTCGGCCCGGGGACTTTCCAGAGCCTCAAGGCCCATTCACCACGTTCTGTGTACTTGTTGGTAACGAAAGGAATGGTTGGGTTTATAAGGAGGAGGTGGATTGAGTGGGGAAAAGTGGTGGGATTATGTTAGGATGTTTTTTTCCGGATTCATTTGTATTGACTTTTGAGTATTTGACTGGGTGTTAAATGTTACAGTGATGCCTCGTTAATTTAATTGGCTATGATTAAGTTAAGTTGGGAATAACGAGGCATATATCTATTGTTTAAGTGTAGAGTCAATGATGAGGTTGAGCAAATGCTGGAAGCCTGGAAAAAAAAATAATCTAAATGTTGTCCCCTTTTATATTTTTGAAGTTTACCCGAGTGAAGAAAAAATACACTTATTATGCATATTTAATTGGTGTCAGTATATTTTGAACATCAACCTTTTTATGTCAATGGAGATACCCAATTACTAGAGTCAATTAATTATTATATTTTTACTATTTTAAATTTTATTTTTGTTAGTCCTGTAGAAATGCTTATCGAATTATTCACTTGGGGCCGTTCGGCAATACACGGAATAAAAAAATAACGGAATTGAGAATAGACGATTAATCCACTTTATTCTATATGCGTTCGGCAAGTTAATTATATAAAATTTTTTACTATAATAGCATTGTTCCATAATTTGAATTTGTACGAATCATATTAAATGAAAAAAATTACTCAAATTGTAAGAAGATAAAAATAACATAAATTAATTAAAAAAAGTAGCATCATAATAAAAAAAATATTTAATAAAAATACAATAGTAGATGATAAATTGAAGCACAACTCAAATAAGTATTTATTTAAATTATTCTTAAACGTTCTTCAATTATTGCTATGACGTTGCATATATTTCCAAGAATTCTAACACATTTTTAATAGTTGATCGAATAAAAAAAAAAGATCAAGCAACATATTATGGTCAGAGAAGTGAATAACGAGAAATATAGTTGATACATATCTTGTTAAAGGGAGAAAAAAATAATTTATTTGTGTATAGTTGTTTAATGAATTATGCCACTAGAGAATCATCGGAAAAATGACGGAGAAACTAGCACGGAACTGATTATGGCGTTTTGTACTTATGCGTAGAAGATAGAAGAAAGATGGAGTAATTTTTTTTAATAAAAGAAAGAGGGAGAGTTATACCACGTAGTACATAGTTGGAATGGATAATGACATTTTTATCTTAAATTTCGGTTTAATCTATGGAATAGCTAATTCCATCTTTAACTATGGAATAAAAAAATCTACTATTCTACAGCTTTAATGCAACTTATTTTTACACTGTTTTGCTGAAATAACTCGGAATAGAGTAGTTATTTTACTATTCTTTCTATTCTAGTGCTGTCGAACATGCACTTGAGGATTAATCATTAGTGGCATATGTTTAGATTTTAGTGGGAGGCAAGATAACCAACTAACGAATAAATCTTCAATTTATTTTTTATAGCCAGTTCAGGAGTCTCCATTTTCCCTGAATAAGTTTGGAGAGAATATTTGATAAATATATTGAATATATGGGCAAAAAATTTAATATTCCATAGTTATAGACATCTTATAATTTGTCCGATAGAAAGCTAGGACACAGACATAATTTTTAATTAAATGTTATTAACTACAGCTGGATAACTTAATTAGATTAAAAGTAAACTAATTATAAGATAATTTAGACTCTAGTCGTGCAGCCCAAATGGCAATAATATGATAACATCTACACATTTTTCTAAAATGCCCCTACCCGAAATCTCCCCTTCTTTAAATACTTCATTTGTCAATGGTCTGAAAAAGCCTTTCAAAGCCCCTACACTGCACAACCTATTATTATAATTTTTCTAAGCTTACTAATTTGTATTTCAACCCTTAAATTTGAAATTTCAACCTATCTTAAACTTCCTTTTCAACCCTTGATAAGATAATCATCAACCTCATTGCACCTACAATTTCCAAACTCTCCAATCTCTTTCTTTTCTTCAATGGCCTCAAGAACTAAAGAGAGAGAAAAGAACCAAAGCCAATTCCTCTCATCATCTCCCTTCTACTCAAAAAATAAAGACAAACCATCAATTAGTTTCTTTTGTGTCTCCAACACATCCAAAAAGAAGTTTGTGGTTACAGCTCTCGCCATCTCACTTTGGTTCATCTTATACTTCCATTTCTTCCCCGTCCCCTCAAATCCTAACCAAGCCGAAACCTTAACTCTATCCAAATGCAATGGGATAGCTCCATTTTACATCTACGACCTCCACCCCCGTTTCACCACAGACCTCATCGAAAGATGCAACTTCTTAAATATTTATGTCGAAACATGCCCACATGTCATAAACCAAGGCCTTGGACAGCCTCTGACTGGCAGCCTGGGATCCTCATGGTTCGCTACAAATGAGTTTCTCTCTGATTTACTGTTTCATGCTCGTGTCAAGAACCACCCATGCCGCACCAACGACATAAATTCCGCGAAATTATTCTACATTCCATTCTACGCCGGTCTATACACTTCCTTTGCGTTTCGCGAGAGCAATCATTCTTTACGTGACCAATTAGGAGTCGATCTTGTGAAATATCTGAGTAATATTCCAACATTTCTTAAACGTAATGGCCGAGACCATTTTCTAGTAACGGGTCGCACTTCATGGGATCTCATGCGCATGTCGGACCCAAACATTGCCGATTTTGGCGCAAACCGACTTTTGTACTTGCCTGAGCTTGCTGACGTGGCGATGCTGACAGTTGAACGACACCCTTGGGTCGGTAAAAACCATTTTGGAGTCCCTTACCCTTCGTACTTCCACCCTAAAACATCCATTGAGATCGCCATGTGGCAATCCGAGGTTCTCAAATCAAAACGTCCATACCTTTATGCTTTTATAGGTGGGGCTCGTATCGCCAGTGATAAAGCAGCAATACGTGCTCACATCATGCGTCAGTGTGAGTCATCAGACAAATGTGCACAAATAACGTGTGAAACAGGCAACGCAGGGTGTTTCGACCCGATCAAGGTTTTATCAACCTTACGTGAGGCCCGTTTTTGTCTTCAACCACCTGGCTTATCATTCACACGCAGGTCATTATTCGACTCCATTTTGGCTGGGTGCATACCAGTTTTCTTCTCAGAGCATACCGCTTACACGCAGTATAACTGGTACTTACCTAAAAACGTCAGGACATGGTCAGTAATGTTGGAGCCGGATAAGACTGAGTCGATAGAGGAAGAATTGGGTAAAATTCCGGCCGATGAGGTTAAAAGGATGAGAGAGATGGTTGTACGAATTATACCACGTGTCACATATGCACATCCTGATGGGATCGGATCTGGTTTCAAGGATGTTGTTGATGTGGCGTTGGAGGAGCTGACAAAGCGGGTCCAACATATGTTTGAAGAGGAGCAGACTGCAGTTCGTGTGGATTAATTTAGTTCTTTTTTTGCGCTTATTTTATCTCAAAGTTGAATGTGATAGGAGTTAGGGTATTTGTGTTAATTTACTATACTATACTTTGTTTGATTTGCTTGTGTAAATTTTTTGGACTCAAAGATAAAATACAATGAGTAATATTTCCAATATCATCCTTATAAACATTTACATTCCAAAGTATTGTAAGCTAGATTGGTTTCTTCTCGACTCTTTGAGCCATCTTTGTTAATGTCTTTACAAGATTAAAAAAAAGGGTTTACAATTTATAACATTTTCTTATTTGATCGTCGTGCAAAGAAGTAGCACTTTATTAAGTATGGCTTTCCATATTTTGTTTATTCATCTTGAAGGTGTCAAACCATAAACCTAGTATTTTAATAACCTTCTCTCTTCCCACCTCCCCACCTATTTATCATCATGGGGTACCTAAAAATTCTAATTTGATGCATACAGTGCTGGGATTTCGATCTTTATTCCAAATATCCTTTCTTTTGTTTCCCTTTGGCTTTCATCAAATAACCAGAGTACGACACTGAGTTAATAATCAATGAAAATAACACAACAAGACAAACATACAATCCTAATTATTAATACAGCTCAAAGCTAAACATTTCATAAATTAATGACGTCCATGCTTTGAAACCAAAATAAACTAGTGAAAAGTACACAAAATAGAACAAGTCATATGCCGAAAATATTACAAGTGTCCCTCATCAAACTAAACATATACCAATCCTAATCATCCTCGATTCATCACAAATACCATCACACCTTCAAAACCCTTCCAAATATCAAAAGCAAACGCAAGCTCAAAACTCCACAAACGACCCAAGCAAACCCCCACTCAATTCCTAACCAAACAGTCAAACTTCCGTAACAAATTTCCTCAACACATAAATAAATAATTAAAAATTCAAACCAAAGTAACTGATTATTAAATAAGTCCCTGGCGCTGAAGATCAGTGAAAGTCTTCTTATTATAAATATTCCCCTCTCTATCCTCATACTCCTCCTCCAAATCGGGCCTCCACTTGTTCACACCTTGCTTCGCTTGAATCCTATCCCACAGCTCCTTCGCTTCCTGCTCTCAAAACCCATCGTCATTTCACACTCTTTCAGGGGGGCAAATGAAAATATCCGAAAAAAGGTATAGGGTCTTTTGACAACAAGTTTATTTGGTCGACGCCGCCGACATTGGCTATATATAAAAAATCTAAAGTGCTAATTCAAATTTCAACCGTACGAATGGAATATATATGTTTTGAATATGTTGTAGCTGAATTTTCAAAAGGATCAGAAATTTATATCTTTACCATCATATTTCGATCATACATGAAGGCATTATTCTCCGATTCTTTTGAAAATTGGACTACAACATATTCAAAACATATATATTTCATCCACACGGCTGAAATCTTAATTTTCACTTTTTTAATTGTAATGCGTTGCCAAATAAGCTTGTTGTCAAAAGATCCTATCCCCCAAAAATACTATCAGTTATTATTACCTCGATGGAGGTGATTTCGTTGAAGTTCTTGGTGTTGGGGATCCCGAGGCATCGCATTCCGTGCTGGTGCCTCCACTCCTTGAAATGCCGCTCGTATGCCCGCCGGCCCCAGTAGCTGTGGTTCCCGCATATCTCGCATTTGAACTCCTGAAATGATGAGAAAATAAGAGAATTTCACAAGTAAGTTTAGGGTCTAGACTCTAGCGTGCGAATATTATGATTTACGACTAAGGTTAGGTGATTAGAGAGTAATATTTTTATTATAGACCCTTTCAACCGGCTCGGTTTTGATATAGAGAGCGGTCGTTTTTTTTTTTTTTTTTTTTTTTTTAATTTTAGACGTCAGAATAAATTAATCACGTTTAAGATAACCCAATCGTCCTTTTCACCAATCAATCATTCACCCTTACCCTTCCAATCCATTTCAAAAATCGTCGTTACAACCGAGAAATTCTCCCACTCAAACCTGTACCTTTCATGATTCATTTATTCCGTTCGGTTCGCTCTGACCTAACATGAGAGAGAGAGAGAGAGAGAGAGAGAGAGAGAGAGAGAGAGAGGGGACCTGGCCGAGGCCGTGGAGTTTGTAGAGCCAATAAGGAATGGGTTTGCCGTCGAAACCCATGGGAAGTTTGAGCGGGTTGTATATCTGCTGCTCCTCGTCGTCGCTCTCTACTTCCGCCGCCACCTCCTCCTGATCAACAAAATATTTTAAATTAATATTGAGTTGATTGATTCTATTTAGTTTTTTATTTGTTGTTTTGGGTTTGGCTGAATGGGAGAGAGCATGGAAAGAGGGTTTGATTGGGGGTATTTTGGTCTGAAATTAATTAATTGCGTGATGTGTTATTGAAGTTGACTGTTGGAGCGGTAAAAGAAAATTTATTATGGTTTAGATTATTATTATTATTATTATTATTATTATTATTATTATTACCTCTTCACGTTCGGCTTCCATTTCTTCATAAGTCAAAGTTTGTTTCTTATCCGCATTTTCCTTAGTTTGCACAATGATCTAAACAAAATCAGAACACCAATTAACCCAAATTAATCCCTCAAAAAAAAATAATAAATAAGCCGACAAAAAAATAACAAAAGGAAAGTATAAAAAATTGACCAAATTCACCTCTTTAAGTAATTCACATAATTTTTGCATCTTTACTTCCAACAGAGCAATTTCCTTCAGAAAACAGCTCTGTTCGGATCCATTTTGCTCTGAATTTTTTGCACCTTTCGCGAAATGTTTCTTGTCAAGTTTCTCCAAAGGCGTGTGCTGCCAAAAAAGTTAGAAAATAAAATAATTGCAACATATAATTCAATAATTAATTTGATAATACAAAAAAAATTAGTCATTATAAATTGAAATACCTTCAATAAAAAGAGACGCTGTGCTCGTTGTTGAACTGTGCCTCCAACTTTTAACCCTCTTGCAGCCAAAGCCTCAAAGTTAAAAAAAAAATAACAAATAATTTAATAAGGTTCAAATACAAAAACAAATAAACAATAACTTAATAATAATAATTACCTGTTTTAACTTTTCGGGGCCCACTTCAATGAGTTCTTCAACTGTGCTATAATAATCAAGATCTATTAAAGATTCATTAAAAGAAGATTTAGCTTCTTTTTCTTCTTTATTTTCCCAGCCCGGTACAGTTCCGTCAGCCCACTGCTCTTCAAACTCACTCTCAATCTAAATAAATAAATTAATTAATTAATTAAATGTGATTAGAGTTTTAATTAATTAATTAAAATATAAATAACCTTGGAGAATATTTTTTCAAGGTCCGTCAAAGGTTGAGTCCGTTCCAAGAAATGAATTAAATAATCCATAACATGCTCCAAGTACTCTCTATATTGCCTAATAAATATCAAAATAAAATAGTCAATAAATTCATGTTATCACTCTAAATTATTAAATTAAATAGCAAAAAGATAGAATTTTATTTTTACCGGCTGGATTTGAAATTGCGCGGAATTTTGTGGGTTTCAGAAAAGGAGATGACATAAGCAGAATAGTCTATTTTGGATCCAAATTTAGAGTTTATAAACTCATTGTATAGCTCATGCAAGTCAAGATACTTCCCATATGCTTCCTAAAAATATTAAAAAAGTAAACAAATTGCAAAATTAATTTTCAAATTATTCAAAAATGCTCCTTTCATTTATTTATTTATTCTATACATATATTAAAGGTTAGGCTTTCCATTTCAGGTCAGATTCATAATCTTACCATGTGTACCAGCATAGAACAGCATAATATTCCTGCATAAAGTAAAATACACATATCACCACATGCATGATCTTGTCTCTATTTTATTTTTTATTTTTGCAAATATAAGCAAAAACTAATACTTTTCACATTTTGCATGTGTGAGGACTTGGGAGCTTTTCAATGTTTCCAGAGTTGCATAAATATTTTAAAATCTCACTTTTCAATCAGGTTAGAGTTAAATAGTTGCATAAATATGTTTTTTGGGTCAGGTAATATTTTGTTAATTCTATTTTTCATTAGACTATGCTAGACAGTAAGAATTTCCCAAAATAAAATTAAAAAAATAAATAAATAAAGAAAAAAAATATTAACCTCGCCACTAAATTCAATATGAGGCTCCTCTTTTAAAAGTTCTTCATACTCTTCCGCTGGATCAATAACGACTCTGGCCACCGACGGATTTCTCTTATGATACTCTCTTATCTATCCAAATTGAAATTAAATTAAATAAGAATTAAAGATAAATGTAATTTAAAAAAAAAGTTAAATTAAATGAAAACCTCTTTGAGTCGCTCAAAAAAGGCGGTCAATACTCGGTCGTCACCACCTCGCGAGCCTTGACCTCCTAATGCCGCTATTTCGTCTTTTCTTGCATTGTCTTTGTCCTCATAAATTTCCACCTAAAATATAAAATAAACAATTAATTAAATAAATAGAATAAATAAATAATTTTGTAGATACAAATTTTTTTTAGATTTGGGAGCGTAAATATGATATCTTAAGTTTTGGATGGATAAATTAGCTCTAATTCCTATTCTCCTCTCTAATCTCTTCTCCCTCAAATCTTTCTTTTCTCTCTAAATCAATACTTTCAGAAATATTAATTAGCTAGGCTAATATCAAACAAGTTTTCCAAAACCCTAAATTGAGTAACAACAATCCAACTACCACTCACATAACCTTCAATTTCCCCCAAATCACCCCCAATAATCCGCTTACCCCTCTAAAACCGTAACTCACCCAATTCTTCACCTCAGATCCAATCCACCCAAAACCCACAAACAAAAACAACCATCAACCTACAAATTGAAATCTTACGAGCTTGTCGGAGGTGTTAATTAGCTCCTACTCACTAAGCCTCATATCGACCCAATTTTCCAAAACCCTAGTAACAAAAATCCAACTAACACTCAACCGAGCTTCAATTTCTCTCAAATCACCCCAATTATCCCTTCCAAAACCCTAATTCCTCCATCTCTTCACCTCCTCAGATCCAACCCACCAAAACCCACAAAACCCACAAACAAAAACAACCACCAACCAACAAATCAAAGACTCACGAGCTTATCAGAAGTTGAAACAATCAGATCGATCATGCTTCGGACGCGGTGGCTCTGGTAGAGCCGGTCGCGGCCGTTCTCCGGCTCCCGCCGCATCTCCCGCACGACCAGCCGCTCCAGCCTCTCCGCATCCTCGTGCGCTCCGCGCGTCACCTCCAGCAGCGTCGACGACATGCTTGGTTCTCCTTCTTTGCCCTTGCTAGGGTTTTGATGTGTTTAGCTTAGTATGGTTTTGGGCTGTGTTTTTGTATGGGCTTAAAAGAGAGGTGAGATTTTGTTGGATTGAATGTTTTGGGAATTAATTAGGCCTATATTTTTTATATGGGCTTAATGAATTAAGTTCTTGAGAATGATTTAGGCTCATGCAATGATTTGAGGTGAGATTTTATTGAATTAGAAGTAAGTATGAATTAGGCGCAAGAGAGGTGAGATTTTGTTGGATTACAAGTTTTAAGAAGGAATTAGGCTCGTATTTTTAGATTGGTCTGAAAAGAGAGTTGAAATTTTGTTAAAGATTTAAGAATGATTTAGGCCCATAGTTTGTTAAAAGTTTTAAGAATGACTTAGGCCGATATTTTATATGGGCTGAAAAGAGAGGTGAGATTTTAAATTCCTAACTGCTCAATTTTAGAGGGCTAACTATTTGGGTGTATATAAGCAGAACTAAAGAACAAATAATAATAATGACATTTTGGAATTGGGAGTTTCATATCCAAAAAAGTATGTGATATTCAATAGTTCTAAGATCATAGTTATGAATTTAGAAATTTAAGCAGGCAATGGACCTCATGATTTTAATTGGATTTAAAATGATCATCATGATTCATGGATTATAAACTTTCTACATACATCTTTATAATGGTTGTTTTTAGGGGTTATTTACAAATGAAAGTAATAATAATATGCTGAATACAATGCACGCAGATATTTTATATATAAATTAACCTAGCCTTAATAAAACAATGTCAAATATATGCCCCTATTGTTTTAGTATCTTATGAACTGAATACTCACTGGTTTTTTTTTTGGGAGATTATTTGAAACTGAGGCAAGAGAGAATTTCGAAATTCAAACAAATTTTGAGAAAAGAGAAGATTTAAATATAGAAGCAAGAAAGGAGATGCGGCCTTTGGAGATAGAAAGGAGTTGGTGAACGTTTCAAGAACCTGAGCAGCCATTCATGTTCTCTCATTTTTCAACTTTTTACTGTTTGTTTTTTTGTTTTTCTTCACCAAAACAGTGGACTCTGCCCATAATATTATTTGTTGTATATTATCATTTTAGGGCCTATCCATGTACTATACTATTAATATGTCAAATATACTATTCCCCCCTAACTAATTGGATGTTATTTTTTGTATGTTACCATTTAGGCCTAATTTTGTTCCCTATCTTTGCCCTTCAATTATTTTCTTCTTTTTTCTCTCAAGTGGCAGATTAATTCACTTAATGTAGCATGCAAAACTCATATTTGCCCTAACCAATATCTTTCAAGATTTTTCAAGTTTTGAAAAAGGGTGAAATGGAATAATTGGAGAATTATTGGTTTTAATTTTGATGGTTTAGGTTTTTTCTTTATTAATTCTCAAGCTGGATTTATGTATTATGACCGTTGATGTATTAAACTTTAATGATAATTAATGAAAGCCTACGGGGCAATGTAAAAAGAAAAAAAAAGAAAAAGAAAAAGGGTGAAATGGATGTTTTTGTTGTGTACTCAAATTTCCATTCGTGTTAGATATAGTATAGAGGGTCCACATGCAAAATTGTCTCGTGACAATTGGACATGTATAATGATGGGACCTACATTATAATTTGCATAGATTCCAAAATGATATAATATAATAATAATAATAATAATTTTATTAATGTTTAGGATGAGCTCCTTATCTACAAAAGAAAGTGCATATATATATATATTCAGCAATAAATATCACATCAACTTGCCTATGTATGGCAGATATTTTATCATTCTCTAGATAAGTAGGGTATATACAACATATTATAAAATGCATAAAGCTTCCAATAAAAAAACCATTAAAAATAGATTGTCCTTAAATAATTTTTAAAAATTGGCAAATTATCCCTGATCTGTGGTTAAGGATTTTATTTAGTATTGAAGAAATTAGGGATTCGAATCTCATAGTACATAACAATGAGTGAAATACGAGTAATTTTTCTTTCTTACTTCCGAAATAATCCTCACTCGAGAAACTTTACAAATAAATCTTAAACTAATTGTATGAAATGGTGGAACATCCTAAATAAAAAAGTTATCCATCAAATAAGTTCACGCAAATAAACAAAGTAAACGGTCTTCTGAATTCTGCCTACCTGATCATCTACAATAGGTATAAAGTTCTCTGTTAAAAATTATGTAAAATGTCCCTTCTAACTTTTGATTAAAAAAATTATGTTTATAAGATAAATATTTAACTAATACATTTCTTTCATAATTTTGTTGCTAAGGATCTTATACGAAACTATTAATTGCAGGCAAGCTATTTTTTCTTCTTCTTTCATTTTTTTTCTCTCTTGGAGTTGGGATAATCATGAGACATGTAATATATATCAAAGTAATTAATGATTGGCCGTTTGTCATATACTCGTTAAATTTGTATATAAAATGCACTTTTTTAATAGAACCATATGAATTATACAATATCTTCAATTTCTTCTTTATCTTAATGGGGCCCAGTAATTGCCTTTCATATAGTCAAGTCAATTAACTAAGACATGTATATATTATCAAGTACTTCCTCCCTACCATTATTCATAGCTTGAGACCCTAATTAACTAATTTTAGATATTTCACAAATTAACATGCACCACACAGAAATGGAAATTACTCCTGTTATAATGTTATCCAAACTCCCTATTTCAAAAAAAAAAAAAAAAAAAGTTATCCAAACTCCAAGTCAAAAAAAGGTACAAATATTTATCCATCCTGTTGTGCTTTCATGGTCCCATCGGCCATCACTTGTTGAATTCTCTGATCATTTGGGTTCCAAAATTACATGAGAAACATGTTTTTTGTTAGATCACACATTTTAACACTGTTTTTAGTGAATGCATTCAACTGTAAAGCTTTTTAGGTAGGGAAATGAAAAATATTATAGTAATTCTGTAGTGACGAATTGAAATCATATGTTGTTTTCTCGCGTTTCTATATACGCTACATATTATTTACATTTTTTTAAATATATGTTGTTTACCGAATGAATTTTTATATATTGTTTGTTTTCAGTTTATATGATTTTATATATTGTTTCCATTTTTTTAAATATATCATCTTTACCGAATGAATTTTTTATATATTGGTTGTTTTCAGTTTTTATATACCGTCGCTACAGGGTTATTTTAATACCCGTCGTACAGTATCAACTCTCTTTTATGTAATTTTATTAGATGAAGTAAAATATAAATAAATAACACTTTATCCGCCTTGTTTTTGGGCTTGGACGGATTCCTGACCTATTAAGTATTTAAAGTTCTATATTTAAGATTTTTTTTTTTGAATTGAAGTATATTTAAGATTTATTATTCATTTTATATGCGCAAATTAGATTAGTGTTATGCAATAAATAATAGTTTCTTTTTTTCACAATATGCAAAACTCATTAGTTTAATGCAAAAATATGCTTAAATATGTCCAAAACATAAAAGCTACATATAAAATGCGCCCATTGTTTGTTAGTATTTCGAGACCTCTAGCTTAATAGAAATCGAAGACTTTGAATCTCTTTTCTTCCTTTATATATTCCTTTTTTTTTTTCCTTAACAAGCGTTGAATTGAATTTTGTGACAAATTGCTTGCAACTACGTGCCAAAAACGTCTTGACAAATGAATAAACAAACAAACAAAACAAAAAAGGATTTATTTATTTTCAAGAAAGATGAGGCAACCCGACGATGTGATAAAAAGAATTAAAAATTTTAAACGGAATCAAAAGAAGGTGGGCAGTTATTTTAAGACAATATTTGTTCAATTTGGCTTCCTTTTAGAAATATTTGTTGTGATCTCATCTCATCTAATCCCTTTTTTTTATTTTATCAGAAGTAATTGAGAGAAAAAATATGGTTGGCTATGATATCGGTAGAATATAGTAGTTTTAATGGTTTTTGATCGCCCATTTGTTCTCTAATTTTTCTTTTTTTCAGGCAATCAACTATATATGCAAGTGCAACATAACTTGCAGAATATAATAATATAATGTCTATGCAAAATTAAATATATAACTTATTATTTCATCAAAACAATAAATAAATCTTGGTAGATTACCTCTAATCATTTAGGAATGCCTCATTCAATTCAAAAATAGCCAATGAGACAAACAAATCACTGATAGTGGCTATCTTAATTACTAAGAACTTAGATTTATCTTAAACTGATGGGTAAACTTTTTATTTTTGTATTTATATTAGATAATATGGTTTCATTTGTTAAGTTTTATTTATTTTTTACTCTAATGGTACTATCTAGATTCTAGATGTTAAAACTCTATATTTGTTTAATAAAAGACAAAATATAGTAACTCAGACATTAATAGATAGACATGATCACTTAGTTGTTAATTCAGACAAATCAAAGATATGATATCAGGCCTCAGGGAACAATCCACAGTCGAACAGAACTATTGAAAAGAAATTTAACAACCTTTGATGAAATTTACTGAAATAAAATTCTGTTTCTTTATTTATTATTATTTTTTTTAGATCGAACAAACACTTGTGATTTGATAGGCTTTTTTAAATATATGTGTTATGCAATATTGTGTTTGTCAAGACTCGAAATTGGAATCATTTTCGAAGTTCTAATTAGATGTCTTATTGCTTGAGCTTATAAGTTTTTTGGCGATTCTTTAATTTATTATAACCAATTAATCATATTTCTGTATAAGTATAGCACAGTACGCAAAATCAGGAGATGTGTGTCATTTCATGCATCCTTTTAATTTAGTGAAGAATTGGGCTGTCACATGGTTCGTTAGTTCAGTTGAATTAATTAACTACTTTTATTTTGACAAGAGCCACTTGACATATGCATATCATGTGGCCTCTCTCCAATTCCAAGGCTGAGCTTTGGATCAATAACAAAATTTAAACGAAAAAAATTAATTTTATTATACAAATTAAAAGGGCCGTGATCACTAATTATTTCAAATAAACTCACAATTATCTTTTTTATAAAATATCAAAATCAGAAAAGTCCGAAACCTTGGTACAACAAAAAAAAAAAGGGAACACAAAAATGGTTGTTGAGCATCATTTTTAACTTTAGGTGAGGGAAATATAAGTACCATTTGTAACTTTAAGACGAATGAATAATTGAGCCTCTATATAGTTTTTTTAATGTTTAGTGCTCGAGGTGGGATATATAGTTTATATTACTAAAATAGCTTACTCTTTAAATACATTCAAAAAAATATTTCAAATTGGTAATTAACTTTGTATCGTTATAATGATATAATATACATCATTCGGACTAAATCAAGCAAGACAGATTGAATTGAAGACTTCATTCTAAAGGTTAAACTGTATCTAGTCAGAACTTCTATGAATTGATGACTGTGATTATTCCACTATATGAGCTATTTCTCAACCTTGTTGCCGTTGAATTCTCTAGTAAAATCATAGATAACCATTTATTTATGCTTTGTGATCACTTTTTGAATTTTAATCACACTTATTTTATTTTTAGGGCAATCTCGTCTACATCCCTGTAAAATCTTGAATTATCATGTATTATGCAAAATATCATAATATTAAAATTCAAAATCATAAGCCACTCAAAGCATAATAAATCACAACACTTGTTCATAAAAAAATGCAAACATCTAAAATGAATTTGCAATTTTTTTTTTTCTTTTTTGAAATAACCATTTGTTAATAATGGTTTCTAACTTATCATACCTTTTATTTTGGTCAATTTCATGGATACTATACAAAATAAAATCAAAAACAAAAAATAAATCAAAATCATAGGCCACTCTGAGGCATAATTGAAAAAAAAAATACTACATTATTCCATTTCTTTTTTCATTTTTTTTCCAGATAATCTTACAGTAAAATTGATTTGCAAAAACAATACTTCTATATTGATGAACTTTTTTAAAATGTGTTACTTGTAATTTTCGATTTGTAGTAACATTTTATCTTTTTAATGAAAGTTTTAAGTAGCCTTTTCGGCTACAATTAAAAAAAAAAAAATATATATATATATATATATATATATATATATATATATATATATATATATATATATATATATATATATATTAATGAGATTATATAATATTTATTTCATTTCAAGCTCCGAGAGTTTGAAATTTCTTTTCTACATTTTCTCTTTGATTTGGGATGGAAAAAACTATTTCGGAATAATAGAATTCAATAAACAAAACCATTTCAAACTTCCATAATTCGAAAAAAAAAAAAATGCAATCTCAAATTAGTAGTAGAGTTCAAAAACATTATTTGAATAAAATCATACATAAAAACGTTATTTTTTTAATATCATTAAATTATAAGATTATTTAGGAAAAACTAGTTTATGCCCTAGAATTATTATGGAAATTTCGTTGTGGTAGGTAAGTTGGGGTGATGATTACATGAGCACACTGCACATGATCAATTTTTTGACGTATATCGATAAAATCATAGCTTGCAAAACTATTACATAAACATATATTCAATATTATTTTAATATGTATTATACATTTAATCTATAATGTCCTAAATTAAAAATATACATATATAGTGGTTAAAGGGGTAAAATCATTATGGGTCCCCTAGACCAAATTTATTTTGGATTTGGTGGTTTAATGTGTAGTGCACCTAACATTGTCACCCACCAACCTTCTACCTTTTACAAACCAAAATATTAATCATTAAATCTTATATTTACAATAAGTTCATTTTCTTAGCACTCTTGGGTTAGATAATTAATGCTACTTTTTTTAAAATATGATCAATTAGATAATATTGCCTAATTATGAGTAACGTTATTCAACATCGTAGAAAAATTCATTTTATTAATTCTCAATTTTTCCATTAAACTTATGATTGCACACTTCGCAATTCTTACAAAACAGTCAAATAAATTTCACCAATTAAAAGCGGTTTAAACTTTGGAAAATTCTTTCCTACCCATGAGATGCCCTATAGCAGTGATGATGCCATCAGCTTATGTCATTAACAGTCGCTGACTAGTGATAATTAGAAAAATAAGCGGTATTGCTAATTTTTAGGTGATTTTTATATTTTTTTTATTAGAAATTCTTTATTGATGAAAAAGTATTATGATTACCTGATATTTGTTTCTTCAAATGTCACATTCTCATAAATGAAAAATGATAATTATTTTAGGTGGGCTTGTCTTTACAAATAAATTATTTCTTTTTTGGCAATAATTTTGATTGTCGGTGATAAATGATTTTTTAGTGGTAATAAATAAAATATTTTTATCCTTCTATTTATGTAAAAAATGATGAAACCTCAATATTTTATTAAGAATTCAATTTTATTTTTCTAATCACATCCTATAATTTTATAACATATTTTTTCACTTAATTTTTTAACCAAATTATAATATCTCAAACAAATATAAGCAATAAATCAGTACACAATCATACAAAATGGATAATAATTGTAAAAATAAATTTCCATTTTTAATACATCAAAATACTACCATACAAAATGTCATCAATTGATGTTTAAATTTAAATAAATTATAACCATTAAATTACAAATATAAGCATTTGAAGTAAAATTACATTTACATCGAAACTCAATTTCACCCTAAAATTTAAAACACACTATTAATCACCATGTCTTCTCACCTAAAATACAACCCGCAATAAAAATATTCTATAAATATTACCATTTAAAATAACCATAAATGATTTGATTTTAAATTTTTTTAGCGCTTACCATCAGTAACTATTTGAAAAATAATGCGGGATTCGTATAGTTACTCCTGCTAATCTGGCCAAATAAATAAATAAATAAAATTGGAAATAGATGGTAAAATAGAATAAGTTAATAAAGAAAGAAATAACCATATAAAAATTAGAAAAAACAAAAATATATCAATAAAAATGCAAGAAAATCATTGTGCCAATTTAAAAATCAAATATTTGTGACAATTTCAAAGTACCAAAAAATTAAAAATGAATTCAAAGAAAGTAGTAAATTTCGTACCTTTCGAGTTTTTCTTTCTTTGAGATCAATCACGAAAATCTCCTTATCCTTGCTCGACTTCAACTCAACACAAAAAAGAAAAAAAAACTCAAATTAGATATTGTTTAAAAATGTGTTAATGTCAAAAAATTAGACGAATCGAGCAAATAATTTTAAAAAAGAGAGAGTACAAGATATTGGAGGTGATTTTGAGCTCATAGACGAGTCCCCGCATCAACATAGTGGCCGCTTAGTTAATCAAAGTTGCTCTTCTCATTGATAGGCTCAGCTGCCGACTGATTACCACTGGCGAGAGCTCGCCATCATCGGAGAGATTGCTAGTGAGTTCACCGGAGAGGTCGTCGGAGAGGAAGAAGATGAGTGGTTAGGGCTAGTTTTTTTATTTTCATGAAATGATTCTAGAAGATATATATATATATATGCTAAAAAAACATACGTATGTTGCAACATACATTTTTTTAAAATACCGGTAAAATGGTTATAAAAAGTAAAAATTCAAATTCCAACCGTATGGATGTAATATATATGTTATGAATATGTTGTGAATTAATTTTCACAAGAATCAGAATAATATATCATTGCCATCATGTTTCATCAAACTATTATTCTGATATATATTTTGAATAGTATTGCATATTTTTGATGATATCCGTACGGTTGAAACTTTTATTTTCATTTTTTTAATACGTATTTTGGGTGTGGCTAAAAAATATATGTTGTGCATACGTATGTTTGTTAGCCACACCTTATATATATATATATATATATATATATATATATATATATATATATATATATGGGTTTGGTTTGAAAAAAATTGAAAAAAAATGGGTGGAATTTTTAATTATTGGTGGTAATCAGTCTAGACTGTGGATATAGCAGTTTTTGAATTTTTTTAAAAAAATGGTTATACAGTAAATTGTCAAATATGAGAGTCAACCACTACTGAAAAGAATTGACAGCTTTCAAATCACCGTTAGAACGCTACAAAATTAAAAAGAAAAAATCAAAATTAAAATCCTATTTTGTTCTGATTATCCGCGATTACTGACACGTACTAATGTCATCAATCACATATGGGGACATTCTATGGGGAACAATAACTAGGCTCTTAAACTTTCAAGTGAAAATAACAAAAGTGCCTCGTTCTCAATCGTCATGCTCCCATGTTCACAGGGAAAAATGAGTTTATGAAACCTGATTATTTTAAAACTGTGGGGCCCTCATATAAAGAGAACATCATATGTACCACCTAATAATTTCTCGTCCAAAAGTAAAAATAAAAAGAAAAAAATCATAATAGAATGTGAAAAAGCCCTAAAAAAAAGGTAAAAACGAGAATTCTTCCCAATGGCAAAATAGACAATAAGCATCACGTGTACGTCGTCTCGAGACATGACAGATAGGGAATCTCCAACTACTTTAGAAATTCTCTCTTTTTCTCTCTTATTATTTTTTCATAAAAATAATAAACAACCAAATGTTTTCAGGAAAATAAAAAGATGATATGTAGCTGTGCTTATATAGGTACAGTGAGTACTTTCAAAATTTGTGGGCTTTCCAACATAAAATAAGAAACTATCATTATATGATTGTGGTCAAGTGGGCCCTAATTTGTGATTTAAGTTAAAAATAACTTACAAATTGTAATATTCTTTACATATTCTGATTTACAAAAACAAACTTCCAAATATCAGTAACTCATTTTAGCTAACAATTTTCTTTAATATTTTAGATATTATTTATTAATTATTGATATGATTTTTTTTAACATCATGTGAGAAGTATTTATAAAAAGAAGAAAGAATATTCAAATAGTGTGTGTGAAATTTGAACCAATAACCTAATTGTATGTCGAGAAAGATATTCTATAATTAAGACTATGAGAGCATTTATAAAAATTGAGTTAAAAAGCCGCCTGAACAAAGAGCATTAAATGTGTTCAAGATAGAAGGCTGATTTCGTCCCTAACAGTGGGAGTTGCCGACTATAATTTTTTAATGACAATATAACTTCTTGAATATTAATATGCATATTATAAGTAAAAGTATTTATAATTAGCATGGGTGATATGTCTTTTAATTTAGAAGATAATTGGAGAAAATTGATTATGAACATTTGATTAAGTATATATTGATCAAAATTAGATATGTGACATATAATCACTAAGTGTGAAGTATTCAAATATTTTTTTTTAAATGGTGCGAAGTATTAGAAATAACCTCAGTTTTCCAAACTATAAAATAACTCTTCGACAAAACCCTTCATCTACTTGCAACAAGTGGGGAAATTCATAATTTTTTTTTGAGGGAGGAAAAAAAAATCATAATCTATCAGTGTTCTCACTTTTCAAATAATTACCAAACTAGCGAGGGGTGTGTGCGTGTAAATAACATAATTTATAAGGCTATGGATATAAATTGTCAATATTTTGTAAACAGCATGAGATTGAGGTCGGTTGATCTCAGAATAAATTATCATTTTTGTGAAGCTTACACCATATTGGGTCCCTTTATGTATATTCTACTCCGACATTAAAAATTCAAAAATTAGCAACTATCATAAAATTTATTGTTATTTATAAAAGTCTTGATCATAACTTTTGAGCAAGAGAGTTGATACTGCGCGAAGGATACTGTAGCGATAATATAGCGACGGTATATAAAAATAAAAAATATATAAACTGAAAACAAACAGTATGAAAAAAATTCATTCGGTAAAATATATATTTTAAAAAATAAAAACTGAAAACAAACAGTATATAAAAATTCATTGGGTAAACAATATATATTTAAAAAAATGAAAATAATATATAGCATATATAGAAATGCGAGAAAACAATATATAATTTCAATCAGTCGCTGCAGTACCCCCATCGGGATTTCCCATTTCCCTTTTAGTAATAAAGAAAATCGATGTTTTAAATCTAAACGTATCATGCCTATAGGCTATTGTAAAAAAAAAAATCTAAACTTATCTCAACAATATTTTTTCAAATAGTTCAATAAAAACAATTTCTTAACATTACGGCAATAAAAAAAACTCAAGATTCTAGTAATAGAATAATTTATATAAACAATAATCTTTCTGGAAGTTAATTAGGACCAGATTCTAATTTTTGTTATATTTTTTATTTTATTTTATTTTAAAATAAAACCCAATTAAGGAAAAGATGTGAGGGCTTATGCTTGCATGAACGGTCTCAAAATTATGCAAGTGGTAAGAGAAATATTTTTTAAGTAAATTTAGATTATCATTAAAATAAATAAATTCATGAGGAGCATTTATATTATTTAAATTATAGTTGACGTGATTGTGTGATAAAGTAAAGGCTATTTTAAGTGAGGCCAAAAAAGTTCTCATATAAACTTTGTGCAAAATATAAATTTAATATCTAGAATATTTATATAATATTCATGTCATGTTTCAAAACATATAATTTTCTCTTCGTTTGAGTATATAAAGAAATATATTTTCTTATAAATTTGCTGTACTTTTCCCACTCTTCAGAAATATTATAATTATTAATTTCATGTTGCACATATCTAATTTATATGGCCCGGCTCGAAAAAAATTTGACAAATTCGCAGCTTTATTATTGTCCCAATCATGATGTTTAAATATTATCATAGAAAAATAGTGAAAAATCATAAAAAAAATAAGAAGTCACGATTGTGGAAACGCATCTCGGTTTGACAAACATTTAAAAAGTAGAAGATTCTATTATGAATCTTGAGACAAGACTTATATTATAGAATAAATCTAATAAACAAATTCTTATTGATTTTTAAAAAATTTACTCTCAGATATATACAATTATTTTGCATTTCTGACTAAGTTTTCCTTCAGGTTTTAATAAGAATAGTCATTAATTTCATTCCGGATTATAACGAAGAAGAGACCAAACAATGTTACGTGCATGACTAATATTAATCATAATTAAATCGGTAATATGTAATGAATACATAATTAATTTAAAAAAAGGGGTAAAAGATATTAAGTAATTTATATTTCTATTGGACTTGTTCTTTTATATGTACTCATTACTCTGTTTTATCTTTGTTCAATGGGTATTCTAAAATTACTTATTTATGCTTGACTAAGTTTACAATAGATCAAGCTCTTTGGTACGTGAAGCAATAATCAATTGACTTGAATAATTTTATTGTATAGTTAAAAAGTAAAAGCAAAATGTAAAAACTAAGGGCTCCTATTGGTGTAATCTGTGGTCGTAACAAAGGGGCACTTATATTTTATTCTCTTTTGTTTCTCTCCAAGGGAGAAGGAAAGAAACCAAGAGAAAGTGACAAGAAATAAAAAAGATAATTAAAAAAAAAGGGCAATTTTATATTATGCCCTTCAGAAATTTAAGTTGTCACTCATATTTTTTCTTCTACAAATGTAAATATCAAAATCTCAGAGTTTACCACAAATACTCAAAATGTGGATTTTCTTGCCCTTATAAAATCCACGAACTACCACTCAAATATTGAATAATTAAGTTAATTTGTCTCTTTTTCTTTTTGAGCTAACTACATGCTCAAAAAAATTGTTTGTAAATAAAAACTTTTGTAATATTTTTATTAATGCAAAGTCTAAGTACACAAATTATCTATAATTCTCAAAATAAAAAAATAATTTGTTCCGTATAGTTTTTTTAACAAAAGTTCATAGATACGGGTGAAGTTTAAATAGCAACTTTAAAAGGATAATATTCTTGTATTTTTACAATTTTAGAAGAATAATATTCTTATATTTTTAGTCTTACAGAAGGGTTATTTGTGGTTCTCAATTTTGTGTTTTCAGAGGGTATCTACTAAATTACGCCAAAAGCTATTGGGTTGGCGGCTAGAGAGGCAAAACGCAAATTGATCGTCAGGTATGATAGCATCACGTTTTGTGGTCAACTTAACCAACCCACCCAAACCAAACTCAAACCCTAAATCTTAGCCCTTACCAACTCTAATGATAAATTTCTCCCAATACTCTCATTTAAGTATTAAAAAATTCTCCAAATAGGGTAAATTCTTGAAATTTTATGAAATATGGATAACTTTTGTAAATGTTAGACTTTGATACTTTAATTACATTAAAAGTAAGTCCCCCAAGCATGCTAGTTTAAGTGGGGTATCTTAGAGTTTTAGGGAAAGTCCCAAATTGAGTTTCATATATTAAAAATAAATCATTCATTATAAAAGCTTAATACTGCATATCATGGACATTAACTCATTTAGAGTCCACCTAAAATAAACTTAAATTTCAGACTAGAGTGATTTTCAGAACCCGGTCTTTCTTATCGACATCTCTTGAACGATACATCTCCAATATGAGTTGCAATTGAAGAGACCATTTATTTCTAAATAATAAGTATGCAAAAATATTATTGTATTGAAGACTAAATAATTTGATTCAAGGCAAGTGCAAATTTGATTTCTTTGAAAGTGAAATTGTGATATATAAACAATAGCTGTGTAGTTTTGAAAAAAATAGTATGTAATGCATGTTTGAAATCAAAGGACATTCAAAATGTCAATTGACCAATCACACACAACTAATTAAAAAAATGAATTATTGTTATGCGTTGTTTCATCAAGTCCCTTTAAACAAAACAACGGAATTATATTTTATCTAGATGCCGAATGATTTATTGAAATTTTTTTTAATGCGTTCATATTTACCTTTTATATGCATATATCACTTTCTTTGTCGATTACATGTTTATCATACACACATATATATATATATATTAGTTGTAGAAAAAATGTCTGTAATATAAAAATATCTAACTTAAAGTTCATCATATAATAAGTGTGAGCAAATAGTTGAACTGACATAATATTCTAAATGAAATAATTTGATAGTATGGGCTTTCACTTTCAGACTTTACGGCACCCGACATAAAAACAACGGGCAAGAAAGGCGAAACAAAACACTGATTAGAAAATAAAATAAAAAAACATAACTATTACATTCTTTTTTGTATATGCACAACTAGTAATAATATATTATTTCTTCAAAGATTCAAAATCACAATTTATGTTTTGATCTAATATATTTTCTTCACAAACAAAAGTTCATCTTGATACTTTTGTTCTTTTTTTTGCTTTAATTATTGGTGGGCCTGAGTTACATGTAGAATTTCTATTTAATAGAACAAATACATCATACATGGAGCGCGAACTTGTCATTTTAATAGTTGCTACTAAATAAACAATTAATTCGCGAATTATGTTATAGGAACTCTACTTTTTAGCTTGCATAATAAAAATTCTTAATAATAAAAATTCATAACATATTAACATTAAATAATTATAAATAATAATAACATTGTTTCTTAGAAATAATTACTCAATAAAGTGTGAATAGACTCTAGTTACTTCACCCGGAGAAAATTTGATTAGATTACATACATTGAATGTTTAAGTTAACAATTCGAAAATAATGTTCCATATAATGCAATGTACCGAAAATTAAGACTGAATTTTATTTCATCGAATCAGTTAATTTGATTGAATACGATTCGTGTAAAATACTATGAGTAATAAGCATCACGTCAGCAAACAAGTTTATCTTATACATTTTACATTTTATCTTACTCATACAACATTATGATTACTAGAAAAACACTGTATCCTTTTTACTATAAATAAAAAACTTTTTTTTAATTTATCTGATTAATTAATTTTATTATTTTTTAGCAATAGAACAAAATAATAAAAATATTTATATATAAAAGGATCACCAAAAAAGAGTTGGGTGTATTGAAGGGGACAAATTGGGATAAATTACCAATTCAATGTTATGATAAGTTGACCATACATTTATTTAGATCACGTGCTTTACACGTGACATTCTTCGACGGTTGCAATTCTGGAATTTTTGCCACGTCAGCTGAGGCAATCTTTTTCCTTCGTTTATTACTAAATTAATCAATCCAACGTTTTTTTTTTTTTTGAAATTGTACTAAATCCAACGTTACCGCAAAAAAGAAAAGAAGATAAAATTTGAAATTTCAAACATTCGGATAATTCCGTAATTAAAGAGATAAGATTGTTACTCAAATTGATATTGATTGCTCAAATGTCAAAAAAGTGAAACCATTTGAATGCTCACCTATCGTTTTCTCCGCATACACCACATATAATTAATGTAATTAATGCATGATTTACTCTTCCCTTGTAAATCTTTATTTTTCAAAATAACCTTCAACATTGCTAACTATTATTCCAAAAATAACTGCTGGAAAATTCACCTGCTATTTTAATTTATCACCCAAAATCATATTGTAAAATAAAAGAATGGACAAATAAAAATATATATTATGCAACAGCCGGCTGTTTAGGCAGCATATATTCGACAATAGAAAACATTTCAAAATAATGAAATATAGAGCTTTTATATTGACTTATTTTGCATATGTTTTTGTGAAAATATGGTTTGTCTTAAAGAAAGGGCGTGGAGGCACGGAACTACCGAAGCTTAAGCATTTCAGTTAAATAGAACTCTTGCATAGATCCATAGACCCAAATTAAAATAAAAAACGAATTTCGATATTTAAAATAATAATTAATAAGTGAATCTGGCCTTAAAAATAAACAAAAAAAGTCTTCGTATAGACCCGGTCCACAGACAAAAACGACATTTAAAATTCAGAAAACAAATAAAATAAATTTCATTTCAATATAATATATTATTGGGTTCAGATATAGGGTGTCAGTATTTTGGAGCGTCCAACAGCGTCCGATTACAAAAATTACGATAAAATTACAAAAATATATTTTCAAAAAAGTATATATATAAACATAAAAAATATATGTAAGTACAAATATATATGTATATGCCTAAAACTGTACGTTATACATTTTTAGACACTCCAAACACTAGGCATTCCGAATAATTTCATTTCATTATATTATTATTATGATATAAATGATATAAGTGAATCTGGTCTCACACAGACAAGAAAGTCTTCGCATCCCATGAGACCCCACCATGAGCGGCTGTCGCGTGCCGCATAGAACCTCTCTCTCTTTCTTTATTTCTTTATTTCTCTTTCTTCTCCAGCTGTGACTGGCCCCACTCCTAAATATTTTCTATGTGCCATTTTAATTTTCTCCTCCCTTTCTTTCTTTTCCTGAATTAAATAAAAAAAAATCGAAGGCGAATTCGAATCGATTATCGGCCCCACTCCTAAATATTTTTCTAAATTGGAATAGATTAATCGGCCCCCCTCCTGAATATTTTCTGTACGCCATTTTCTCCCTTTCTTTCTTTCTTTCTTTCTTTCTTTTTATGAGTTAAATAAAAAAAAATCGAAGGCGAATTGGAATTGATTAATTGGCCCCACTCCTAAATATTTTCTGTATGCAATATTTTCTACTGCCTTTCTTTCTTTTTATGATATGAATTAAATAAAAAAAAAATCCAAGGCCAATTGGAATTTGATTAATTGGCCCCACTCCTAAATACTTTCTTTCTTTCTATGAATTAAAATTAAATAAAAAAAAAATCGAAGGCGAATTGGAATTGATTGATTGATTAAATTAAAGTAAGTAATTGATTAAGAGCGGTTGTTTGATTCAATGATGGGGGCCCACCGTAAGGGGTAGCTGGGCTTGGGGCAAAAGTCTCTATAAAACCCCAGCGAGAGAAGAGGGCTCTCGACCAGAGAGAGAAACCAAGAGGAGAAAGAGAAGGATTTTCAGAGGTTGGTATAGGAGAGGGACAGGGAGGGGTTGGAGAGAGATCTATTTCTTTTTGTTTTTTTTTCGTTTTTGTTTTTGTGATTTGGTTTGAAGGTTGTTTTGTTGGGTATGGTTTATTTGTGGGTGGTTTGGTTTTGTTTAGTTTAGTTTTGAGATGAACGTTTTTTTGTGACTTGTTTGTGTGAGTTTTTTTTGGGGGTTTTGATGCGTGGAAATGGGGTTTTATTGTTTGACTTTGCTCTGATTTCTGAGTTATTCAACTCGAGATCTGTGTTTCTGTTTGTTAATTTTTTTTTCTATTTTGTTTTGTTTTTAACACCTGGTTTTGAATTTTTCGCTGTTTAAAAGGATTTTCTATTTGATTCTATTAGTTAGGTATATATGTCTCATTCAAGGTTTTCATTTCAGAACTAATCCATGAAATGCTTGAAATGTTGTTGCTGAAATACATACAATGAAACAGTAGTGATTTATTTATACATCATATTTGATTTTAAACCCTGTTTTGATTTCTTATCAACATTGAAGCAAAACTATTTTGAATCTGTCAGTGAACCTTGAAAAATACATATTTTTGGTAAAAACCAATTAACTCAATTTCCCTTTTCTAATTACAGACTTACTGGAACAGATAAACCCCAAAATCTCACAAAACCCATAAAAACCCAACCAAAAATCTCACAAAACCCCTAAAAGCAAACTGAAATTTCACCACAGGAGATGTCCAGTGCTCACGGCTTATCCTTCAAGCTTCGAAACGGCACCGGTACCAAATTCAACCGAAACGTCCATCGTGCCGGCCGTGCTTCCCAATACTCTGTCCCAAGACAACTCAATGCTTTCTCTTTAGAGAGCGAGTTTGCCGGTACCAACGCTGTTGTACCGGACGAGCTGGTACAGCAGCCATGGGAGGAACAGGTGGAGACGGTTAACGGGTCGGGTATGATTCCGTTTTCTAAAATACCCGAAAAGTCGGTCGGGCTTTATGACCCTTCGTTTGAGAAGGATTCGTGCGGTGTTGGATTTGTGGCCGAGCTTTCTGCCGAGCCGAACCGTGAAACTGTGAGTTTGTCTTTTTTAGTTTTATTTATTTTTTATTTTGTTGTATTGGGGTCTTTGTTGGTTTTTGGATGGAGAGAATTGATGAATTTTCTGGTCAATTTTGCAAAAATTTTCAGTAATTTTTTGGTCAGGTTTAATTTTTTTTATTTATTTGGATTTGTTTAATTTGATAGCTGACAAAAGCTTTTCATAAAAATATTTGAAAGGATACAACTGTCAACAGAATTGTTTATAAACTTCTTATGGTAAATTTTGTCTAGTTTATATTTTATTTGAAAAAATATATTTAAAAGAATCGCAATATTTCTACAATTAAGGGATTAATAATTGGGAGCTATAAAACATCTCCATCCCTTGTACAGTTATACTTTGAAAAAGTTATATTATTAATTATTAATTCATAACCTTCCAACTTATTTGGATGGAAAGAAAAGATAGATACCTCATAATTTGTTAGAATCAATCCTCTCCACCTTTATCCTTCCTTTACAAAAAGAAAAAGCAATATAAACAAATCAAATTATGACATCTTTTTGTATTTATTTATTTTTTTAGGTCATAGATGCAATAATGATGCTTGAGCGAATGGCCCACAGAGGCGCGTGTGGATGTGAGGAAAACACCGGCGATGGTGCTGGTATTTTAGTCGCTCTTCCTCATGCCTTTTTCCAAGAGGTATACTTTATTATTTTTCAAAAGATATTCTATTATATTAAATTATATCATTTTCATTATTTTGAAAAGATATTCTATTCTATACTATTATTTTTCAATAGGTATTAAATTATATTGACGTGGTATATTATATTATTATTTCAATATTATATTATATTTTTCAAGAGTTAAATTATATTATATTATTTATTTATTTAATTTATTTATTCAGGTGACAAAGGATGCGGGCATCCAGCTGCCGCCACCTGGCGAGTACGCTGCCGGAATGTTCTTCCTGCCAAAAGACGACAAACGTCGCGCCGACAGCAAAGAAGTCTTCACCAAAGTACTTTATTCTCACTCTCTCTTATCTGAATATAATTATTTATTTCTTTCCTTTTTTTTAATTATTTTATTTTTTTGATGGACAGGTGGCGGAGTCTCTAGGCCACACGGTGCTTGGCTGGCGCCAAGTCCCGACTGACAACTCAGCGCTGGGTGAGTCAGCGATTTCAACTGAGCCTGTTATTGAGCAAGCGTTCATCACTAAGAGCTCCAAATCCGACATTGATTTTGAGCAACAGGTAAATATAAATACCCTTTTTAATTTTTAATTAAATAGTTAATAATAATAGCTCCAGTTTTGTTGATTATTTGTTTATTTAATTTTAGATGTACGTATTGAGGAAACTCAATATAATTTCCATCCGAGCGGCTCTCAATCTTGAGGTTGGCGGTGCCAGGGATTTCTACATCTGCTCTCTTTCTTCAAGGTATTTATTCTTTTTTTTAATATATTTTTCCTTTTTGAAATTATATATTTGTTTTGAAATTTTTTAATATTTACTTTTTTATTTTTGTAATTATTCAGGACAATTGTGTACAAAGGGCAGCTAAAGCCCTCGCAGCTGAAGAGCTATTACTACGCGGATCTAGGTGATGAAAAATTTACGAGTTACATGGCCCTGGTAAATTTTTTATACTTTTGCCTCTTATTTATTTATCTGGTAATGAGCTAAGATGATCTGGTAAATAAAATAACATCAGCTGTGATGTGAAACCATTAAGGGCTAGTAGAAATAAAAATAAGATTAAGGATGTAAAATGATTTTGCCTCACGAGCTGTGTTGTTTCTCCCCCCCAAGAGATTTTTCGATGCAAATATAATAATAATTTAATTCCAGGCTCTCAATTTGTGATAAAAATTAAGAATTGTAATACCAATTGCCAAGCTATTATTTTAATGGTTAGTATTGGTTAGCATGCCTAAATTGTGTAGGACCAATTTTTCGAAAAAATGTGTGAGACCATGCTTTTACCCCTAATTCAATTAAAAACCACAAATAAAACTGCAACAAATCTGTATGAAAATGGTAGTTTAATTGGACCAATACCAATACCAATACCAATACCAATACCAAACCATACTTGTACCATTTCAGTTACTTGATTTAAAAATATGCGTTATACACACTATTTGAGAGCCAATTACGAATTGTATTTGCGTGCAATTCTATAATTGCGGGGAAACAATGCAGCTTCTGAGAGGTAAAATAGAGGGGAGGGGTTTAATTTGGTTGACGGTATTGCAGAACAGTGAAATCAAATCGAATTCAAAATGAAAAGCTGGTGCAAGTTGTTACTTCTTACTCCTGTGCTTCGTGCTTCAGGATGTTGAGAGACTACTTCCAGTTTTGTTTGGTTTTATTGAAAGGTTATTACGTTTTGCAATTGAATTGAATTCCATCTAAGTTGAATTGAATATTCATTCTTGATCTAAAACTGAAAACATTATTTTTTCAATTTGGTTGGTTTTATTCGTTTAGCACTCTATTAAAGCTAGATAAATGAACAAGTACGTATTTCGTGTTGAATGTCTAGTTGTTAGTTTTTTTTTTTTATGTAGGCCATTAGATGTTATTAAAGATATTGTTATGACCTAATAAGCCCATTAGGCCAGTAATTTGTTACGCCCTTTCATTCCCAACTAGATAAATAAATAAATAAATAAAGCATAGTTGTTAATAATTAATGTTTGATGAGGTAGCAACCTTAAATGTTCACTTGGTGAACCAAATATATAACCAATTTTTTAAATATAAACTACACAACCAATTTTTTGTAAATATATAACCAATGTTTTAAGTATACACTCCAAAAACCATCTGCATAGAAGGATAAAATTTAAAAGATGAATGATTTATTAATTTCTGAATAATTTGTTTTTACATTTAGGTCCACTCGCGGTTTTCCACAAACACTTTTCCGAGCTGGGACCGTGCTCAGCCAATGCGTGTTATTGGCCACAATGGAGAGATCAACACTCTTAGAGGCAACAAAAATTGGTACTAATAAAAAAAATTGTTATCAAAACTACAATTCCGATTTCATTTTAATTATTTTTCACTAATTTATTTTTATTTTGACAGGATGAAGGCACGTGAGGGTCTTTTGAAATGTGACAAACTCGGTCCTGGAAGCATGAAGAAACTTCTTCCAATCGTCGACGCCACCTCATCCGATTCAGGTTCACATAAATTAAAAAAACTACATAATCAACACACAAATATATAACCATGTAAAACACAACTTGAACTTAATATTTGAATTTTAGGTGCGTTTGATGGAGTGCTTGAGCTGTTGATCCGGGCTGGGCGGAGCCTTCCGGAAGCAGTCATGATGATGATTCCGGAAGCCTGGCAAAACGACGAGAATATGGACCCGAAAAGGAAGGCCTTGTACGAGTATTTCTCGGCCTTGATGGAGCCTTGGGACGGGCCCGCTCTTATCTCATGTAAGTTGTTAAAAAGCGACTATAATTGCATGGTTAGTTCCGTACTTCATTTGAATTGCAATTTGGTCCTTGTACTACTGATTTAAACTTTTCGGTCCCTGTACTTTATTGAATTGTGCATGGTTAGTCCTTCACCCAAGGACGTTGCATGTTTTCATAAAGTACATGGATAGAAAAGTTTAAATCAGTGACACAAGGACCAAATTGCAATACAATTAAAGTGGAGGGACTAAAGGTGCATTTATAATGATTCACAACAAAAAGAAATAAAAAGGAGAAATTAATTTGACAATATTCCAACTCTCTCACTCTCTCTATCTTTCTCTCTCTTCAGTCACGGACGGCAGGTATTTGGGCGCGACCCTAGACCGAAACGGATTACGACCTGGGCGGTTCTACATAACCCACTCGAACCGCGTGATAATGGCGAGCGAGGTCGGAGTCGTCGACGTGCCGGCCGACGACGTCGCCAAAAAAGGAAGACTCAACCCCGGCATGATGCTCTTGGTGGACTTTGAGAACCACGTGGTGGTCGACGATGACGGACTGAAGAAGCAGTATTCCGAGGCCAGGCCTTACGGCGAGTGGCTCGAGAAGCAGAAGATCACGTTGAAGGATATTGTAGAGTCGGTTCCGGAGAGTAAGAGGGTGGCTTCGTGTATTCCTGGAACTGTTAATGTGAGAGTTAGTTAGATTCTTAATCGTTCTTTTATGTTTTAATACTTTTCTGGCACCAGAAACATTTGAACTCACCTTTGGATCACTCTTTTTTTTAACGTTCAGGAAGAAGAAGATGAGGCGAGCAAGGGTATTAGTGGAGCCTTGGCTCCACTCAAGGCCTTCGGGTAACTATAAAAAAAAATTAAAAAAAAGTACCCTTTCAAAATTACCCTTGTTTAGTTATTCTAATAATATAATATCTTGTTACAACAGTTACACGGTAGAGGATTTGGAGATGCTTCTACTCCCCATGGCCAAAGAAGCCGTGGAGGCGCTCGGGTCCATGGGCAACGACACGCCGCTCGCTGTGATGTCACAACGCGACAAGCTGATCTTCTCATACTTCAAGCAAATGTTCGCGCAAGTTACCAACCCGCCTATCGACCCGATCCGTGAAAAGATTGTCACGTCCATGGAGTGCATGATCGGGCCCGAAGGCGACCTTTCGGAGACCACCGAGGAGCAATGCAATAGGTTGGTTTTCTTTAAACCTTCAAAATATCTAATTAAAATTTAATACCCATTAAAAATGAGAGAAATAAATCCCATAGAAAAACATTTTATTTCCAAAAAATTATATTTACGAACAAGGAGTAATGATATAAATAGGTTGGCTTTAAACCTTAAAGATATCTAATTAATACCCTTTATACGAGAAATAAATAAATGCCATATTTCCCCACAAAAACATAACCGGGTATCAATGCAATAATAGGTTGGCGTTGAAGGGGCCGCTTTTGTCAACTGAGGAAATGGAGGCGGTGAAGAAGATGGATTACCGAGGGTGGAGGAGCAAGGTGTTGGATATAACCTACGAGAAGAAGTTGGGGAGGAGAGGTTTGGAGGTTACGTTGGACCGGATTTGCAAGGAGGCGAGAGAGGCGATTAAGGATGGGTTTAACATCATTGTGCTTTCTGATAGAGGTTAGTTGTTTTTGTTATCTTATTTATTAATTTATTACATTTTTTTCGAAACAATAAATACCAAATTCCTTCTAAAATATAAGAATTTATTCAATTTTCTTGTCTAACAGGTCAAAAATATCAAATGTACCTTTTTTAGAACACAAATGAATTTGGCTAGTTTAACTTTCCAGAACTTACCATCACACAAACACAATCCCTCTTATACTTACACTTCTGTTTGCATTTTCCAAATTTTAGAGTTTTCGTCCGACCGTGTGGCGGTGAGCTCGCTGCTGGCAGTGGGAGCCGTGCACCAGCACCTCGTCTCGAAGCTCGAGCGGACACGTGTCGGCCTCCTAGTCGAATCCGCCGAGCCGCGCGAGGTCCACCATTTCTGTACGCTCGTCGGTTTCGGCGCCGATGCGATCTGCCCTTACTTGGCAATCGAAGCCATCTGGCGTCTCCAGGCCGACCGCAAGATCCCTACGAAGGAATCCGGCGAGCTTTACACCAAAGAAGAGCTCGTTAGGAAGTATTTCTACGCGAGTATATATGGAATGATGAAGGTTCTTGCGAAAATGGGGATTTCGACTTTGGCTTCTTATAAGGGCGCGCAGATATTCGAGGCGTTGGGTCTTTCGACGGAGGTGATTAGGAAGTGTTTCATGGGGACTCCGAGCCGGGTCGAAGGTGCGACTTTTGAGATTTTGGCGAGGGATTCGCTTCATTTGCATGAGTTAGGGTTTCCTTCTAGAAGCTTGCCGAAAGGGAGTGCCGAGGCGGTTGCGTTGCCGAATCCGGGCGATTATCATTGGAGAAAAGGTGGTGAGATTCACCTTAACGACCCGCTTGCCATGGGGAAATTGCAAGAGGCGGCTAGGGTTAATAGTCGGGCCGCTTATAAGGAGTATTCTTTGAGGATCCAAGAGCTTAATAAGCAATGTAATTTGAGGGGAATGCTGAGGTTTAAGGCTTTGGGGAGACAAATCTCTTTGGATGAGGTGGAGCCAGCTCAGAACATTGTTAAGAGGTTTTGTACCGGTGCTATGAGTTACGGTTCGATTTCGCTCGAGGCGCATACCACTCTTGCTATCGCCATGAACAAACTCGGTGGCAAATCCAATACCGGTACGTTTAATTTTTTATTTTTTTGTGAAATTTTATATAATTTTCATTTTTTGGTTGTGTTTTGAATGTGGTGAATTTTTTTGAATGAAGGTGAGGGAGGCGAGCAACCGGCTCGCATGGAGCCGCTCAAGGACGGTACGATGAATCCCAAAAGAAGCGCTATTAAACAAGTTGCGAGTGGTCGGTTTGGCGTTAACAGCTACTATCTTACCAACGCTGACGAGCTTCAGATCAAAATGGCCCAGGTAAATTAAACTTCCATTAACAGTATATTCCATATAACATTTCTATAAACAAATTGTTAGTTATTTGACATGTTTCCTTTTTTGGTTATGAAATAAACAGGGGGCTAAGCCAGGTGAAGGAGGTGAGCTGCCAGGTCACAAGGTGATTGGCGACATTGCCATTACAAGGCACTCGACAGCTGGCGTCGGTCTCATCAGCCCGCCACCTCACCATGATATTTACTCAATTGAGGATCTGGCTCAGCTGATCCACGATTTGAAGGTAAACTCAATATAACCATAATATAATAATACAGATGGTTAATTATCCATGCAACGTTCTAAATTTATAATAAAATAATTCACATTTTTAATTATCCTTGCAATATTCTACATTTGTAATAAAGTAATACACATTTTAAATTACCCATACAATATTCTAATTATATACACAAAAAAAATATTACGTAATCAGTAATATAATAAAATGACACTCTAACTAACCATAATAAAATACTACAAATGGTTTTAAATTATCCGTAAAATATTCTAAATTTATAATTCTTTCTTATCCTCTCTAAAATATTCTTTGTACAGAACGCGAACCCTGGAGCTAGAATCAGCGTGAAGCTCGTCTCAGAAGCCGGAGTCGGAGTGGTGGCAAGCGGGGTAGTAAAAGGCCACGCGGACCACGTGCTCATCTCAGGCCACGACGGCGGGACCGGCGCGTCCCGCTGGACCGGGATAAAGAACGCAGGTCTACCGTGGGAGCTCGGTCTCGCTGAAACCCACCAAACCCTCGTCCAAAACGGGCTCCGAGGCCGAGCGGTGCTCCAAACCGACGGCCAGCTCAAAACCGGCCGAGATGTGGCTGTCGCCTGTCTTTTGGGAGCGGAAGAGTTCGGCTTCAGCACGGCACCGTTGATTACTTTGGGTTGTATTATGATGCGTAAATGCCATTTGAACACTTGCCCGGTTGGAATTGCGACTCAGGATCCTGAGTTGAGGAAGAAGTTTGCTGGCGAGCCGGAGCATGTGATCAACTTCTTCTTCATGCTCGCGGAGGAGTTGAGGGAGATCATGGCCGAATTAGGGTTTAGAACGATAAACGAGATGGTCGGCCGTTCCGACATGTTGGAGATCGACCCTGATGTCGTAAAAGCCAACGAGAAGTTAGAAAACATCGATTTATCGTTGATCTTGAAACCGGCGGCCGAGATCCGGCCCGGGGCTCCTCAATACTGCATCGAGAAGCAAGACCACGGGTTAAACCTTGCTTTGGACAACCAACTGATCGCCAAGGCCCAAGTGACTCTCGACGACCCGACCATCCGTACCTACACCGAGATGCCGATCCAAAACGTGAACCGTGCGGTCGGTACGATGTTGTCTCACGAGGTGACGAAACGGTACCACTTGAAAGGGCTAAGCGACGGCTCGATCCACTTCAAGTTTTTTGGCAGCGCGGGGCAAAGTTTCGGCGCGTTCGTTTGTCCAGGAATCACGCTCGAGCTCGAAGGAGATTCTAACGATTACGTGGGCAAAGGATTATCTGGCGGTAAACTCATAGTTTACCCACCAAGAAAAAGCACTTTTGTTCCCAAAGAGAATATAGTGATTGGAAACGTTGCTTTGTACGGAGCCATTGAAGGAGAGGCGTATTTCAACGGAATGGCGGCCGAGCGGTTTTGTGTGAGGAATTCCGGAGCCATGGCGGTTGTGGAGGGAGTCGGTGACCACGGATGCGAGTACATGACCGGTGGCACGGTCGTAATTCTCGGCAAAACCGGGCGCAATTTCGCGGCGGGGATGAGCGGCGGGGTCGCTTACGTTCTTGACTTGGACGGCAAGTTTGAGAGCAGGTGCAACACGGAGTTGGTCGATTTGGACCCGGTTGTCGAGCAGGAGGATGTGAATGTGCTCAAGATGATGATCGAGCAGCACAGGAGGTATACTGAGAGTCAGTGGGCCGGCGAGGTGTTGAGCGAGTTTGAGAAGATGGTTGGGAAATTTGTTAAGGTTTTCCCTAGGGATTATAAGAAAATTTTGAAGGAGAAGGCGGAACAAAAGGCGAAAATGGCTGCTCAAGTTAATGAAGTGGTTCCGGTTCCTACTAGCTCAGATGCTTCCAGCTCTTCTGAGGTTAAGGAAGTGAAGAAGAGGCCAACGGCTGTTGAGAGAGCTCAGAAGAGAGGAGGGTTTAAGATGTACGAGAGACAGAGCATTTCGTACAGAGACCCAAAACAGAGGATTCAGGATTGGGATGAAGTTGCAATTGAAAATGTGCCTGGTCCGTTGCTCAACACTCAATCTGCTCGCTGCATGGATTGTGGAACTCCCTTCTGTCATCAAGTAACCCATAAAATCTTTCTTTTAGTTCAATAATTTCAACTGAATTGTTATCTTTTCTATAGGTTTAGTATTTTCAGCATTTGGAAAAAAAAAATTCTAAAATATTAGGTAATTTTTTTTTTCAACCCCAAAAGGCCAAAACCCTAAATTCTAAAAGAATCTTTTCAAAATTAATTCTCGTAATCAAAATATTTCATGAAATCATTAGCTTTTCTATTAATTAAAAGAAGTTCTTGTGATTTCTAATTCAAAAATCCCTCCTTCTAGTTCAAACACGTCATCAAAAACATTATCTTTTATATTGCAACCTCCTAATAATTCCATCATTTTTTCTCTATTCCAGGAGAGTTCAGGAGCGGGATGCCCGCTGGGCAACAAAATCCCAGAGTTCAACGAGCTGGTTCACCAGAACCGGTGGCGCGAGGCCCTCGACCGCCTCCTGGAGACGAACAACTTCCCGGAGTTCACCGGCCGCGTCTGCCCCGCCCCCTGCGAGGGCTCCTGCGTTCTTGGAATAAATGAGAACCCGGTCTCGATCAAGAGCATTGAGTGCGCGATCATCGATAAGGGGTTTGAGGAGAAGTGGATCGTGCCTCGCCCTCCTCTTAAAAGAACAGGGTATGGATATATGTTTCTCTTTTTTTGTTGGATTTTTGCATCTATATGTAGGTGTTGAGTTTGTATAATTTCATGTGTACCCTTGTAAAACATCAAAATAGCATGTAATAGATATAAAATGGTGACATATAATTCCATGTGTACTCTTATAAAATATCATGTATAAAATGGTGACCCTAAACCCTAAATATTACGTCTCTTTTGAAGTAAGGAAATTAGGGTTATACACAACATTGAAGTAAGGATTTTAAGTGTTAGATGAGTAAATAACATAAACAAGCATCTCATAACTTGGTGCATGCACATTCTTTTTCTTATCACAGAAAGAAGGTGGCAATAATAGGAAGCGGGCCGGCGGGTCTAGCAGCAGCAGACCAGCTCAACAAAATGGGCCACAGTGTCACGGTCTACGAAAGGTCTGACCGGATCGGAGGCCTCATGATGTACGGAGTTCCCAACATGAAGACCGACAAGAAGGAAGTCGTTCAACGACGCGTCGACTTGATGGCCGAGGAAGGCGTGAATTTTGTCGTCAGTGCTCACGTCGGCGTTGATAGTGAGTATTCCATGGAGAGCATCAAGAAGGAGAATGATGCTGTTATTCTCGCTTGTGGCGCCACTAAGCCTAGGTAAATTTAGTTTATTTCAAAACTACAAATGTCAAATATACGGTTCTAAAACCCAAAATATGTCTAATTATAACCGCGAATATCAAATATACCTTTCTGAAACTCAAACTATATCAAATAAATTCCAAATATCAAATTACCCTTCCAAACTCATGATATATCATAATTACTAACATATACTAATCTATTTGATCTTTGAATTATGAAGGGATTTGCCAATTCCCGGGAGGGAACTCAAGGGAGTCCACTTTGCGATGGAGTTCCTCCATGCCAACACCAAAAGCTTATTAGATAGCAACCTGGCAGATGGAAATTACATAAATGCCAAAGGGAAGAAGGTGGTGGTGATTGGAGGAGGAGACACCGGTACGGATTGTATTGGTACCTCAATTAGACATGGGTGCACACAAGTCGTGAATCTTGAGCTCATGCCTATGCCACCTGTCACTAGGGCGAAGAACAACCCGTGGCCACAGGTAAAAAGTTCTTTCTTCTCTTTCAAAGTTTATAATTTTTGTATGTTTATCTATGGGTTTGGTTAGTTAGGATATTGGATTGGTTGTTAGAAAAAAATAGGTTGATTTGAGCTTGATTTGGCTCATGTTTAATTTGTTTGAAGTAGCTCGACTGAAGTACAAGTGTCTTTAGAAGACTTTAATGGGATAATTTGGTCTTTCTATTTGCTATATGATGCAAACTAACAGAAAATAAAATCTTCAAATAATTACTTTCTTTTTCCAACTTTATAGTGGCCGAAGGTCTTCAAGGTGGACTACGGACACCAAGAAGCTGAAACAAAATTCGGAAAGGACCCGAGGACGTACGAAGTGTTGACGAAGAAATTCATCGAGGACGGAAACGGAAACGTGAAGGCTCTTGAAATTGTGGAGGTGAAGTGGGAGAAGGATGCTTCCGGAAGGTTCAATCTCAAGGAGATTGAGGGGTCGGAAAAGATCATCGAGGCCGATCTCGTCCTCTTGGCCATGGGATTCCTTGGCCCCGAACCGGTTAGTTGTCCATCATTTTCCCATTTGTATCAAAAGACACTAATCTACCCATGAAATGCCTATACTTTGTCATGTATCTTCAATTTTATTGAAATTCATCGATGTCTTAAACTTTCTTATTTCAAATTCACACAGACTGTAGCCGATAAACTAGGCCTCGAAAAGGACCCAAGATCGAACTTCAAGGCCCAATTCGGCCGATTCTCCACCAACATCGACGGAGTTTTTGCCGCGGGAGATTGCAGGCGCGGACAGTCTCTCGTGGTGTGGGCCATCACGGAAGGCCGTCAAGCAGCCGCAGCGGTTGACAAATACGTAATGCGAGACGAGCCGGTTGAAATTGCAAACGGAGGAGTTGCCGCCACGAGCGGAACCCTCATTGAGCCCGTTGCGGCTTGAGGAATGATTTTGATGGGTTTTGTTGTGATTTTTTGGGGATTGGTAAGAAATTTTGTTGGGTTTTTTGTTCATGGTTTTGTTTTTGTGGGGTTTGTTTTGGTTTTTCTTTTGGGTTTTTGTTGGTGTTGTTTTGCAAAGGTGATTGATGATTTTGTGTTATTTTGTTATGATGAATAATGTATAGAGGAATAATTGATGGTTGAAATTTATAGTTTGGAAATTTGTTGATGATTTGTTCTTGTTTAATTAATTTTACTTTTTAAACCTTGTGATTTGTGAAATTTTCTGTAACTCAAGGAATAAAACATCCTTTTCTTATTTTGCACTAGGTTATTTAAAGAGTAACTTGTATGACTCTGAAAAGTTTTCATTTTCATGTAAAAATTGACTTTGTTATTTGGAAATGCATACAAAATTGTAGAATCAAGTATCATTTTCATATATTCATACTTCATACATGATTCAATCTTCCAATGGTAAAAGAAATTTGATATGGCATTAACTCAAAAGTAACTAACAAAAATATCACGACCAAACCTCTTTAATACATTTCTAAGTGATTTCAATTATTCTTATGGTTGTAAAACAAGAAAAAGTTTGAATACTTTCCAAACTCCATAATATACAATAAACCACACAAATTAGTTCATACTTCGTACAAAATCCAGAGCAAGGTACAGCTTCAAGATTGTCTAAACATAAAATCTGCAAACATTATTAATTATTGTTTACTTTTTGGCAAGGAGCTTCTTAGGTAATTTATCAACTGGCGTGGTCTTAAGAAGAAAAAGCCTTGAGGCGCGCTCTTGCACAGTTCCGCCACATTTCAACCCATTTTTCTGTAGTTCGGATTTCAATCTCTCCATACCCAAAACCTGAGCAAAACGAAAAAAAAATGAAGTACAATAATAATCATTACACAAACAGAAGAGCAAACGGAAAAAATAGCATAAAACTTTGGGATGAAAAAAATTGGACTTAAAAGCTTGGATTCAGCACAAGTTTGAGTCTTGAGCAAAATTTCATCTGACAGTAAATTGAGGCTTAATTGGCAAAACTGCACAAACAAGTACCATACCAGTTACATTTCACATATTAAAAAATTGAAAATCTTAATTATACCTCCAATTCTGCAGCTGAACTGTAATTATCAAAATTCAAAGGCTCATTCAAACTCACGTCTCCATTTTGCACCTCAGAATCCACCCTAGCGGCTTCAGTCTTCGTATCATCCTTCTTTTCAGGTTCGACAGGATTGCTCCTCTCCATTTTCCCAACAACTGGACCCTCCATTTCTTCATTAGGAACAACCAAATCATCCTTCTTTTCAGATTCAGCTAAAGCGGGCCCCATCACAGCTTCAACACTATCTGACTCAGCATTACTTTCAGACTTCTTCTCCATTTCTTCCTCTGAGATCGTCTCCAGTGATCCAGACGAATTCTCTCCGTTTGAAGAAGAACCAGAAGCAAAGCTAGGATTGAAACTATCCCTCAAATTTTCAGTTTCAGTTTGATCAGACGGGCTAGAGCTATTATTTCCTTCATCAATTATCACTGATTTTGTCTCCTTTTCTTCTTCCGAATCAGAATCACTCTCGCTCTCTTCTGCCTTTTTCTTGCCCAACCTAATGCAAACAACAAAAGCACATACAATATATAAACAAATGCTGATTCAAATCATCGAAAGTAAATACAACAATTACAAAACTTACCAAATCTTCAGTTTTTTTGACGAACCGGCTCCACCAGAAACAGGAAGAACCTTTCTCTTCCCCTTCTTATACATCGCAAATGATTCCCTAACCGATTCCTCCACCTCCTCAACGCACCGCTCCGCATCCTCCTTATACTTCCTCAGATACTTCTCGACTTCCAACTCCGAACTCTTCTTCACCTCCTTGGCCTTCTTCTTCAGAAAATGCTCCGCCAACTTCTCCAGCTTCCGCTCCTCCTCCCCCGCCTTCCAATCCTCCAGCTTCTTCTCCGCGTTCACGTGCCTCAGCCTCCGTCCGCTCATGTCGCGACACGCGTCAAAATTACTGGTCTTCTTCTGCCCCGCCTTTGATGCGGCTCCTCTGAGCAAAGATCCGAACCCGCCCTTGCCGCCGCGGAGCCGCGGCAAGACGGAGAGCGAAGGAAAGAGGTTTGATGAATCATCAGAGGAAATGAGGGTTTGGGGTGTGATTTCTGTTGTGCCGGAGACGAGGCGGAAATGGAAGTTAGGGTTTGGCAACAAGGCAAGGGAGGATTTGTTGAAGAGATGAAGGAGGAGGGAGGCGCCGGTGATGGACGGAGTTGGGATTTGGAGGGTGAGGGTTCGGCCGTCGAGGTTCTTGACGAAGATGTTATAGATCGCCATTGTTAGGGTTTGGTGGGAGTTCGGAGTTCGGGGTTTGGTTGGAATGGTAAAGGTTGGGGGAGACGCGGAGTTTTGACGGGGAAGATGGAATTGGTTTCCTGGTTTTGTTAAGAAATGGGAATTGTGTTCCAGGATTGTTAATGAGAGTTTTTTTTTCCCGGTTGAGTTGAGTCTTTCTTTTGGGAAATTAATTATTTTTTTAACAGTGGGAAATTAATCATTGTTGTTTTAAGTGAAATAAGAATTCAGTTCGTAATTCCCTTTTAAATGGTTTGTTAAATGTATGTTATGAAGCACCTAATGGACAATGTGTTTTTGTTGCATTGATACATAATTCAATTGCGTTTGACAAAAAAAGCATAATATATTGTGTTGTATTATGAAAATTTAATTTTTGTAAATACTCGTGAGATATTATTTTATTATTCGACACACAAATAGCCACAAGGATTTGGATCCACAGCAGATTGTATTTTCTCCAACGGCTAAATCAAAATTTGGAAATTCAGAAAATAAAAAGAATATGACCGTTGGGTTAATCAGGACCGTATATCTCAAAATCAACGGTCGGAAAATCAAATTTGGAAATCCAGAAAATTAAAAGAATATGACCGTTGGGTTAATCAGGACCGTAGATATCAAAATCAACGGCCAGATATAAATGAGCAAAGAAGAAATGACCGTTGGGATTATCACAAGCGTAGATCTCTAAATCAACGGCCAAATAGAAACCAAGAGAAATGAAATGACCGTTAGGTTAATCAGGGCCGTAGATGTGAAAATCAACGGCGGAGATAGGAATCCTGTGTCATCTGCCGAAGCCTATATATTCTCCCCGAATTCTCTGTTCTACTCTGTATCCACCAATTCCATTCATTCTCTCTACCAAGAACACAAACTCTTTCTCTCGCAAGAACAGAAATGTTTGTATGAAATTCTAGCGGTTGAGACAAGTCAATTACTCGACTCTTTTTTTCAAAATTGTTTGATTTCTCTCGTATTTTCAATGAATGTCTGTTTGATTTCTCATATTTTTGATGAATTTTTGTTTGATTCGTTCTTCTTTTCTTTTTCTATTGTATTTTCGTTTGATTGTTGTTTGAACCACGTATGATATTCTCTTCTCGAAATTATCTGATTTCTCATATTTTTGATGAATTTCTGTTCGATTCGTTCTTCTTTTCTTTTTCTGTTGTATTTTCGTTTGATTGTTGTTGTGTTTAATCATGTATGATTATTCTCTTCTCGAAATTATCTGATTTCTCATATTTTTGATGAATTTCTGTTCGATTCGTTCTTCTTTCTTTTTCTATTGTATTTTCGTTTGATTGCTATTTTAACCACGTATGGTTATCTGATTTCTCATATTTTTGATGAATTTCTGTTCGATTTGTTCTTCTTTCTTTTTCTATTGTATTTTTGTTCGATTGTTATTTTAACCACGTATGGATTATCTGATTTCTCATATTTTGATGAATTTCTGTTCGATTTGTTCTTCTTTCTTTTTCTATTGTATTTTTGTTCGATTGTTATTTTAACCACGTATGGGATTATCTCTGATTTCTCATATTTTTGATGAATTTATGTTTGATTCGTTCTTCTTTCTTTTTTTATTGTATTTTCGTTTGATTGTCATTTTAACCACGTATGGATTATCTGATTTCTCATATTTTTGATGAATTTATGTTTGATTCGTTCTTCTTTCTTTTTCTATTGTTATTTTAACCACGTATGGATTATCTGATTTCTGTCGATTAGTTCTTTTTCTTTCTCTTTATATTGTATTTTCTTTTGATTGTTGTTTCAACCACGTATCTGGTTTCTCAAATTTTTTGATCAATTTCTGTTCGATTTGTTCTTTTTTCTTTTTCTATTGTATTTTTTTTAACCACGTATGGATTATCTGATTTCTGTCGATTAGTTCTTTTTCTTTCTCTTTATATTGTATTTTCTTTTGATTGTTGTTTCAACCACGTATCTGGTTTCTCAAATTTTTTGATCAATTTCTGTTTGATGTGTTCTTTTTTCTTTTTCTATTGTATTTTCGTTTGATTGTTGTTTCAACCACGCATGATTATCTGATTTCTCATATTTTTTGATGAATTTCTGTCGATTCGTTTTTCTTCTTTCTCTTTCTATTGTATTTTCGATTGATTGTTGTTTCAACTACGTATGATTATCTTATTTCTCATATTTTTGATGAATTTCTGTTCTATTCGTTCTTCTTTTCTTTTTCTTTTGAATTCTTCCTTAGTACAGTCCTTTCTTTTCTTTTTCCTTTTATGGTTCTCGTTCTTTCTTTAAGTTGTCGTATCGCGTACGGGTTTGAGTGAGGGGGGAGCAGTTTTGTGCTATATTAATTATGAATGAAATAGTAAAATACTATTATTTTATTTTATTCAGTGCTGCTTAAAATGGCTGTCTTTAATGAATGGATGGACTTTATTAAGTCCAATCACAGATTTCTGCTGTGGCTTCAAATATTTTTCATTTTAAATTTACAGATCAAGTTTGCAAATCTGCTAATTTGTTCCACAGTTATCTCAATTTAATTATTATTTCATTATTTTATTTATTAAAATCACAAGTTAATTATTATTTCAGATTTTGTTTATGTTGCTTTGGATGTAAGCCTAAAATATAATATTATTATTTTTTAATATGTGCTTTATTTTTTTTTTAATTTGAGTTGTTTAAAATTGATTGTAGGGTTTGTGTGTAAATTGTCCAGAGCTTCATACAGGTTACTAACTATTTTTATAATTTATAACTTATATTATAAATTATTTTCATAATTACTACTAATATTTTTCTTTTTTATTTGTAGGGGTTGTGTTTGAAATAGCCACAGCTGCCGTGTACAATCTTCATCCAGGTCTTACACTAGCTGATTTTGTAATTTATAACTATTATACATATAAATTATTTCATAATTACTAATACTTTTCTTTTTAATTTAATTCAGAAAGGTTGCTGTTGCTCTCCATTGCCCCGATTTATGCTTCCGCGTGTCTAAGACATAGAAGGTGTGTGTTCCAATTAGAAACCTGGTATGTTACTTTAAGATTAGAAGGCCAGAATAAATGACCAAAATATAAATAATATTGAACAAAAAAAATGAAAAATTGAAAGAAAATATTTACTTTTAGTTATATGTGTAAAGATAAAATGCGTTTGCTGCTGCAAAAAGCAGCAGATTTCTCTCGGAAGAGATTAAATTCAGCCCTTCCGTCCTTAGTAGTTGCTTTCTTTCCTTTTCTCTTTCCGGTCGGTCCGTTCTTTCTCGCTGAGTCGCTTGTCTTGTCTGTGTGCTGAGTTTTCAAGTCGTGTCTCGTTGTGTGCTGAGTTGTCGTGTCACGTTTCGTCTCGCTGTGTGCTTTGTCGCGTCGCGTCTCGCTGTGTACAAAGTTGTAGCGCCGTATCGTTGCCTCGATGTATGCTGAGTTGTAAGCGGGGTTTTGAGCTTTATTGTTTTATGAATGAAATAGTGAATACAATATTTTTAAATATTTTATTTTATTTTATTTTATCAACTGCTTAAAATGTCTGCCTTTAATTGAATGGATGGACAAAAAGTCACTGATTTCTGATGTTGGTGGCTTCTATTAATTATTCAATCTGATTCAAATTTTGACTAGGTATGTAATTATTCCATCTGTCTTGATTGAATTGATTTTAGTTTTCATCTTATTTATTTTTACTAAATATTTTTTATTTCAAATTTTCAGATTTTGTTTATGTTTCTAATTAATTTCGAACCTTTTTCAGGAGAAATGAAATCCTGCAGCCCAACAAAATAATAATAGTATACTTTTTATATTTTTTTTAATTTGAGTTGTTTATTAAAAAAAATTGTAGGCTCGCGGAACTGAATCTCAACTCCTGTACAAACCTGCATTCTAGGTATTCTGACCATTTTATAATTTATAACTATTATTTTATCAATTATTTTCATACTTACTAATATTTTTCTTTTTATTTAACTAGGTCTCCTTTGTCAAGACATGCTCATTGGGGTGTATTTAGAAACCTGGTATGTTTTTTTTAAGAAATAAAAGGCATATAACAAAAAATAAATAATATTGGACAGAAAAACGAGAAAAAAAAAAAATTAGTTACTTCTTTCTATTTAGCTTATTTTTCATGCTTAGTGCAGTCCTTTCTTTCCTTTTCATTTTGTGGTATGTTCTTTCTTGTGTTGCTCGTCTTGTCTGTGCGAAATGTCTCGCCGTAGTCGTTGTGTTGAGTTGTCTCTTTGTGTCTCGTTGTGTGTTGAATTGTCGTGTTGCGTCTCGTACAGGGTTTGACTTTGAGTGAGGTGGAGCAGCAACTAACATAATTAGACAAAAAATATTAAAATGATAAAATATTGATTTATGAGTAAAATATTTTATATTTATTTTAATCTATTTTATTAGGTGCTTAAAGAATGGAATGGATTATTCAGTCTTATTCAAACCTGGTAAGCGGTGGTATCTAATTATAACCACAAGTAATTATTTTTTCATAATTTTATTATTAAATATTGTGCTAATTAGTTTTGAATTAATATTTTTCAGGTGGGATCGGATTGCTGTGTGAGCTCAGCTGTTGCTAATCGTTCTGATACTCAAAAGAAATGAAAATTTTTATTATTTTTTACAAATAATAAATAAAAGATTTTATTTTTAGTTGGATATGCCCCTCTCTCAAGTCCCAATACAGGGTAATTTTCAGTATGGTATTCTGTTCTTAGTATGGTCCTTTCTTTCCTTTTCTCGTTCCGGTTCGTTCTTTCTCGTTGTGTCGCTTGTCTTGTCCGTGTGCTGAGCTGTCGCGTCGATCGTTGTGTCTCGTTGTCGTGTTGTGTCTTGGCTAACTCCATTAAACAAGGCGTATATTGAAATGAAAAATATTTATTTTATGAACGAAATAATAAAATATTATTATTTTATTTTATTTTATTTTAAAATGGATGTCTTTAAATTTTTAATGACTTCTATCAAACTTGGAATTACTGGATTTGCCGGGTATGTAATTATTCAGACTTCTTTATTCTAATTTTATTTTTCATTTTGTTTATTTTCACTAAATCTTCTTCATTTTAAATTTACAGATCAAATACATATTAACTGCCATTTGGAATGATATGCGAATCTTACTCTACAACTCTTTCATGCTTCCTTTTGTCGAGTAATTATTATTTCATAATTTTATTTATTAAAAAAAATTTAATGACTTCTATCAAACTTGGAATTACTGGATTTGACTGGGTATGTAATCTTCTTCATTTTAAATTTACAGATCAAATATTCGAATCTTACTCTACAAATCTTTCATGCCTCCTTTTGTATGTACTCTAATTATTATTTCATAATTTTATTTATTAAGAAAATTCATATATCTCTTTAAAATTAAAATTGTATGTACTCTAATTAGTTTTGAATTAATATTTTTTCAGGTGAGATCCAGTTGACTTATCTCATGATATTGGATTGCAGAATGAACTTTGCTGTTCCTAATAATTTTGATACTCAAGAAATGAAATCCGGCTCTGTGATGAAATCGGAAAATCAAATACCAGGTATGTTATTTTAAGAATAAAAGGCTGAAATAAATGACCAAAACATAACTAATATTGGACAAAAAATGAAAAAAAAAAAGAATTTTATTGTTAGTTGATTGATATGCATAAAAAAATAGTATTAAATGAGTTTGCTGCTGCAGCAGGAGATTTCTGTTGTTCTATTCTCAGTATGGTCAAAATAAATGACCAATTTATAAATAATATTGGACAAAAAAAATGAAAAATGGAAAGATTTTTTTTTCTTATAGTTGATGTGAATCAGTCCTTCCGTTCTTAGTACGGTCCTGCTTTCTTTCCTTTTCTCTTTCCGGTCCATTCTTTCTCGCTGTGTCGCTTGTCTTGTCCGTGTGATGAGTTTCCAAGTCGTGTCTCGTTGTGTGCTCAGTTGTCGCGCTGCGACTTGTTTTGTGCTGAGTTGCCGCGTCGCATTTCGTCTCGTTGTGTGCTTTGCAGCGTCGCGTTTCGTCTCATTGTGTGCTTTGTCGTGTCGCGTCTCGCTGTGTACAGAGTTGTAGCATCCTATTGTGAGGGGTGAGTGGGGTTTTGAGCTGTATTGATTTATGAATGAAATAATAAATACAATTTTTTTTTTTTTTGAAATATTGAGAAATATAAAAATTTTATTTTATTTTATCAAGTGCTTAAAAGGGCTGCTGCCTTTAATGAATGGATAGACAAAAAGTCACTGATTTCTGATGTGGCTTCTATTAATTATTCAATCTGATTCAAATTTTGACTAGGCATGTACTTAATTTATTTTAGTTTTCATCTTATTTATTTTCACTAAATATTTTTATTTCAAATTTTCAGATTTTGTTTATGTTAATTAATTTTGAATTTTTTTCAGGAGAAATGAAATCCTGCCAAAAGCTGTTCAGTATGGGGATTATTCAGCTCTGGATGTAAGCCTAAAATAATAATAATAATAATATACTTTTATGGTTTTTTTTTTAATTTGAGATGTTTAATTTTTTTTTTTTTGTAGCTTGCATGTGAGAATTATCCAGAGCTTGCGGACCTGAATCTCAACTCCTGTACAAACTATTAGTTTATCAACTATTTTCAAAATTGACAAATATTTTTCTTTTTTATTTAATTCAGATTGCTGCTACTCCTTTGGCGTGTCAAGACAAGACATGCTCATTGTGGTGCAATTGGAAACCTGGTATGTTTTTTTTTAAGAAATAAAAGGCCAAATATATAACCAAAAAATAAATAATATTGGACAGAAAAACGAGAAAATGAAAAAAATTTAGTTACTTCTTTCTGTTTAGCTTATTTTTCATGCTTATTGCAGTCCTTTCTTTCCTTTTCATTTTGTGGCCTGTTCTTTCTTGTGTTGCTCGTCTTGTCTGTGCGAAATGTCTCGCCGCAGTTGTTGTGTGTTGAGTTGTCTCTTTGTGTCTCATTGTGTGTTAAATTGTCGTGTTGCGTCTCATACAGGGTTTGACTTTGAGTGAGGTGGAGCGGTAACTAACATAATTAGACAAAAAGCATTAAAATGATAAAATATTGATTTATGAATAAAATATTATTATTTTATATTTATTTTAATCTTTTTGAAATGAAAAATATTGATTTTATGAACGAAATAATAAAATATTACTATTTTATTTTATTTGAAAATGGATGCCTTTAAATTTCTATTGGCTTCTATCAAACTTGGAATGATTTGACTGGGTAGGTAATGACTATTTTATTCTAATTTTATTTTTCATTTTGTATATTTTCACTAAATCTTCTTCATTTTAAATTTACAGATCAAATATTAACTGCCGTTTGGAATTGGAATGATATGCGAATCTTACTCTACAACTCTTGCATTCCTCCTTTTGTCAAGTAATTATTATTTCATAATTTTATTCATTAAAAAATTAAAAAAAATTTAGGTGAAATTAAAAATCATTTCATATATATTTTAAAATAAAAAATTTATGTACTCTAATTAATTTTGAATTAATATTTTTTCAGGTGAGATCCAGTTGACTTATCTCATGATATTGCGGAATGAAATTTGTTGCTAATAATTTTGATACTCAAGAAATGAAAGCCTGAAATCGGGAAATTAAATACCAGGTATGTTATTTTAAGAATAAATAGCCAAAGCATAACTAAATATTGGACAAAAAATGAGAAAATGAAAAAAAAAAAAAAAACAATTTTATTGTTAGTTGATTGATATGCATAGAAAAATAGTACTAAATGAGTTTGCTACTGCTGGCTTCCGTTGTTTCTATTCTCAGTGTGGTCCTTTCTTTCTTTCGTTCAAATTTATGTTCTTCCGTTCTTACTATGGTCCTTTCTTTCCTTTCCTATTTCATGTCGTGTCTCGTTGTATGCTGAGTTGTCGCTTCAGGTCTCGCTATGCTGAGTTGTCGCGTTGCGTGTCGTTGTATGCTGAGTTGTCGTGTTGCGTGTCGTCGTATGCTGAGTTGTCACGTCAGGTCTCGCTATGCTGAGTTGTCGCGTTGTGTGTCGTTGTATGCTGAGTTGTCGTGTGAGGTCGTCGTGGGGCTGGGCTCTCCTGGGCTTTTAAATTTAAATTTATATTTGATTCTGCTGGTTTGAAATTTATGGATGGACATGAACACGATGGACGTAGAAACAACCATGAGGTATTTTTATTTATTTATTCATCTATTTATTTGTTTAGTTAACAGGGGAAAGATATTAGGGTACTAAATGAATAAATAGCTATGCAGTTTGGGCTGAATTCTTCCACTATTCAGCTGGAGTTGTGGTAAGTCGGATAAAAGAATACTCTGCTTAGTAGGGAAAATTTGTTAAGTAGTAGTCCCTGAATTGTGGCTAAATTGCAAACATTAAAACAGCACTTTAGAAAAACAGTACTTGAAAACCAGCGCATGATTTTATGAATTTAGCAGTTTTTTTTTTTTTTGCAACTATTATAATTTTTTTTCAATTTAGGCGTAATGCAGGGGATATTTTGGTTTTTAACTTTTTAATAGTTCATCATTATTAGATCAATTAAGTGATTTAAAAAAACACTTCATTATTGAAGCAAGAGAGCGATTATTCTGCAAATTTCCCTATTATTTTCAAATACACCAGTCTGTCTAGTGTGGGAACAGAGTTGGGTCCCAAGGACTTGGGACAGAATTTTATTCCAAGGCCTAATCTAACTGTTCAATTTTCAATTTTGTGATATTCAATACTTGTATAAAAATTTATAGATAACCCCTGCAATTTTGATAAATTATGGAAATTATATAAAAAATATTAAAACTTATATTGTACAAAATAAATAGTTTGTTTAAATGAATATAGTAAGAAATAACTCAAAAGTATTCAAAAATCGAGTAATTTTGGAAAACTTGGGACGAAATTTTGTCCTAAACCCTTGGGACTAACTGTTCAATTTTCAATTTTGTGATATTCAATACTTGTATAAAAATTTATAGATAACCCCTGCAATTTTTATAAATTATGGAAATTATATAAAAAATATTAAAACTTATATATTGTACAAAATAAATAGTTTGTTTAAATGAATATAGTAAGAAATAACTCAAAAGTATTCAAAAATCGAGTAATTTTGGAAAACTTGGGACGAAATTTTGTCCTAAACCCTTGGGACTAACTCTGCTCCCGTCTAGTCTGGCCCGAAAAAGATTTTTTCTCTTCTATTGAGAAAATATGGATTGTGGAGGTGAATTGCCACCCAAGTCTCCGTAATTGGTGCATATTGTAAATTTTGATTTTTAGTGAGGCCAAGTTATTATTTTCTAATTTGCTTTTATTTTGTTATTTTGGAAATTTTGTATACATTATTTGTTTTTAAGTTTGTTTGTAGACCATATTATGAACATTTTAGGTTTCGGAGGGACAAGTTGATTATTTTCTAATTTGGGTTTATTTTGAAAATTTTGTATACTTTTATGATTCACTATAGTTTTTTTGAGGTTATATTATGAATTTATTATTAATATAATTTGCTTGTATTTTATTTTAATTTAGCAGATCTTATTTGGATTTAAGTATGAAATATTTTTGTTTAAAAAAAAAATCTGAAATATTTTAATTTTAAAATAAATATAAGTAACATATTTAATTCATCAGATCCCAACTACAAGTTATCGCAAATGCCCAAAGGGGGATTTGAAACCCTAACTACCAAGTTATCCGGCATAACTCGTAAAATAACAAAGTTTTAAAATGTCTTCATAAAAGCTTTACACTAAAAATCTTGGTTTTGTAAATTATTAACCAAATCATAGTTAAAATATTAAAATAATGGAACAGTTACAAAAGTAATAAATATTCTATGTTAAAAACTTGCAAATATTTGTGGAAAATATATTTAGAAAACAAAACCCCCACACTAATCTATAACCATATGCCAATCGACTCATAGGAGATAGAATCAATTTCTGTTTAATTTGTTTAAGCCGTCAGGGTCATGAATTATGAATTTGTTTATAAATATTTTTGTAAAAACCCTCTCTTTTAATACAAGTCTCTAAGAAGACATTCCGCCTATATTTAAAAAAAAAAAAAAAAAAAAAATCTATAACCATATGATCATAACTCACAAATCACAAGTTTAATTTACTACTTTTACGAATAACAAAGCTTTGGGCCAGCCCAATTTCTTTCTTTCTTCCTTGTTCCAAACTTGCAATCGCAAATTCGCTCCGATATTCCATTTTATTCCCCAATATTACTTCTTCACTATCCAGCGAATAACCGGAGATGAAGGGGAAGGCCGGCGGAGTGAGCATGGCGGCGGCGGATCCGGCGCTGCCGCGGTGGGTGTGTCAGAACTGCCGCCACGCGCTCTGCGTGATCGGCGTTGAGTCCTACGCCGACAAGTTCCTCAACGATCCAACCCGATCTGGTCAGAATTTCAATTTCATTGCAATTTCATTGCCCAATCCATTAATTCCATTTTTCCTTACTCAACAAACAAGAAATTTATCAAAATCATATTTGAAGTGCTTGAAATTCCTTGATTTCCTCATTTATTACTCAATTGAGGGTTAATTATGTTTTTAACCCTTCATTCTATAATCCGAATTTTGTATGTTATTCAGGAATGATGCAAGCGTCAATAGTGCAAGGCAGCGTGATGGGCGCGAGCAGAATGGACAACTCATTCGTAATCCTCTCCAAACAAACCAAACAAACAGTAACGGGTTTGCCGCCCCGCCCGACCCGGCAGCAGCAGCCCGACCCATTAAGGATGGAGGAGTCTTTTGTTGTTTTGCCCCCGCCTGACGCGTCGACGTATAATGCGGCTGGGGCCCAATCGTCAGTGAATAATAATAGTTATAATAATGGGGGAAATAATAATAATAATGGGAGTGGTAATGAAGGGGGTAATAATGGTGGTAGTAGTAGTAATAATAATGCGGGGTTTCATGCGAGTGTTATGGTTTTGAAGCGCGCTTTTGAGGTGGCGACTTCACAAACTCAGGTTTGGACTTTGGATTTTTTTTTTTTTTTTTTTTTTGGGGACAGTAATGAAGTTTGGATTTCGGATCTTGATTCTGGTAATTGAGAACAAAAATTGACCAAATTGAGCCCTAATTATGCACTGATTCCCCAATTTGAACACAATTTTACCCTCTTTTGCTACAATTGGCTTCAATTTTGCAATTGTGCCTCAATTGGCCTTCAATCGTGCTCATTCATGCAAATTAACTCCAAAATAAGCAACTTTGAAAGAATCGGGATTTCAATTCCCATTTGTCTAAATCCGGTATTCCAAATTCCAGATTGATCAGCCGCTTTGTTTGGAGTGCATGAGGGTTTTGTCAGACAAGCTGGAAAAGGAAGTGGACGATGTGAATACAGACATTCAGGCTTACGAATCTTGCCTTGCAAGCTTAGACTCTGAGCCTAATACTGTTCTTACTGAGTCTGAGTTTTTAAAGGAGAAAGAAAAGGTATTGTTTGTTTAGATTTTAATTTAATGATCATTTGACCTAGTTTGTGCAATTGAGACTTCATTTGCTTAATTTTGGCTCAATTATTTTCTCAATTTTGTGACTAAACTCAATTCGTACTGCCTCAATTTTTCAACTAAGCTCAATTTGTACGAGCAAACCTTAATTAATTGTACAATTATGCCTCAATTTTTGCTTCATTGTGGCTCAATTTTCTGTTTAATTTTGTGATTAAAACTAAATTAAATTGGTTTGATAAGATTGAAGAGGAAGAGAGAAAACTGCAAGCTGCAATAGAAGAAGCTGAAAAACAATACTCTGAAGTGAATTCTGAAATGAAGGATCTTGAGAGAAAATCAAAGCTTTTCGATGAATTAGAAGAAAGGTTTTGCTAATAAAAATTAAAAATTACAAAAACAAATTTGTTAATTTTTTGTTTTATTTCTACTGACTTGATATTTTCGTGAATCAGGTACTGGCATGATTTCAACAACTTCCAGTTCCAGCTCACCTCTCATCAGGTTCATCATAATATATTTTTATTATAATAATAATATATTTTTATAATAATAATAATAATATGTTTTTGTAGGAAGAAAGAGATGCGATTTTGGCAAAAATAGAGGTGTCGCAAGCTCATTTAGAGCTTTTGAAGCGAACCAACGTGTTGAACGATGCGTTTTTCATTTCTCATGAAGGTGAATTTGGCACGATTAATAATTTCCGACTCGGCCGGCTCCCTAAACAACAGGTACTTCTATTTAGGGTTTAGGACTGAAGTGTAATTTCTCCCTCTTTCTCTCTCTATAAAATGTTGAATTTTTTTTGTTTTTGTTTTTTGAATTGAGTGAGTTCTAACTGAGGAATAAGCCATAAGGTTTAATTACTCTCAAATTGGGTTGATTGCACAATTGGGTGATAATCAATTCTTAATTGGGGCTAAATTGAGGATCATTTGAGCATGAAAATGGAAATCATGAATGTTAATAGTTTTTAATTTGAATATGAAATCATGAAAACATACACCTTTTTTTTTATCATGAACAATACAGTTCTTTCTTTCAAGTCTTAATTGGGCTGAATTAGATCACAATGGATGAATACGAATCATTAAACTACACTTTATTTTTTTCCTTATTTTATTGTAAATTATGATTACTTTTTTAATATAGGTTGAATGGGATGAAATAAATGCTGCGTGGGGCCAAGCTTGCCTTCTTTTGCACACAATGGCTCAATTTTTCAGACCTAAATTCTCGTAATTTATCTCATTGTTTTCGCTTGGTTTATTTGATTTGAATATTTTCGCTTGGTTTCTAATCGTGAATAAAAATGTTTTTTTTATTATTTTTAGGTATAGAATAAAAATAATTCCGATGGGAAGTTACCCTAGAATAGTGGATACTAGCGGCAACACATACGAGCTGTAGTTTCTCTCTCTAGAACTATTTTTTATAGATATACTTATATTTATTATTTTTTAGTTTTTCTCTCTAGAACTATTTTTTATGAATATACCTATTTTTTATGAATATACTTATATTTATTATTATTTATTTTTCAGATTTGGGCCAGTAAATATATTTTGGAGCACGAGATACGACAAAGGAATGACTTTATTTCTGACGTGTCTGAAAGAATTTTCTGAATTTGCGAATTTTAAAGACCAAGAAAATAATATTCCTCTAGAAAAATGCTTCAAACTTCCCTACAAGTTAGTTAAATATTTTTTTATTTAAAAAATAAATAAATTTTGTTCCATATATTTAAAAATTTCTTCTATATATTTTCATTTAATATATGCAAAAGTTTAATGCTCTTGTGTAATGTGATTTTACAGGATAGAGAATGACAAGGTGGAAAGTTATACAATAACCCAGAGTTTTAACAAATTAGAGAATTGGACCAAAGCTCTGAAATACATGCTCTGCAATTTGAAATGGGTCCTTTTTTGGTTTGTTGGAAATACTAATTTCCAGCCTCTTTCTTCTATTTCCGCCTCTCAGTCCGACTTCATGAAAAATTGAAATTGTAAAAAAAAATAAAATTAGAAAGCTGGTTTAATTTCAGGGTTTCTTGTTTTTTTAGTAGTGTGTATATACAGCTTTGGAGTCGGTACTGGTTTAATTTGTTGTATATAGAGCGAAATTCATTTGGGTTATATTAAAGTTGGAATTTGATGTGTAGTTAAATAAGTGATTATATATTAGTTATTTTAATATAATGATGATATTTAATTATTTTCTTAATTTAATTAATGATTAGGCTGTACTTAGTGAGAATCTTCCCCCGAAAGTAGGAGCAACAATATACTGCTGGATTCAGATCTTCCATAATCTCCAAAGTTAAATAAGAAAAATCAAAAGATATTTGGAAGTTTGAATTTCTGTACATGCATGTGGTTATATAAATGCAATATAATTCCTCGATCTAGGAAAGCTATGTTTAGTTGTAGCGGTATGATAAATGCCAACTGTACCATTACGTGACAAATGATAGTTGATACATAAATATGAAAGATATGCTTTATTGTGCCACCCAACTAACAATACCATTTGCTATGTTCGATTTTGCTGTTCGTTCATTGAACTGGTTGTTTTTGTGAAAGCTAATTTAGTACTATTATAGCAACGTCTTGTCCTTTTACAATTCTGGCTTGTGTATCTTGCATGTGTTGATTTTGTTCTTTGTTTTTGTTTTGTTTTTTCAATATATTCATCTTTTTATAGATTTTATTTCTTGTTTTAGATAGTATTTTTTTATGCATTTAGATTATTTTGAACAAGCATAAAACAGTTAATCAAGTAATAACAAGATGGAACTTGGTCTATGACTCTATATCATGATTTGAGAATAAAGATTATTTTCTGCTCAACAAATAGTATTATCAGTGATTATTAAGAGCTCCAAATGGTTGAACACTTCGTTTTAGACTGTAAATACAATAGTGAGTTGAGTCCATATTTTCTTCTAATTATTAGTGGTTCTATGGGTATGTATGTATGATCAGATCAAAGTTCTTTTTGGTGTTGTTTCTTTTTCAGAGGTAACAAGGACCATGAACTAGTTTTTTTTTTTTCAAGGACCATTTACTAGTTGGTAAATATTAACATAAAACATTTCGTCACAGTCAATACTTTCATTTTTGCTGTTTCACTAAATTGATTTTATCAAACATCTAATTGAAAAATATTAATAGAGAGAACATTTCATCGCAGTCAAATATTCCGACTATTTTTGCCGTTTCCCTAAATTGATTTTGTCAAACAAAGTGAAGCTTAGAAGCAAGAGCAACCCAGTAAATTGCGTCTCATAGTCATACTGTTATGTAAGGGAAAAAAAAATCATGAATAGGCAATGTAATATGTAATATAACATAAAATGAAATATTCTTGTATAAAATTGGAATATCAAGATTTTAAGCTAGGCAGTTTTTTTCATTAGAAAAGAGACTTCATGTTTCTTATGTGACGAAAAAAATAAAATAACATGCTTCTGTTATAATATGATTGTTTGACTTTCAATTTTCAAATATGAGCTGCACATTGAAATAAAAAATTAACATAATATAAAAAAATCATATAAGAAAATACAAAATAACTAATGGTACATATAAGTCAAATAATGTTAAGAGATATTGAGTATTCATTTATGGTTGGTTATGGTGCTTCCTTATTTTATTTATTACGTATTTATTTATTTACCTATTTAATATTAGGAGTTTTAATATGCTATCTTTTCCAGCCGATTATTGATAATTTAAAAAAAAAGGAGAGAATTATCTCAAGTTTAAATGGCTGCCTTTCATCCACCTCCCCTCTCATTGACAAGTAGGCCGAATTAAAGTCAAATGATATTGTTTCTCTCCTTTCTTTGAAAAATGGAGCATTCCATTAGGTCACCAGCCCAATTTTGAAAGTATATGAAATAAAAAAGAAAACATTTTTCGTCATTAATTATACATCTATTATATCTCTGTATGCATCTATTATGTTTCGATAAGTTCATACTTTTTTAGCATTATAAATTATATTTTAAAAAAAAATATGATGTATTATAAAATCTTTAAATTAAATATGCGGTGCATAAATCTTTAGCATATCTCACAAAATAAAATGCATGTCTCTTTATTTAATGTATATTTAAAATTTAATTTAGTCATTAATGATTAAATGCATTAAAATATATACTTAAAAATATAACATATCTTATTAAATATCAATATATATATATATAAATATTATATTTTATATTACTTTATAAATAATTATATATAAATTAAATTTAAATTTAAATTTGTTACTACTTGTTAGGTCAAACAGTAAGATACTTTAAAACTTTGAGATAAATAGATAAGTTTCAAATTCAAATCTCGTCAAACACAATCATTATAAAATACATATTTAGCAAAATCTATCAACCCACAAACTATATATTCAATCTAAAAAAACTAAAATCAATCTCATATATATATATATATATATATTCTTTATCTACTTATCCATTTACAGTTTCCATTCATTTCAAATAAAACTTCAAAATACTAACCAAAAATGAAATATGTATCCATCAAAATGGTAACAATGTCTCAATTTTCTGACTAAAATGGATAGGATCTGCTCTGAATGCTGATGCTCAGTCATAACTCACGGTCCACAAAATCTTCAGAATGCTATTTATAACAGCTCGCCGCGTGTTTTTCTTCTTCTTCTTCTTCACTTTCTATTTAAATTAAATCCAGAGCGAAACAAAAGGAAGAGATCATTACAGTAACAGTGCAATACAGAGGGAGATTGAGAGATGGAGATGAAGCATTTGGTGAAGGTGGAGGAGGGGAGAGAGGGCGTGAATGGGAAGCCCTCGGTTGGTCCGGCGTACCGGAGCGTGTTTGCCAAGGACGGGTTCCCGCCGGCGATTCCTGGACTTGAGTCTTGCTGGGATGTTTTTAGGTATGTATAGCTTTGAAGTTTTGTTGTTTTGGGTTGTGTGGGTTTTGGGTTGTGGTTTCATCACTGTGATGAGTGAAGTTCAGTTTGCAGAAGAAAAAGTGATCACGGATTAATGATTTGGGGATTTTAGTATTGCTTGTTTCAATTTATAGTTTGTGTATTGGTTGGATCTGGGATTTTTTTTGCTTCGGATTTTTGGAGGTGTTTTTGATTTGATTTGATTTTGATTCGTTTATTTGTTTGCTTTTGATTGTAGTTTAGAAATTACTGTGATTTTTCCATTTTTTTTTCTTATTTGGATGAAAAAGATGGTTACTTTTGCGATTTTGTTTGCTGTTTTGTACGGTTTGAATCTGAATTTTGCTTTCGAATTTTGGAGATTCGATTTATGTTTTTCAGTTGGTTGAGTGTACGGCTTAGATCTAAACATTCTATGGAGTTGGTGGAGTCAACTGCTAACTATTTTTTTGTATAGTTTGATGGAATTGTTCTGTACTTGAAATATTAATCTACTATTTAATAATTAGTAAATATAACATTAGACACTTGATTTGTGTATTTAATATAACAGTGGAGATGATGAATTCTTTTCCAGTGTTTTGGTAGAATAGAACTCATCAGTCCTAAGGACCATTTTTTTAATTAATTAAGATCTTGATGAAATTTTATATGTAATAATATACAATATATACCAACTTTTGAGTTGAATTAGGTTTTATAAATGATAACTATACTTCCCCAATATTAAAAGTCACCAGACTTATATATTTTAATATATATTTCTTTAAATTCCAAGCTGTTTTCTTCTCATCATTGTCAATAGGCAGCAAAAAGAAAAAAAAACAAATTCAAAATTTTAAACGGGGAAATCTTAAAAACAGAATAACAAAGTTTCGTTATTTTTCAATTTTAATATATTATATATAAGTTCTTTTTTTTTAACAGAATGGCAGTGGAGAAATTTCCAAATAACATAATGCTTGGCCGTCGTGACATTGTAGATGGCAAGGTATTTAATTTAATAATAATAATTTAAATTTTATAAAAACCCACAAAAAATTACCCTCATTATGTTCAGAAATATTTAAAAATGCCGAAATTACCCTCATTCCTTGCTTTTTTTTTTCTACACAAATGATGTATAAAGGAAAGGGGAACTTTTGGAATTTTTGGAATTGTTTTTGCTGGATATTTTGTGAAAAATAATTAGGTATTTAATTTTATGTGGTTTTTAGACTGGTCCATACGTTTGGAAAACTTACAAGGAAGTATATGAAATTGTGCTAAAACTCGGTGCTTCAATTCGTAGCTGTGGAGTTGAAAAGGTTAGGTTATTTTAATTTGAATAATTTCCTTAGCAAAAAATGCTTATATTATTACAAAAAGATAATATGAACCGGAAAAGATATTTTTAATTAAATTATTATTTTTATTTTTATAATTTTTTTGTCATTTAATTATTATTTCCAGGAGGGTCGGTGTGGTATATATGGTGCTAATTGTCCTGAGTGGGTTATGGCTATGGAGGTAAATTTAATACAAATATTATTATTTTTTTCAGTTTGTTTCAATTTTTTTATAATTTAATATATAATTTTTATATATTATTTTTTTCTCTGTAGGCTTGCAATGCACATGGTATTTATTGTGTGCCATTATATGATACTCTTGGTAAGTAATTAGTCTATCTTTTTTTATTTTGCAACATTGCATGTATTTGCAATTAAATACATTTTATCGTACTTGCAACATTTTATTTTATTTTGTTTTTAGGTGCTGGAGCAATAGAGTTCATTTTGGTTCATAGTGAAATTGAAATTGTTTTTTTGGAAGAAAAAAAGATTGGAGAGGTATTTTCAAATTTCAAATTATTAGTTCCTCTTTTGAAAATATTTTATGATTTTGGTCTTTTATCACTTATTTTGGTCTAAATTTGTGAATTATTTATTTCTCAGTTGCTGAAAACATTCCCAGCTTCAACCAAGTTCTTGAAAAGTAAGTTTATTTATTTAGAACTTTTTTATGTTGTACCATTTATTTACTTATCTATTTACCATTTATTTTATTTTATTTTTATATTATTGTCTATTTTTTCAGCAATTGTTAGTTTTGGCAAGGTCAAACCTGAACAAAAAGAAGAGATTGAGAAACACGGCCTCAAAGTTTATGAATGGAATGATTTCTTGTTGCTGGTAAGTTTTAATTATCATAATTATAATTATGACAATTATATAATATATATTTTTCTATTCACTTAACTTTACCAATATTTGTCTCATGAAATGATGCTTAAAACGCATCATCATGTACAAAAGTCTTTTATAACAATCTAACGTTCTATTCAAGTTTAAAAAAAATATTCTAATAAACGATTCAAAAGAAAAAAAAACGTGCGAAATATTTCAAACTTTGAACATGTAGGGAAGAGATAAATATTTCAAAACAATCATGACAATCATAAATATGACAACTATAAATACGACAATTATATCACTCTTTTTTTCACCTAGCCTTATTTTTCTCGTGAAACAACACTCGAAACACACAATCTCTACAAGTTACAAAATATATCCCAACAAACAATTTAAAATACTTAAATAAATAGTTGAGAATATTTTTCAATTTTATTTATTTATTTAGGGAGTGGACAAAGAGTATGAATTACCGAAAAAGGAGAAGAACGAAATATGCACGATAATGTACACGAGCGGTACAACTGGCGATCCAAAAGGAGTCATGATTTCCAACCGAAGCATCATTTCTCTCATTCAGGGTGTTAAACGCCTGCTCGAATCTGTTAATGAGTCGGTTAGTAGTACTTAAACCCTAATTTTATTATTTTTTAAGGGAAATTTGTGAAAAGAAACCTGTGTTTTGGAATATTTATAAAAAAAGACCTAACTTAAGGAGTTGTGATTTTTAACCGAAGCATCATTTCTCTCATTCTTGGCGTCAAGCACCTGCTCGAATTGTTAATGAGTCGTTGTAACTTGTAAGGGATGTTTTGCAAATAAACCCATGTATTTTCTCAAATTTATAAAAGATCACTGACTTAAAAAGAGTCATGTTTTCTAATTGAACCATCATTTCTCTCATTCTTGGTGCCAAGCGCTCGATTGAATGTGTTAATGAGTCAGTTAGTAGTACTTAAACCCTAATTTTATTTATTATTATTTTAAGGGGAATTTGTGAAAGAACCCCTGTGTTTTCTCAAATTTTAGAAAAGGCCCTAACTTTTGAAAAATGATGTACTTTTAAAACTTTTTACCGAAGCATCATTTCTCTTATTCCTGTTTTTTGATATACAGGTGCATGAAGGTGATGCATATTTGTCATTCCTGCCACTTGCACATATATTTGACCGTGCGGTTGAAGAAATGCTCATTTTTCACGGTGCATCTATTGGCTTTTGGCGTGGGGTAAAGAAATAATAAATAAATTATTCTTTTTTTTTATTTCATTATTTTCTTTTTATCTTGCTTATGATTTAGGGTTTAGGGAATGTTTGATCAGATTAGGGTTTTGTAACTTTTATGTGACAGGATGTTAAATTGTTGATTGAAGACATTGGGGCGCTCAAACCGACAATTTTTTGTGCAGTGCCTCGCGTGTTGGATAGGGTTTATTCAGGTATTTTATTTTTATTTATATATTATACATTTATACTAGTAAAATAAGTTAATATATAAGTACTAGGAAATTGTGTTTGATTTACTAGTATTCATTCACACTAAGAAAGGTATGTTGATACTCAAAATGATTTAAAGCCCGACTCAAAGATAAACTGAGAACTCTTCTATTTCTATGTTTTTCTTTTGTTTTGCGAAGTTGTGTGCATATTTACATTTTTTACTTAATTTTGTAAAATTGAAAAAATTTCAGGCTTACAAACAAAGATTACTGCTGGAGGTTTTCTGAAGAAAACCATCTTCAACATTGCTTACAATTAGTAAGTCTAAGCTTGACTTTTTTTAATTTTTATATACTGTAATTTCTTAATTTGTTTATGGCAAAAGAGAACTTCAAATAGTGGAAAGAGAGATATAAAAACATGCATCCAGATGAGAAAATCTCAAATAATCACAACTCAACTGAAAGGGAAAAATAAAAAAACATGACCGGCAAAAGACAGTTCATAATTTAATTTTCTTATTTCTTTTGCTCTTTTTTTAACAGCAAGCAGGGAAATATTTTGAATGGTGGCAAGCATGAGGAGGCTGGTTTCATATTTGACAGATTAGTCTTCTCTCAAGTAAACTTTTAATTTAATAAAAAAATGAGAATTTTTCCTATTTTACGAAACAATGTCAACAAATTACCTTGGTGTATCTTTCTTTTTCTAATATTCTATGATATATTACACGTAAAGAAGTTAATAAGTTCAGTGTGTGATATAACGTCTCAATTTAATTTTATTTTCATTTAATTATTCTCATTTTTTTACAATATTTTAGGTTAAACAAGGATTAGGTGGCAGAGTGAGACTTATTTTATCTGGAGCGGCTCCACTTGCTAAACATGTTGAAGAATTTATGCGCGTTGTCTCTTGTTCTCATGTCCTTCAAGGCTATGGTACTCATTCTTTTTATCACAAAAAAATTAAAAATTAAAAAATATCTCAATCCATTCAAACCCTAAAAATTTCCCCTTATATAGTGTCAAACAAAACAAAACAAAAATCCATAACCTTCCTCACCTTCTTTCCCACTAATTATTGTTTAAATGATAATTAGCAGGAATAACTAATATCATAATACATACACTTTCTACTGAAAAAAAATATTAACAAAATAATAAACTATTCTTTCCTTTCTTCTTCTTAGATCTAACTGACACAATTCTTTAAATCAAAGTAAAATAAAAAAGGTATTTCAAATAAAAATAAATAAAAAGGTATACTAGACATTAAAAAAAAAAGGTACATTAAACTTTCTTTGACCTACTACAGCTCGCTCCACACAAATAATAAAAAGAGAAAAAAAAAATTAACAAAATAATAAAATATTATTTCCTTTCTCTTTCTCCTTTTTTTTATCCAACCGAGACATTTTTTTCAAAAAGTACAAAAAGAAAGGCACTCTAAACAAAAAACAAAAAAGCACAACTCTAGTGGACTAAATAAAAAAGGCACATTAGACTTCCACCTACTACATTACACCTCACGCTCCAAACAAACAACCAAAAAAAACCCAAAAAAAAAAATTTTTTTTTTTTTTAACCAAACCATTCTATATTTTTTTTCCAATTATTTAGGTCTAACCGAAACATGTGCTGGCACGACAATTTCATTACCGAACGAAATATCCATGCTTGGCACTGTGGGCCCGCCGGTCCCCAACGTCGACATGCGGCTGGAATCCGTGCCTGAAATGGAATATGACGCTCTTGCTGAAGTGCCGCGCGGCGAGATATGTGTCAAGGGCGATACCGTCTTTTCAGGGTATTACAAGCGGGAGGATCTGACTCAGGAAGTGTTAGTTGATGGATGGTTCCACACCGGTAAGAAACAAATCCTATGTTGTGTTTACTTTGTGAAAAGGTCTCCTGTATTGTTGGAAATTGTGAAAAGCCCATGTATTCTTTGTTTAAAGACGGTATCGCCCATGTGGCAAGATTTATGTCAGGGGCGATACTGTCTTTTCTGGGTATTACAAGCGGGAGGATCTGACGCAGGAAGTGTTAGTTGATGGATGGTTCCACACGGGTAAGTTGGAAAAGAAGTTGTGTTGTGTTTACTTTGATAAAAGGTGCCTTGTACAATTGAAATTGTGAAAAGACGGTATTGCCCGAGTGACATGTGGCGAGATCTGCGTCAGGGGCGATACCGTCTTTTCAGGGTTTTATAAGAGGGACGATCTGACTCAGGATGTGTTGGTTGATGGATGGTTTCACACCGGTAAGAAAAAGAAAAAATATGAACCATACTGGCTTAATGCATTTTTCTTTTTCTTCTTTTCATTTTTTTTGAGAAATTTGGAAAAAAATCTATATGCTTAAATTGCAAAAAAAAATCCCCTTGTTATTTAAAATTACAGAAAGCCCCGCTATTGAGGCAAGTTATAACAATAGTAGATTAGTATTGTTGTATTGATGAAATGTTTATTCAAGTAATTAAGGTGAGATGTGATTCTGTTTAAAGTTTGAAGTGTAGCACGCAAATTATTTTACCATTTATGCCTCAATTAGCTCTGATTTATATAATTAGGCCTTGTGAACTTGTGCCTAAATTTCATGTTTTCATTTTTATGCTAAATTAAAAAAACATTCACCTCAAGTGTATGTCAACCTCAAACTAGCTGTTGTACAGAATTGATATTTTATGCAATTGCACGGTGGTGAAATTATTTGGCATTGCAGGGGATGTTGGGGAGTGGCAGCCAGACGGAGCTTTGAAAATAATTGACAGGAAGAAAAACATATTCAAATTATCTCAAGGAGAATATGTGGCTGTTGAGAATTTAGAGAATATTTACGGCCTGGTCCCTGACATTGATTCTGTATGTCTTCATTTTTACATTTATGCCCTTCTAATTTTTTGAATTTAGTTGGTTTTTATTAACTCTCAAGTTATTAAATCTTGTGTTAATTCAGAACCCTCAAGTATTATGAAAAATATGTTGAAACTAACATAATTTTCTCACTAATTATTTAATTACAAACTAACATAATTTTCTCACTAATTATTTAATTATTATTTTTATTTTATTTGTGCAGATTTGGGTGTATGGAAATAGTTTTGAATCTTTCCTTGTCGCGGTGATAAACCCTAACAAGCAAGCGATAGAGAATTGGGCCCAATCGAACGGGATCAGCGCGGATTTCGAGGCGCTTTGCGAAAACCCTAAAGTGAAGGAGCACATTTTGAGCGAACTGGCTAGGATTGCCAAAGAGAAAAAGGTACTTTACAAATTTTAATTATGTATTACTTCTCCATATTTTTAATGTTTGTAGTTATTTAATTTAGGAAAAGTTTAGCATTTAGGATATTTTCCTTGGGGTGTGGCTAAAAAACATACGTATGCACAACATACGTTTTTTAGCCACACCCAAAATACGTTTTAAAAAAATAAAAATAAAAGTTTCAACCGTACGGATGGAATATATATGTTATGAATATGTTGTAGATTAATTTTCACAAGAATCAGAATATTATATCATTGACATCATATATCATCAAAATTATGTAGCACTATTCAAAATATATATCGGAATAATAGATTGATAATACATGATGACAATGATATATTATTCTGATTCCTGTGAAAATTAATCCACAATATATTCATAACATATATATTACATCCATACGGTTGAAATTTGAATTTTTACTTTTTATAACCATTTTACGGGTATTTTAAAAAAACGTATGTTGCAACATACGTATGTTTTTTAGCATTTCCCTTTTCCTTGGCCTTATTTTTTGTTTTAAATATTATTAGAACTCAGTTTTAAATGCATAGTAGTAGTGATAGATGGCGTTAAAATGTTTTTAGAATTTTATTTCATTTAAATTTTTTTATTTTGACAGCTCAAAGGATTTGAGTTCATAAAAGCAGTTCATCTTGAGCCGGTTCCATTTGATTTGGAGCGTGATTTACTCACACCCACATATAAAAAGAAAAGGCCTCAACTTTTGAAGTATTACAAGGTATTATTTCATAAATAATCCTAAGTATAAATATTTATGTATATATATTATTTTTTTTTATTTTATATGTTGGTATTTTGGAAATGTTAATATATTTTTATTTCATTATTTATTAGGAGGTGATTGACCAGATGTACCAAAATGCAAAATGAGGGATCAGGAGTCTTTAACATCTATTTTATTATGAGAATTGATGGCTCTATTTTATAATCATAGCAGAGCTATGGCTTGTAAATATTTTGGCTTAGCACCAAAATGTTATGCTTTCAAATTATTGATGCTTTAAGAATTTCATTTTGTTCACCTTGTGATGTGCCTACCTTTGTTATTAATCCAGAGATAAACCATTGTTACACTTGATTTAAATTCATAGAATCATAGACTTGAAGTTTGCTTATTTGATTTCATATTTTGTATAGATTCTCAACTTGCAAATATCGAGCTCATGACAAATGTTTTATATCTCTTGTTTAACCTTTCAAATCCACGAATATAAAATTCAGGGAAAATGCAAATATATAAACTATCTTGCTAAAACTACAATTATCTTAACCTGAACAATATGAACTTTAACACAAAAAAATTGCAGATATCAAATTTGGATGAAGCTAGTTCACAAACAAAACCACAACCATTTTCACAACCTCTCCCACTTACTTGTGAAGCCCACATCTATATCAAACATATGGGGCCCATAATTCATTTAGAGGGTTTGTGAAAATGGTCGTGAATTTGTATGTAGAGTGGATTTATCCCTCAAATTTAGCTTTGTTTCTAGCACTTCCATTCTGAATGATGCGTGATAGAAAGAATCAATATTTTTTGAACTGGAAATTTATTGATGCCAAAGAAAAAAAAATAGTCATTTCCATTAAAAAAAACTAGAAAAGAAAAAAATAACTAAACAACTTCTATTCATGACTAGGTTAAATAAAAAACAACATTAGTGGATGTAGAAAAATAAGAACCTTTGTAAATCAATTGATCTAGTCCTTAAATATAGAACAACATCCTTATTTTATCTAAAAATACTTCCACGACAATATCTTGTTACATTCTCATTGAATCTATCAAGACAACCTTCTTTCGAAATCTCAATCTCGCTTTCAACAACGAACAATCGGATTCCCTTATTTGTCTCTATTAGGAGTACACAACCCACAAGGAGCAGACCGGTACACTACATGAGGCTTTCATTTATCGTGAGGAGATTCTACAATCTAGAATTACATAAAATTTATTCAGTTCTTATCTAATATTTCATTCATTTATGAGAAGAATATTCATCATTTGTAGAATTTCTCATATTCGTACATAGATTTTTTTTTTTGAAGTCTCAACAAAATCATTCCTTCGAAATGTCAATATATATTTCTCTCTATATATATAATAGCATTGTATACTAAATAATAGCTGATAATAATCTTCTGTTTCTCTTCTTTTCTATCACATGAAGTGCATTTCTCTATCATTTCCAGTTTTAAGGTGTGAGCATTTAAATCTCATATTTTGGGAGTAATAGTTCATATATGAGATATGCATGATTCAAAGATGAAAGATCACGAATAAGATATGGACATTTTAGACTCATGATGAGAAAAATGCACTTTTTGTGTGAGAGAAAAAGTGAAAACAGATGATTTCCGTCAGCCAATACTTAGAAATTGGCATCATTTTATATAGAGCGAGAGAGGTGTCGCTGTCGTTTTGAGAGATGATTTATTTAATAAGAAAAAAAACTATGTAGGCGCGTGATTTTATTTTATTTTATTTTATTGCTTTTGCGAAAGATATGGTTTTGATTAAAGATATGTGATATTAGATGAGAACTGAAATAAAATTAAATATCATCTTACTCGAGATCATCATTATTTTTTGGTAATTAAACAAGTGGACGAATAACATCAATGGATATCCTTTGTGGCAAAACTAAAATCATATAAGATATTGATCGAGCCACTGTATAAGCTAATCATTAACAAAATAGCATCACATTGTCTGCTTCGATTGGAGTGAAAGAAAGTTGGAGTAAAAGATGAGTGAGTCCACAAGAGATACGAGTTTTGTTTAGTTTTTGTATAAGTGGTGATTAAATTATTTTGAATTGGAGATGATTTAATTTAGCTTCATTACTTTTATTTGATTCTTTTTAATGCTTAATATCTTCCGAGCAATTAAGAGTTCATAATAAAAAAAAATCCTATAAATTGCCAACATTTTATATTAAACTTTCAAAATTTTGGTTGCCAGCGTATGCACTCAAATAATTAAACAATAAAATTCTTAAAACATGCAATTTTCAAAACTTCAAATATATCTTACTTTCCTTATAAACCCAAAAAAAATACTAAATTAACAATAAAAAAATTCCTTAACATCAAGTTTTGAATAAAAATATAACTGTTCACATATTAGCCCATAAACCTCCCCTCATTCTATAGACTTTTTTTTTGTACCACTCTATTTAAAAATAAATCTGCAAAATACCACTAATTTCAAAATAGTGAGATATTTACCATTTCCGCTAATAGTAGTGGCGGAATATGTGGATTTTATAATTTTTCAAAAATATGGTTAATTAGTGAAAAAAAAGTGTTCCGCCACTGTCACTGGCAGAATAGGAAAAAAATTAATTTTTTCTCAGAAAAAACGCAAAAAAATTATTTTTTTTCATGTTCTGCAACTACCTGTGGAGGAACAATATTTTTTTTACACTAATTAATCCTGTTTAGCATACCAAATGGAGAATTTTTGAAAAAACTGAAAATCCACATTGGTAGATACCCCATTATTTTGAAATGAGTGGTATTCGCTGAATTATTTTTGAATAGGATATATAAAAAATAAAAAAAGTCCAAATTTGCCCCCTCAACTATTCAATAAGTGTACTTTTGGTTCCTCAACTTTTTGTTGGTCCAATTTTAGTCCCTCAACTACTCAATAAGTCTATTTTTGGTCATTCCATCCGATAATTGTTTACGCGTTAGTTAAACTTATCACATAATAATTTTTTTTTTTAATATTTGTCATGTCACAATTGCCACATTGGAATATGTATTAAGTATATATACCACGTATTGCTTACGTGTCAAATTTAATTGACATATTAATATTTAATGGATTGAAGGATTAAAAATAGACTTATTGATTAGTTAAGGAATTAAAATTGAACTAATAAAAAGTTGAGGTAGTAATAGAATAGTTAATGAGGCATAATTGAGCTTTTCTAAATAAAAAATTCCATTCTAAACACCAAATCACGACCGTCCGATCAACCCCAGCTTATTTGATTTCATATTTTGTATAGATTCTCAACTTGCAAATATCGAGCACATGACAAATGTTTTATATCTCTTGTTTAACCTTTCAAATCGACGAATATAAAATTCTGGAAAAATGCCAATATATAAACTAGCTTGCTAAAATTATAATTATCTAGTTAGTTTTCTTGACCTGAACAATATGAACTTAACACACAAAAAATTGCAGATATCAAGTTTGGATGGGCTACGTTCACAAACAAAACAAACAACCATTTTCACAACTTCTCCCACTTACTTGTAGACCCCACATCTATATCAAACATATAGGGCCCATAATTCATTCAGAGGGATTGTGAAAATGGTCGTGAATTTGTATGTAGAGTGGATTTATCCATCAAATTTAGCTTTCTTTCTAGCACTGATGATGCGTGATAGAAAGAATCAATATTTTTTGAACTGGAAATTTATTGATTAAAAATGGTTTGGCTTTTATAAATTATATTCCATATCATTATATTTACATGGTTATGATTAAATTTTTTTTTTAGACTACCCAATGTGTTATTGCTTATTAGACTAGCTAAATGTGTTAGCCATTACTCGAAATTTGGTCCCTCCCAAAATTAACGGAGTTATTACCACTTAAACTAGCAAGTTTTGACAGAGTTATAATTAAATATTAATTCTACTGAAATTCATTATATGTTTGATTTCTTCTCATCAATTTTTTTGTTTGGACTCAAATGATTAATACAACCCAAAATGAAATTGGCCAAAGAAAAAAAAAATAGTCATTTCCATTAAAAAAAATAGAAAAGAAAAAAAATAACTAAACAACTTCTATTCATGACTAGGTTAAATAAAAAAACAACATTAGTGGATATAGAAAAATAAGAACCTTTGTAAATCAATTGATCTAGTCCTTAAATATAGAACAACATTCTTATTTTATCTAAAAATACTTCCACGACAATATCTTGTTACATTCGCATTGAATCTATCAAGACAACCTTCTTTCGAAATCTCAATCTCGCTTTCAACAATGAACAATCGGATTCTCTTATTTGCCTCTATTAGGAGTACACAACGCACAAGGAGCAAACCGGTACACTCCATGAGACTTTCATTTATCGTGAGGAGATTTTACAATCTGGAATTACATAAAATTTATTCAGTTCTCATCTAATATTTCATTCATTTATGAGAAGAATGTTCATCATTTGTAGGATTTCTCATATTCATACATAGATTTTTTTTTTGGAAGTCTCAACAAAATCATTCCTTCGAAATGTCAATATATATTTCTCTATATATATAGTAGCATTGTATACTAAATAACAGCTGATAATAATCTTCTGTTTCTCTTCTTTTCTATCACATGAAGTGCATTTCTCTATCATTTCCAGTTTTAAGGTGTGAGCATTTAAATCTCATATTTTGGGAGTAATAGTTCATATATGAGATATGCATGATTCAAAGATGAAAGATCACGAATCAGATATGGACATTTTAGACTCATGATGAGAAAAATGCACTTTTTGTGTGATAGAAAAAGTGAAAACAGATGATTTCCATCAGCCAATACTTAGAAATTGGCATCATTTTATATAGAGCGAGAGAGGTGTCGCTGTCATTGTTTTGAGAGATGATTTATTTAATAAGAAAAAAACTATGTAATGGCGTGATTTTATTTTATTTTATTTTTTTGCTTTTGCGAAAGATATGGTTTTGATTAAAGATATGTGATATTAGATGAGAACTGAAACAAAATTAAATATCATCTTACTCGAGATCATCATTATTTTTTGGTAATTAAACAAGTGGACAAATAACATCAATGAATAAATATCATTTGTCGCAAAACTAAAATCATATAAGATATTGATCGAGCCACTGTATAATCTAACCGTTATACAGGATGAGGCGGTTGTTACGCAAGATGATCTTGATTCTCCACCAAACTCACCGCCAAAGAAATTTCTCCTGCCGCTGCCATCCCTTTATCATAGAGTGAGAAGTCAGAGATTCAAACAGCGGTTAACAAATTGCTTTAACAAAGTAGCATCACATTGTCTGCTTCGATTGGTGAAAGCACGATTGGAGTAAAAGATGAGTGACTCCACAGGAGATATTTTTGTTTAGCTTTTGCATGAGGGGTGATTAAATTATTTAGAATCGGAGATGATTTAATTTAGCTTCATTACTTTTATTTGATTCTTTTTAATGCTTAATTTCTTCTGAGCAATTAAGAGTTCATAATAAAAAAAATTCCTATAAATTTCCAACATTTTCTATTAAACTTTCAAAATTTTGGTTATGCACTCAAGTAATTGTATCTCATGTTCAACCTTCCAAAACTAAAACAATAAATTTTTTAAAACATGCATTGTCTGTCTAATAGAGAGGTAATGTCCTTCTATTTATATTAGACAGAGAGACGAACGATTGCTCAGTTACCATAACTAAAAACCCTAATCTAAGCTTATTCTGTTGTCAACGGAACTATTCGTTGCCAACGGAATATGTATTTTAATAATAGAATACTTGGCAGCTAAGGTTATTATTGTTAGTAGAATACCCTATGCCAATATATTTGAGTCCTAGATGTATGGATTATGTTAAACAAATATTGTGTTTATTTAGAGATATTTTATATAATAAATGCGTATTGGTTATTTTATTATTATTACTAAAATAAAAATATAATTGTTCACATATTAGCCCATAAACCTCCCCTCACTCTATAGACCTTTTCTTGTATCACTTTATTCAAAAGTAAAATCAGCAATTATCACTCATTTCAAAATAATGAGGTATCTATCCTTTCCGCCACTACTAGTGAATAGAGTGAAAAAACCTTAGCTAAAGTAAAATCGCAAATATCACCCTATTCAAAAGTAAAATCAGCAAATTTCACTCATTTCAAATATTGTGTTTATTTTAATAATGGAACATGTGAATTTTATAATTTCTCAAAAATATGGTTAATTAGTGAAAAAACGTGTTCCGCCATTATTACTGGCAGAACAGGAAAAAAATCATTTTTTTCTCAGAAAAAACGCAAAAAAATTATAGTGGCGGAACAGTATTTTTTTACAATAATTAATCTTATTTAGCCAGCCAAATAGGAAATTTTCGAAAAAACTCAAAATTTATATTGGTAGATACTCCATTATTTTGAAATGAGGGTATTCGCTGAATTATTTTTGAATAGTGTGATATAAAAAAAAAATCCATTATGTATTCATAATAGGCCCATGGCCCAATACATTTCCCATGTAACAAGAACCCTAATCAATCTCCACACAAGCACTAAATCACGACCGTCCGATCAACCCCTCTCATTTATATATAATACTCTTTGGATTGTAAGCTAGGGTTTTACCGCCACCTTCATTTCTCTCTTCACAGCCGCCGCCGCCGCCGCTCTCTCTCACTCTCGAGCGACAACAACAATGGTGAAGAAGTCCGGCAAGGGAGGCCAAGCCGTCAGGTCTGATGAATCCCACCATTTATTTCCCTTCTTTTATTTCGAATCCTGAACGAAATCTAACTCAAATCTCTCGATTTTTCTCCTCAGGTTGTATGTCAGGGGCACCATCCTTGGCTACAAAAGGTTCGTTTAAACTCTCATTTGAATTGAACCCAACAGTCTAAACTTGTTCATAATTCATAATTCATAATCTGAAGTTCTGATTCAAATATTTCATTTTTGAACAGATCGAAGTCGAACCAGTATGAGAACACTTCGTTGGTTCAGATCGAGGGAGTGAACACGAAGGAGGAGGTGGCGTGGTACTGCGGGAAGAAGATGGCCTACGTGTACAGGGCCAAGTCGAAGTCGAACGGGAGCACTATCAGGTGCATTTGGGGCAAGGTCACTCGCCCGCACGGCAACAGCGGAGTTGTGAGGGCTAAGTTCCGGTCCAACCTTCCCCCCAAAACCATGGTGAGAACTGAAATTTGTTTATTTGATTTGGAGTTGTTTGTTGGTAAATTGGGATATATTTATGCAGTGGTAAGTCATAATATGGAATTATTGCCCTCTGAAAGTAAATGTATATACAAGTTCAATTATTGTCATAGTAATAATTTATTCCTGCGTAATTTTGTAAATTATTATTTGAATTGTAGGTTTATTTTGGGTAATTAATTTGTTTATTTTTATTTTTCAGGGATCCAAAGTTAGGGTTTACATGTACCCAAGCAACATCTAAGGTACTTTTTTTTTTAAATCTCCTCTAATTTTTAAAATTTGTATACTAGAAATTTTGTCCGTGTAAGATACCCACTTCAGTATAATTTTTTCGTGAGATTGTATATATTCCTTTTTTGAGGGGCTTAAATGATAAAATTGGAGGGAGTTTTATGTGAATTAGCTCTTCAAACCTACAGGTTCTCTGTAGGGATCTCCATTCATTTGAGCTCCAAAATAAATAAAAATGGTCTCATAGTACTGGATTATATTTTTGGCTGATAGTTTACTATTTTCCATATCTCTCATAATCTTGCCTCCAATGACCATTACATTTTCCAAATATACCCTTAAAAACTTCAAATTAAATAATGCGTTTTAAGAGAAGAATGAATCTTGATTAAATGTTTGAATAGCATTTTGTTTCTTTTTAGGGCTCATAATCTGTTTCAGTATTATTGTCACGCGATAAATAGTGATGTTTTGCTTTGATTCAACTTTTTGAATCATACAAGTAACATTTTCAGTTGAGCCCTAAAAAAACTTATTTATACTCAATGATTATTAATTTTCTTTTATTTATTTTTTCTGTAAAGCAGGTGAATGGCTGTCAGGTTTTAGTGTTGGAGTATGCTGAAGATTCGAGTTTTTGATATTTTTATTTGTGATGTAATGCGTAGGTTTTTGAACTTGAACTCTGTTTCAGAATATTTGGAAATTTTGATACATTTTAGTGGTTGGATTATTGTGTTCTCTCCTGTTTTGCCCTTGGTTGCTTAGTTAATTGATATATATTTCTGGTTTGATGCTTCTAATTTTATTTAGTTAAATAATTTGTTGTAGACAAGTTTGATCTGCTTATTTTTGGCCCAATCATATTATATTGCGTACTGTTTTTTATTTTGATGAAGTGGTATAATTTCATATGAACTATTTTGGAATTAATAGTTTTTCATTACAAAGTAGAATTGCACATTCTTATTTTAAAGCTTATGTTGCATTTTTTTTGTATTCCAAAATTAAACAGCTAAAGTTAATATTGCATTTTTTGTTTGCATAGTTCCAAAGCTAAGCTGCTATTTGAAAGCCTGCATAAAGGGATTACCAATATTATTTGTAATTGATATTCTAACAAGTAACAATCCATACTTTTTTTATGATAAATAAAAGATTAAATTTTTATTTTTTATTTATTTCCAATTTAGCTGGCAATTCTCATGAAAGGGGTTAGTCACCATCTTGCCTTAATTAATACTTATAATCGATGTTGTAGAAGTCGCAAATCGATCGATGAGGTGGGGATTTGGTATTAATCAAATTAATCGGGATTAATCGACAATTAGTCAAATGACAGTTTTAATACCAATTATCATATTGTAGTTATAAAACTCTAAAATTACACCATAATTTCTCAAAAAAGAATACATAAAAGACATCAAAACAAAGTCCAAATAACACATAACACATAACTAAAATAAACATAGCACATCAAAACAAATTCCAAATAAAACATGAATGTACATTGTTTTTCGGCTTTTTTAGAAAAATCAGCTCAAATCTCAAAAATATCACCAAAAATTGGCTCAAATCCGGTCCACATTGGACAAAAGATTTTTTAAAAAGATTTAGTCAAATTCAGTCATTTATCTTATGATTTGATACTAATTGAGAATGAATAGCCTCAAATTGGAGATTTTTGCAATATTGCTTATAATATCATCTTTGTTTAACAGCATAGGTTAGATCCTAACATGTCGCTTTCAATTTTGAATTTAAAGTTTAGTTACCTTACCATAGTTAGTAAAATAAATATTATTGTATTTTCCCTAATTGGAGCAGCATTACTGGTGTCAATGGTGGATTTGGTACGTTAATCATTTTCAAATATATTAATTAATACTTAAAACTAATTTGTAGTTAGCCTATGCCATTCATAATGCATTAGACCTTTTCAAATTAATGTTCAAAACTCCTGTAAATACTAATGTATAGAATACAATCTCTCTTCTTTATATTTAGCCTATGCTATGCATAATGCATTAGACCTAATATTTCTTTGCCCAATGTAACATTTTCCTACTCAACATTATTAAATACTAACTCCTGAAAAAACAATATTAAACATTAACAAATGAAATAAAAAAAAAATTCTGGAGATATTTGAGTTTATTAAAACGGCGGATCGGAACAGATGAGAGAGTTCGAGGCTTTGTTGAGGTGTTTGTGTTTGTCGTCCCACCGAAAGAGTGCTACGCTCAGCGAGATACAGATCATATCATTTCTTCTCTTCACTCCTCTTCATTTCACAAAGAAATGGAGGTTCTGTTTATCATACAAACTTGTGACTTGCAAGGGAAGACATTATGAATCATCTCATGATTTTAAGTGTTTGGTTTGATTTAATGGATCAAAATAAATCCTGTTAAATTATTTCTATTTATTTTGTATTATTTTTTAGGATCAATGATCACTTGATCATAAGTGTAATAAATAAATTAGATGGTTATATATCAATATATCATGGTTGTATTAAGTAATTTGAGGGTTGTATTGATGTATTTAGAGTTTCGGTAACTGGTTTTTGAGTTTTGATGAGATGTAATTTTAGATTTTCGAAATATAACAAAGAATGTTATGATGTTAATATTTTTAATGAGACTAGAAAATATTGTAAAGAGAGATAGTAAATATTGTAAAAAATAGAAAGAACATTTTTTTATTTATTACATTTTGATTGACATCTAATGCTTAAATATATATTTACAACTAGTTTTCTAACATTTTTAATATGCACTAACAAATTTATACTTCTATATTTTTAACAACTTTGATCCTAGTAATATTTCTTTCCAGCTAAACCCATCATTTTTTAAGCATTCTAAATAAATCCTCTATTTAATTTCTAATTATTTTTCTTTGCTTATGTTGAGATCATTACATGATACTATTTGGTTTGACGTACATTTATTTTTCCTATATTTCTTCTTTCCAAAAAAAAAAAATAATCTTACAATCATTCATTTTATAACTATTACACTCAATTATAATTCTTTTCAAAACTTCACTAAATTTAACTTCTCCAAGTTATAATTAAACACTTACTAGACTAATTATAGAAAAATTATTATTATTATTATTATTATTATTATTATTATTATTATTATAACAAACAAATGTCTCATCTAGTTGGTTAAAGTATTTATATGTGTAACCAAACGTCATGGGTTCAGTTCCCGCCAAACACAATTTAGTACATATTTAGCAAAAATTTTTAACCCGATATGTTGAACATACAAAAAAAAATCTAATGACGGAATGGACACACCCAGTTTTACTAACCAGAGGAAACCAACAGCTCCTCCAAGCAGAGCACGAAACATCTCACAGCAGAGATGATTCAATTTCCGGCAAACGTAATTTAGTATATATTTAGCAAAATTTCTTAACCCGATGGTCAAACATAAAAAAAAAATCTAACGAGGAAATGGACACACCCAGTCCTATACTAACAAGAGGGAGCCAAGAGCTCCTGCAAGCAGAGCATGAGAAGATCCAATCCATTGAAGCAAAGCAAACACTCAATTGCCCTCGCCCTCTCTCTAAATGATACCCGACCGCACCGCACAGTGTGAGACTGAGTGATTCTTCTGATGCTCGCTCGCCTGATTATCGATCTAACAACAAAGGTCCGTTCAGCGTTAGTGTTAGTGTTAGTGTTACTTCAAGGATCTGATGTTTTTCACGATTCTGTGATCCTCAGATCGTGTTACTGTTCTTACAGCCAACTTGATTTATTCATTCATTCATTTGATTTTCGGGATATTCAAAGCAAAGCAAAGCATCTTTTCTTTTCTTTTATTTCTCAGTACAAAGGAGAGTGAAGAATATCTGAATCATTGGCTTGTTTTGTACACACAGGAACTGATTAGTAATCTAAACGTAGATGGTTTACGATGGAAGCGTGAAGGACGCCGAAGCAGCAGCAGCAGCAGCAGAATCAGCATCTATAAATCATCATCATCATCATCATCATCATCAATCTCACTCTTCTTCTTCTTCTTCTTCTTCTTCTTCTTCAACTTCTTCGTCTGCTGCGACCTCAACAAGCGGCGGCGGCGGCGGCACCAGATCGGATCCGGCTAACAAGCTCGGCGTGCGGCATCCTCTGAAGCACAGGCGGTTCCGCGCGGGAGGTAGTAAAGCGGCATCAGCAATGGCGGATCCCGATCAAACAGCCAGATCGCCCGAAGCTGAGGATGACGTCACTGTAGCGCCGGGTGACGCGTCGCCGGCTCGAGCCACGTCGGACGAGACTGACACGTCCCCAGAGGTTGACACGTCAGCTGAGACTGGCATGTCGCCAGATCGCTCCTCGTCAGCGGAGGTTAATGAGCCGGTGATTGCTGTGGAGGCTGAGACTGGAGAAGATGAAATTGGATATATGAGTGGGGGCTGGAAAAGGTAAATTTTTTTTTTTTTTTTTTTGTGATCTGTTTTTTTTTTTTTTTTTTGTAATTGATTTTTGGTTTTTTGTACTGAGTTTAGCTGAAAATGATGGATTAAGGGGATTATTTAGTAATTGTTTTGATGGATTGTTTGATGCATTGTCCATTGTGTTATTTTGCTTAAATCACTGTTTTCTTTTATCTTCATGAGTAGTGAAATATAAACTAAATTTCGATATGAAGAACCAGATTAATATTCTAATTTTCATACATTATTTTTCTTATTTGTACGCGCATTATATGCACCAATGTCTATCGCTGCATGCACATGCACATGCACATAACGACATTTATTTATCTAATGCAATAAATACTAGAATATTTATTGTTTTGGAATCATATATAAAATTATATTTTGTCTTTTATGTTAAAATATTGCTTAAAATTTCTATTTTATTTATTTTTTAGTGAAAATGGGAGATTAAGTTGTGGATATGCGAGTTTCAGAGGAAAGAGAGCAACAATGGAGGATTTTCACGATGCAAAATCATCTCAAATTGAGGGCAAAATTGTCAGCCTTTTTGGAATTTTTGATGGTAATTTAATTTAATTTATTTTTTGGTTTTTTGGAGTTACAGAATTTGTGAAAAATCTTGAACTGATAGAGACTTAGAGTGCTAAACAAGTAAAAAAACCAACTTTAATTGGAGTAAATAATTGGTAAAATAGTGAAGTCGATATAATTTTGTAGCTTCACTAATTGCTTGCTTAATTTAATTTAATTTAATTTTTATCTGTATTTATTTAATACAGGGCATGGCGGGTCGAGAGCTGCTGAGTATTTAAAGGAGCATTTATTTAACAATTTAGTGAAGCATCCACAATTCATGAACGACACCAAATTAGCCATAAGTACGGTTTTATTTCGTATTAAAAGCATTTTTACCGTTGTAGGCAAAAACCAGTTATTACCATCTCAATTCTTCACATTTTTCATATGTTTATTTTTTATTTTTTCTGTTTAACTGAGGTTTTATTGCTCAAGATACACGTTCAATCCTTCAGCAAAATTTCAATTATCTACAATTATTCAGCTGCGACTAAAGAGAAGAAATATATTTCAACTATAATATCATTTGCAAATTTGCATAAAAACCCTTGTATAATATATCATGCCTAAATTGCAGAAGCCCAGCATTATCAAAAATTGCAAAAAAAAAAAAGAACCCTCTAAACTTTAGAAAACTAAAAAATGTAACCCTTTCATTAGTTATATTTAACACCAACACCATTAAATCACATTTAAGTTTTGAATAATTACAATAATATATTAGATAAACAAATTCAAGTTCCAGCAAGTTCCAAAACTAATTGCAAAAATTTGCAATTGTTGAATAATTCCAGGCGAAACGTATCAGAAGACCGACTCAGATTTCTTGGAAACCGAGACGAGTACTTTGAGAGACGACGGATCGACCGCTTCGACAGCAGTTTTAGTCGACAATCATTTATTCGTCGCTAATGTTGGAGACTCGCGAGCTGTCATTTCCAAATCTGGAAAAGGTATATTCATTATTTATTTATTTATTTATTTATGGAGTTATTTGTAAGTTCAGTTTTGTTTGTTACGTTGGTGGTATGCCACGATTGTGTATGGATGAGATAGTTGAAGTTAGATGTTAGCAGTTGATAAGAGAATGTTTGGTATGGTTTGTTAAATGATTTGATGATATATTTATTGCCTACATTTGCGAAATTGGTTATGTTATTAACATCCAATTTTTGGATGTGGTGCTTGAGATTGAATTTATTTCGCAAATGCGTGCGTTAGCTGCTTGTATTTATTCATTTTGTTTTTCTGTAATGATAATTGTTTGATAAATTTTTTGGTAATGCTAATTATTTGATATTTTTTATGATAATTTTTCATTTAATTTTGTAATAGCAATTGCATTATCTGAGGATCACAAGCCAAACAGAAGTGATGAAAGGCAGAGAATTGAAAGTGCAGGTGGAATTGTTATGTGGGCAGGTAAAATTAAAATTAAAAGAAATGTTAAAATGGAATTTAAATGAAAAAGTGATAGTTTATATCAACAAGGTGAAGTTTCATACATACCCTTCCAAAAATGCAAATACCAAATTTCCCTTTTGAGATTCAGAATATGTCAAATTCGTCCTTCCAAAATTGCAAATGTCTTTCCAAAATGACTAAATATCATGACATACTTCTGTTTTGGTTTTTTTGAGTTTCTTTGGAAAGGTATATATTAAATAAACACCATGTAAATATATAATGAATATAATGATGATTTATAATTATTTTATATAACTAAAAGGTACATGGAGAGTGGGTGGTGTGCTGGCAATGTCCAGAGCATTTGGAAACCGCCTTTTAAAGCAGTTTGTTGTTGCTGAACCTGAAATTCAGGTTTTCTCTTTTTTCCCTCGATGGAAACCCTAATTTAACCTAATTCATCATGAAGTATTACCATTTAATTTGCTATTAAGTGAACTTAATTTAATCGTAATTTTGTTTTATTAGGAAGAGGAAATAAGTGATGAGGTGGAGTGTCTCATACTGGCTAGTGACGGCTTGTGGGATGTAGTACCCAATGAGGTTTGTTTTCTTACTCTCTAGAATATTCTTTCTACAATGCAAATTTACTTTCTTAAAACTTGAAAATATTTCAAGCTTGCCCTTCCGAAACTCAAATATATCAAAATTTGCCCATCTAAAGCTAGAAAATCATCAAATTTATCCAAAATCTTTGGGTTTTGTTTGAAACAATATATGAATATACATCAAATTACCTCTTTATGAACTTTTTGTTTATAGTATTCTTATTATGTTATAATAGGATGCGGTATCATTGGTCCGATTAGAAGAAGAAGCAGAAGCAGCGGCAAGAAAATTAACCGAGACAGCATACATGCGTGGCAGTGCAGATAATATAACATGCATTGTAGTGAAATTCCACCATGAAAAAATTGCAGGGGAGGATTCGCCTCCCCAAATTCCCACACCCTCAAATCCTCACAGTTAAGTTTATTTTATTTTATTTTTTATACTTGTTTATTATTATTAATGTTGTTTGTTGTTGTTGTTGTTGGTGTTGGTGGTGTACTTTTTGAGTTTTTGTTTTATTTTTTGTTGTTTAATGACTTGAGAAATATTTTGCTTGTGTTGTGTAATGTTTGTTGTGTATTATGTTCTTGTTTGTGCATTAATATATTTAGGTATTTTTGTGTTGCATGGATGATATAAAATTCTATAATAAGAGATAGGAATAGAACGAGAATCCATTTTGCTATTGATTCTCTTTTTTTTTCATTCTAGTGATTTTGTAGGTGAGTTGACGACTTTTTTTATGATTTTTTTATCTTGAATGGACTGAAAAGAAGATGAAATTAGAAATCTATGCTAGAAGATTTTTAAGAATAAACCGAATTAAGAAGGTGGAGAACTGAAGAGGCACCAACTATTTGTTTAGTTCTATTGGTTATGCGGGGATTATATATTTAAGTCTCACAATATATTTATTGTTTTAAAATGTCTGTAAAACGTACAAAAAAAAATCTAAATATGAAAGGCTTAATTAAATAAATTAAAATATTAGTGACTTGATTAAATAAATATCAGACGAGACATAAAAGAGCTAGAAGTGGAATACAACTCTTTTATACAAAATATCCCGAATATGAGGGTGTCATTTGCAAGTACTCACTCCAAAGTAGTATTATAAAAGCACATTGGGATTGTTATCCATCTTCTTTCTCATCCCTTCATCTTAAAACCTCTACAAAACCCCACAAAATATCCCACCACACCACCATGAACGGCAAATTCCTCACACTGCGCACAACTCACACTACTCTAACCCTAACAAAAGCCTTCCCATTCAAGCTCAAATACCTCTCCATGCCCTCCAACAAGCGAAACCTGCTCGTCTCCGCCCGCGTCGCTCGCCAGGAGGAAGAGAAATCCGAGACCAAGTTGAAGAGGCAGAGAGGTTCTGCGTTTGGGAAGAAGGCGCTGAGCTTCCGTGTGGAGAAGAAGCAGACTGACGATTCAGCGGTGGTTGAGAAGAAGAGTTTGGGGGGAGAAAGAGAGATGAGCTCTGAAGGGGAGGATGAGTCGTATTTAAGCGCCATGAGGTACTGATTAACTTTCTTTGTGTTGATTTAGATTATTTATATTTGTTGGCTTGTTTTGGGTATTTTGAGATAAATTTGGGTTCGATTTGCAGCTGAGTTTCGGAACTGGAGGCTAATTGAGAATTATTTAGGTTCTAATTGGAAGCTCTTGTAATTTTATTTCAGGTTTGATGAATGCCCAATTTCTTTGTCTTCAATGAAAGGAATAAAAGATGCTGGATATGAAAGAATGACTATGGTGCAAGCAGCAACTCTTCCTTTAATCCTTCAAGGTATATTATTACATTGATTGAAAATATCTTTTTCTATCTTTTACGCCTGTTAAATATTGCATTTCCAGTCAATTAAAACTAGTACTAGCATGTTAATACATATTTATCTTTTCATATTATATAATAGATCAGTTATTTAATTACATATATTTTTATTCGTAGGAACTGATGTTCTTGCAAAGGCAAAGACTGGAACTGGGAAAACCGTGGGCTTTTTGGTACTGTTTATCTAATTATTTTACTTAAACTATTCATCAAAAAGGCAAAACAATTATAAATATTCATAAAATAGAATTTCTTTTTAATATCATTAAAAAATTTCTATCTTTTCAGCTTCCTGCAATTGAACTTCTAGCAAAATTACCCCCATCTAATGTGGGAGGAAAATCGCCGTTGATAAACGTGCTTATCATGTGCCCCACGAGAGAACTTGCGACGCAAGTCGCCTCCGAAGCGAAGAAATTACTGAAGTACCACCCTAAACTTGGGGCCCAAGTCGTCATAGGCGGCACGAGACTGACGCAAGAACAGAGGAACATGCAGACCAACCCTTGCCAAGTAATTATTTTTATTTACCTATTTTCAATTGCTTAGTTAATTGTTATGAATGTTAATTTTTAATCGGTCCTTTTGGATCCTTCAATGGTTGTAATTCGGTTAAATTTAGGTTTAATTGCTGAATTCTAGGTATATTGAGCTTCAATTGCAAAAAGGGGAATATCTATATACTATATATCATTTTCATTCCATGCATTTACATGATGATAATTAAACCCTTAGTTGTACTTAACATAAATTAAAACCCTTGTTGTACTACTACTTTCTTTTAATTAGTTAATTAAGTAATCATTAGGAATGTTTCTTTGTCTAATTTTGCCCTTTTGTTCTGTTTCCTTGGTTTGCATTTAACACAAAATTCAAGGTTAACTGAATCCTATTGGGCTCTAAATCTAATCATGTACACGCCATTTAAATTCCGCACTCACTAAAGTCTAAACATAATTTCATTCATTAATTTACTATTAACTTTTCTCATTCCGTAGATCCTCATAGCGACGCCGGGGCGGCTGAAGGACCACATAGAGAACACGACTGGATTCCAGTCCCGGCTTAAAGGAGTAAAAGTGCTGGTGCTGGACGAGGCGGACCGGCTGCTGGACATGGGATTCAGGAAGGACATCGAGCGGATTATTTCTGCTCTGCCGAGACAGCGGCAGACGCTCTTGTTCTCCGCCACCGTCCCCCAAGAGGTAGCAGTTTGAAGTTTTATTTAAAATAAAAAAATAAGTAATAAAATAAATTAATTAATTAATTAATAATAATAATAATAAATAATAAATGAACAAACAAATAAATAAATAAACAAAACAATCGCGGATTATTTCTGCTTTACCGAAACAGCGGCAGACGCTCTTGTTCTCCACCACCGTCCCCCAAGAGGTAGCAGTTTGAAGTTTTATTTAAAATAAAAAAATAAGTAATAAAATAAATTAATTAATTAATTAATAATAATAATAATAAATAATAAATGAACAAACAAATAAATAAATAAACAAAACAATCGCGGATTATTTCTGCTTTACCGAAACAGCGGCAGACGCTCTTGTTCTCCACCGCCGTCCCCCAAGAGGTAGCAGTTTGAAGTTTTAGTTATTTGTAATAATTACATATTTTTAAATAAATAAATAAGTAATAAAATAAATAAATTAATTAATAAATTAATAATCATAAATAGTAAATAAACAAACAAATAAATAAATAAACAAAAAAATCGCCGCTCTTGTTTTCCGCCACCGTCCCCCAAGAGAGTACTTTGAAGTTTTAGTTATTTCTAATAGTAATATATTTGTAAATAAATAAATAAATAAATAAGTAATAAAATTAATTAATTAATAATAATAAATAATAAATAATAAATAAAAAAAATTGCGGATTATTTCTGCTTTACCGAGACAGAAGCAGACGCTTTGGTTCTCCGCCACCGTCCCCCAAGAGGTAGTACTTTGAAGTTTTATTTCATAATAATAATTACACATTTTTAAATAAATAAATAATTAAGTAATAAAATAAATAAATAAATTAATAATCATAAATAATAAATAAACAAACAAATAAATAAATAAAAATCGCGGATTATTTCCGCTTTATCGAAACAACGGCAGACGCTCTTGTTTTCCCCCACCGTGCCTCAAGAGGTAGCTTGAATTAAAAAAATAGGGAGATTTTTCAGAAACCCCCCTTGAGTTTTGGAATGTTGAGAAAGACCCTCGCTTTTGACTTTGTAGTTTCGGGAGAGCCTTTGACTTTTAAAGGTCTCGGAAAAACACGTTTCGCGGACTGTTTATTTATTATTTCGAAATCGTTGCTTTTTTAAATAAAAAGGTTGTTGTGATTATAGGGTTTTTTTGAAAAATGGGAAGTTGACAGTAAAGTGGGTTTTGAAAAAATGGAAAGTTTAGAGAGATTTTTGTTAATATTGCATAAAATAAATGATTATGTATTTCTTTTGAGAAATAAATGATTATGTGGATGCTATTATTGTAGGTGAAACAAATATCTCACGTTGCAATGAGAAGCGATTATAAGTTTGTAAACACGGTTGAGGAGGGAAGTGAAGAAACACACTCACAGGTACAAAATTTAATATTTTTTTTTTCTAATTTTCATTAATATTAATAGAAATTTTGTATGGTTATTTAATGTTTTATATTATTTATGCATTAATCAGGTGATACAGACGTATCTAATCGCATCACTCCACGAACAATTTTCAGTAATACCCAAAATATTAATCGAACATATGCATGAAGACCCTGATTTCAAGGTACCTATATTTATTATTATTATTATTAAAACTATTATAACTTGATTATTTAATTAATTATTATTTGCAGGTAATTATATTTTGCACAACGGCCATGGTGACGAAACTTTACGCAGAAGTCCTTGGAAGTATGAATTTTAACATTCGCGAAATCCACTCAAGAAAAGCGCAAACTTACAGAACTAGGGTTTCTGAAGAATTCAGGAATAATAAAAGACTTATTTTAGTCAGCTCTGACGTTTCGGCTAGAGGAGTCGACTATCCAGACGTTTCCCTTGTCATTCAGGTAATTATATTATAATTATTAAAATTATTATTTTTATGCATATTTTTTTATTATTTTTTTTAGTTATTTATTTATTTTTTGTGTTTCTTAGGTTGGATTGCCATCAGGAAGAGAGCAGTATATACATAGACTAGGAAGAACGGGCCGAAAAGGAAAAGAAGGCCTTGGTGTATTAATCTTAGCTCCATGGGAAAAATCATTTCTTAATTCGATCAAAGATTTGCCTGTAAGCGAAGCGCCACCTCAGCAACCCGATTCAAACTGTCGGAATAAGGTAAATTCTTTTTTTATTAATAAAGAAGGCGAAAAATAAAAAAATAAATTTAGTTTTTTAAAAATTATTATAATGGAATGACTATAAAAATAGAACGATTAAGATTTTTTTTTAAATTAAAAAAATGAAGAAAAATAAAATAGATAAATAAGAATAAATACAAAAGAAAATAAATAAATGAACAAGTATATTCAATATTACGAAATTATCATTGATATCATTTTTTTAATCTTTTATTAATTTTTTTATTATTTTTTATTCTTCTTTTTGTAGGCGGAAGGAGCGCTTCAGCGTGTTGAAATGAAAACAAAAATATCTGCATATCAGGCCTGGCTTGGTTACTATAACTCAGCAAAGAGCGTGACAAAAGATAAATCGAGACTTGTGCAATTAGCGAATGAGTTTAGTGAGAGCATGGGGCTTAAAGAGCCGCCTGCACTTCCTAAAATGATTCTGCGTAAAATGGGCCTTAGTAATGTGCCTGGTCTGCGGTCTAATTAGGATTCTAGATATTTTTGTTTGTTTATTTTTTGTTAAATTTTGATTTTGGATTTGAGTGATTATTATTATTTTGGAACGATGGAAAAATGCGTGTAGGATTATCTATAAGGTTAATTCTTATTGATAGTATTGGTTTTCTTGATGAGATAATGAGTTTTACTCTTTGTATGAATCTTCTTTCTATAATCATTTAACTCATTTGTTTGCAAAAGTCTTCTGTGTTTGGAAGAGTGGATTTATATGATCATTTGTTATCTAAGTTGTGAGAATATTATATTTATTGTCGTTGTGCCTTTTTCGATATACAAGTCTCTAGAAATTGTTGTTTGTCAAATTTGTGCAGAAGGGTCAAAGGGGGGACTATTATGAAAATTTATATGATTCATTTGTTCTCTTAAGTGTATTTTGTAAAATATTGACGATACTAAACATGTCAATTTATATAATCCCCTAAACTTAAAGGTTCCAGTCTCTCATTCATAAAGCACATACACATGAAGAAAGTGTGAGAATGCTGGGAGTATGCAATTTTCTCAATGCAACATACACATGAAGAAAGTGTGAGTGTGCTGGGAATACAAGTACACAAATATATTACCATCTCATCTTATATGCTGGAGTTGATTTGTGTGAAATTTGTTCAATATCGCATAATTGACTATATAAATAAAAATTATAAGAATGTGTTATATGATATTTGAAGGAACCACCAAAACAAATTTAGCTATGAGTGCAATTTTCACTATATTGAGTAGCTTTCTCCCAGCATTATCAATCTTCCATATGGGAGATAATCGGATCAGGTGAGTTCATTTGTTTCTCTCCAAAAATATGTTTGTTATTTAAGAGAAAATTGTATCACTTAAAATTCTTATTATAATTTCTATATTTTTCAGGAGTTGAAAAATGCGATGACCGAGATTATTGCAATCAATTGTTGGTGTAGGTCTAACAATTAAAATTAATATCTACACAAACAAAAAAATTTAGTTGTAATAATCTTTTTGAGGAATTAGAATATTTAAATATAAAACTACACTTACACTATAATTTCTTTGTCGATATATTCATGATAAAAAAAATATATTTTAGATACTTCGGAAAAAATAAAATTAATATAAATGCTCAAAGTAATAAAATAGAAAAGAAATGGTGTGCTTGATATTTCTTATGTTTTATAGGGATGTGAATGATATTTCATATTAATCTATAAGGAATTATATAATTTTTGAGATTTCCAAGGTTATATATGAAATGTGGCAGGCAAGCAAAAAGCAAGTAATTATAACTTTAATGAAAGCTTTAATGGGTATATTCATAGGTGCTTTATCAATTTGCTACGAATGTATTAAAAATACATCATTGAAATATGAAATAACGGGTTTGTTGAATTAGCGGGTTAAAGATATCAAAATGGGTTCCTGACTAACGGGTTCGTTGAATTAAGGGGTCTGCTTGTGGTCTCCTAAATTTTGATGAGCTGGACAAATAAAAGCTGCCACGTAGGCATCCTGCAGTGAATCCGGTTGTAATTAATAAACTTAAAAAGAAGGTTTAAAAAGCACTTGTTTAGAAAATTACTACAAGTTTGTTTGGAAATGAAAAGGAGCCCAAACTTTGAGCGGTAGATACAATGACTAGGAAAAATATTGTCCTATAAGCAAATATCTTGTGTTAGTAGCTAAGCGAGTGACTCTTTCCAACCAAACGCCTATTTTGATCAAGGATTAATAAAATAACAGAACATTAAAAAGATAAGATATTACAGCTCCATGAATGCACACTATACTACTGAATAAAGGGCCCCTCACATGAAACCAAAACTAAAAGAAGCTTCATGCTGGAGAAATATTCATCAAAATACAAGTGGGCAATTTGGCTATTCCACCAAGAAAATAAAACAGAGACGTACGGAAAGATACCAAGGAATGGATGGGCAGGTCAGGTCAGGTTGGCATGAAATTTTACATTTCTTATTCAAGGGTATAAGAAAAGTTGTGATAATAAAAATGCAACGATTATTGCTCTCTTAATTATACATGGCCTTTGTGTGATGACTTTCCCTCCATGCATGAAACAATGGGGCTTTCTTCTAGCTCTCCTTTGCCTCTCATTTCATCTTTGCGAGTCCGGTATGTATCTCACGATCAATATTTTCACTAAATCATTACTGAATGTTTTCATGCATTTAAGTTGGAAAAACAAATTATCATGTTTTTACTATGCAGATCCACTTGACGTGATTGGAGAAGCTGAGCAATGTTTCGATGATGGCCGGGTAAGTATAAACAACGCTCTAATAACTAAACTTTATTACAACTTAAAAACTAAATTAATTATGGTCCTACTATTGAAAAGCTGTATACCTGCTGTGATGATCCGTATCGGTTGGGCATACAAGGGATATTAAATGTACCACATCAAGCGGCAAATGAATTTTGTAACGGACCGTGTCTTGCTGAGACTCAGCTCGTGCTTAGTTGTGTGGAGGATGAGTTGAACACATTCAAATTTCAAAATGGTGCATATGTTTCAGATGTTCGCTATGCTCTTCAGAGAGGCTGCACTGTCGGTGCGAGAAGAGGTATGAAAAGGGACACAATATTGTGCTGCCAAGAGAATTTTTGGCAAAAATGAAAAGTACTTTTTTTTTAGGTTTGCATTACCCTCGTGTTTACCACTGTCCTCTATGAAAATGAGTTATCTTTTTCTCTTTTCCTAGCCTATCTTAATCAGTATACATAATACATTATCACATTTAATAATGATTTATTATTACATTATATATAATTGTTGCTTATACTGATACTCGACTTTTTCATGTATAATTTTAATAGGGGATTTCAATGTGGGAGAACCGCATGAGCCAGATGACTACAACTACAATGACTATTATGGCCATGCGAGTAAATTGTATACCCCTTTTCATTTTCTATTCTTGCTAATATTCACTCTGGTATTTTGAGGCAATTATCTAATAAATTATGTAACAAGGTAGTTATAAAAACATTGTATTTGGTGATTCAGAGGTCTTGGGTAACAACGGAAACCCAATGTACAACTCAAAATCACATATTTTTAGTAAGATTTCATTTTGCACTTTTGCATGGAGGGGCTGATATCAGATGAATCATGAGGCTTGGCTAATTGAGTTTCGTTCCAGTACTTAAGTAGACAAAGTTATATATCTTTCTTTGAAGGAGGACAAAGGTGTATATTTACCCAAAAATTTCTATTTCCATGTTACTTGAGATTAAAATTTTCAAATGACAGTTCCAATTTACATGAAAATAAAATCTTCAAATGATAACATATTCATACCAAAGATAGAAGTCCAAAACAATATGCAAGCCCAGCACTTTCTGTTTCATCTGAATTTTAATCAGCTCCGGTGGTGGTACCAGATACCATATATATTTATACTAGTTAGCGCCTGTAGACCCACCTGTTGTCTAATCTTATTAGGTCACATAGGCCGAAAAAAAAAATAGTTGTATGCAATACAATATCTCAATAGTATAACCTAAAATGGTTATATACAACTTGAGATTTATTTTATCTCAAGTTAGATATAGCACCAGATGTAAAACTTCAGACCTATAAATAAATCTGAGTTTTAAATCCTCTCCAATTAACAAGTAACACCACCTATTTCAACAGAGTACAAGTTCAGAACAAGATCCAATACAAATCCAGTGATGATGTAAAATATTGGAACATAATTTTCATCAGAAATACAAGTTCAGTACAAATACCTATCCAATACAAATCCAGTACAAGAACTTCAAAACAAAGATCCAACAAAAGAAATAAGTAAATCTAAAATATTGGTACATAATCCTAATAATGTAAGATTGTATACCTAGCAGGTGTTGGGTAACAAGAGTGGAAGAGCAATTATTCTGTTTTATTCCAACAGTTTTTGCTAAGGTGAAAGAGATTGAAAATAAATTAATATTTGCTTAATTAAGATGGACAAATATTTCTCTTCCACCTTGTTATTTCTTCCACTCTTCCATCCTTATTTCTTGCCAAACAGCACTAAAAGTTTCTTCCACTCTTCCATCCTTATTTCTTGCCAAACAGCACTAAAAGTTTAAATATCACAAAATTAGGCTTATTAAATATATGCTTCTAGAGATCCGAAAGCTTAACAAGCCTAGAGTAGAAGATCCGATTATCTCTAGCTGAATTACTTTCAAACAGAGCCGTTTGCACCATTTCCTGTGAATAATGAAATTATTAGAAAATACAAATTAAAATTAACTTAATCTACATGAAGAAAAAAAGAGATTCAAGCTAAATAAATCAAGTACACTAATTAAACTAACCTTGACATCCCTATGAGAGAGGAACTTCCCCAGATTGTGAATAATGCACCTCAAATCCTCCACCTGAAACCACACATATTTAAGATCAAATAAATTGAAAAAAATATATATATAAATTGAAATGTTTTGATTTTTGAAGTAACTCATACCTTGATGAATCCAGCCCAATTCTGATCAAAGTACCTGAAAGCCTACAAAAACAAAAAATTACACCACATCAGAATCAATTCAACATAAAAAAGCTAAATTACTAACTAATAAAATGGTTTAAGAAACTAAAAAGGATAAATACCTGTAAGAGTTCCTTATCAACCACCTCTCTTTTCTTCTCCTTCTCTTTGGAAACCGTTTCTTCACTTTTTTTACTCTTATCCTCCTCTCCAGTGCTCTTCTTTTTCCCATCCTCTCCAGTTGCTTTCTCCTCTTTCTTCTTCTCATCCTAAATCAAAATAATAAAAAAAGAAATAAGTTAAATGGAATATTATAATGCAGCACAAAAAGATCATTGGAATTAATAAAAGGGAAATTTTCTGATTTTTTTTCTCAAAAAAAGTTATTTTAGAAAATATTTTTAAGAATATTTTCAGAAGATAATTTTTTAAGATTTTTTTTTTTTAAGAAAACATTCTATCATAAGGGAGTAAAATAGAAATTTCAAAAAAATTAACTAAGAATTAGATAGAAAAGTAGATGTGTTTTGAAAATGAAATGTTTATCATAAAGAGTTTTTTTGAAAATCTGAAAACTCAGGGGGGGTTATAAGTTTTTTTTTTTTTTTTTTAATTTCCCTTAATAAAATAAAGAGAGAAAAAAGACCTCTTTGTTCTCCTCTATTTCTTCCTCTTCATCTTCTAATATCTCCTCTTCCACTTCCTCCTCTTCTTCTTCTTCCTCTTCTTCATTTTCGTCCTCATTCTCCTCTTCATTTTCCTCTTCATTTTCATTATCACCCTCCTTATTTTCATTATTATCCTCTTTCGATTCGTCCACACTCATCTTCTCATCCTCTTTGTTTCCTTCCTCCTTGCTATTCTCACCCTCTTTTTCTTTCTTTTCCTCGTCTTTCTTGGCGCGCTTGGCTTCTCTCTCCTTCTTCTCCTTGTCCTCTCTCTCCCTCTCTCTCTTCCGCTGGTTCTTCTTCATAATGTAATGGTTCCGCAGTTTCTATAGAAAGAAGATTGGAAAAACATTTAACGATATTTATTAACCTGATGTGATAACACATTCTTTTGATATAAACAAAATTGATTATTTTATCAATACCTCGAGGAAGGACAAGATTCGGCAGCCCATTTGGTACTGAAACATCTCGTTCAAAGACTCCGCAAATAAAGACACCTGAAAGGAAAAAGGTTAGAATGATTATCCGAAACTTGACAATCATGAATGTTTGGATTAGACATTTGTAATCTAGAATTAGAAATAAAACAAAATTATATATATACAGCATGAGAGAATGAATGGAAGTAAACCTCAAAGGTAGATTCAGCAATGTCCTTGTCATTATAATCCAGCAAGCCGTCCAAAGAAATCGATGAAGATCGAATCTAGATGATTAAAAAAGGAGGGAAAAGAAAATCATAAACAAATAAACAAAGAAAAACAAAAACTGACATTATGTGAAGAATCTAAACACCAATGGAAGCACAACCCTAATGATACCGATGAATTAAAAACAACTACCATTATCATAATGTACTATACTGGACCCTACCATTTTTTTTTGTGCTTATTTGGCAAAAATCTACATGTTGACGCATTAACCTAACGCTCTCAAGAATTAAGAATGGAAGCAACAACGGAAATCTTCAAATGAGGTTCAATTAAGAATTGAAGTAACAAAGGAAGTTGTCCTCAAATGAGGAGAGGAAAACCAAACAAAGAAATGGAATGTGGGCTAACTAAAACCCAAAAAAAGCAAAAATCTTCAAATGAGGAGAAGAAAACAAAACAAAGAAATGGTTGTTATGTGGGCTAAATAAAACCCTAAAAACACAAAGCAAAAAGACTGTCATATCAAGCTAAACTAGACACATACTCTTGATCCCTTGCTCCTCCTTCCCTTAAGTATGAACCCCGGATGCTTTGGCGGCTCCTCCGTTTTCATCTTTTCCTTCTCTCTCTCCTCCTTTTGTGAAGTAGAAGAAGAAGACTTGTTCTTATCCTTCTCTCTCTCCTCCTCCTCTTTCTCTCTCTCCTTCTCCTTCTCTTTCGCTTTCTCCTTTGTTGGTTCTTCTTCTTTCGGTTTTTCCTCTGTTTTCACCGCCACCGCCTCTTCTTTCGGCTGCTCCACTTCCACCGCTTTCTCACTCACACTTGCATTTGTACCTGTCACGATTTTCCGTTTCACAATCCTTCTTATAATCTTCTTTTTCGTCTTTTTGCCCTCCGTTTCAACCACTTCATCTTTAACCGACTCAGCTTCCGTCATAAATTCATCTCCAGTTGGTGCAGCAGCAGAATCCTCTCCAGTCGACTTCTTTCTGACGATTCTCTTCACGATCTTCTTTTTCACAGCCTTCTTGTTATTAGCAGCAGTCTCTTCTTGGCCTTCTTGAACTTTTTCTTCGGCTTTGACCTGGTCAACTTCCATCTTTACTTCTGTTGGAGGAGGAGTCTTGTTGACTTTTTCTTCAGGTTTGACTGGGTCAACTTCCATCTTGTCTTTTGTTTTCGGAGTGTTGACTTTTTCGTCGGTTGACTTCTCTTTGGACTTGGGAGTGTTGGGGTCGCTTTTTGCGGATTTGTCCGGGGTTTTTTTGGATTTAGAAGATTCGCTGGTTTCAGATTTACTATGGCTCTTCTCCCCTGAAGGTTATTTATTATTATTATTGCCGTCATGGAGTATATAAGCCCCAAATCGAGGGAATTATTATGATTTGCCAAAGAGAAAATATGAGATAATAATACATACGAGAGTAAAATATGATCAAATTTAACGCCCATGTACCAGATTGGACAAAACGATAGTATCAAATATGAAGATACAAAACCCTAAAATTATATTAAACAGCACAACAGTACCTTGCTTGGGTTCCTTCTTGTCTTCCTTCTTCTCATCCTTCTTCTCACCATGTTTCTGGAATCACAAAACACATAAATCAAACCAAGTACAGAAATTAAATACAGAATTCTAACTGGTTTATAAAAGAAATAAAACCTCTCTTTGCTCTTTCTCAGCGAGAACTTTTCTATGCGCGAGCCACTGAGCTTTCCACGCCTCTAAAGAAGGAAGACATTCTGACAGATCTGGTACGAACAACACTGTGATTTCCTTATAACTTGCGAGTCCATCTTTTCCCACTCTTTCATAGTGTATCTGCAAACAAAAATGAAAGCCCATAAGCATATATAATGAATGAAAAAGAAATATTTTTCTGCTTTAATATTCGTACCTCAAGGAAACGGTACCAGTGCTTGCAACCTTGCAGATCGACCTGAGTTATTTCCTTCACATGTCTTATCAAACAAACAAGGATTAATTTAGATAAGTTTCATAGTTCAAGTCATCATCATAAGAGGAACATGAATACAATTGACAATCAAAATTTAGGGAAATTTTCAAATACCCCCCTAACTTTTCTGAATATAACAAAAAATAACCCACTTTTCAAATTTATTAAAATTGTATCTATAGAAAGAAGAAGGGTAAATTCGTCAATAAAAAATATTTAACCCCATAAATGGTTAACTTTAACACCATAAGGGGGGTATTTGAAAATAAAATTTACTTTAAGATTTTTTTTGAGAAATCTGAAAAATGAGGATTTTTTTTTAATATTCTGAAAAGTTAGGGGGTTATTTGAAAATTTCCCTAAAATATACAAGAAGAGAAATAAAAGGTGAGACCTGATGGCAGCTTGAATCAAGCCTGAGTCACTGACGAGCGGGTCCCCACCATCAATCGAAGGATTCCAAGGCCCTCCAAGCGCCAGCAAGGCACGATCTCTCCTCAAAATGGCGAACTTCAAAACATGTGACATGTGTAGGGCCCGCTCGTCAGAGGAGGAGCAGAGCTCGCTCAGCGCGTTGCTACTTAATCCGCTCATCAAAAGCACCTGTTGTTCAAAAGAAAATGAGTAAAGATAGTATGATATGGATGTGAATATAAATGTAAATTCAACAAGCATAAAGATGATATAATATGGATATGAATATGAATATATATGGGCAAGATGGATATGGATATATAAGGATAGGAATATATGTTGATATGATAACACATGTTATATAAATATAATTTCAACAAGCAATAAATATGATATAATAATAATAATAATACCTTTGCATTCCAAACAATATCACCCTTGCTTGGATTTGATGATTTCTCAGAGGAAACACGTGCTTCTCCTTCAATTTTCTCATCAATTTCCACCAATTCATGCTCAAAACTGTAACATTGTAAGAATAATAATCAAGTTCTTACTTAAACACAAACAAAAGATGCGCATAAACAAAAAGGAAAAGAACTTGAACTACCTGACACGAGTATGAAGAGAGAGATTCATGTCTTGCTGGGGCCAGTTCACAACAACCTATAAACAAAATAATCATCAAAACGACAAATTGAAAACAGCATTATAAAGTTATAATATCAAGTTGCTTGACGATTCATTATAAAGTTGAATTTATTTTAACCTTTGAGAAATCCGGAGCTACTGCTAGCCTTGGATACCTCTTGGTAAGAGAGAGATAATCTCTCTCAACATCCGATAGACGGAACGGAGACACCTAAAAAATAGTAAAAGAGAAATTATAAATTAGGAAAAAAGATGCCACTCGATTTATCATCTCAAATAAAAATTTCTCACCCTACTACAAATATGCTAAGAATGATTTATAAAATTTATCATCTGTTTGATTTCTTGATTTTTTTACCTTGCACATATACTCCCTCTTTTTCTCTCTAGCTGGAGATCTGGGCCTTCACAAGAAGAAGAAGGAAAATTCATCAGTCTCAAAAGCCGCACTTGTAATTGTAACCTCATCAAATTTTCAAAGAATATTTAAAGAAATAGAATAAAATAAAATAATAACCTAATAATCACATCTCGGCGCGGAGACACTCTCCTCAACGAGCTCTTATTATCATCTTTAATTACTGAAGATCCACGCCTGTCTTTAGACCTCTCTCTCGCCTTCCTCTCCCTCTCCCTCTCTCTCTCCCTTTCTCTCTCTCTCGCCCTAATCCTCTCTCTCTCCCTCACTCTCTCCCTCTCTCTCTCCCTCTCTCTCTCCCTCTCTCTTTCCCTCTCCCTCTCTCTCTCCCTAATCCTGTCCCTCTCCCTCTCTCTTTCCCTCTCCCTCTCTCTCTCCTTCTCCCTCTCCCTCAGGAGCAAATCCCTCCTCAGCTCCTTATCTCTCAACTCATCCCTAATTCCGCTCCTGGAAGGAAGCACACTCTCAGGAGGGTAATCTCGTAATTTCCCCATGGATGAAGCGGGGCCGTAGTCCCTGCCAGGTGGCGGACCGAGTCCGTAGCCTGCCAGGCTGTCGCTCGCCCTCATCTCGCCAGGCTGGCGGAACGAACCCAAGAGCCCAGTTCGCGGGTCCGTCTCTGATGGGCCCCGCCCTGAATAGTAGTCCACTTGCCTACTAAATAAAATACACATTTTCTTTTCTTTTTTTCAGAATTTATTATACATTCAAAACAGATGATTTCATTTTGGAGATGTTATATTTTACTGGTTCGAATGAATTTTAAGACGATTAATCCAGAGGGAAAATGTAATTAGGATATTGTACGATTTACCTTAAATCAGAGGGAGCTGGGATTTGAGATTTCAGTATCTGTTGCTGGCGAAGAACTGATGCCTGCACCAAACAAATCAGGTCATGAAAACAATAATTTAAATCCATCATCAGCAAGAATTATAAGAACAGTCATCCTTTTGTTAATAAAAAAAGAATTATAAGAACGGCACAGTTCAGATTCAGTCAAACATACCGCGTCCAAGTGATCGTGAATCTGGTGAGAATGAGGAACGGAATCGGTATATCTCCGCTCCAATTCACTCGGAGCATAAGACGCATGGTGCTGCTCGCCATAATGCCTCCTATTATCAAGAGCGGCGTAATCCGGATTGTATCCTGATTGCAACCGGTAGTCGTCAGACAAGTTGGATCCCAGACCCGATAACCCGGTAAGGCCCGAACCCGAACCCGGCTGTTTTGACGAACTCACTCCACCAACCTGAACGATAAATATTAATTATCCACCTTAACCTGATCGATTGACGAATATGAAAGTATGCGAGAAGTGATTATTTATCCATCAATTGATTGAAGAATATGATTGATTAAACAACCAACCTGGGGTGGAGTGGAAAGAGAAGATGAGTTGTATGAATAGCCGGCCGTGCCGTACTGACCGGCCGGAGCGGCGTGCTGGGATCTGTAGCCGGCCACGTCGGCATCCGGCAGCCCTGCGATTCGGCCTGCGAGGCCGGAATCAGGCGCGCCGTATCCGACCCCGCTCACCGGCTGCCACATAACATCAGAACAAAATTACTCCATGGGAAGAACTAAAACATCAACCACAGTTGCCTTCAAATGAAAAATAACAACCAAAATTATAGGGGCAACTTACGAGTTGGGAATATGACTGTTGACTGCCGTAGGGCTGATGGCCGTATGGATTCGTGCTCTTTGAGGGGTACATCACATCTATCGAATCCTGGTAAATTGGGGCAGAACATATATATTTGGATGCATCCAAAAGGCGGCGAGATCTTAGAGAGAGGAGAAACAGAACTCTGGGCAGAAGAGAAGAGAGAAGAGGAGAAGAATGTCGATGGTGTTTTGTTCTTTGCTTGACCTAAATGAATCAGAGAAGATTCATGCGAGAGAGATTATTATGGGCTTAGTTATTGGTCTTGACGTTTTCTTTTCTCATTTAAGGCCTAGTTGTTTTATCTTTCACAGTTATTCACTGGACCAAAAGTTATTTGATTTTTTTTTTATATACAATTTTTTTCAAAAATAAACTAATACTTATCATTGTTTTGAAAATAATGGAGTCACTGTCATTTCCGCCACTACTAGTGACGGAACAGATGTTGTTCCACCATTAGTAGTGACGGAACATGTGAATTTTATAATTTTTCAAAAACGGGATTAATTAGTGAAAAAATGTGTTCCGCTATTGCCGTTAGCGGAACAGGGGAAAAATTTACGTGTTCCGCCACTAGTAGTGGCGGAACAGAAGAAAAAATTATTTTTTTCTCAGAAAAAAAAAATTTCCTATTCCGCCACTACCAGTGGCAGAATACTGTTCATTTGTACTAATTAATCATGTTTAATTAGTCAAATGAGAAATTTTTGAAAAAATTGAAAATTCACATGTTCCGCCATTGGTAGTGGCGGAAATGGTAGATAGCACATTATTTTGAAAGGGATGATATTTACTGGTTTATTTTTGATAAAAATGATATAAAAAAAATTGAGTTATTTGGGTTAACAGAACGGAGCTTACGTTTCTGTGTACACCACTTTTTTTTTGTTTTTTGAGAAATGGATTATTACTCTCATGTCACCTACATTTTTAACTTCGTATATAATACTAATTTCTTGAATTGTAGTGTTATTATATTAGAAAAAGACTTTTTTTCCTTTTACGTTTCTTTGTACCTTTATATTTTTTGAGAAAATGGATTATTGACTTTATTGGAAGGCCTGTTGGAGTCGTTGGACTTGGAAGTAATTATGCCTGGCTGATTGGTACGAAGCACAGAGAACGAGTTTAATGGGCTTCTTTTAATGCTCTATGTCCGGCCTTGTCCATTAAATTAGGATATATAATGGTAAAATGTTCTCAGAAAACCCCTCTACCTTTCCAGAATATTTTATAAACCTCTACTTTAAATTCCATTTTTTAAGCCTTATAGTCGATAGAATTTCATTAATTTTTCCTTGACCGAAGTATTTCCTTAACCCCTTAATTAGAAATATTTAATTAAAAATTACTAAATTGTAGTTTCTGATGTCACCTACATTTTAGGTTCATTTATAATACTAATTTCTTGAATTATAGCATTATTATATTTTTCAGCATCTTATTTTTAGAATATCCAAACAAACTATAGAATTAGCTAATTCCAGAATTTTTTACTTCACTATCTTATAATTCGGTTTCATTATACTAATTTTACTTGCCAAACGCCCCTTCGGTTCCTTTCATATTTGAAACTATTTATATAGTTTACACAAAGTTTTTATGGAATAATAGCAGCAAAACTTTCTAAACAAAACTGCAATAAATTTCACTGTGTGATGTGGTGCTCTCTCAAGCCCAAACCTTCATGCATCCGCACACTTGCCAGACTTCCAAACCCAGCCAAATTATCATTATTACCCCTACCAAAATAATACCTAAAACAACTATCAAGGGTATTTCAGTCATTTACCATCTTCCCCCTACGACACGTGCATGGATTTCTCTCTTATTATTTTATGTATAAATTCAACCCCATTTCTTCCCTCGTTTCAGAGAGAAAAACAGAGCATCATTTGAAGGGCATTTTCGTCCTCTCTCAAAATCAGGTGTGATTCTTCATGCATACAGCTCGTTTCTTTCTTGCTTACAAGTAAACTAATTTAAACCCACAATTTATGTCACACCAAACAAACTGCAGTTTTTTGAATTTTATGTTGCGTATTTCGTGTTCTTTTTTCATTTTCAGCACACAGTAATATTCTAATATTCTTTACAAGCTTCAGTTGTATATTTTTTTCAGCTTTGTTCTCACTTTACTTCGGTTTTCTCGTGCAAGTTTTAGATTAAAACTACCATTCAAAAAAAAAAACCTTACTTAAACAGAATCTGTTCTATAGAGTCATACCATTAAAAAAAAAAGTTTTAGATTATTTATCATGCACTTTTTCCCTTCAGTTTTTTTTATTCTTCGTTTTTCACGGAGGGTACTTATGTCATTCCACACTACAGGACACCTGATCATTTCTCGTTCGTTGCTCTCTTTTGTTTTTACTCCTCTTTTTCGTATTACAACAAATTTGAGTTTTTCCTCTTTTACCCTTCTAGTTTTCAACGCAGCCTATTCCCACGTAAGAAAAGTCCCGAGGGCATTTTAGTCATTTTCACCCCTCGGAATCTAACTACTGAATTAATAATCATTCGTCTTAACATTTTTGTTTATCGAAAACTTAATCAGAGTATTAATAGAGAGCAGTTTTAGTTTTAGTTCTCGTTCTCGTTCTCGTTCTCACATGCTTTGAATTTTCTCTTAATTGAAGATCTTCTTACTCATCCTCGTACCGGTGCAGTAGTGTACCGGCAATGGCGGTGAGCTTGCCCGCCACATCACCATCGCCGGCGGCGACGAAAGACCCGCATTCCCTCGCCGGAATCCGGCGGTCTCGGTCGGAGCCAGTTCTCAGATGCTCGAGCTCTTTACCTCGCGCGGGGACGCTCAAAACGAGCCAGTCGATAAGCCAATTGACTCAGAAAACCCCGTTCAATTTCCCTCACAAGATCCGATCGGTTCTCTTCGAAACATCCGAGGAAGATCCAGCCATCGATCTGGAAGGCATCCAAAAGGAGGGCAACAAATCGAACTGGGTGGAGAGACTGCTGGAACTGAGAGAAAAATGGCAGAAATCGGGGGAAAAGGAAGGAGAGGAAGCTGACGAGTGCTACTGCTGCAATGTTAGTTACGACGACGTTGAGGAGATTGAAGAGGATGATAAAAAGGGAGGAGAAACGGAGTGGGATCGGGATTCGTTCTCGCGCCTGCTGGCCAGGGTGGCCTGGTCCGACACTAAGCTCTTCTCCCAGCTCGCGTACCTCTGTAACATGGCCTACTTCATCCCTCAGATCAAGGTCAGCTCTCTTTATCTTCCTGTGTAGCGAATCAGTTTGAACTCCTTTCTTTGACTCAGTGACTCGTTACATTCTAGGATGTAGAGAATAGGGAAGTGGAATTTTTGGATTTTGGTTTTTGAAGTTTAGTTTGGGGTGATGAATTTGGATCGTTGGATTGGGAATGGAGGGATGAGATTTTTTTATGGGGGGAGTTAATGGCCGTTTGTACAGTTGAACTAGAAATGAAGGAAACCGTGTGTCCTGTTCCTTGGCACGACTTGGATTTTAAAGATTTGTTTCTGAAATATGTTAGTTAGGCCCAGCTTGCACCCATCATACTATATCACCTTATTTTTATTTATTTATTTATTTATTTTGCAAAATGTCAATTGTTTTTTTGTATAATTAGTTGTGTAGATATTTGGAGTACTCATAGCATACTGAAAACTTTCTGAATTTTCTTTGAAAGAATCTTAGCAGAAACTGCCTGTAAAGATGAATCTAGTTGAGAAGTAGCATGCCACGTGGGGACCAATTTATTCAATTATTTCCTTTCCTACTTTGGCTGTTGAGAAACTTATTTATCTTCAAAATATATAATTGACAACAAATCCACTATACTCTTAATCAACATCATTAGATTATTAATTCTTTAATTATTAATTATTAATTACAGGAGGATGACTTGAAGAAATACTACGGTCTAAGATTGGTCACTTCTTCCTTAGAAAAGAAATTCGACAAATCCAAACTGGAACTCGACTCTACCCGTACCAACACCAGTACTGAAACGGGTCAAACCGACCCGACCCGTTTCGACCCGTACCAGCCAAAACGGGCTGTAAAACCATCCGTTGCTTATGAAATCGCCGCATCAGCAGCCTCTTACATTCATTCACGCGCCAAAGGCCTCCTCTCAATCACAAACAACAATAATAATGATCAAAATAATGATCAAAATGGTCAAAGTGTTGACTTGGTCAACGAGGGTAGGATGTACAAGTCTGAGGTGGCGGCTTACGTGGCGGCATCTACTATGACGGCCATGGTGGCTGCGCAGGAGGCCGCACGGCTCGAGGCCGCAGCGGATCTGAGATCAGTGAATTCTTCGCCGTGTGAGTGGTTTGTTTGCGATGATAGAGGGACAAGGACGAGGAATTTTATCATTCAGGTGAAATTACGATTGTACCCCTTGAAAAAAATAATTAAATTTATAATTAGTTGTGTAAAAACTAAAAAGTAATAAAATTTAAATAATATTAATTAGTTGTTTTGGTGAAATGGTAGGGGTCAGATTCTTTGGCATCCTGGCAGGCTAATTTGTTCTTTGAGCCAACTGAATTTGAGGTAATTAATTAGGTTTATTTATATTTATATTTATAATTTATCTAATTAGATTTGAAGAAAATCTGGTTTGTGCATTAAATTTTGCTATTTTTATGATATGAACAAACCCAAGTGCAAGTGCAATATAATCTTCTAGCTACTTAGTTAGAGAATGGAAATAATAAATAGGCCTGAAAATCTAGTTGCAACATAAAATCTAGTTGGTGCGTTAAAAGCTTGCTGATTTAGTAAAACCAATTAGGCAATTACATACTGTCTTGATCGAAAAGGAAATCCTCATTTAATTCTAGATGCAGACCAAATCAACCAACTAATTAAACACCCTATTTATTATCGACACAAAACTGTATAAATTGATCTCCTATACATCTAACTAACAATATTCAAGTCGATCATATCTTACTTATTAGGTCGAAAATGAATATGTAATTTTAAACCCTCTTTAATAATAATAACAATAACAACAACAACAACAACAACAACAACAATAATAATAATAATAATAATAATAATAATAATAATAATAATAATAATAATAATAATAATAATAATAATAATAATAATAATAATATAATAATAATAATAATAATAATAATAATAATAATAATAATAATATACAGGACACGGGAGTGTTAGTCCACAGAGGAATCTACGAAGCGGCAAAAGGAATATTCCAACAACTCATGCCCTTAATCCAATCCCACATCCAAACGCACGGCCCGAAAGCCAAGCTCCGATTCGCCGGACACTCGCTAGGTGGCAGCCTCTCATTGGTCGTCTCTCTCATGCTCCTCACTCGAAAACTCATCCCTTCTTCCTCTATCCTTCCTGTCGTGACTTTCGGAGCGCCCTCGATATTTTGCGGAGGGTTTAGGGTTTTGGAGAAATTAGGGTTGGATGATGAGTTTGTGAAGTCGGTCGTGATGCATAGAGATATCGTGCCGAGGGCTTTTTCGTGTAGTTATCCGAGTCATGTGGCGAGCGTGCTTAGGAGGGTTAATGGGGCGTTTAGGTCGCATCCGTGTCTAAACAATGAGGTTTGTTTTTTGGTTGGATTTAATTAATTAATTATTTAGTTCGTTTTCTTTTGTTTATTTATTTGAGTTGGTTGGTTGAAATATCTCCTAGAGTGGTGATTTGTTGAGAATTTGGGGAGTTGGGTGAGAGAGATGTCTAATAGGTGTATAGCTAACTATACATCTCACTTAATTAATTAATCAATTCAATATAGGCATACCAATTTTGAAGTTTTTTTATTGGAAGAATTCTAGAAACTCAGAAATCAGTCACGCAAGTAATTCCAGAAATGAAATTAAGAAAGGATAAAGTGTGTCCTTTTTTATTTTTTTTGCTGGGGTATGTTTTTATTATGACATTTCAGGTCTTAACTTTTCTAATTCATTTTTTTACTTGATCAAATCCTTAATACATATTTTTGCATTATTTACTTTGACAAATTCTAGGTGACTACATGCTTACAATTTTATGCATTTTTTACTTGGTCAAATCCTTGTACCAATTTTATGCATTTTTTACTTGACCATTTCTAATTTTAACGGTCACATTCTTACAATTTTATACTTTTTTTTACTTGATCAAACCCTCTAGTTTATTTTAACACTTGTAGTAGTTCATACATCATTTCAACTATAATTCTAATAAAACATATATTAATTAATATATATTTTATACACATTTTTGAATTATTTACTTGACCATTTCTAAGTTTAGCGGTCACATCCTGACAATTTTATGCTTTTTTTACTTGATCAAATCCTTGTACCAATTTTTTATTATTTACTTGACCATTTCATTTTATGCTTTTTTTACTTGATCAAACCTCGTACTAGTGCTTTTTTACTTGATCAAACCCTCATACTAGTGTTTTTTTTACTTGTTCAAACCCTCGCACTAGTTTTATGCATCATTTCAACCATAATTCTAAAAAAAATACACTAACTAATATTTCCTTTCTTCCTTCAACAGAAAGTACTCTACTCCCCCTTAGGCAAAATATACATCCTCCAGCCTGACTCAACCTCCTCTCCGCATCACCCTTACCTTCCGGAAGGTTCCGCATTCTACACTCTCGAAAAGCAATACTCCTCCTCAAAACCCTCATTCAACTCTGCAATAAACTCCTTCTTCAACACGCCTCATCCGTTAGAAACCCTGAGCGATTTAAAAGCATATGGTACTGACGGAACGATATTGCGCGACCATGAATCGGGCAATTATTTTAAAGCGATTAGTGGGTTGGTTAAGAGGGGTAGTAGAGTGGTTGTGAGGAAGACGAGGGAGGAGAGGTTGATGCATTGGTGGCCGTTGATTGTTAAGAGAGGTGGCCGCAATGTAGGAGGAATTGCGGAGCGGCGCAATTGGGAGAGTGGGAAAGAGGTGGCGAGTGAGGCGTGAGTTAAGATAGATGTTTGGTGCAGATGTTTGGTGCAGTGTTTTTTTTTGTTGGTTGGTTGGGAGTGTTGTATAGAGTGAGAATGTGAATGTCGGGCTAATTTGTTCGTTGTTTCTGGTTCTGCCTTGTTTTTAGTTTTATTAAGCTGAGTAAGTGGCTCAGTAATTAAGGTTCTTTCAATGAAGTTATAATTTATGTGGAAATGGAAAAAAAAAGGAAGAAAGCTTTGTTTTTTTGTTACAGAAGAAGGTTTTTAGATTTAATTTGTAGGAAAATCAGTTGTATATATTAATAAATAATATAAGAATAGTATTAATAATATAATAATATGTTACTAAGTGATAAGAAGATTATATCATTTACATATAGTAACAACTGAAGAGGGAATAAACACCAGTGACTGACACAAAAGAGAATGGTTATATATATATATTAATAACTGATAAGGAAAAGGCATTGTATTTGGATAAAATAAACATGCCTTAGATCGCTTATAGAAAGTGTTATATTTAGAACTTCTGCTAACAACTAACAGCTACATTTCCAGCCAACATTAACTTTATAATTGTGGTTTAGATGAATCTACAACTTTTTGTGCGAATTTATTATCAGAACCTATCAACCTCCAAAATCTGATCCAGTTTTGTCCAAACTTCATATATCCATTTCAAAGAATCTATTTCATCACGAGGGCAATGAACAAGTCTGGTTTGTGAACACTGAGATCATCATATCTAAACATTTCAAGTTCCACCATCCAATCAAAGAATCTTACTTTTGAGTTTTGACTAATATCATATCAACATCACATGATATTCTGAGATTATCTACAGCATTTAGATTTAAATAAATCTGCTGATTCGTTCAGTTGTCCATTTCTAATTTTAGCTGGTTTACACTGTCTAACTGTTATATGAAAAGAAGACAATATATTGGATAACAATAAATTAGCAACAAAAGATGGCCCTGTCACTTTCAGTAATTTACAAAAAACACCCCATGTTGGAGAAGTTCAAAAATATTAAGATAAAAAAAATATGAAGATCAGAAAATAGTATGATGGATTTAATGTTGTTGACATACTGTTTTACATTGGCTTTTCACTAATAACTACCTAACTAGACAAAATAAATAAAAAGAAAAAGAAACACAAATTTTTAACAAAGTACAGTTGCTTCACAGCACGGAATTTCACTATAACAACTGCATTCAGCCAATTCAGACTTCATAAAAAATTCACATTTCCGCCCTAATCTGAGTACCAATTAGCAGAAAAAAATTACCAATTTACCCCTAAATAAATTACACGATCAGCCTTTCCATTCATCACTATACAAAGCTCTCACCCGCATTGAGATCCGCGTACTCATAACAATAATAATTATTATTATTACAACGTTAAAGCGAGTTCTTCTTCTTGGTAGGATAATTGATCGTCTTGATTAGGGTTTAACACTTGTTTTATTTCTTCTGCTGTGAGAGTTTCATACTCGAGCAGCGCGTTTGCTAAAGCGTGTAACGAACTTTCGTGCTGAAATATATATAAAAATATTAATATGGTGGCGATGAAATAAAAATATGATTTAGGGTTTGGACACTAGGGTTTTAGGGGAGACAAAACAAACCTTCTTGAGTAACTTTTTCACTCGGTCGTATGCTTCCCTAAGAAGCTTGAGCACCTGTGTGCAAAATAGAACAGATTAAACAAGCTTGAAAATCAACAAAGGATATTTTAGCAAATATAGATAAATCATAGGGTTATCTTTCCAACAAAAAAAAAAGATAAAAAAATATTAAAAATTAAAATACTTCAGCATCGATGCGTGATTGCATGTCAGATCCAGGTCGCTCTTTCACATGCACAGGCCCGATTGTATCGCTCATCCCACAATTCGACACCTAAAAAACCCAAAAAATACTCATTTAAAAAAATCAATAAAATAATAAAAATCATCAATATAAGAACTAAGCATAAATGGGCTAGTTCAGCGGCATTAATCAGATAATTACAATAAAACCCAAAATTACTCATTTAAAAAATCCACATAATAAAAAGAATCATTCATGTACCAAACAACTGACCATAAAATAAAATGAGCAAGTTTAATGACATTCACCAGATCATTCCAAAAAACCCCAGAAAAATACTCACTAAAAAAATCATCATTCTTATAACAAACTCCTTACCACCTACCGAAAGAATTCAGACCCATTCATCAGATCATTCAAACCACATACAAAAACTACTTACTAAAAAGAATCAATACAACAAAATAACACAATCATTCATAATCATATAACAAACAAACTCCTCCTTACCATATAATGCGCGAGCTCGGTGGCATTCATCAAATCATTACTGGCGCCAGTTGTCACATTCTCCTCCCCGAAAATCAGCTCTTCTGCAACCCGCCCGCCCATGCAGACGTCCAGCCTGGCGAGCAGCTGCTTCTTGCTGACCGAGGTTTCGTCTTGAGAGGGAAGCTGAGTCACCATGCCTAACGCGCTGCCACGTGGCATGATTGTGGCCTTGTGGATCGGGTGGGCCCCGGATGTGTTGAGGGCTACTATTGCGTGCCCACTTTCGTGATATGCTGTTAACTGTTAATGTTTTGCATCAAATATTAATAAATGAGAAATAAATGTAAATAAAATCGTAAGTAATATTTTACGTAAAATGAAATTATAATGTACATATAAAATAAGAGAAAAATATTTTATGTGAAATTATATTATAAAATATATTAATGCATTATAAAATAATATCGTCAAAATAATATATCAAAAGAGCAGGCACGCGATAGTGGCCCTAAACACGTCAGGGGCCCACCCAATCCACAAGGCAACCATCATGCCACGTGGCAGCGCCTTAGGCGACCACCCATGCAGATGTCCAGCCTGGCGAGCAGCTGCTTCTTGCTGACGAGGTCTCGTCTTGAGAGGGATGCCGAGTCACCATGCCTAACGCGCTGCCACGCGGCATTATGGTTGCTTTGTGGATCGGGTGAGCCCCGGATGTGTTGAGGGCTACTATTGTGTGCCTGTTCTTATGGTATGCTGTAAGCTGGTAGCAGGGAATTGTTTACATAAAATATAAATAAAAAATATATTTTGCATCGTATATAAATAAATGAGATCTAAATATAAATACAATCGTGAAATATTTTGCGTACAATAAAATTATAATTATAATTTACATATAAAACAAGAGAAAAATATTTTATGTGAAATAATATTATAAAATAAATTAATGCGTCATAAAATAATATCATAAAATATTGTCAAAATACTATATCACAAGAGCAGGTAAGATATGTTTCGTATTTGCCCCTCCAGAATGAAAATATTAAATTAAGCCCTTCCAAAGTGTAAGATATGTTTCGTATTTGCACCTCCAGAAGTGCAAATGTCAAATATAGTAATTTATCCTCTAAAAATGAAAATATCAAATTAACTGGTGTGTAAGGGGAATTTGTTAAAACTTCACTTTTTAGAATGTTCAAAAAAAGAGGGATAAATGCATGGTTGGTTAGTCCATGTGCTTTAACTGGATTGTGATTTGGTCCCTGTACTACTGATATAAAATTTTAACATCAGAAGTACATGGACTAAATTGCAATCAGATTAAAGTTTCGGGACATACGGTGCCTTTACCCTCCAAATAAAACTTATATTTTCTTCAGATTTTTCTAATTTTAGTCCCTATAATATCACGATTTGAGAATTTAGTAGAGGTTCGATGTAAAAGTGCTATTTTCTAATCAGGATAATAAACGCGAGGGTGACACATAATAACGAAATACGTGCCTTGGATGAAATCAATTAATGATATATTTCAAAGAAAAATAAATAAATAGATATATGAGAAGAAATATAAGGGACCTTCTTAGATTGGTCGGAAATGAACATGGTTTTGCGCTCTGTCCCCATAACTATTCGATCTTTCGCAAACTCCAGCTGAGCGGCATTTAGCTTTTCTGCTCCTTCTACTGCGGCCTTTATCGCTGCGATATTCACCAAGTTCGCCAAATCTGTACCGTATTATGTACAAAATATAAGTTAGCACATGTTCAAATAAAAATGAATTTCATATATATATAACGAATATTCAATCAAATGGAAAATTGAGTAAAAATATAGAATTCTGCCAAACAAAAAGTGCTCTGGAAAAATACAATTCAACAGGCAAAACATGAATACTTTCAGCCAAAACAGAAACTCAATCAACTCCAACGCTGAATAAAAACACATAACCTCGAACTTTAAGCAAATTTTTCCATCCAAAACGGAATATTCTGACTGAAAAATAGAATATTAAGGGAAAAAAAATATCATACCGGCGCCATTAAATCCAGGCGTACCGCGCGCGATATTCTTCACATCAACATCGTCAGAAAGTGGCTTGTCTTGCAAATACAATTCCAATATCTCTTGTCTTCCCTTCACGTCTGGACTCGGAACCACAATCTACCATCAAATATTTTCATTTTTTTTATTAAATAAATGATTAGTTAGACAGAAATTAAGGTAAATGGATAAATAATGGGTAGTGAGGACTTACATGCCTGTCAAATCTACCAGGTCTTGTGAGAGCCGGATCGAGAATGTCTGGCAAGTTTGTTGCAGCCATTACTATTATTCCCTGCTTTCAAAATAATAATAATAATAATCAATATAGGGTTTATAGAACTTAATATCTAGTTTTTTTTTCTTGTATACAAGGTTTAACAATACTTACTTTTTGGTTTATGAAATATGACATGTATTTTCAGATGAATGGGGTATTTCTACCATAGATATTTATTTATTTTTTTGTTTTATTATATGGTAATTAAATAATTAAATACCTCGTTTTGTTCAAATCCATCCATTTCGACGAGTAATTGATGCAATGTTTTCTTTGTGTGGCCTTCCCATTGTTTTCTAGTCGAGCCAACTGCATCTATTTCATCTATGAATATAATGCATGGAGCCTAAAAAGGAAAAAATAATTAACTAATTAATATAATACATATTTGATTTGATAATCTGGATCTTAATTGCAAGAATCGATAAAAATGTATATTTAGTTATAATTGAGGCTTAATCTTAATTGCAAGAATATAGTAAATAATAAGATAAAAAGGTATATTCATATATATTTATTTGACACAAAGTTACATTTATTAATACATTACCTTTTTCTTAGCAGCTTGAAATAGTGATCTCACGCGCCGAGCACCAACACCAACAAACCTACCATATTAAGTAGTTTAATCATAATCTATAATTATGAAAAAATGTGATTTTTTTATTGTATTGTACTTACATTTCCTCAAATTCAGAACCAGCTCTGTAGAAAAACGGCACACCAGCTTCTCCAGCAATAGCCTTAAATAAATGGAAAAATTATCATTTTAGAACTTAGTAATTAGTATGCATGATAAATTATTACTAGAAAAAAAGATGAATTAAGACTAATATGTAACTTTGATTGGGTAAACTTAAAAAGGAAAATCTCACCTTGGCAAGTAAGGTCTTTCCAGTACCAGGCGCACCAGTCAAAAGAATTCCCTACAAAAACATTGTTTTAATTAAAAAATTACTATAATTAAGGGGGGGGGGGGGGTTCTTATTTACCCTTTCAAACTTCCAAATATCAGATTTACCCTTCTAAAACATACAAAATATCAAATTTACCCTTCCAAAATCTAACATATGTTTTCAAAAGATAAATTTGATATGCTTGTAAAGAAGGGCTAATATGACATTTTGAAGTCCTGAACGGGTAAATATAAAATTCCTCCTATAATTAAAATACAAAATGGATGTAAATTATTATAATTAATTAATACCTTTGGTAGTTTGCCACCGAGCCGAGTGAATTTAGAAGGGTTTTTAAGATACTCCACAACTTCTTCAAGCTCTTGTTTCGCATCATCACAACCTTTTACGTCCTTAAATGTCTTCACATTCTAACCAAAATAAATTAAAACATTAAAAAAATGGGAATTGCTATTTCCCTCCCATAATTAGTGGCTCCCTACCTCCCGATCAACCATAGCACGTCACGTGGCACCTAAATGGGAGGTATTTAGAAAATCATTTTGGACTCTCATTTTACTACCTCTTATCAACTCCTCCTATATTTGTGACATTATTAAAAGCTCCAAAATTACCTTTCATAAAAATTAAGCATACATATTTTTCTCCTACCCCAAATAGCTCCCATTCAATTTCTCAAAATTTTAAATTCTCGCGATATTTTTAATTTCTCGCCTTTTTTTGACGTTGCATACTCTCAGTTAGACAAATATCCTTCACGAAGGGTCGCCCGTGTTTTTAGTATTTTTTTTACTTTTCTGCTCGTTTTTAGTATTTTTTTTTACTGTTTCGAAATATTTTTAGTATAATTTTTCGGATTTTTTCAATGTTTTTTTTTTCTGGATTTTTACCTAAACAAACACATATCATATAAATAGAAACCCATACCAAATTTCAACAAACACGTATTAGTCTTTATATTTCAAAAATTGTGACAAACGCGTACCGGTTGAAGCAAAAGACATACCAATAATATATAAATACATACAAAATCTAAATAAACACATTTCAGATGAATATATGTCCATACCAGTGTAAGAAAACCACATACCAGTAAGATATAAACACATACAAAATCTAAATAAACACATACAAACAGATGAATAGATGTCCATATCAGTGAAAGCAAAACACATACAAATAAGTTATTATACACATACAAAGTTTAAGCAAAACACATATCAGATGAATATAAATCTATACCAGATTTCAACAAACAATTACTAGTCATTATATATCAAATTTTGACAAACACATACCAGTTAAAACAAAAAAAGTTCATACCAGTAAGATATAAACTCATACAAGTCTAAACAAAACATATATCAGATGAATAGAAGTTCATATCAGATTTGAACAAACACATACTAGTCATTATATATCAAATGTTGACGAACTCATACTAGTCTAAACAAAACGCATACCAGTATGGTATAAATCCAAACATGTCTAAACAAAACACATACCAATCTGAACATATCGCGCGAAATCAAAATATTGCGAGATGATATGGATGGAAGCCGGGTGAGAGTCAATAATTTGGGGTTATTGAATATTTAAGCTGATTTGAATTGGAACTATTAGAAGATACTTAAAAAATAGTTTCAAATATGACCATACTCCCTAAATTGGGCTCCCATAGTGTGGGAGGCAATAGGAGGTAGATATGATGGGAGCACCAAATCTTTTTCCTAAAAAAATTATCATTTATGCTCCTACATAAAAAGGTTCAATTTCATGATATTTTGAAGTTTCTAAGGGTACAAATGAAATTCCGCCAAAAAGAAATTATATCAAAATATTAATAAATATACAAGGTGATATTTTGGTCTGCTTTGTGTTTAATGTCAAAAAATTGTAGCCTAAACTGTAAATAAAAAAAGATTAAATTAATTACCTTTTCGGGCAAAATTTCTTTATTCAATTCTTTGGGTGCAAAACTGGCGCCAGATCCAACACCTGACCCACCGCCCATGCCTCCTAAACTCCCCACATATTTCTGCGCCGCAAATGAACAAACCACCCTATAAAATAAAATGATGTTTAGTAAGAATAATTAATAATTAATTAAAGTTTGTTTAATTTATATGTTTGTTATGTAATATGTACAAACCACATTGCAGCAATAGCAACCACACAGAAGAAAGTCGACATGATATCTTGCGCGAATCGGCTCGATCTGCCTGATGCTTTTGGATCGACCTATAAAAAATATTAAAATAATTACAAAAACTGAATTATATATTATGTAGCCCCAGATAAGTATAGAAGTGATGTTGCAAGTATATATCCCCTGTAAAACGTCGGAAAATCATGTAAAACCGAACAAAATTGGAAATAACATTCATGACCTTAACAAAATATATGAGAAATATCATATATGCCCCTGATTTCCCTATTTCCTTCAAGCAAATCCTAAATTACCCTTTTATTTTTAACGTATAGACGAATAACTGAAAGATGGGTGGGTCAATTTTTTCCAAAAAATTACGAAACTAGGGTTATATATGACATTTCCACATTTGCAAGGGTATATACATCACATTTTGATGTTTATAAGGATTGCGCATGAAATTATGCCATTTATAAAGAAAAAAAATAAGAAAAAAAAACTTACCATAACAACATGAAGAGGTTGTTTGTCTGAAATTCCAGGATTGAGAAACGGCTCATCTTCGTTTCCAGACACTCGTAATTTCAACTCTTGCAACTACTAACATAAATTCACATTATTAATCCATTATTCACATAAATAAACGAAAAAAATAAAAAAATATTATAAATTACTAATGTGGGGAGACTGGAGGGCTTTCCGGTCTTTTCATCCGGCAGAAAATCGGCTATAGCATTTGTCATAACAAGAGCTCTAAGGTATTCTGCCACTCCATTACTATCCACCGCATGGTTTCTCTCCTCAAATCGACTAATCACTGCTTCTGGACTGCGATTTCATCAAAAAAACAGCAGAAATTCAAACAATTTTCTAACTAAGTTTTCAATTCCGAGTAAAACGAAACATTATTTTATTCAAATTGATAAAAAAAAAAGAGAGAAATAAAGTGCGAATTTCGTTCATACCTGTGTTTGTTAAGCTCAGAAAGGAGAAGGCTTTGTTTAACCGGATCGCGAGGGTTCGCATCAGCTTCCTCAATCAACTTCTGAAGCTTCTTCTCGTACCTCCAAAACGGCCACCAATCGGAACTCGTCACGTAATCCATCCCCTTCTTCACCGACGCCATCATCCCGGCCACGAACGCAGGCACTTCATCAAACCCACTCTCATCTTTACTCTCCACCAAGTCCGAATTCAACAAGTTCGGATCCTTCAAATTAATTGAGTTATCTGCGGCTGGCGGATTATCTTCCGCCGGCGGGGACGCTTCCGGAGCTGAATCGGACGGAACGGAGCGAAGAGGAGCAATTAACAGGCGAAGGGGGGAACGGGATTTGGGAGTGTAATAGGGTTTGATAGTGGGGGAGCGGAGGAAGTGGGAGTGGGAGTGGGAGAAGGGGAAGAGGAGGAGGGAGGCTTGGAGGGCCGACATGGTGAGAAGGCGGAGCGACGGGGCTCCGGCGGAGAATCGTGGCCAGAGGCTGATGGAAGCTTATCTGCGGTAGTGGTGGTGAATGGTGATGAAGCTGCAGCGCCGCGCCTTGATTTGATTTGATTTGACTGATCGTTCTTGTTTATTTTTTTTGTTGATTATGTTGAGTTGAGGAGTTAGTTATATGATCTCCAGTTATACATCAGTCTAGATATGTATGTGACTGTTCTTCGGTAACACTAGAATAAAAAGAAATATTAAAATAATTATTTTATTCTCAGTTATTTTAGCCGAACCGTATAAGAATAAGTTGAATTAAAATTATAGTATAGTAAAGAAATTTATTTCATGATTAAAATAAAATTGGTTATTTCATAGATTAACTTCAAATTTAAGACAAAAATATTTTTATCTATTCCAACTATGTCATGACAAAATTACTCTCTTTTTTTTATTAAAAAAAATTATTTCATTTTTCTTTATATAACTAGCTTACCGTATATATATGAAATAAAATAAATTAGCCGCTTGTTCTCTATTCCGTTATTTTTTTATTATGTATATTGCTGAACAGGCCGTATGTGTTGTGTGTGTCCGTTACTTTGGAAGGTGTTATTGTGAGGAGAGGGAGATGTAAGGTGGGGTTATGACTTGAGAGGAGATTGAGAGGGGGAGATGTGGAGCGTGCGGGTTGGCTCGTTATGCAAGCAAGGAACCGGGGATTTGCTTGCCTTGGCCTTGGGGATTCATTTCATACAGTATTGACCCTGTGAGAGATAATTTGGAGATGGATGTAGGATAACTGGGGCTGGGCCATCAAATATTTTGACCAAGTTTAAACTTATAATTTAGATCTGAAAGGCTCTTGGCCCATCTAGTTATTATAAATCATTATGGGCCTAAATTTGTTGTAGACATAAATCAGAGAACATTGTCATTCTAAAGAATCAAAACTAACATAGATGTCAATTGCCCACACATAAATAATTAGATGGTTTAGGCCCACTAACTTAATCTTGTAGTTCAAGATAAATACGCCTAATTCAGATATAATAAATAAATATATTAATATATTAATGATTATAGGCCTACATTTGTCAGAGACAACTAAGAGAGCACATAACATGTACTGTACGTAAATGTGATTCAACTCTCAGCGGTACTGTACGTAAATGCCAATCGCGAGCACATAACATGTCACAAATTCTCTCTTATTAACTTTCTTTCAATATACAATTTCTTTTTTCTTATCAGACTTTCTTTCAATATACAAATCATTGGATCTTTGAATTAAATTTTTTTAATTTGGTCATCTTGTTTGTTGTTTGGTTTTATAACAATGCTGGCAGTCTACTCCATGCATATTCCCTCAATAACTGCCTCTCATTTGATTAATATAATCATTAATCACAAACAGTTGCGGATCTATTAGTAGGCACAGGAAAAACCAGCTGCCTTCCAAAATTTTAAAATTTTAATATATATATATATATAATATTACGGTATTTTATAATAACTTTATATATTATATATACTACGCCTCCTCAAAATTTTCACTATATTTTTCACTGCGACTTCTCCATCCCAAAAACTGAAATCTAAATCATCATAAAGATTATATTAATCACCTAATAATATATACCATAATTACCAACATTCCCTTTGAGGCCCACCAAATTGTACCAACAAGTATAAATAAATATAAAACGGTCCATTGCCCATGCGGTGGTACAGACAAAGAATCAAACAATGCCGTCACGCTTCCCAGCTACTGTATATCCCAATATTTTATTCCCTATCCATTAAGTAATCTTCCATTCCTCTACAATACTACATGTAGACTGATCCGATATTTCGTAGTAATTGATAATATATTGAGCATTTAAATCATTTCTTTCTCAAAATTAAAATACTAGATAACTATAAAACGAGAAACTCAAACTTCAACTACTTAATACACGTAATCACATCAATTGATTGCAAATACTATTAAGCAGTGACGGAGCTATATACAGACCGAAGAGAATCATGATCTCCTTCAAGATTTTTAACATAATAGTGTATATTAAAGAGCTTTAGTGAATAAAATTGTGGAAGTTATGTATTTCTACATGTATTGGTTTTTTCAAAATTCTACATAAACTTAATTAGTAGTATTGAAATTTTCTTGGCCTTCCAGCCAGACTTTGTCAAGTTCCGTCACTGTATTAAGGGAGAGAATTTTGTAAATGCATTCCGAGAATCAAAAATACATACAACTATATATAGATTTCATAAAAGGATTATCTAGATTTCTAAAAAATTATAAAACAATCCAGTTCATTCAAAAAATAAACAATCCTAAAATAATGCATATTTGTAAAATGATTGTACTAATCGTATTGGAGAGGAGTATACGCGTGACTCGAGCACTCTTCTCTGTGCTTTGTCGCTTTGCTCTTTGCAGACTGAGATAAAGTGAGTGCTAGTGTGCTTATTAATGGCTTCTTCTCTGTAACCCAAACCTTTGATCCCTCTTTTCCATTTTTCTTCTTTCTCTTCACTCTAAGCTCAATTATTTAAAGCAGAGAAAGAAAGGAGGAGAGAGCACTGAGAAAAGGGTTTCTTGTTTTTCTCCTTTTGGAGCTTTTATAACGCTGTCAAATTAATTTAAGTGGTACCTCAATTCTCAGACGGTTCTACTCATTTGGGGATTTGATTTGTAAAAAAAGAAAGATTCAATCTATAAGGTTTTTATAAGATTTTGCTATCTGTGTTTGGAACTTTCTTCTTGATCAGTAGTGAAACCAACCAGGTATTGTATTGAACCCTCACCAGTCACCCCACTGCCTTTTTAGCCTTGGAGCTTTCTTTTTAACTTCTCCTGTTTGTTTCTTCCCAAACCCACAATAAACGAAAAACAAATCCGTTAGAACGACACATTTCTTAACTTTTTCCATTTTTTTTCTCATTGTAAATTCCAATCTTACATTACATCATATTTAAAGTAAGCCAAAATCCCATTCGTTTATCCTTTTCTATTTAACCTCTTTTTATTAACTTTTCCTCATCCAAACTAACTCAGTTACTTTTCTTTCTAGAAATAAAATGCTGTACCAGCTCAACAAACTGGTACCTCTCCTTCTTCTCTTTCTCTCAGCTCTGACTGTAAATGCCGACAGTTCGCTGGAAACCTGTACCGGCATCGTACCGGCTCGCAAGCGTGGTGCCTGGATGTCTCTAAAGAGTTTCCGTGCAGTTGGCGATGGCATTACTGTAAATACTCGAGCATTTAATCGTGCCATTCGGCGAATTGAGAGGCGCAAAGCATCAGGTAGTTGTTAAAAAAATTAAAATAAATAAATTGTAAAACTTGGTTTTTTTTATTGGATTTGGATTTTGGATAATGATGGTTTAATTGTTTTATTTTGATTTAATTAAAATAATGCAGGTGGTATGTTACTGTACGTACCGCCTGGTGTGTGGCTCACCGGCCCGTTCAATTTGACCAGCCATATGACTCTTTTTCTTGCAAGGGGCGCGGTTATTAAAGCAACACAGGTGTGTGTAGATCTTGTTTTGTTTGGTTTATAATTTTATTATCTCAATTGTTCCATCCAAGGTAATTGAGTTTGTTTATTGTATATTGAAAAAATATGTGTGTGTAGGGTTGGTGTTTAGTTGCTTTTTTTTCGAGATTACATACCTATTTAGTATAATTATTAACAATTTGTTTTATGATTTTGTTTAGGATACGAATAATTGGCCGCTTGTAGATCCTTTACCATCTTACGGTAGAGGGAGAGAATTACCAGGCGGGCGATACACAAGCTTCATTCATGGAAATGGTTTAGAAGATGTTGTCATAACAGGTCCTTTATTTTCTTTCTTCATTTTTTAATTAATTTTTTTCCTCTTTTGAACATTATTTATTTGTAATTTTTTGATAATTACAGGGGAGAATGGGACAATTGATGGACAAGGGGAGGTTTGGTGGAACATGTGGAGGCAAAGGACGTTGCAATATACAAGACCGCATCTTTTGGAGTTCATGTATTCGTCTGATATAATCATTTCCAATGTGGTTTTCAAAAACTCGCCATTTTGGAACATTCATCCCGTTTATTGCAGGTAATAATACATTTGTGATTCAAAAAAGTCGTCGTTTTGTAATGTTTATGGAATTATATTTATTCTTTATTCTTTATTTTTTTGGTTTTGTAGCAATGTGGTTGTGAAAAGTGTGACGATTTTGGCGCCCTATGATTCTCCCAACACAGACGGAGTCGATCCAGGTATGTATTAAGTATTTTATGATTTCTATTCTATTTATGAAGTTAGTGGCAGTGACTATTCATGCTCAATCAACAGTCCAATTGATGAATCTAGCTATATAAGCCATTTACACAGCCATAACTAGTGACAGATCCAACACAACTATTTAATTAACTACTTTTATACCCAGAGTTACAAGCATCAATACAATTATAATGTTTCTTAAGTGTTCCAACTTCCAACCTATTTATATATATAGTTATATTACCAAATCCCCATACACAAACATAACGAAACTCTCTTTCCATCCTCCCCAGATTCAAGCTCAAACATCTGCATCGAGGACTGCTACATCTCGACCGGCGACGACCTCGTGGCGATCAAATCCGGTTGGGACGAGTACGGCATCGCCTTCAACCGCCCGTCCTCCTCCATCACCGTCCTCCGCCTCGCCGGCTCCTCCCCCTTCGCCGGATTCGCCGTCGGCTCCGAGACCTCCGGCGGCATCGCCAACATCCTCGTCCAAAACCTCACTCTCCACAACACCGGCGTAGCAATCAACATCAAGACCAACGAAGGCCGCGGGGGGTATATCCGTAATGTTACCATTTCGGACGTTAGTATAGACGGAAGTAGAAAAGGGATAAATATCGCGGGTGATGTTGGGGGTCATCCGGATGAGAATTGGGATAAGAAGGCGTTGCCGATTGTGGATGGGGTGGTGGTGAAGAACGTGTGGGGAGTGGATGTGATTCAAGCGGGGGTGATAAAGGGGATTGAGGGGTCGGTTTTCACGAGGGTTTGTTTGAGCAATGTGAGGATGCGTTTGAAGGGGGGGAAGGAGAGGGGGGAGGAGTGGAGTTGTAGGGACGTGAGTGGGGGAGCGATGGAGGTCCAGCCGAGTCCATGCACTGAGCTCGCCAGCACGACTGGCACTGGGTTTTGTGCTAGTGCGGTTTGAGTTTGAGTTGGCAGATTGTTTTTTTGTTGTTGGAGGTATGTTTTAAGTTGTGTTGATTTTTGTTTGTTTTGTAATTGTTTATAGGGTTGAGAATTAAGATGAGTATTCGTTGTATTGTAACCTTGCATTGGTAATATTGCTCAGATTTTTAAGGGTCAAAGATAGTCTTTGTTTTTGAATAAAGGAAGAACAGAATCTTTGGACATTCTCTGCTTTCCAGCACATTTTAGCACTCAATCTAATGTGTGGGGATATGATTTTTCATTATAAGAAGAACAAAGGGAATCTTGACAGTAATGATGAAAAAGAGATGGTAGATCTGATTCTCATTTGATTGGATGCAAAATTGAATAGTTTACATAATTACAACAAACTACTACTGATACAATATCTCATTTGATTGGATGCAAAATTGAATAGTTTACATAATTACAATAAACTACTACTGATACAATATCTCATTTGATTGGATGCAAAATTGAATAGTTTACATAATTACAACAAACTACTACTGATACAATTCAGCTTAAAGATTTTGAGAGTGTTATTGAATCCGAAGGGCATAAGCAATGTGGCAAGCTCCCATTGGTCGAGAGCGAAATTCTGTAAAATTCTCTTTTCCTTCACCAATAATCATTACAAGAGCATTTTCCATTGACAATATGGTGATATCGAACTCCGTCTCTCAGAAAAATCTCGCGCTCTTCCAACCGAGACAAATACTTGGCCCAATTATGACAATCGTTACAAACCCTAGAGCTCTTCACAACCCTAATCGGTACATTCTTATCCGTACAAACCAATCCATACGTAATCGCGAGCTTTTCCGTGTGACGCAGAAGCAGTTTCTCTTTTGCTTCCATCGGGATATTTTGAATCACGCAATTAGTATCCGGCACGTAACCCAATTTCCTCATATCATGCACCAACCAAAACAAGCTATATTGTATTTCGCCCATGGCTGGATGATCCGACTTTTCCACATCAAATAAATGTATCTCTTGCTTGATTTGTATCCAACTCCAACCGCCATTGTTTCTTAACCCTAATGCGCTCATCGCGATTTTTACATCCTCTACATCCTCCCATCTCCCTTTACTTGCATATAAACTAATCATTATAAGGTAATTCGCGGTATTATATGGTTCGAGTTTGAATAATTTTTTTGCCGCTTTTTCAGCCATCTCAAGATTCTTGTTGATTCTACATGCACTTAAAATTGCACTCCATACACTCGCGTCCGGTTCGACGGGCATTTTGTTTATCAAATCCATTGCCTCGTCGAAATATCCTTTTTTGGCCAAAAGATCAATCATGCAAGTATATTGTTCTATAGTTGGGGACATGTTATATGTACTTTGCATTTGATCGAAATATTTCCATGCTTCATCAATTAATCCGGCGTGTCTGCATCCTGATAAAACAGCAGTAAACGTTATACCATCAGGCAAGACATCAAATCTACGCATTTCTTCGAAAAGTTTAATTGCATCACGCCCATGTCCATATGTTGCAAATCCGGTCATCATGGCATTCCATGAGGCCAAATTTTTGTTTTTAATCTTTCTAAAAACCCTATAAGCATTTCTCAAACCACCCGATTTAGAATACATGTCGATAAGTGCGGTTGCAACATATATATCGCTATCGAACCCATTTCTAATTGCAGAACAATGCAATTCCATTCCTTTTTTAAGCAATGAGATTCCTGCACATGAGCGTAGAGAAACCGCAATAGTGGATGAATTGGGTTTCACTCCTTCCTTAATCATTTCACTTAGGAAAAATAATGACTCTTCAAATTGTTCCTTTTGAGAACATCCGGATACTAAAGCGGTCCAAGAAATCACATTCGGTTTTAGACCGTTGGATTTCATCCTACGAATCAAAAGCATCACTTGAGTGCTAAATCCTTCTACTGCTAAACCTGAAATTAAACCATTCCAAGTGGCCAAATCGGTCTTTAAACCCTTAGATTCCATTTGCTTTACAAGACTCAAGGCTTTTTCTAATTTGCCTTCTCTCGCGTAACCCGAAATTAAAGAGTTCCATGTAAATGTATTTTTGTTTTTCATGCTATCGAATACTCTTTGAGACATAATTAATTTACCACATTTTAGGTACATGTCAATTAATGACGTACCGATATAAATATTAGAGCCCATTCCGTTCCTTATCGCAAAAGCATGGATTTCTTTACCATAACTAATCAAACCCAATTTTCTAATTGAAGATAAAACACGAGTAAATGTGCTTGAATTAGGCTTCCACCCTTCTTTAATAATCATGCCCAAGATTTCAAACACTTTATAATCATGGCCGTGTCTAGAATAACCCGACAAAATACAATTCCATGTCACCACATCGGGTTTTAGTCCCGAATTAATCATATCATTTAATAAATCCAACGCATGATTCATAAACCCTTTTAGCGAACAAGAAGAAATAATTGAGTTCCATGTAACTAGGGATTTATCATCGATCCTTTCAAAAACCCTTTTCGCATTATCTATTGAAGAGTTTTTTGAGTACATAGTGATTAAAGAATTACTAACCAAAGGATGCGATATGAGATCTGATTTAATAACTTGTGCATGTATTGCCTCGCCTTGTTTCAGAGCCTCGATTTTCCCACAAGCGTGTAAAACTTTGGAAATCGTAATTGCATCACCACTTAAACCGAAATAATGCATTTCGTTGAATAATTTTATGGATTTAGAATCCAATTCCTTATCCACATTCAAAGAAATAAATTTGTTCCACAATACAGGGTCTGTAACGGGTGTTTCGTAAAAAAGCTGATGTGAAGATTTTAAGCTTATACAATTCGCGTAGAACTCCAAAAGAGAGCATTTAATGTAGGTTTCGGTATTCAAACCAAGCTTCACAAGCGATGCATGGATCAACAATCCGATGTTTAATTCGGAATATTCAATGCAAATTCTCAAAATGGTCACCAAAAATCTCACACTGAACTCTGATTTTAATCGATGCAACTCTCGAAAGATCACAAACATACCATAGGTTTTTTTTTCTTCGCCAAGTAAAATCTCTATTATATAATTCCACGTTAGAGCTTTGAAACTCAAGGCCATGTAGAAAACCGAGGCGGCCAATTTATAATCTTCAAAATGCAAGTACATTTTGATCAATTTTGACATGGTTTTTTCAGAATTCCAACTATAGCTGGCTTTGAGGATTTGGGCATGGATTTGTTTGAGAGAAGAGAGAGATTTTGAATTGGTTGGGTCACGCAAAGCTTCATCATATGTATAGGGAGTAATTTCATGGTAACTAGAAATTGAAGGGTTTATTTCCCAAAATGTAAATGGAGTATGGATGGTTTGTGATAGGACTGAGCATAATTTATTTCTTTTTCTTGTTCTTTTTCTAATCGAGTTCTTAGGAAATGGGAGGGTAAATGGGGACATGGAGAGAGTTTGCTCCATTATGAAATTGCATTAGCTTCAGAATAAGAGAGATTTAGAATGCTATTTTGTTCATCCATTTGTTAGTAGAATCGTCATGGAAGCTCAAATGAAGAGGAGAGAGAGGGGGAGAGAGACAGAGATAGAGGAGATTTTTCTGTAGGATTTCCTCTTTGTTTGAAGTTTTAACCAACCATTGAAAATTTTGTATGGATAAGGCACATGATCTTCTTGGGCTCCGCTGATTGCCAATTCTATCATCTATGGTCTAATATTTCATGGGGCCCATAATAGAAAATATTTTGTTCTGCAAAAGAAGAATGGAAAACCTTGGAATAGAGTGGAATAAATGTGTAAAATTTTTCTCTCATATTTTCCAATAAAAAAGAAACAAATTTAAATCACTATTACACTAACCCACCTGGTCTTACAATAAGATGTAATCACTATTTCCTGTTCTACAATTTCACTTCAACATATCAACTTAAATTTTTCTTTAGGTCCTAAGCATTCATTCAACCAAGGTGAAGACTCTATTACTTCATATCTGTCAGTTCGACAAAAAGGAATCACAAAATATCTCTAACTAACGGAACAAAAACAAAAACAAACACAACTTCCAAAACCAAAATACAAAAAATAACAAACAAATTTCAACAGTCAAGGTCAAAAAAAAGAGATTCAATCATTCAACACGATCAATAATTATATGGTCCGCCCATCTGCTGTGAAAACGGCGGCACTTGCTGGATTCCATTTCCTGGATACTGCTGTCCCATCAAATGTGCAGGAATTTGATTTCCCGGATATTGTGGAAACTGGTTTCCTGGGAAATGATGAGGTGTCACGCCTGGTGGTGTAACCTGATGTGGGTCAGTAACGCCAGGTGGTAATATCCCATTGGTCGGTGGGGTAGGAATGATTCCTGGTTGTTGCATATAAGCAGCTGGTGTAGTGGTAGGGGTAACAGATGGCAGGATCCCATTGGTCAGTGTAGGAATGATTCCTGGTTGTTGCATATAAGGAGCTGGTGTAGTGGTGGGGGCGCCAAGTGGCAATATCCCATTGGTCGGTGTAGGAATGATCCCTGGTTGTTGCATATAAGAAGCTGGGGTATTAGGAGTGACAGGTGGCAAGATCCCATTGGTCGGAGACGGGCCCAATATGGATGGTCCATTAGTGCTTGCGGAAGATACTACTGTGTTTGTGCTGCCTCCTGTGTAGTCTCTGCCTCTCTCGTTGTTTATCTGAATTAAATAATAATAACAAAAAATATTATTATTATTATAATATAAAATTAGTAAGTAATAGTTACTAAAATTAGTTAAATACCTTGACATTAAGATCGGTGTGGCGGGAATAAGTGAGGCGAAGTATGCAAAAACCTCCTTCATAAATAGGATGGCCTTCGAGCGAGCCTTTCGCATATACAGCTGTCTGTGTGTCTACCAATATGTAAACAAAAAATTGAATAAATAAACACAGTATTTATTTAAGTAAATTAATATATATTGTATATTTACCAGGGTATTGGATTAGAGCTTGCAGCCCGTTGCTCTTCTCAAATAAAGCGATCTTCTGAACCGTACCAAATGCAGAAAATACCTAAATAAATGCATGCAAGTATATTAATATTATTATTAATTGTAATTATGAAATTTCCTAGTGACACATTTGTGAATTAAAATTGTAAGAAAAAATAATATAGGAATGAAAATGTACCGTGTGAAGTGCATCAATAGAAACAGCGTATTGCATGTTTTCAATAGATGCTAATAATACGTTGCTTTCTGGCTCATTATTCTTCCTGACCTGAAAAAATAATACTATTATTTATAATTATCATAATATATTATTTATTTAAGAGAGAGAGAGAGACCTGTGAGAGCTGTCCAGCTGAATCAATAGCTGAAGGAGCGACAGGAAGGTATGGGTTGGTGAAGTCCCTGGAATTAATATAATTAATAAATAAATAACCAAAATTATCAATAACTTATTTCATTAGAAATAAAATACTAGTTGAAAGTTTAAACAAGAAAAGAACAAGCATTAACATGCATTAAAATGGTAATATACTATTTTATACAATCCCACAAACAAATATAAAACCAGTCTAGCGTACTTGAGATTTTACATTTTTGAAGATGTTTAATGAGATATTTTCAATTTTTTATTTTTAATTAAAATTTCTCTAATAAAAAATAATTAATTACCTGCTTCTGTGACTTTGAAACTTTACAGTTATATCATTATGAGCAGAATATGTAATTTTCAGGTTACATTGACCCACGTGCTCTTCAAGCAAATACCTATAATTCAAATTTCCAAAATTCAAAATTCAAACTAAATGTAAAAATGAAGTAAGATTAAATAAATAAATTTATTTATTAAACCTAGGAATGCTTCTTCCATCAAGAGCTTCTTTAGCAGCTTGAGCGGTTTGAAAATCAGAGAATTGTATTAGTGCCTATTAAACACAGTATAAAAGTTAATTAAAAAAAGGGAATACAATAAAATATGCACTAAGAAATTATCAAGAAAATAAAGTAAGGAAACCTGAAAGCCAGCTGTCTTTTCAAATGTAGATATCTTATGAACAAATCCAAAGGCTGAAAAAACCTGTAAAATAAAAAAAAAGTCATAAATTTCAATTGATGCATATATAAAAATATATACACACTATTATTTTCTACGCAATATATTTAGTATAGTTAATGAATAACATATGTTAAATAAATCTACATCAGTGGGAGAAATTACGATTATGCCCCTGAATTGAGTGGAAAAAGAGTTTTTAATAAATTACAATTATACCCATCCCGTCTTGCCATCTCATTGATTTTTCTATTAACTCTAAAAAGTAAAAATAAATGCTAGTGTGTATTAAAATTTTAAAATATATTTCTTGAAAATTATATAAATCATATTATGCCAGGTTCTCTCACATTTTGAAAGAGTGAGGAAAGTCAAAATAGACTCAATTCTAGTGAGAGAGAGAGGAGGGAGAGAGGAGAGAAAGTAAAGGGTAGAGAGAGAGATAGAGAAGGTAGAGAGAGAAGGGGAGGGGAAACAAACATCATGAGCTCCACAACCAGTAGAAATCTGCCAGCTCAGCCCTCGAAATACAAACCCTGCTCATCATCCATTTTTCACATCACATTAAATCAACAACCCTACTTTAAATATTCAATTTCACTAACCAATTTATAAATTATAATCTAACAAAAACCTAGTTGATATAAAAGCAATCCATCAAAAACATATAAATTACTATTCATATTCATACCAAGTGTAACACGTCGATGCTGACATCACCAGACTGGACGCCCTCCAGTGTGACAAGCAAAACATTCGACTGGACATCTCCAGTCGTCTTGCTGTTCAGTATTTCCCCTCGGTTTGAGTACTGGAGATAAACGGTCTTCCCTCTCACTTGCGCCGGTTCCGTCGCTGTAGCATAATACGAAATCATCGCCATTGCTTGATTCACATCACCCTAATAAATAAATGAAATTGTGAAATTGGTGGTCAATTGAGGATTAATTGGCGTTTAATTTGGGCAAATTGCTTACGAATTCGATGAAGGCTTGGTTTTTATTGGTGCCCACGTTGCATTTGGTCTGAACCACTCTGCCGAAAGGCTTTCCGAACTCGATTAATTCCTCTTCTGTGCACTCCCATGGTAGGTTTCTGAGATGAACCACTCTTGAAGGAGGCTGTGTGCAGCGAAATTGGGACTGGCCTGAGACTGACGCCATTTCTCCTGTTTTGAAAAAGAAAAAAAGAACAAAAAAGAGGTTGGTTCAGTTTACGAAAACAAAACAAAAAAGGAGAAAAATATCAAAATTGAGGTAAGTAAAATACCCAATTAGCGGAAGAGAGAAAAAAGGAAGAAATCGTGGGTTGTGGAGAGCTAGTTTACCTTAGTGTTTACTGTGAGAGAGAGAGAGAGTTCGAGGAGATGAAAATGAAAATGAGAGAAGGCCAGTGAAGAGTTTCGTTCGTATTATGACCAGGGGAACTAGCACGGGTTGAGGTTGAGAAAGTATTTATTTTTGCAATTATGACATACACAAATAAAAATAAAATATGCCATATGGAAAAAAAATTAAGTAATTAGTATGCATTTTCCTTTGCAATGGGTAACTCTTTTATTTTTATGGGGTTTACGGAACTCAGTGGTACTTGTACTTTTGATTTTACCGGAATTTTAGATGGAGCTCAATAAAGATTGGAAGGGGTTATATTCTCTTTCCTTTAAGATTTAATAAAGTAGTATTTATCGATAGTACTTTAGTAGATTTTTTTTAATATATATATTTTTATGTATTTAACCTTCTTAAAAATTTTATACAGTATTAACAGTAAGAAATTTTTTTTTTGGTTCTCCAGTAAATTCGGTAAAGCCCCGTCTTCTTTCACAAGCAAGGACGGTCTTCGTTGGTGAAGAAGAATTTGATTTAAATGAAGATTTGTTACTATATTAAACTGAATTAATAGAAACCGTACATCCCTAAGTATACGGTGGTGTCACAATGGGGTTATTTTCTATTAAATTGGAGGAAGAGAAACGGCTTTTACAACCGTACAGTGGAAATTTCACTTGTAAGAAGCAGTATAGTGGAAATAAATGTGTACATAGTAGATTTTGTAAAAGAAATAATGGTGGAGCCTTTCAATATTGAAGATTACGTCTTGTTTGGAGACTTACCTTCTTTTTGGAGTCTAATTCATTCAGTTTTTATGAAAGAAATTATTCAAATGTGAGGCCGAATTCAGTTTACTTCATGGAGACGAATGGTGTGGGAGTTTATGCCAAGATCTTCACATAATTTTACTAACATGATGAGACACCACGACTTCCTGAAAATTCAACGAAATTTAATATGTAAATATTCATTAAATCCTCCCGACCTCCTCCATGATGATACAGAGAGAAAATTGTAGAAAATCAGATTAAAGTACATTTTTTTTTCTGTTCTTAGTCATTTTTTCTTCTGTTCATTAGCTTGCTCCAATATTCCAACTATTTGATCTTTCGAAAAACAAAAATATTTCAACCATTTGCTTATTAAAAATCTCATAACAAAGAACATCGTGCATTCTCTATTCAAGAAATTGTGAACGTAGTAGTTTTAGAAACTTATTAAAATGTTAATATAATAAAATCTGAAATGTGGCATGCATGACTACTCACAAATATTGTGAGAGAAATGCTAATCTCATGAGTTGAAATCTCAAAATTGTGAGGAAAACAAATCTCAATTTGTTCAATAACTCCCAATCTTGCATGACACTTCATAATTAAGTAACAAAATATTACAAAAAACATTAAAAATATTTTCGAAGGCAGTATTAAAAAAAACATTTTTACCCCCAACTTGAGCAGTTAACCCAATGAAACTGCACTAGACCCTGAATTGACCATCAGTTGTTTCACTTGGCCCAATTCTTCCTCCCCTAATTAAGGCTGAGTTGTTTAATCATCCTCTCAATCACGCCCCACCACCATCACCGGCTACTACAACCAGATGATAATTTAACATGATAATTATTTAATTCTTTGATGAGATAGACAAATAAAAGATATCATATAGAAAAAGAATTAAGTAATTAATATGCTAAATCATTATTCGGGTGCGAATCCGGTTGCAGTATCCGTTTGCGTAGACTTATTATTTTTTTATTACGGTTATGCACAACATAATTATGAAGATATTGTCCTTTGCAATGGGTAACTATTTTATTTTTATGGGGTTTATGGAACTCAGTGGTACTTATACTTTTGATTTAATTAGAACTCTTTCACAAGCAATGATGGATCTTAATAGAGATTAGGAGGGGTTATGACCCCCCTCAAGATTTTGACAGAGTAGTATATATCAGTAGTGCTTTAGTGGAAAAATTATAACAAGTGTAGTATTTTGAAAAAAATTAGGAGAGTGTAGGAGTATTACGATTGATATTGTTGATATTTCTCATGTTATTTAAGGGCGTTCAGGATATTTCACAGATAAACTATGGACGCCTTGCACTGAGCTTTCGAACATATTGGAAATAATTAAGTCAGAATTAACATCAATGTGTTAAAATATAAAGATGCATTTGTATGATATGAAAGCAGTTAACTAATTAGGAAAAATGTTTCTTGGAAATAAGATTTCTTGATAAGAAATTTTGGTATTACCATAAATTAGATTTCTTGACAAGGAGGTTTAGTATTTCCATATATAGGTGTTAAATGGGGCGTAATTCTTTGAGTTATTTCCTTATCTTAGATATGACTATCCTATAAATAGAGGGGTAGGGGTAGAGTTTTATTCATTCCAACAACAATAATATTTTGTATCTCTTTCTTTCTCTTGTAATAAGAAATTTATCTTATTTTTCAAGTTCCATTGTTCAATCATTTCTTCTTCTATTATTGTTCTTTCTTGGGCTAGTGTGAGCGTATTGCTACACTATTATTTCCGCTGCTGATAATCACAAGGTCGCTGTTGATTTAGTGCTGCCGTGTTACTGCACAGTCACTATTGTTCTGTTTCTTTGTTAGCATGATACATAGAAAAAAGTGTAAAGATATCCAAAAAACAATGGAGAATCTTGACCAAAAATGTAGGGAACGGTAACAAAAATACACCCAAAATTTAAGGAAGGTAGTGTATACATAATTTTAAATTCTATATAAAATGCAGTAGTATAATTATATATATACACTACAACTTCAAAATTTTGGAAATCGAGTGTCTCTCAGTCCCTATTAAGATCCGTCACTTGACAAGAATAGAAAAAACAGTATGTAAAAACAAGAAAAATGTATAAAATATATATTTCAAAAACAATATATAAAAACACAAAAAACAATATATATCAAAATAGTATATATGACCAAAAATAATATATAAAATATAAAAGTAATATATATTGGCAGCTCTACAATTTTATCCTCCTTCATTGACATTCATAGCTGGTGGCATCGAGTTATCGTCTGCTAACCCAATTTTTTACGCATATAAAACCAAAACTTAACGGAGTTGTTTCTCGTGTTGTATGTTCTTTATTATTTTCAATCTCCTTCACCATCTTATCATTCACAACTGAAAATTATTATTTGTAAGACAAACAAAATTAATTTTTTAAGCAAACTATAGTTTAGAATTGACTTGGATCACACACATAATATATATATTTAAAAAGTCACGCAATGCAAGTGTTTCAGCGGCAAAATATGTCTAGACCATTCATGCAGCTTGTATTGGGTGTTCATGCAATTCATAAGGATACAATTATCGAATTAATGCATAATCAAAATAAGCAAAAAATTAATGATTTTTCTTCTTATATCAACGGTTTTAACTCAATGAACATCGCCCAAAAATTGACCATTATCTGAAGTAATTTAACCACGGTGATTATGCATTTCTCTTTTATATTTTAGTTTGTAAAAGTAACATTTTTAAAAGCTGAGTATGAGGTTCCAAAAATAACTTTTAGCTTGTAATTTCGAATCATGAACGTCTGAAAATCATCTTTTCATGCCAAAGCACGAAAAATATCATAAAGTAGTTTCCAATCGTCTATTATTTGAAACAAAATGCAAAAAATGTTTTGGAACTTCTTGTCTTTTTCAAGGTTTAGAAACTTAAACAAAAAAATGTTATTTTTATAAGTTTTTTCTATTATTTCTAAGAACCCCTTGTTTAGTGAGAAAAGTTTAATTACTTTCAACTAGCTAATATGGCACTTAAAATACAAAATATACCAATCTAGAAATTATGTTATTTTTTTTTCTTTGATAAAATAGAGAAGGTTTTCTCTCACATATATTATTTAGTGTAATTTAATATTAAACTCATAATCTATGATGTTATAATTTGCACTCGACTAGCCCAAAAGTCCATTAACAAAATTATGTAATTCTCTCACAAAAATAACAATAAGTCTATGCAACCTTCGCAACCGAATAATAATTTAGCATACTAATTACTTAATTCTTCTTTTTATATAACATATTTTATTTATCTATCTCATCAAATAATTAAATTCGAATCCATCATTCTCTCCAACCCAGGCTTTCATTTCCCTCAACAACAACAAAATCCTAAAAAGAAAAAAACCACAAAAGTCTCACCTTCAAGCTCAACTCAATGGCGCCTAGAAGGAGAGCAGATCGCCGTAAACCGGCCGGCTCAACCGAACCGTCCCAACCGGAGCGTCCTGTTCCGGCTCAGCCACCCAAAACCGCTCTCTCTTATCACCGTATTCTTTTCCTCGTTCTTCTATTCCTCGGCTCTCTCGCTGTGTACTTCCTCACTGGATCCTCTCCTGTTCCGCCGCCCTCTGATATCTCCATTTACGACAGGGGACTTGTTAAGGCTGATGTTACGTACCAAGAGATTCTAGCTGTATGATTCGTTTGTTTATTCATTAATCAGTCTTTTGTTTTTGATGATTTGATTTGATGCTGTGCATTTTTTGTATTATGAATTGTTTTTAATGTTTTTCTTTTGGATTATTTAGGAGAATGAAAGGATTTCGAGTAACTGATCGTACCGCCATTTTTCAAATCCGGTACTGGCTTATGTAACTCCTTGGTAATTTTTTTTTACTTTTTTATTTATTTAATTGAAAATTGATGTACTGGTATAAAAAATGATGAAAACCTGTTTATCGAAATCTTATTTTAAACAGGAGAAATGGCCTGACACAGACGCCATTTCTCCTATTTTGAAAAGGGGAAAAAAAAGAGGTTGGTTCAATTTACGAATAGAGGATCGTACTTCCTAGTATCTTTGACCAGATAACAATTTTGTTAAGGGTTTATTTGCATGGTGGGAAGTTAATGGCAATCTAATTCGAATGTTGCATCAAACTTTTTTATTCTCACGTTTGGTCCAATCATGAAATTCTACGTGACGGCAATGTAATATTTGGTGTCTGAAAATGTTAATATAATAAATTATGAGATATGGCATGCATGACTAGTCACAAATATTGTGTGAGAAATGCTAATCTCATGAGTAGAAATCTCAAAATTGTGTGAGGAAAACAAACCTCGTGAGTGGAGTTCTTCAGTGAGAAAAACAAATCTCAATTTGTTCAATAACTCTCAATTTTGGATGACACTTCATAATTACGTAACAAAAAATATTACAAAAACATTAAATATATTTTTTCAAAAGTAATATTTTTAAACTTGTTAGAAAGCAATACTTTGTCGAATTTGCAAATAATTCGTTTTGCATTTTTACCCCCCCCCCCATGGTGATGCCTCTGTATTTCTATGAATTTAATTTGACATAGTAATAAATCTTTATTGGAATCAATTTTCTTCATCATCACTATCAGGTTCATCAACGAGGATCCTCGTTATTTGTGACGGGAGTTCTGTAACCACATAAAATAACTTGTTGCTGCGAAATACAAGATTTTCAGAATATTTTGTGCATAGCCATAATAAAAAAGCTCAATTCTTTGAGTTTATTATTCCTAGTTTCAGTTTATTAGAAGCATCCCATGCAATGCTGCTATATAGCTATGGAATTTGCAATTGTAGCATAATTGGAGCCCTAATAAGCTTAGATATAACATATAAAAATGATGCATAGCGAGGCTTAATTAGTTTTTTTTTTCTATTCTTGAATTGTAGGCAATTTGCCGACTTAGATTTTGCATTAATTAATAGAAAGCATTACGACAATTTTCTTTTTACAAGAGATTTTCTGAGTGTAAAAATAGCTCATGAATAAAAGTAAAGCCTATGTCCTAATAGGTCTCGGCTAAGCTCCCGTCAGGCTGGATCTCTGGTGATCGTTGAGCTTCTTGTCGGCCTTGAGCCGTGTCCTTCATTTTTTCCCATTCGTGAATATTTTTCAGGATAATGATGAATATTTGTTCCTTTCTGTTTTTAATTGCTTGGTTCATATCTTCCTGTAATAAGTAATATAGAAAACAACAAAAATAAATAAGTCCCACCTCAAACAAATATTAAAAAATAAATAAACAAATAAGTAAATAGTTGTAAATAAATAGAGAGTGAAAAAAGACATAATTGTGTTAAATTGGGGAATATATCCGACTGGTAGAAGTGAAGAAAATAAAAGAATTACCCCCCTCCCCCCATACAGAGGCATTGCGTTTTGGAATTCAGAGGGAGGCCACGTAGTGAATAATTTTGGATTGTCGGATAAAAATACATGTTTTCACTTCGGCGGTTAAATTTCTGAAAATTTACGATCTTCGGTGAAATTTCTCCGTGAAAACTTATCGAGTTATCGTATACGGGATTTAGTGTGAAATAGAGCCTGCTCCTTCTCTCACTCCCTTGCACTGTATCTCTCTCCCTTCCGATCGCACTTTCTCTCTGTTTGCTCCGTCTCCCCTCTCCCTCTTACTCTCTTTGTCTCCCTTCCGCTCTCCGTCTACTCCCTTATCGCCGGTTCAGATATGGTCTCAGTTTCAATCCGCCCCCGCTTCCTCCAATGGCTCGGATCCAGCGACATAGGCAGTGTCTACCTGGCGGAGCTGAGATTGCCGGAAGCACACGGCTGCATGATGGCCCCCAAAGCGATGAACAAGAAGGAGCTGAAGGGGCGGAACAAGGAAGGCAGGGCCACAACAGAAAATGAAATATTGTAGACGATTGATCACCCCTTCTTGTCTTGATTATACGGAGTGGCTGAGAACGAGCGATGGTTTTTCTTACTGACGGAGTTCTACCCCGGTGACGACCTCTGCGTGCTCCGCCAGCGGCAGCCTGGCTGCCGATCAGTGAATCTGTTTGTAAGGTATGTTTTCTATCCTCTTTTTCTAAGCCCAAATCCGTTTTTGAAAAATTAGGAAAGAAATGAAATGCAGATTTACATCAGAAAAAAATAGGAAAATGAACAATAATGGGCATTTATTACTAGCGATATTATTGGCCCTAATTAAGGGAGTGTGCATGCAACTATTACTAGCGGTAATTTTGTCTTTGCAATGTGTAAATTGACTTTTTCAAGTTTGATTTTGCTCCTCCCTCTCTCTGTCGCTCTCAGGCAATATACTCCAAAATAAATCTTCTAAAACAAAATTATTTGTTGTCATGATTTTTTTAAGACTGATAATTCTTAGATCTGTTGATTTTCCTTTGCAATTTTCTTTGCAATTAGAGTGGATGAGACAAAATCTTGGTTCTTGAGAGTTAATTGAGGAGGGAAAATGTTAGTTTAATGAAAAAAAAATGTATGATTTTTCTGTTCTGATCCATGATCTGTAAAGAATGTAGTTTCTGTTTGGTCGAAAAAAATCCCCATTTTTAATCATGGTTGCAATTTTTTTTATTCGCTCAAATAATATCCATGATATTCCACCCCTATCTTAAGGAATTATGTATATCTTTGTATATTATGTACGTAGTTTGTTTGATTTAATTTTATTTTTAACTAGGATAATATGTAGATGATTAAGATGAGGCTTTAGATTGTGTATTTTGTGTCTGTAGGTTTGATAGACAGAAATGGAGCAACCCAACCTGCGAAAAAAATATAATTATTCTCAATTGTCAATACTAATCAATTCGTAAATAAAGCGGGCTAATAAGGTAATAGCAATAATACCTGATAAGAGAAAACCGTCTTTTTCTATTCTATGCTTTATTTAAAAAAATTGATTTTATTTTTTTATACACGTGTTGGGTTTTTATGAAATAAAATAAAATATTTGCCCAATTGAATGTGGCCCTAATTTAGTTATGGTATCCAAATTCACATGTCGCGTCTCCAAACTTTAGACAGAAAACGAATCCAAGATTTGTTGTTAAGAGCTGATAGCGTGAATTTCTTTTTATATATTTTTTATTTTTTTTATTTTTGTAGCGGTATATTTGTCAAATTAGCCCCTTTATATTCGTTTTTTTCTATATCAACTTTTTTGAAGCCATAGGAGGGCTGAATAATTGGAATTTATTTTTGCAGGATTTTTATTCCATATTAGCCGTGTCAAAAAATGCCAGCAAAGCTGAAGTTAAAAGTGGTTTGTATATTCTCTATTATAAAATCTACTTATTAATATTCTTATATATTTCTAAATATTGGATATGATAACTAAGCAGATTTGAAACGTATGAGAGTTTTTTTTCATAATAAAAGTTAAGAGTTAAGTGTTCTTTTACTTTAAAGTTAAGGGGTTTTTGGAAAATGAAAAGTTGAAAATAGTTTTTTTAATATTGCAAAAGTTTGAGGGTTTTCTATAAATTTGAAAAAATAAAATTTTTTTTTAATTTTCCTTTTTTTTTTTTGTTTTTGAAGATTTTCTCCACAATGGATTTTTCAATTAATTGCATGAATGTGCAATTTGCAATGAAATTAACAAACGAAACACCTTCATTGAGTACGAAGAAGAAGATGAGTTTTTAGATTGAGAAAGTAATAAACAGATTTACAAGAAACCAAAATAAATCAAATGAACAGTAATAATTTAAATTTAAATCGCGTGAAAAAACAATGGGATCATGATTGCCCTTGAACTGGATGGTATTCTGCTGAAAACCTGTAAAGGGTAATTATTAAGTATTTTTTTAAAATATATTAATTTAATTTTGTATATATATGTTGCGACAATGATGTATTTTGTTGGGGATTCTAAATTTATGGAATTTTTAAGAAATTGTAGGGTTTGAGCTAATTGCGATTTGGGAGAATAGAAGCATTGATGGTCAAGCAATAAGAGCTTTAATATTAGGAAAACTAATATTAATTCTTTTTTTTTCTTTGCGAGTTTTTAGCTCTCTATTCTGATTTGTCATAGATTTTAGAAAATTTTATTATGACTTGTTTTACATATATCGTTGGGGGGGTGGTCATAAGTTTTGTAGTTTTGATAAAATTTATGTATGATTATGCTAATGCATGATAGTGATGCTATAGAAAAGATAGCTTGTTGGCTGACTGGTAAATTTTTTATTGCTTTCTTACATTTGTTATTGATAATTTGTGAGTGGGTGCTTTTGCATTGTCTATTGTTTCTTAGGAATAAAATTTTACTTGCAAAATGTGTACAAGAACACTATGTATGTAGTGCATCAATCTTTTGGTTCAAATAATTATATATCATAAATTTGTTCATAAATTGAGAAAAATGATGATAGATTAATAAAATTATAAATACCGCTAGAGCAATTTCCTAGTGATGCTATTGAAGGTGAGATGCACAAAACCACTGCCCCCACTCTACTACAACAAAAATTCTCGGATTTGGCCAAACTACAGAATTCGAATCCATCATTCTCTCCTACCCAGGCTTTCATTTCCCTCAACAACAAAATCCTAAAAAGAAAAAACCCACAAAAGTCTCACTCTCAAGCTCAACTCAATGGCGCCTAGAACTAGAAGGAGAGCAGATCGCCGCAGACCGGCCGGCTCAACCGAACCGTCCCAACCGGAATCTCCCTCTCAACCGAACCAATCCAAAACCGCTCTCTCTTATCCCCGTATTCTTTTCCTCGTTCTTCTATTCCTCGGCTCTCTCGCTGTGTACTTCCTCACCGGATCCTCTCCGGTTCCGCCGCCCTCTGATATCTCCATTTACGACAGGGGACTTGTTAAGGCTGATGTTACGTACCAAGAGATTCTAGCTGTATGATTCGTTTGTTAATTCATTAATCAGTCTTTTGTTTTTGATGATTTGATTTGATGCTGTGCATTTTTTGTATTATGAATTGTTTTTAATGTTTTTCTTTTGGATTATTTAGGAGAATGAAAGGATTTCGAGTAACAGATCGTACCGCCATTTTTCTAATCCTGTACTGGCTTATGTAACTCCTTGGTAATTTTTTTTTTTTTTTTACTTTTTGATGTATTTAATTGAAAATTGATGTACTGGTATCAAAATAGGTATAATGATGAAAGCCTGTTTAATGAAATCTTATTTTAAGCAGGAATTCGAAAGGTTATGAAATGGCGAAATTGTTCAGTTCTAAGTTTACTCATATATCTCCAGTTTGGTACGAGCTGAAAAGGTCTGTGTAAAGTAAAATCCATGATTTTTTCATTAATATATATCTTTATTTTTCATTAATATTTTATTTATTTATTTATTATTTTTTCTAGTGAATGGAGTAATTTAGTACTGGCAGGGCAGCATAACGTAGATTTCGGTTGGATTTCTGAACTTAGAATGAGAGGAAATTCTTTGGTATCTCTTTTTATCATCTTATTAATTATTTATAAATGTAAATAATTAAATGCATTTTAATATAATATTTTTTGAGAAATAATTAGGTGGTACCAAGAGTGGTACTGGAAGCAAATCCAGCCGAATTACTGGTAAATCAGAAACAATTAAACAAAGCAATAGATCTAATAATCAAAGAATGCAGGTGATTTTCTCTCTCGTATCAATTTTTTTTTCCTTTTTACATATATGCCCTCACTTTCTTCTAAATTGCACCAAAAAAAGAAGAAATATTTGACTTGAAAGTTGAAACATGGGAATATAGAAGTTCGTAAGGGTGTAAATGTAAAAATACCAAATGTCTTTCGAGTAGTTTATAATTTTAATTTTAGTATTGAACAGGGAAATGGGTTTTGACGGTATTGTGCTGGAGTCTTGGTCCACATGGGCTGGTTATGGTGCATTAAATGATCCTGATTTACTCAATAAAGTATGTATATATTATTAAATATATAATTATATATATGAATATGTATATATATTACTTAGGGATAGATTTAATGGCCAACATTTTTTTGGTGGTGTTCATTCGGTCGGTTCGGTCCAAACCAAACCGGATAAGGCCAAACCGAATTAAACCGAAACGAATAAAAATTGAACCGAATAAACCGGATTTTATTTCGGTTTATTCGTTGAACCGAATTAACAAGGCATCTAAACAATGTTAGATCAAAATTAATATCTTTTAGACTAAACAATAACCATACTAATTAGGGGTGTACATTGACGGGTTTGTATGAAAGTTGCAACCCAACCCAATAAGAACGGGTTAGCATTTTTTCAACCCAACCCAACCCATACTATTAAAATTTTTTTTTAACCCTATCATAATTTTCTTGGGCGGGTTGGACGGGTTAGGCGGGTTGATAAAATTTTGACCTTTTTCTAAATATATATTGTTATAACATATATTGACCAAATAAAACATACGATTTTGACACAAGAATATACAAAAAAAGAAAAAAATAATTTATTATTTTAAAAATAAATCATTTTTAACGAAACAAGCATACTTTGTTTTTGTACAATGTACCTTGACAAGTTTTTGTAATGCTTTATTTTTCTTCAAGTGAAAATATTATAAATGACTGATTATAAGGTTTTGTCTTTATTTGTGAGATGTACTATACTCAGTATAGAAGTCTTTTTAATGTTAAGTTTATAATTGGAAACTAAATATATAATATATCATTTTTTTATGTTAAGTTTATAATTGAAAACTAAATAGTATAATATAACATAGAAATTTGATGTAGAATAGGAAACAAATAAATAGAATATAGGATACTCCATATATAATTTTGGTATGTACGGATTGGGTCGGGTTAATACGGGTTTATAACTCAAAACCCGCAACCCGACCCATAACTTCGGGTTATTCATTATTCAAACCCGGACCCAATCAAACAACTTCAAAACCCACAAAAAATGGGTCGGGTCGGGTTGGGTTGGACAGGTTGAACGGGTCAGAAAATTATTTGTACACCCCTAATACTAATTAATGTTAATATGCATAATGAAAAAATTAAGATCAAATCATTATAAATTAGTAAATGAATATATAATTCGGTCGGTTCGGTTTATTCATTTTTTTTGAAACCAATACCGAACCGAACCGAAGTAGCCAAATAACACAAAGTTTTAGACCGAACCGAACCGAATTGACCGAACAACCGAACCGAATTAACCGAAATGGACCGGTTCGGTTCGGTTCGGTAACCGAATAAACTGAATCGAATGAACGTCCCTACATTTATTTCATGCCAACATATACGGTATTTGAAGTATTAGATCAATTTTCAACGATGTAGATGAAAAATATATCATTTCATGTAGATTAAATTAAATTTCATAATTTTTGGCATGCTTTATCTTCACCATAATATGTGATTAAAAATATGAACAAAAATTAACAGTTGAAAAATATACCGCATAATGGTAAAGATATAAAATTTGGAAATTTATGAAATTCAATCTACAATATTACTAAAATGATATATTTTTCATCTACAGTGTTCATGAAAACGTTGGACGTTGAACCTAACCCTATTATTTATTATATACATAAATACTCTTAAATCAACTCTTCTAGTAAAAAGTATATATATGTATTTATTTTTTCACAGGGTCTTCAGTTCATTAAGCAATTAGGCGATTCACTCCACTCGGTCAACTCAAAGTCGAACCCCGGTCAACAGTTACAACTAATTTTCGTAATTCCGCCCGTGCGAACGAAGGAATTATCAAATTACGATTTTGCCCCTGGAGACTTGCGCCAGCTGGCGGACTCGGTCGACGGTTTCTCTCTCATGACTTATGATTTTTCCGGCTCACAATCGCCCGGCCCAAACGCCCCTTTGGAGTGGATGAAATACTGCCTTAATATGCTTTTAAGTGAAAATATTGAAAATAAACATATGATATTTTTGGGGATTAATTTTTATGGAAATGATTTTGAGCTTTCAGAAGGTCCGTTTTGATAAATTTTGAATTTTAATTGAAATAAAAACAGCAATTTAATTGATGTATTTAATGCAGGTAAAGGTGGCAGTGCGATTATGGGGAGAGATTTTGTCGAGTTATTAAAGAAACATAAACCGGTTTTAAGATGGGAGGATAAAAGCTTGGAGCATTATTTCATTTATGCGGATAAGAATGTAAAACATGCGGTTTTTTACCCTTCATTATATTCTATTTCCGTTCGTTTGAAAGAAGCTCTTGATTGGGGAACTGGAATTTCCATTTGGGAAATCGGCCAAGGTTTGGATTATTTTTTCGAACTTCTTTAGGGAGTTTACTTGAGTTTGTTGAGTTTTTGTAATGAAGTTTCAGTTGAATAAAGTTGTTTTTGTAGCCACATACAACTTGTGAAGTTTTGGATTACTTTTTTGAACTTCTTTATGAACATTAATTTTGATTGTTGAATTTTGTAATGAATATAATATAATTTTCTAGGCGTGTATAATTTGATGTAAAATTCCAATTTGAAATTTTGTATTGGCATGATTATTTTTACACCTATCTTTAAACACACCAATTACTACATACAAAAATTCAAAGAATTAAATATAAAATTCGCCTTACATTTTTTGTCCATTGGCCAATAATTTGTGTATAAACCAAAATATGATCAATAATCATCAATTTACTATACACTCTACCTCACCTATGATACAAACATGCATCAAACAAGATGCTACAATGCTCCAACCATTTTCAGTTTGGTCCCCAATTTTATGCATATGAGCATTATTGTACATATTTCATATTTCTAAATAGAAACCATACTAGATATACCCAATTCATATATCCATATACTTTCTATTTAGAATCAAACGTACTCAAACCATATGCATATCAAACCATATGCATATGCATATAAATATATACACCTTCTTTCACAGGAATTTACGTAGATAATCGAGTCGAGTGGGATGCCTTAGCTTCATAAAAGCCTTCAATTCGTGCTTTCTAACCATTTCTTTTGAAATATTAAGATTTCCAGCTATCTCACTCAAACTCCTCTCACCTTTTCCATCCAATCCAAATCTTTGTCGTATAACAATGCTCTCTTTCGGCTTTAGCGAATCCAACTGCATTATATTATCACCAACCAGTCAATAAAATATCATTATTTATTTCAAAAAGTCATTATTTAGACTAATTACTATGAAAAAAAATCATGTTGTTCGACTTGAATCATGATTTTTAATCATGTTTCGTAGACTTTTTACATTTGATTCAAGAAAATGTTAATTCATAAAAAATAGGACTAATGCACAATTAGTCCTTGTACTTTAATTGTATTGCAATTTGGCACTTGTACTACTGATTTAAACTTTTTGGTCCATGTACTACATAGAATTGTACATGGTTAGTTCCTGACTCAAGCACTAATAGCACACATTTTCATAATTTACAGGGTTCAAAAGTTTAAATCAATAGTACAAGGACTAAATTGCAATCCAATTAAAGTACAAGGACTAATAACGCATTTCTCCCTTACAAAATAAAACAAACAGAAAAAAAATGATATATTTATTACTTACCACATCATCTAAGGCAAGACGTAAAACAGCAGGCTCTTTATTACTCCTATCTTCGCTAAGCATATCGATTAACTCTTCTTGAGTAACTGGATGTTTTGCATTAAGTGAATAAATGGGCCTTGAAGCTTTTAACACATCATGATATCTCTCTTTCGACATTTTTACCCTTTTTGCTATTTCGTCATCGGTCGGGGGCCGACCGAGCTCGAGCAGGAGGTTGAGTCTTGCCTTTTGGATTAAGTGTTTCGCCTGTTGTGAAATTATTGAAGGAATTGTTATTAGAAGGAGAATTTGGTAGAGTTGTTTTTTGGTGGAGTTTGAGTTGATAGGAGTGTAAATTTGGTAAATTTTGAGGTTTAGAAAGGTAATTTGACGTGCTTCGGGTTTTCAAAGGTGAATTTGATGTTTCGCAAAATGGTTGTATTGACTCAAAAAAGATTTAGTAGACTAAAACGAAATTAACATTTAAAATCACATATTTATCTTTGATAATAACAAAAACTAAATTTAATATGCTTTGATGGTACTTGCATTATTTAAACGCTCATTTTTTTGTGCCTGGTAAAACTTTCGCTTGTCACAAAGAAAGACATTTTTTTTCTTTACACATTGTCCATTTCATTTCCAAAACATAAACTCGACATCTTAATCTTTTACAAACACAAATCAAATAATCCCAAATAAACAAAATTCATACCGATTCGAACGCAAAAGGATATTGCATGAAGCTTGACGTAGTCATGGATCTTATAATCGAATGTCGGATCCAAAACAGACCATAAGTCGACAAGCGAAACCCTTTTTTGGTCTGAAACCGATCGATTGCTGTTATTAAACCCTTCACACCAGCCTGGCACATATCGTCGAATTTCTCAGATGAAGCATACTCAGCGAAATATTTGTTCATCACATACAAAACTAGCCGCAAATTATGCTGTCAAAAGAAATTCTAATTTTTAGTTTGTATGTTATGTTTTAGTTGTATAAGTTTGGTATAGTTTGTATTTGTGTACCTTTATTAGTTTATTTCGTGCGGCTTGGCCAACATCAACGTGCCGTCTCAATTGCCTCACGTTCATTTTCATCTTAGCTGCAATTTCTGCATCTTTTGGTTCTCTCAATTGCCTCACGTTCATATTCATCTTAGCTGCAATTTCTGCATCTTTTGGTTCTCTTTGCATGTCACTTTGCATTTTCTCCTTCATCTCATTAATCGCCTACATTATATTAAAATACCAAATCAGAACATAAAATTTCTTGAAATGCAATCATTTATCGTGCAATTCGATATTTTCTAATCAGATGTAACTGCAAATTATGAAATTTATACCTTCATTGGTTGCATGAGCTTGAAAAGCTTCGTGTGCTCAGCCGATTTGAGAACTGGTGGGATCTTCATTCTTTTCCAGTCCAAACTATTCACATTACCATTCCCCAAATTCGTCGTGCTTTCCATCAGCAACTGATCCTCAAAACTATCTTCCTTCATTCTCTCTTCATCCCTCGCCTTCTTCAACTCAACCCTCTTCTCAACACTCATTCTCCTCATCTTCCTTCGCTTTCCCCTTACCAATCTCATCCCTCCCAAATTCAAATCCCCATTTTGCTCCTCTTCCTTCTCTTCATTTTCCCTCTCCAAGTCCAACACCTCTGCCGCCGGACTCGACTTAAATATATTCTCCAACGTCTCCGCCACCTCATCGTAGTTCAAATCCGGCAGAGCATCAGCCGTAGAAGAAACCGAAGTATCCTGCGCCACAGCCTTAACTCTCTTTGCCTGCTTCCCACCACCTTTAGAGAAACCCTTCTTCTTATCATTCCCTGTTTCAGACTTAGAAACCAGAGCAGAACACTTCACAGAACGAACTGCATGACTCGAATCAAACGTAGGAAAAAACAACGATCCCCGCCGGACCGCTACAAACGGTGCTTGCACAGTTGCCGAGCCCATTCTCTCACTGCTCCAAGCAAAATTCACAAAGCAGCTTAACAATCTATGCACAGAAGAGGAAGAACAAGCATGAAACTTCTTGACAAGAAATGAACAAAAGAAAAGTAATATAGCGGGAGAGCTTGTGGTGTTGATCGGACGGCGGGGAGCGAAGGAGAGGGGAGATCGGACGGTCAGGAAGGGGGAGACGTGGTGGGAAGGAAACGGGATATAAGAGAGTGGATGAGGCGAGTGACGCGTGGATGGAGGTGATTAGTGGAGTGGTATTTCTGGAGATGTTTAGTGTGGGACCCGCGCAGAAGAGATATGACGGGCTCTCGTGGCGTGCACACGTCACGGCGTTAAGAGCTGAACTGGTTGTTTTTATCTAGGCCAGGGGAAAATTGGGAATTAAAACAGGGAAGCTCAGCCGAGTAAAAGGAGAGACGGAGACAAGATTTTGTCATATGAAATGTATTTTTATATTATAAAAGCAGCCAATAAATTAGAAAATATATTTTTGGAAAACAAAATTTCTTGATAAAAAAATTTGGTATTACTATGAATTAGATTTCATGATAAGAACTTTAGTATTTTCATGTATTTAATTGAGACATTACTTCTTTGAGTTATTTTCTTTCTTATATTAGATATAACTATTCTATAAATAGAGGAGTATAGATAGAGTTTTATTAATTCCAACAATAACAATATTTTGTATCTCTTTCTTTCTCTTGTAATAAGAAATTTATCTTATTTTTCAAGTTTCATTATTCAATCATTTCTTCTTCTATTATTGTTCTTTCTTGGGCTAGTGTGAGATTATTGCTGCACTATTATTTCTGCTGCAAGGTCACTGCTGGTTTAGTGTTGCCGTGTTACTGCGCAGTCACTATTGTTCTATTTCTCTGTTAGTGACGCGATTATCTGGTTCAGTCCTTGTGTTGTTTGGTTTCTTTACATGGTACCAGAGCTTCAACGGTGATAGTCGGTGTTGTTCTCGTCCCTTGGTGAAGAAGATGATTGTTTATTACGGCATTTGTTTATTACGGCATCCATGAAGTTTGGAGGTCGAGTTAGTGGATTTGGTATTGAGACTCTAAATCTTTCGAATTATTCTTATGTGGAAAAGTTGTATGAAGCAGTGTTATTAAACCCGGAACCGGAAAAAACCGGACCCGGACCTACATCCGATTCGTCTGGATGTTAGATCGGATATGCATTTAGATCGGATATGCATTCGTCTGGATGTTAGATCGGATATGCATTTAAACCGTTAAAACCCAGTAAAACCGGCCGGGTTTACTAGAAAACCGGAACCCGAACCAGGCTCAAAACCCGGTTTTTTTACAGATCTATTGGCTTAGTTCCTTCCGTCCTCTCTTCTGTTCTTTCGCCTTCCTCTCCTTTCTCTTATTTTTCTCTTCTTTGTGATGAAAAAAATCACTAAAGTTGAATCAAATAACAACAAAATAGGAGCATAATTGATTTGGTTCAGAAATACCATCTCTAAATTTTCAATTCTGAATGAACTCTTTTCCCAGAAAGCTCGCTTTATTTTGTGAGTATCCTTGTTTGTGATTCACCACGTTTCAATTCTCTCTGTCTTTCAATAGATCATTAAATATTTTGTCTCAATTGTTTTGATTGTGTTAAGAATGCTTGTATTGACAACAAGAAAAGGGAGCAATTTGGTCTAAATTTCATTGATTTATAGAAGCTGGGTTGAAAGGCAACACATTGAGGTCTTGATTTCTATTCTCTGACAAGCAGTAATTGATGTTGTCGGTATTGTATCTTGTGATTTCTCTTGTATTTCATTTCATTAAAGATCAAGAATTACTCGCATTGAATACTGAAATGAGAACTTTGGTTTATTTTATTCTTCATTGAACAGCTGGATTGTATTAGGCATGATCAATTGTAATTAGGGATAAAGTTTCAGAGAATTAGAAACACAACAGAGTTCAACAGAGTCTAAATGTTTTAACTGGTTTATGAAAGATCAACTAACAATGAGATTAGATTTGTACAGATAATCTGGAACAACACCTTGCTGACTACATAGATGTGAATCAGATTAAGACACACAACAGGCAATTACTCAAATGAACAACAATCAATTATTCAAATGAAGGGCTCTAAAAAGGCACAATTTATTATTGCTGACATTCATTAATCTAATTACTCAGTGAATATGTCCAAGCATATGAATCTATTATGTTATTTGTATTTGTTCTTACTCCGATACTGTTATATGTATTATTGTATTTGCTTCTAAATCTGATATTGTTATATGTATTTGCTTCTAAATCTGATTGTATATATTTGCTTCTTATTTATTTTTGTGTGACATATTATAGATTAAGGAAGTAATAGAGCCAATTTTAATGGAATATTATTGGTAATCATCTATGAGGATTAGTCTAGTCATTGAACCAGTGACCCGGGACTTATCCGGGCCGATGTCCGGTCCGGGTTTAATAACATTGATATGGAGTCTTGTATTAAGAGTGAGGGGTTATGGGAGATCATTGTTGGTGCGGATGTTGCACCGACGCCTGTCATCGGTACGGATGGTACGGTGACGAATGGAGACGCAGTAAAGGAGTGGTTGAAAGCGAATGCTACGGTGGAGCTCTTGTTGAAGAGGTCGATATCACGCGATCTATTCAAGCATATTAAGGGGTGCAAATCGGCGGCTGAGATTTGGAGAACTTTTGATGAGTTGCTCTACAAGAAGAACACGGCACGATTACAATTTCTAGAGAATGAGTTGGCGACTTGCACACAAAGTGAATTATCTATCTCTCAATATTTCTTGAGAGTAAAGGGTTTATGTTCTGAAATTTCTATCTTGGAATCGGAGGAGGATATTTCGGAGGCAAAGTTGAAGCGGTATATTATTCGCGGTCTCCGAAGAGAGTATGTCCCGTTCGTTACCTCAATACAAGGATGGGCGCAACAATCTGTTGGGTTTCAGACGTGCATAACGCAGCGGAAAACAAAAATTTCGTCCAAAACCAATCCGAGGATCCATGCGTATCGGTTAAATCAAAGAAATAAATCTTAAAGATACCTTTCGGATTACGCTTAATCCGTGACGCTCAAACCATGCGTGTTGTCCATGCGCCTCTAAACCGGTTACCGTCCTAACCGATTTTACGTCCGTCTAGGCCGTCTAGGTCGGATCGTGCGGAAATCATCTACCGCACATACAATTGGCCTCCACAGAAATTCTCAACAACCCATTATCATCTTCTTAGGCCAAATAGATCACAAGCGCCGAAAGTACGAACGCCTCTACCGGTGTCCACACGAACAAACTTCTTAAAACGGGAAGAAGAACAATATATATGCTAGTAACTTGTTCTCCTCTTGCATAAGAAAACTCTTCTTATTTTATCTCACAAAAGATGTATATAATTCCTCTCATATAATCGCACCCTTTCATTTTGTCATACAAAAGAAGGCATCATTTCGTAGTAATACAAAAAGGAAAGCACCCTTTCGTAATTTTGTCACACAAATGAGAAAAGATATTTTTCTCTCTTTTATCTCACAAAAGAGAATGAGAAATAATGAGAGAAAGAATGATTTTGTCTTTTGAATTTGGAGCCCTCTATATCCTTATATAGAGGTGAAGAGTCATGTCTCCTCACACTAAAAGATGTGTATGACATCACTCATCATTATCCATATGACATCATCTAGACTCTTCTAGATTACATGATCTTTTGTGCTCATAGTCTTTATATACATATATATCACATCTTATCACATAAGATGACAATATATTTTGTGACATTCTTATGCAACTCATCATATAAGTCGCTAGGATTTTTCGCGCCCGTTTCGTTTGTTATTTGTGTGTGACCCCGTAGGTTCACTTAATGTTGGCAATAGACTTGACAGTCTATAAATCATGAGCGGACTCTAGCAAGCCATCATGACTACCCAATTTAAGTGAATATCGGTGATCCGATTTACCTAATCAACAATCACGTATTTAGTCCCTTTGTCGTGCGATATCTATATCGATCATAAGGCATGTAATACGCCATCCTTATATTAATCGATTAATATTTCTTGATCCCAAATTAAATCGAACAAGAACAAATGACATTAATAACTCTTATTAATTCATTTGAGTATGGCCATACATTTCTTGAGTTCAATTCATCAAGAGGCCTAAAGATATCTCTCTCATTTATGAGAGGAACAAATCCCGTCTTGATTGCACTCATCCCTCTACATGATTCATTGTATACCTAATCATAACCGTTATGACCACCCGGTTAAAGGCAGTGTTAGATTATATTAAAGTATAAAATTACTCATGTTGGGAACCGAGACAATCTCAGGTCAAAGGACTATAAATACTTTATGTTACAAGAATCGCTAATGACATAAAACATGTAGCATTCTTATGGCGGGTCGATCCAAGTATATGGTCTCTAGCATATACCTATGTTAATGACTTGATAACTATTTATCTATGATCAGTAAAACATGATCATCAGTCAACTAATATACTGGTGTACATTTATAGCTTGTATATAAATATATATTTATTTATATCCGCAAGTATATTTGTCTCCACAAATATCCTATAAATGACCAGGGACAATTTAGAATAGCATTCATAATACTTTATAGTTTTACTATCAAAGTCACGCACTTTGATGACATAAAGCTGAATTGCATATTCATGGTCTATTTTAATTATATGAAAATAACCCATACGCACATATTATATGAAATATCTTAGAATAAATATTATGTTTGTTATTACAATCCATCATCTAGGTCACAAACACTTTGGCCTAGGACATAACACCATCACAATCATCCTTGACGGAGTTTGAAAACTTGCTCGATTCTCAAGAATCGTTAGCTTGACAAATGGTGGGTGTTTTGATTTCCGAAGGCGAAGGTCATACTCTTATGTCTAACAAAGTTAAAATTCGATATGACCAAGAGGAACGAAAGAAGGAAGTTACGAAGAATGGGGAGTCTTCTTCAAATAGTGGTTCTCGGTCAGCTATCAAGTGTTCACATAAGGAAGAATTGTCGTGTTAAGTTGAAAGAAGGAAATGACACGGGTAAGGAGGATATTGTGAAGTGTGAAGTTTGGGATAAGGGTTTCGTAACGGAAGGAGTTTCGTTAGACGTGTGTGTTTCTGTTAACTACGAGGACAACTGGATCAATGATTCCGGTTGTGGTAATCACCTGACTGGTGACGATTCCAAGTTTTCTTTATTTCGCGGGTATAAAGGCAATACTGCCTTTGTTACTGCCAACAACAGTATTCACCACATGGTGAATGAGGGCACGGTTGTTGTTTCTGATAAAGAAAACAGGTTGATAACTCTCGATAGTATTTATCACGTGCCTGGTATGAAGAAGAATCTTCTGTCGGTGGCAAATGCAGTTGATACGGGTCACTATTGGTTGTTTGGCGCGAATGATGTGAAGTTCCTCCGGAATGTGGAGGAGGTGAAGGGTGATATTACTAACGTCGGTAAAAGGATAAAATACTTGTGTGTTCTTTTGGCTTCTTCCTCGTATGTTGAATTAGGGACAACAATGATGGCATGTCGGTTTGAAATGCTAGGCTCGACCATGTGGGCATTGACAAGTTGAAGGCTATGGTTTTGAGGAATCTTGTCAACGGGCTTCTGTTCCTTTCTTTTGCAAGTGGTGTTGAGGTGTGTGAGGGTTGCCAATATGGTAAATCTCATCGACTTCCTTTCGAGAAGTCTCAGTCAAGGTGTAAAGGTGCGTTATTACTTATTCATGGTAATTTGATGGGTCCTACGCAAAATGCGTCGTACGGGGGTGCTCGGTATATGTTGGTACTCGTCTACGATTTTACACAGTACACTTGGGTTTATTTTCTTAAGGAGAAACGAGAGACGTTTTCTAAATTTCGAGAATTTAGAACAATGATTGAGGGAAGGCTCGGTAAAATTATTAATAAGTTTCGAACCGACAATGAAGACGAGTTTACATCCAAGGATTTTCTCTCATTTTGCGAGAGACATGGCATTAAGAAGGAGTTGACTTGTGCTTATACACCGCAATAAAATGGTGTGACGGTATGCAGGAGTTGGGTGTATGCGAAGAATTTACCGAAGGCCTTATGGGCAGAAGGTATGGCACTACCTACATAGTTAATCGGCTTCCCTGCAGTCCGATTAACATGAGGTCACCTCACGAGTTGATGTTCGATGAGAAGCCAATTGTGAAGCATTTCAAGGTGTTCGGTTGTACATGCTTTGTTCACGTACCGGATGAGAAGAGGACGAAGTTAGACCCTAAGACTCGGAAATATGTTTTCATTGGTTACGTTCAAAGAAAGAAGAGACGGAAATGCATGGATCCAACAACTAATAAATTCATTGTCTCTCGAGACGTGGTATTTGATGAAGCGTCTTCTCCATATGGTGATGGTGGTTCCCAAGCGGTAGTTTCGAATCTGTCGACGTCACCTGTTGTTCACGTGGGAAACCCGGGTGTTGATGACATGGGTAACCCAAGTGAAGATCCGAGGTTCTTGTCGCCTACGTCGACTGTCACGAGTTCAAGTGAGATGGATCAAGGTGACAGGGGGAGCAACGAAGTGCAATCGTAAGAAAATAAAAATGCACAAGCTCTAGGGAGGTTAACAAGGACGGTAACTCGGCCGGCTAGATATAGAGATGAAAACTCGGTGTCGATGTATTCATGTTTCCTTTCAAGATTGACGGATGGTGAACCTTCATGCTTTGAGGAGGCGAAAGGTAACACATCGTGGGAAGATGCTATGGACGAAGAGATGCAAGCTCTTCGGAAAAATGAAACTTGGGATCTTGTACTGAAACCGAAGGGAGTGGACCCGGTTACTTGTAAATGGGTCTACAAGTTGAAACGCAAGGCGGATGGGAGTGTTGAGTGCTATAAAGCGAGACTTGTAGCGAGACGGCTTTCTCAACGGTATGGCGAGGATTATGAAGATACTTTTAGCCTTGTCGTCAAAATGACATCCGTGCGAGTTGTGATTTCAATGGCTGCTTCGCTAGGTTGGAAGCTGTGGCAGTTGGATGTGAAGAATGTTTTCTTGTATGGTGAACTCGACAAGGAGATTTATATAGAGCAACCGGTTGGATATATTTTCAAGGTGCGTCCTGACTATGTGTGCAAGCTGAAAAGGCGTTGTATGGTTTGAAGCACGCACCTCGAGCTCGATATGGCAATATTGCGGAATATTTATAATTTTGTTGTTATTCTTCTTCGAGTTCGGATCACAATTTATTTGTGAAAAGCAAGGCGGGTCTACACGTGGTCGTTCTTTTATACGTGGAACATGATCATCGCCGGCAATGATGAAGGCGAAGTTGCAAGACTTCGGGACGAGCTCTCGATTCGATTCGAGATGAAGGATCTTGGAAGCTTAGTCACTTCGTGGGAGTGGAAGTGGAAGGTTTGAAAGACGGGTATTTTGTCTCTCAAACGGGCTATGCTGGAAAGCTCATTGAGAAATTTGGCGTAAAAGAGGGTAAGCATTGTTCGATACCGCTGGATGCAAATTCCAAATTGAGACGTGATGATGGAAAGGTACTTCCGGATCCTCGGAAGTTTCGTGCTCTTGTTGGAAGCCTAATTTATCTCACGATTACTAGACCGGATATTGCCTTCGCAGTCGGTTTATGCAAGCTCCGACAAAGTTGCATCTGGATGCAGCGAAGAGAATTCTCAAGTATGTGAGTTCGACTCTTGATCTCGGGTTATTTTATAAGAAGGGTTCCGAGTTTGTTTTGCATGGATATACCGATGCTGACATGGGCGGTGATTTGGATGATCGGAGATCAACATCCAGTTATGTTTTCTCTTGCGGTTCTGCAAGTGTTTCTTGGTGTAGTAAGAAGCAAGATTCGGTATCTCTTTCTCGTACCGAGGCGAAGTATAATGCATCATCACTTGCGGCACAAGAGTGTGTTTGGTTGCGAAGGTTGGTCGAGGATGTTTACAACGCGGTTACGGGTCCTACGGTTATTCGAGGCGACAATCAGAGTGCGTTGAAGTTGGCGACCAATCCTGTTTGTCATGTGAGAACCAAGCACATCGAGATCAAGCATCACTTCATTCGTGAAAAGGTGCTTGATGGAATTATTGGAGTTGAGGAGGTGAGAAGCGTTGACAACGTTGCTGATATCTTCACCAAGTCTCTCTCCAAGAGATCTTTCGAGTTATTGCGAGCTAAGTTGGGGCTCTTGGCCAAATGCATTTTAAGGGGGGGTGTTAAAATATAAATATGCATTTGTATATTATGAAGACAGTCAACAAATTAAGAAATATGTTTCTTGGAAATAAGATTTCTTGACAATGAAGTTTGGTATTACCATGAATTAGATTTTTGATAAGGAGATTTAGTATTTCCATGTATAGGTGTTAATTGGGGCAGTAATTATTTAAGTTATTTTCTTATATTAGATATGACTATCCTATAAATATAGGGATAGGGGAAGAGTTTTATTCATTCCAATAAAAATAATATTTTGTATCTCTTTCTTTCTCTTGTAATAAGAAATTTATCTTATTTTTTAAGTTTAATTGTTCAATCATTTCTTATTCTATTATTGTTCTTTCTTGGGCTAATGTGAGCTTATTGCTGCATTATTATTTTCGCTGCTGATAACCACAAGGTTACTGCTGGTTTAGTGCTGTCGTGTTACTGTATACTCACTGTTGTTATATTTCTCTGTTAACGATGTGATTTTCTAGTTCAGTCGTTCATGTGTGACTGTCTGGTTTCTTTACAGATTTTTCATTAGTTTTGGATGGGCTGATGAGCCTTTTATTTTTCTTCCGGCCTTTTCAAATTCCCTAAATTTTAACAATAAATAAATCCATTCTAGATTAATAGTTAAAGATGCAATTTGAATTTGATGACGTTGTCAACTAAACTTTTTTTCTTCTAAAAAAATGAATATTATTTGAATTTTTGGTTCTTGATTGTGGACTCTTACGTCAAATTTCTAAATATTTAAAGCAAAAATTGTTAAGTTATTCCGGATTTTCCAGCTCAAATTTGAAGATTCAAAACCCCTTCGTAGTGAGCCAAAGACTTTCCAAACAAAAAAACATTAATCATTTCTTATTCTATTATTGTTCTTTCTTGGGGTAATGTGAGCTTATTGCTGCATTATTATTTTCGCTGTTGATAACCACAAGGTTACTGCTGGTTTAGTGCTGTCGTGTTACTGTATACTCACTGTTGTTATATTTCTCTGTTAACGATGTGATTTTCTAGTTCAGTCCTTCCTGTGTGACTGTCTGATTTCTTTACAGATTTTTCATTAGTTTTGGATGGGCTGATGAGCCTTTTATTTTTCTTCCGGCCTTTTCAAATTCCCTAAATTTTAACAATAAATAAATCCATTCTAGATTAATAGTTAAAGATGCAATTTGAATTTGATGACGTTGTCAACTAAATTTTTTTTCTTCTAAAAAAATGAATATTATTTGAATTTTTGGTTCTTGATTGTGGACTCTTACGTCAAATTTCTAAATATTTAAAGCAAAAATTGTTAAGTTATTCCGGATTTTCCAGCTCAAATTTGAAGATTCAAAACCCGAGCCAAAGACTTTCCAAACAAAAAAACATTAAAACTTATTGATGTAGATCCTTTCAAGTTTTTCTTCAAATTTTCCACATCGTAATAGTACCATCCTATCTATCATAATCATATTCAGTGCCCACCTAAACAAATGTGGACTCAAATCATCCCTTCTATAAACACAACCAGCTATATGTCAAGCCAATCAACAATCCATTGATGGCCAGAATAGACAAAAATATCACCGCGGAAAAACCACACATAGTTCTTATCCCAAGCCCCGGCATCGGCCACCTCATCCCTTTTGTCCAGTTCACAAAACGGCTCGTACAATACCATGGTTTCTCTGCGACCCTTCTCGCCTTTTCAAACTTCGACTCTCCCACACAATCCAATTTCCGCTCCTCTCTCCAAGACATCTCGACTATTTCGCTTCCATTCATACCGCTAAATGATCTTCCGCCTAAAGCACGTCCAGAAACCATCGTCGCCACGTTAATCTCACGGTCGGTACTGCATGTCCGTGCTTCTCTTCTCGCTCTGAAACAAAGAGTTCACATTGCAACCTTTCTTGTAGACCTCTTTGGCACTGAATTACTGCACGTGGCAAAGGAGCTCTCAATTCCGCATTACATTTTCTTCACCAGCAACTGCTCGGCCCTCTCGTTCTGTCTTCATTTCCCGTCTCTACATGAGACCACCTCGTGTGAGTACCGTGACCTTCCAGAACCGTTTGTCATGCCAGGCTGCCTTCCTTTGCTTGGGGTATATAATATAATATATATCTCTTCATTTCTTGAGTTCTTTCATTTATTTGCTTCATTTTTCTAATTGTTTTAGCAAGATCTATAATCTCAATATATATTTTAGAGTATCGGCAAGTGAAGATCCATGAAATTATGTTTTCTAGCTCTTACAATAATGTTCAATTTAAAACAATCTTCAATAGGAGGACTTCCCTGACACAGTGACGGAGCGCAAACTTGATGCAGTTGAAGATTGTATCCAAGTAATGAAGAGATATTATAACGCGCAAGGTATTATCGTAAATAGCTTTGAGCATATGGAGCCGATTGCAGCAAAAGTTCTCACAGAGGAGACTGAGGCGCATCCGCCAATTTACCTGATCGGGCCACTCATCCGGTCAGGCTCAGACGAAGAAGATAAATTCGGCTGCTTGGATTGGCTCGACCAACAACCTAAAAATTCGGTTTTATACATCTCATTTGGGAGTGGAGGAACTCTGCTGACTGAACAGTTAGCTGAGATTGCGTTTGGACTGGAAGCGAGTGAGCAGAGGTTCTTGTGGGTGGTTCCTTATCCTAGCGATAAGAATAAGTGTGTGTCTTTTATTGGGGTAGAAAGCAATGACGATCCGTTGATGTACTTACCCGAAGGGTTCGTGGAGAGGAACAAAGAGAAAGGCATGGTGGTGCCTTCATGGGCTCCTCAAGTGAAGGCACTCCTTACCTTATTTTTTATTTTATTTTAAAAAAAAAAATCTATTGTCAGAACATCACAGCACATTAAATATTGACAATAATTGTCAACAAAAAAAATTGGGATAAATTTTCAATTAAAAACAATGTAACAAAATTACTTAATGCTAGGTCCTAGCCCACAAGGCGACGGGTGGGTTTTTGTCACACTGTGGATGGAACTCGACATTAGAGAGCGTATGTCATGGCGTGCCGATGATTGCCTGGCCATTGTATGCAGAGCAGAGGATAAACATGCAGATGTTGGTGGAACGAGTATGAATTATTCAAAGTTTAATTCATATTTTATTATGCTAGACAACTTATAAAAATACTCAAAACAATTCTCTAATAGGTTGGGATTGCGTTAAAGCGGGTTACTAGAGATGATGGAGTGGTGGATAGAGGAGAGATTGAAAGGTTGGTGAGAGATTTGATGGAAGGGGAGAAAGGAAAGGTGGTGAGATGCCGCGCGAAAGAGCTTCAAGAGGCTGCGGCCAGAGCTCTCTCCATCGAAGGAACGTCAAACAAAACTTTAAATAAGCTTGTTAATAAGTGGATAGATTAGTCGAGAGTTTGAAAGGCGAACAAGGGTATAATGTTTTAGAGCAATGCTAAATACAGTTACTTTTTTTTTTTCTGACAAACTGAAATACAATTAGTTAATAACTCCACAGGGAGTTTTCTATAGTGTATTTTTCAAAAATTACCTATATTTTGTCAAAAAAGTATGGAAATAAAACTTTTGGAATTAAAACAGTGAACCTCAGCCTGGTAAAAGTAGAGATGATTTGCCATTTGTTTCGGATGGGTTGGTGGGCCTTTTATTTTGCTTCCGGCCATTTGCTTTATTTCTTTTTTTTCTTTTTTTTTCTTTTTTCGGCCTCATGGAATTAGTAGGGTGACAACTGACAAGTCTAGGTTTTTTATTGTTTTTTTCCTTGTTTATTTATACAAAGATGGTGTAAAAGACTCAAAATTAAAATAAAAAAATAAAAAATTTATTTGGTTTTCGAAGGGGGATTTTTACCCCTCCAAATTTCCTAAAAAAACTAGAGACATGATTTTCCTAGTAAATTTTATTCATAGGGTAATTTTTAAAATCCCTATATTTTCTCAAATTTCTAATAAAGTATTGTAACTTTTGGAATAATCACATCAAAACCTTAGTAAGGGGCCCTTCTGATACTTTTCAATTTCAAATTCCCTAAATTTTAACAATAAATAAATCCCCCCCTCAATTCTAGCATCCACTTAAATGAAAAAACATGCCACGTCACCTCTATTTATTTTATGACTGTCTGATAAAGAGGTGTGGCTCAATCTGAGCCATTAATATTTCAAAAAATTTCGATTTGCTGTGGTATTGTATAGATTGTATAATTGTTTACGTGGCAGAATATGATTGGTATATTTAATAGGGTTTTTGGTGCTGATGTTTGCTTCTCTTTTCTGCCCTTCTCTCTTCGTGTTACCAATTTCTTATTCAATGTTTCTACGTTCTTCCAATTAATTTTTCGTCTTTTTTGCAAGTAATTTTGGCCCTTTTGATAAAATCGAACTGAGGAATAGAGTACTAGGATAGAAGAATTATCATTTAAGACCATAATGCAGGAAGGGGATGCAAAATATCATTCTTTGCACATTAATTTCTTTAACTTGCTGGAACTCTGTTAGGTTGTAAATAAATCTGGAGTATTATATAATATAATACCATAGCTTATTCAAATTTTTAAAAGAATGAAGTCTTCAGTTTGCCGAAATCAATTTCTGTGCGTGGAGCTCTGGATCACTTGACAATGACAATTGCTTATAATATCATCAATCTATTATTAGTCTATACTCTATAATTAATTAATTAATTAGGTTTTAATTAGGGTGAGATGTGCTGGAGTGGGTGGAAGACTTTACAAGATCTGTACGTGCAGCAAGGCGAGGATCCTGGATTAGGTTAGCTCATGTAGATTAAAATAGACATTCGATTCTCACATCAAATATTTTACAACTCAGTTGAGTTAATTGGATTTCGTTTCTTCTCCTTTCTTCCGAATACAAAAGGGTAAATTTGACATTTTTGAAATTTTTAGGAGGGTAAGTATGAAATTCCCCTTAGAATATATTACATGATTCAATTTCATTACAAATTTTGATTTGTAATTTGATTTTTTTGGGGGGCAGGAAAATGAAAACATGGTGGGGGTTGCTTCCAAAGGAAATAAAGGGCCCACTTTATCCAACTGTTGGTGTTCATTGTCAAAATGAAGAGTATTTTTCTCCCTTTTCTATTGAATTATTTGATCATTTAATTCTCTGATTATTTATAGTTCATATTATATATTTAGTGCAAATATAGTTCTTTTGGTGTTCATTAAATGAGTTTTAAGATTTTATTATTAAATCAATTAATGTCTGACAAATTGCCTTTACAACCAGGTCTTCCAAATTGGTATGCAAATTTCCCAATTTTAATTAAAAGCCCAAAAAAGAACTCAATTATACATCTTAGAGAAGAAATTGTAGGTTTTATATGAATAACGTGTATTATTTAGTTCCATCAAGCTAAATCAAAGATGACCGTATCACATAATTTAAATATTAAAGTTTCTGCATCAAAAAGTCTATGTTCTGTAAAAAAATTACACATTTTCAAGAGAATTTTGCAAAAAGGCCCCCTGGAGTACACGGATCCCAATTTAAAAAAAAAGAAACATGCTTATTGAAAATGGCTAAATAAGCTCTCTATTCTTAAGAACGTCAAATTTTAGTCCCTAATTAACTACTTTTTTGATAAAATTATTATTTTCTAACCCTTTTCTCCCCATTTTAATGGATGAGTTTCGTCGTATTCCTTCAGTGGACAAGTAACTATTTTGCTTACATTTGTGTGGGCGTTTGTTGTATGTGGATGCGACATTCAAAATAATAAATGGGGAATTGGGAAATAAGTGTTGGAAAAATTAATTCAACTAAGAAGTATTAATAATGATTAGAATAAGATTACTAAGGGTAAGGATCAAATTTTGAATTTCTTTAGAATAGAGATTTTCTTTGAAATTTTAAACAATATATATATATATATATATTTTAATTTAGGGATAATATAGGGGCTTTTTTGCACCTTAAATGATTCTGGTAGCACTTTCTATTTCTTTAGTCTTTTTGTTAATTCTATGAAATCAGTAATTTTGTATTGTGTTTGTTTTATGTTGTTTCTCCTCTCCTCAAGTATCATTTCTGGCTTGTTATTATCCAAATTTTATTTGTTTATGACAACTTATTAAAACATAACTCAATGATTACAGTAAGTAATGGCGATAACCAGCAAGTTTTCTTCGTTTGCCATTATTTGGCATTTTTTTTCTTTTCATGGAATCGTTTTATTAATTAATTATTATTTTTTTGCAATTTATTTTGTTTTGATGTCTGTACTCGTGCCTATAGTTTTGGTGCTTAAAATCGAGGCATTTGATGGAGAGAATTGATTATGAATCCACATGGTGTAGATAATTGCTTGAAGATATCAAATTTTTGCTTTGTTGCACTCATTTATGAGAAAAGTGTTGCAACAGAGCATGTAATCAAATAGCAATGGATTACATTTTATGTGTTTTAATTAGAGATGTTCATACCTGCATTGTAATTATTATTATATGAAGAATGAGTTTAAAAAAATAATTGTTGTAGTATTTTTTTTTTTCATTTTTCTACATTTGTTTAGAAATTACCAAAAGCATATTTGTGTATCAGATTTCTTTTTAGTTTTATATTGTATCTGTGATGTAGTGTGATGCAATAATATCATTTGTATCTCTTGAAGTTATATATATTTCGGTAAATATATTATTAGTTTAATATTTCTTTTTATTATGACTTTTCAATAAGATTTCAATTTGATTTCGTTTTGTCAAAGACTTTGATCATTAATTGCAAGAAAATATTGTTCATTCTAAAAAATGAATTTTATTGAATTTTTGGTTCTTGATTGTGGATTATACGTCAAGTTATTCCGGATTTTCCAGCTCAATTTTGAAAATTCAAAACCAACCCCCTCGTAGTGGGCCAAAGACTTTCCAAACAAAAAAAACATAAACAATTATGGATGTAGATCCTTTCATGTTTTTCTTCAAATTTTCCACATCCTAATAGCATCATCCTATCTATCATAATCATATTCAGTGCCCACCTAAACAAATGTTGACTCAAATCATCCCTTCTATAAACACAACCAGCTATAAGCCAGTCAACAATCCATTGATGTCCAGGATGGACAAAAATATCACCGCGGAAAAACCACACATAGTTCTTATCCCATGCCCCGGCATCGGCCACCTCATCCCTTTTGTCCAGTTCGCAAAACGGCTCGTACAATATCAGGGTTTCTCTGTGACCTTTCTCGCCTTTTCAAACTTCGACTCTCCCACACAATCCAATTTCCGCTCCTCTCTCCAAGACATCTCAACTATTTGGCTTCCATTCATACCGCTAAATGATCTTCCGCCTAAAGCACGTCCAGAAACCATCGTCGCCACGTTAATCTCACGGTCGGTACCGTATGTCCGTGCTTCTCTTCTCGCTCTGAAACAAAGAGTTCACATTGCAACCTTTCTTGTAGACCTCTTTTGCTCTGAATTACTGCATGTGGCAAAGGAGATCTCAATTCCGCATTACATTTTCTTCACCAGCAACTGTTTGGCTCTCTCGTTCTTCCTTCATTTTCCGTCTCTCCATGAGACCACCTCGTGTGAGTACCGTGACCTTCCGGAACCGTTTGTCATGCCAGGCTGCCTTCCTTTGCTTGGGGTATATAATATAATATATATCTCTTCATTTCTTGAGTTCTTTCATTTATTTGCTTTATTTTTCTTATTGTTTTAGCAAGATCTATAATCTCAATATATTGAAGATCCGTGAAATTATGTTTTTTAGCTCTTAAAATAATGTTCAATTTAAAACAATCTTCAATAGGAGGACTTCCCTGACACAGTGATGGAGCGTAAACATGATGCGGTTGAAGATTATATCCAAGTAATGAAGAGGTATTATGACGCGCAAGGCATTCTCGTAAATAGCTTTGAGCATATGGACCCGATTGCAGCAAAAGTTCTCACAGAGGAGACTGAGGCGCATCCGCCAATTTACCTGATCGGGCCACTCATCCGGTCAGGCTCAGACGAAGAAGATAAATTCGGCTGCTTGGATTGGCTCGACCAACAACCTAAAAATTCGGTTTTATACATCTCATTTGGGAGTGGAGGAACTCTGTTGACTGAACAGTTAGCTGAGATTGCGTTTGGACTGGAAGCGAGTGAGCAGAGGTTCTTGTGGGTGGTTCCTTATCCTAGCGATAAGGATAAGTGTGTGTCTTTTATTGGGGTAGAAAGCAATGACGATCCGTTGATGTACTTACCCGAAGGGTTCGTGGAGAGGAACAAAGAGAAAGGCATGGTGGTGCCTTCATGGGCTCCTCAAGTGAAGGTCCTCCTACTTTATTTTTAAAAAAAAAAGAAAAAAGAGATATTCTATTGTCAAAACATCACAACACATTTAATATATACAATAATTCTCAACAAAAATTTGGAGACAAATTTTCAATTAAAAACAATGTAATAAATTACTTAATGCTAGGCCCTAGCCCACAAGGCAACCGGTGGGTTTTTGTCACACTGTGGATGGAACTCGACATTAGAGAGCGTATGTCATGGGGTGCCGATGATTGCCTGGCCATTGTATGCAGAGCAGAGGATGAACATGCAGATGTTGGTGGAACGCGTATGAATTATTCAAAGTTTAATTCATATTTTTACTATGCTAGACAACTTATAAAAATACTCAAAACAATTCTGTAATAGGTTGGGATTGCGTTAAAGCGGGTGACTAGAGATGGAGTGGTGGATAGAGGAGAGATTGAAAGGTTGGTGAGGGATTTGATGGAAGGGGAGAAAGGAAAGGTGGTGAGATGCCGAGTGAAAGAGCTTCAAGAGGCTGCGGCCAGAGCTCTCTCCATTGAAGGAACGTCAAACAAAACTTTAAATGAGCTTGTTGATAAGTGGATAGATTAGTCGAGAGTTTGCGAGGCGAACAAGGGCATAATGTTTTAGAGCAATGCTATATTCACTTGATAAAATCTTTAATATTTCAGTTAAATGCTAATGTGGTTCATTTGTAAAATATTGGAGTATTTGTTTGGTTCATTTGTAAAATATTTGAATATTTGTCCTGTCTTACTGGTCATATTTTTTTCATGCTTCAAGTTGATATTTAATTGTTGATGCAAATGATACATGACAATATAATAGTTTTTACGGTTTAACAAAGATAATTTTGTGATGTCTCAATTTTGAACCCATTTCTTCAAAACTCCACAAGCACAAAAATCTAAACAATAAACCAAACAAAAAAGACATAATCCTAGCAAACTATTTTTCCGAACATCATAAACCTACATGAGAGCGCTTCATGCTAAGCCCTTATATAACATCGTCCATAATTTCACTTAACGCCACTACCACATCAAAGATCGAGCAAAACAAATCCAAATATTATAATTTAATTTTGAACGGTGCCACAATCAAGTGCGGCCTGTTCATGCCAAACTCCGTTCAAATTACATTGCCAAAGTCTGACCATTCCGTCTCCGCCGGTAGAAGCAAGAGTCATCCCACTCATGTCCCAATCTAACTGCCAAACCTATATAAATGAAAGATAATTTTTCAGAAAAGCCCCTATGGTTTCTGGTATTTGTGAAAACACCTTTATCTTTTGGAATATTAAAAAAAATCCCTACATTAAACTTCCCATTTTAACCTTAATGCTTTACTTAAAAAAAAATCCAAGTCATTTTGAAAAGATAAATAATTTCAAAAATATGTTTACATATATTATTTATCATCAATTATTTATTATTTGAATATTATGTGAGGGGATCTTCGAGAACTTCAAAAGTTAGGGAGTTTTTTTGGGAAGTGGAAATTCTGAAGTAGGTTTTTTTCAATATTCCAAAAGTTAGGGGATTTTTCATGAATACCACAAAATCTAGTGTTTAAATTTTTTCCCAAAAATAAGAACCACAATATTACATAAAAATAAATAATCATGATAAATTTGCATTTTTAATGTTTGTCTAATTTCAATTTTGAGTGGGAAATTACGTACCTCGCCATCGTGTCCGGAAAGAAGAGCGACTTTTTTAGTCGAAAGCTTTCCGTTGGATCCAGGATTTAGTCCCACATGCCATATCACAATTCCTTTGCAAGTCGTAACCGCTATTATTTCATATGGCCTAATTTAAAAAAAGAAAAAAAATATTTAGTTTATTTGTTTTGTTTGCTAATTGTATTTGAAATTCTAGAGTTGACTCTCGTATAAACTCGCATTTATGTCTATGGCATTATTAATTAAAAAAAGGAATTAAATCATTTTTGTATTTTGTATAATTTATTTAATTTCAAAAAAAAAAGGATTAAATTATTTAAATTAAACCTGCCAATATTTGGGGCCCACGCGACAGCATTTACGCTGTCCCCTTTTTCTTCAGGCAATGCCAGCTCAGCAACAGGCAACCATCTTTGATGCGCCTCCTCAAATTCCCAAATCTAAAAAACATTTATTTTTTTTTATCAAACCCTAATTTGACATTTCGAAACCCTAAGTTAGTTTCACAAACCTTGGGGGAATTGAGTTGGGCTGAATCGGAACTGAAACCGAGAATAAAACTAGGTCTAGTTCTCTCAATCTGAGGTTATTTTTATTTAAAACCCTCATTTGATGTTTTGATTCTTTGAAACCCTAATTTAATTTTAAATTAAATTTACAAACCTTTGGAGAATTGAGTTGGGCAGAATCGGAATTAAAACCTAGAATAAAACTAGGTCTAGTCCGTTCAATCTGAGCTTGTCTTGGCTTGCAAGCAATTGAGGCCGAAACGCAAGTCGAATTTCCGAATCTTGAAATTGAGTCAACTGTGTTCTCAAATTCTGACTGTAAAGAAAGAGAAATTGGTTGGTAAGTTAAAAATAGACTATTAATTGCGAAATTAAATTAAATACCTGGAGCTGCCATTTTTTTAAATCCAATGGATCTAAGAGCTCGAATATTTTCACATGGCCATCTGAATATGCAATTATCTATTTATAAAAGAAATTTTCATAAAATAAGTACAAATTTCGAACTTAAAAGTAAATCCAAATATTTAGAAAAGTAATTTGTTACAATATACCATTTTTAGACTTGATGAAAATACTCCAAATTTCACATCCAATACGTAACAATTCGCACTTTCCAACAATAAACATCTCTTCCATGTTACAATCTGATTCTCTACATAAACCAAAAATTGAAAAACAATGGACAAATTAAGACCATTGAATTAGCTTATGAAAAAATCAAATTAAAAATCAAATTAATTTAACAAACCTTCACCAATTTCCTCCCAAATAGATAAACTACCATCCATACAAACACAAGCAATCGCATCACCAGATTCAGGAGGCAACCATACAATATTCGAAACGCTACTTTCATGAGCCTATACACGTTAAAAAATAACAAAAAAACCCAAATAAGAACATAAACTTATCAAAATTTTGGCTCATATCAGTTGAATTAAAGTTCCGTAACCTGCCATTTGTGAGAAGAAGAAGAAGAAGAAGAAGAAGAAGAAGAAGAAGAAGAATCGTGAGAGTCATAGACAGAAACGGCGCCGCCGACGGAGCCGACGGCGAGCCGCTGGCCGGAGAAGTTCCAGCCGCAGCTCACGGCTCCCTTCTCCAGCGCCGCCACCACCTTCTGCTGCTGCTCCGCCTCCATTATTCCCGCCGCTCGGCTCAAACGGCTCGAAAAATGGACGAAATTGATGTGAAGAACTGGGTTATAATGGGCCGTGAGTTGAAGATAGTATTGGCCCAAGATTTATTACACATACTTTTGTTTTAGTGTTGGGGTAATAGTATAGTAACTGGTAATTATTCTATTTCAAGTACATATTTTTGTATTATTATACCCAGATAAAAATTAAATATGGGAGATAAAAATTTAGGAAATACTTACAATGGGCGATCACCTGTTGCTTGCTTTTTATTGATTATCGATGTATTTATGTTGCATAATCGTAGCCGAAATTTAAAACAAAGTTACCATCATGCCCAATTCAACCTATCTTAAATACTAATCGGACTATGAGACTCCCTCTATGATGACTTTGTTTAGCTGCCCCGTCTCGTCCCGTTGTTGGTCTTCCCGTCTTCCGCTTGTGTCGTGCCAGCTATTGGCAAGCAATATATCTTGCTCTTTTGGCGATCATGTTCGCCGGCATTGCTTGCCCCCGAAATACCCTTCTATTTCAAAAGCTATTTTTCGCATATTTAGATTTTGGGGGAGAAAATTAATAGGTAAATTCAAACATCACAAAATTATTTTTTGAAACCCATTACATTTATATTATTGACGTGCATAACTTACAGCAACAAACAATTATACATCAACTAAAAAAAAATAATCCAAAAGCTTATTAATCATTATTAGTTTAAAAATTATGCATACAAACATCACTCTCATAGGAAGTAAACATATTTTTCATTTTTTTAAGGGTAATAATTATTTTGAAAATGAACTTGAAACATCAATCTAGAAATGAAACATAACAACTGATCATGTATTTGCCTCACGGGCAATCGATGAATCCTTCCACTTATTAACAAGCTCATTTAAAGTTTTGTTCGATGATCCTTGGGTGGAGAGAGCTCCGATCGCAGCCTCTTGAAGCTCCTTCGCACGGGTTCTCACCACCTTCCCTCTCTCCCCTTCCATCAATTCCCTCACTGTCCTTTCGATCTCACCTCTCTCCACCACCCCATCCTCTCTCGCCACCGGCTTTAACGCAATCTCAACCTATTGAATAATTCTTTTAATTTAGTTTAGTTAACGATAACTATTTTGTGTTTTCCTAAATAGTGATTTTGAGTATTCTAAAAAAATTATTGTTTAAGAAAATATGAATAAATTTTGAAAATTCATACGCGTTTCACCAGCATCTCCTTGTTCATCCTTTGCTCTGCATACAATGGCCAGGCAATCATTGGCACGCCATGAATTACACTCTCTAATGTCGAGTTCCATCCACAGTGCGACAGAAATCCGCCCGTCGCCTTGTGGGCTAGAACCTACATTTATAAATAACTTATTACATTGATTTTAGTTGAAAATTAGTCTTCAACTATTCTGTTGAGAATATTAACATTGTCTATTTAATGTCTTGTGATGTTTATTGTATTGAAAACAGTATGATTTGACGAATTTTAATTTCATTTCTTCTTCTAGGTAGGAGGACCTTCACTTGAGGAGCCCATGAAGGCACAACCATGCCTTTCTCTTTGTTCCTCTCCATGAACCCTTTGGGTAAATATGTCAACGGATTGTCATCAGTCTCTACGCTAAAGAAAGTCGCGCTCTTATCCTTATCACTAGGACAACGAACGACCCACAAAAACCTCTGCTCACTAGCCTCCAGTCCAAATGCGATCTCAGTCATTTGTTCAGTCGATAGGGTTCCTCCGCTCCCAAATGAAATGAATAGAACGCAATTGTTAGGTTGTCGATCGAGCCAATCCAAGCAGTTGAATTCATCTGCCTCATCTAAGCCTTGTCGGATGAATGGCCCCACAAGGTAAATTGGAGGATGCTTCTCCTTCTCATCTGTGAGAGCTTTAGCCGCACTTGGCTCCATCTGCTCAAAGCTATTTACGAGAATGCCTTGCGCATTAGTATACCCCTTCATCACGTGCACAAACCATTCAACTGCATCGTCTTTACGGTCGATCACTGTGTCGAGGAAGTCCTCCTATATATTCAAGAGGTTTTCTAACATTATTTTTTGAGTTTAAAATAATATGAGATTGTAGATCTTGCTAAAATAATTTGAAAAGTAAACAACAAACAATATAATATCTAAATATTCAAAAAATAAGAATATAATGTATCTCTTATATACCCCATGCAAGGGAAGGCAGCCAGGGAGGAGAAACGGTTCTGGAAGGTCGCGATACTCACACGAGGTGGTCTCATGGAGAGATGGAAAATGAAAGAAGAACGAGAGACATAAGCAGTTGGTGGTGAAGAAGATATAATGCGGGATCAAAAGCTCCTTCGCCACAAGCAATAAATCAGAGCCAAAAAGGTCCGGAACAAAGGATGCGATGTGAACAGTTTGTTTGAGAGAGAGAAGAGCAGTACGAACATGCGGTACTGACCGTGAGACTAAGGTGGCGATAACGGTTTCTGCACGTGCATTAGGCGGAAGATCGTTTAGTGGTATGAATGGAAGCGAAACAGAAGAGATGTCGGGACGGAGAGAGGAGAGGAAGTTGGATTGTGTGGGAGAGTCGAAGTTCGAAAAAACGAGAAAGGTAGCTGAAAAGCCGTGGTACTGCACCAGCCGTTTCGCAAGCTCAACTAAGGGGATGAGGTGGCCCATACCGGGGCTGGCGAGAAAGACTATGTGTGGTTTTTGTGCGGTGATAGCGGTGTTGTTGTTCTCCATTGTTGTCATAATTAATGGATTGGTTGATTGGCTTGCATGGTTGGTTGTGTTTATAAAGGGGGGAGGATGATTTCATTGGACAGCCGTTTATTTGGTCATTGAATGAGTTTGAATAGAGGCAGGTAGATTTGAATGATTATTATAATGATTAAATTTGAAATTCAACTTGCAAGTTAGTCAGTTTATACAAGTAACATTTTTATTTCGAACTTTTTGAGTTCGGAAATAATTCATTCATATCAAATCAATAGAAAAGATAAAATGTTGAAAAATAGTTATTTCTTTTTTTTTTTAAGGAACAACAAATGATCCATTATAAACCCGATAAGAAATACTTACCCCTATTAAAATGCTATCACTTGTGCTATATGTCTATAAAAATGGCGAACGGAATGAGTAATAAATGAAACATTTGGTAATAAAATATCGTTTAACATGTTGAACATATTATCAAGTATCAAAGATTAAAGAAGCTAATAAGAAGATGACAAGTGGCTGAGCTCAGTGGCGTGAGCTTGTAAGGCAAGCAGCAGCAGAGTGATTCGGATGGTTAGGCTCGCTTTCATAAGTCGGGCCTGGATCGCTTTAGTTGGCCCGCCTGTTCCAAGTTGGGCCTCATGGATTGGGCGAAGGCTTGGGCCCCGTGGTCCCTAGAGTGGAGGAGAAAGCGTGAAGTTGGATTCACATAGCAGCGATCACCTCCCGCTCTCAACGGTGGAAGGATTATCGGGACCGTCTGGCCCAGGTCCAATATGGCTCATGGTGCAGTCAAACCAAACAATCATCATTTATAAAAAAAAAGGACAAGTGCCAGTGAAGCATATGGCATATGGACAAGGATGGACAAAAAAAAAAGGACAAGTGCCAGTGAAGCATATGGACAAGGATGGACAACAGCTTGTTTCTAGTTCCTTAGTATCGACAGCGATGGTATGGCTTATTTTTTCTTCTTCTGGTTCTATCTATAATAAATGTTACACAAAACATTATTGTTAAACAAAGAAAAGTTATTCTTTAATACTTATTCATAGATAATTAGAAAATCTGATATCATGATGCATGACACTGTAACACGCCAGATCACGACAGACGATATATACATTGTTTTTCACTTCTCAATATATTATTATATACTTTTTTTATCATTCTATATATTATTTTTATTCGTTATGTATTTTTTATTTTTATTTTACTTTTAGAATATATATATACTATTCTAATATTCTAGTTTATTTGTTATATATTGTTTTCACTATTTATGTATATAGCTCTTCTATAGTGCCCGGGTCTCTTTTTACTACCATTATGAATTAAATCTAAATCCTTCAAATCTATTTGGGTATTTCCCCATTAATAACACAATTAATTATACGATAACTCATTTATTTGTTTCATGTTCTGTATTGTTCTCAACTCCCCGTACCATCTTCTCCATTTTATTTCCCCATTAATAACACAATTAATTATACGATAACTCATTTATTTGTTTCATATTCTGTATTGTTCTCAACTCCCCGTACCATCTTCTCCATTTCATATAATTTGTCCACACGCTTCCCTCTCTTCTTGTTTCATTTCAATCTCTCTCCCTCAAAAACTCCTCTGATCTACTTCTCATTTTCATTACTAAATAGTATATTGACACCTAAAATAAAATATTATATAACATTAAAATTGGAAATAGTATACTAACATCAATATTATATATATATGTAAAAACAATGGTATTATCATTAAAAATGATATATTCGCATATCAAATATGGTACATTGATTGTGGAAATGATATATTCACATCCAAAATAATATATTTACAGACAAAATAATATATTAACGTTGAAATCGACACAAAAGTATATATTATCACGTTGAAATCCACGTGTGGCCCATGTTCTGACAACCATGCTGGCTGAAAATTGACGAGCATCCTGAAAATTGTTCTGCAACACTAAAAAAATTAAAGAGTTTAAAGAACTAATTAATCAACATCAAATGTAGAAATTAAATGGATAAACTTACTTTTTTGCCATTAGTTATATGTTAGCCAGCTAAATAGATTCAAAGCATGGAAGACAGATGCCATATAAACCCGAAATTACCAGCCCTACTAGTGAAAGAAAGAAGCGTCAGTTAGATACAGGTGAGAGCTTACCAGTATTGGTACAAAATAGAGCATTCAAAATGAAGGAAAATAGTGCAATCAATCCATTAGAAAGAGGATAGTAGAGGAATTACGGATTTCAGTCTAAATTAGGGTTCGCAAGGGTGATAATAATGAGAAACGAGGGAAGTGAAAGCGGAACAAGTCTATCATACCTTGAACAAGTGAGGGAAGAGCAAAGAACATCGTGACTGTTCTAAAGGAAGTTAGCCCAAGCTACAGGAGAAAATCGTGAATGTGATCGTCGGGGAAGACGCTAGATGATAGTGAGAGCAAAGAAGAACTGGAGAGCAAGAGGACAGAGAGAGAAGGGATGAAAGTAACAGGCTCACAAAAATTACGTTCTTACCCTTTGTTATGATTTTCTTAATCAGCGGGACCTGAGTTTTGACTCTTAACCCACAATAGCAGCCATCGGATTAACAAAAACGCTTTCAATAATAACCATCCATTATGGACTCCGGCAGCATATAAAAATCTTTATGTATATACTGTTACGAAAAATGAATGAATTATATATATTATTATTATACTTTAGTAAATTATATATATATTGTCGTCATAATCCGACGTACTATATTGTCGTCTTATTTTATCAAATCCCTAGATAATTAAGCAAAATTAGAAATGAAAGTGCGGCGGAAGAGTACAAACTAACATATCATTGTTAGTGGTGGGTCACCATTAACAAAATTAATACTTAGAGAATATTTTTTCAATATATTTATTTGGAATTTGACCAATTAACACCCAAAAATTAATATAAAGTGAGCTCACAAATTTCTACAATTAGGGATAAAATATTTGAATTTTGAGATGCAAAAATAATAGTCTCCTCATATATTTTTTTTTTAGCGGAGGAACCCGATGAGTTATCATGGAGATGGAATGCCCAACAGTCTATTCGACAAAATCTTGCTATTCAGCACTTCATCTCTCTAATCTAGACTCTTTTTGGAATATCCGATATGGAAAATAAAAGCTCCAAACAAAACCAAATTATTATTATACATATATACAAGAAAATTCAAGCTTATTTTGGATTTGACACATGTCCTACTTAGGTAGTCACTTATGTATTTTATTTATGACACTTGTCCTGCTTAGGTAGTCACTTATGTATTTTATTTATGACACTTGTCCTGCTTAGGTAGTCACTTATGTATGTAGTCACTTATGTATTTTTTTTAATATCAATAATCATAAAGGAGTAATTGCTCCGGTGGTCTTAATCACGACTTTGAGCCCTTAGGTCCCGGTTTGAATACTTGGTTGGGACATTTTTTTCTTTTAATTTTTTTTTTACTTTTTCATCCATATCCAAACCCTTTTTCATTTACACGTCCCAAAATAATTAACATTTCTCACTTCTTTCCATGGTTATTAAAATCTCAATTCAACTCCTAAAATCTTACGATTCTACGACTTTGAGTTGAGAAAATGATTCGACTCTCATTTAGAATCTTATTTTGGTAGAATTCTAGTAAAATCTCGATTTAACATGTAAAATCTTATAGAATTTCACTTTCATTATGATTTTACGATTCTACACCAGACTTGCAGTTTATGATATGCAATAGTCGTAAAATATAAATATAATACAAAAAAAATATTTGTAGACTCAAAATAACTTATTTACGATATGCATATAACTACTAAAATAAAGATAACGTCTATATTTCAAACATTTTAATTAAATACTAACAATAACAATGGGTCATTATGCCTTGGTCCCGTGAGTAATCAAGCATATTTTTGGATTTATGTTACAAACCAAATTATGTACAATATCTTAGTAATCAACATATAACATATAAAATATTTATTATTAATTTTGAGTTTTAATATATTTGCTTCAACAATTTATACATTTAACGTGTATATATATATAGGAAAAATAAACCGAATGTCAAGTTTGTTATGAATTATTGAGACTAGAATGACTTTAAATTTGTTAGTACACTAAATAATTTTTTTTCATTTCATGATTTACTACAGGTTGATTATGCTTACTACATGTTTGTTCAGTTATGGATATTATTTTTTTTATTACTAGACAACATATAACTATTATTTACATTCCATGGTTTTGATCTTGTTCATTAATCTTTCATATTTCAATCAAAATAATGAGTTTTATTATTTGATATTCATTTACTTACAAAATAGTTTCTTAAAACATTACTTTCTAGTCAATTTATATTTTCCGTAGAATCTTACGATTCAAATACGATTTTACGATCCGATTCGATTCCACCCCTCTACAATTCAAGGTAGAATCCCGATTCTGACAACCTTACTTCTTTCACTCAATAATGATAGTAAAAGATTATTTTTTTTCTTGTGGTTTTGATATTTCAAATTCAAATCATTATTAGTGCATATTTTTTATTTTGAAGTTTGTAATTCTTACTTTATTAAATTACCATTCCTAAATTAACAAAAAATAGAGTAATGTTAATTTGTTTTCTCTTTTACTATATATATATATATATATATATATATATATATATATATATATATATAGGGTGTGGCTAAAAAACATACATATGCACAACATACGTTTTTTAGCCACACCCAAAATACGTATTAAAAAAATAAAAATTAAAATTTCAACCATACGGATGTAATATATATGGTATGAATATGTTGTGGACTAATTTTCACAGGAATCAGAATAATATTTCATTTCCATCATGTATCATCAAAAATATGCTAGCACTATTCAAAACATATATCGGAATAATAGTTTGATGATTATTTACTCTTCGGATGAAGAAAAATTAGCATTCATTATTTCATCATCTTTGGATGAACATGATGAATCAACTTCATCATTTTAGAAAGGTAGGGTTTGAGTTTATCATTTTTTTGTCTTTATCATTTTTTTGCCTTCGTTTGCCTATGGAGAAAGAAATGTGTTTTATTTTTTTTGGGTTTGGGTTTATTTACTTATTGGGTTTGGATTTAATTACTTATTGGATTGGGTTCGGGTTAATGAATTTCGGGTCTAATTAAAAAAACACTATCCAAATAGTGCTATAGTGCCGGTTTTTTCCGCTATTTCAACTGCAATAGCGCCTGTAGCGGTGAAAACGCTATTGTTGCTATAATTTCATCGCGAGTTGCGTTTATGGATAATTTCCGCAATTGCGCCGCTATTTAAAACAACGTATATATATATATATATATATATATATATATATATATATATATATATATATATATATATATATATATATATATATATATATATATATATATATATTAGGGAGATGCTAAAAAATATATGTATGTTCAAACATATGTTTTTTTTAAATACCCGTAAAGTGGTTATAAAAAGTAAAAATTCAAATTTAAACCGTATGGATGTAATATATATGTTATGAATATGTTGTGGATTAATTTTCACAGGAATCAGAATAATATATCATTGCCTGTTTATTTTGGATAGTTAAGTATTTGTGTGTTTATTCTAGATAATTAAGCTTCCATATGTTTATTTTATGTCACATGTTTAAATACGGACAATGAATTTTTTGTGGTCCATGTTTAATTATGGATTATTGTAATATTTTTATTTATGGTAGTTTTGATTTTTAATTTTATATTGAAAATTTTGTTATAACTATACAAAATGGCATTTTCCCGCTATGAGGTCGTAGCGGCGCAATAGCATCCGCTACAAAAAAAGCTCAAACGATATGGACCGCTATATCGCAATTTAAACCATTGATATATATATATATATATATATATATATATATATATATATATATATATATATATATATATTCACAAAGCATTTTTTTTATCATACACTAATTAGGAGTATTTTCATACTATTGATATCTAAAGAAAAAAATATATTCATACATACATGCATACATACATATATACATAAATTAGGTGTATTTTGATATTATTGATATCTAAAGAGAAAATATTATAATTGTAATTAGATGTATTTTATGTTATTGGTTGCCAAAGAGAAAAAATATCCTTACTTTTAATATTTTAAGAGAAAAAAAATATCAAAACTGTATAGAATCCGAGAATCATTTGTTCCTCCAATTGTCCCTTCATTGTTGTGATCTGCACCAGGCGGGACTCAATAGGCCTATCACTGTCTCCCAGCCGATTGAACTATTGTTATCGGTATATAGAGGTCTACACACCAAGTTGGATCAAAGCCAATGGAGCACCTGGCTTGCAACCTGATGGAACACGTGGAAGGCTCGGAACTCGGAATAAATACTTCAAGGAGTATCCGACACCAACTAGGATATGAAACATTTGTTATTAGCTTCTCAAACATTAATCATTTGATTGCTTTTTTTTTTTTTAAGAAATTTGGAGAGGGCTTGATTGTTCCTCTAGGATATGAAACATTTGTTATTAGCTTCTCAAACATTAATCATTTGATTGTTTTTTTTTTTTTTTTTTTTTTTTTTAGAAATTTGGAGAGGGCTTGATTGTTCCTCTTCCAAATTTTTTTTTATTATATCATAAAGTTATGTACATATATTTTCCTTACATTCTAAGAAGAATTAAAAAAGGAAATATCCAAAATTTTGGGCTAACAGACGGCCCAAAAAAAATACTTCTAAAATAGAATTTGAAGCCTACAACTAAGAAATCAGAATCAAAGTTCAGGAAAAGAAATCGCAAGTTTTTATTTCCCTACAAGAGATAATTTCTGAAGGGTTTGGTTACCTAACTTCTTCCAGATCGAGTTCATCCATTACCTCTTTTATCAAGATCTCCTTCGAACGCTGTGTTTCTGTGAAGATTCGTCGACATCTCTCACGCCAGATACAGAAGAGAAAGAGGGCTGTGATCTGTCGCACATCAACTTCCCCTCTTCCTTCCCTTAGCAAGCAGTAATCATGGCTGAATAGCCCAGCCGAGTTCAACTCCATGCACTCTTTCTTTAAGAGATTCCAGTGGTATTCCACGAAACTACACTGTTGGGTCAAGTGTTCATTTGATTCGATCTCACAGCAACAGAGAGGGCATATGTTCACAATGCACAATCCTCGCTTTACTAAGTTATCTTGGGTAAGCACTTTATTTTGTTGGAATAACCACAGAAAAATTTGCATTCTCAACGGTATTTTAATTGACCAGATTTTTTTTAATTTGTTTGAGGTATGGATTCCGGTTGTGAGGGTGTTGTAAGCACTTTTGGTGTTGAAAACGTTATTTTCGCACCACCTCCATGCTACTTGATCTTCTTGTGCACTCAGTTGCACTTCGCTCAAGAGTTGTTGAAGCTGTTGCATTTCTTGTTGAGGGAGGTCAGCGGAGATCTCCTTAAAAACTTCAGGTAAATCAGTAAGAGATTTAAATTGAGCCACAGTACCTCTTTTTTCGTTAGCAAATGTAACCAATGAGTCATACTTATGAATAAGCCTACTCCCACTCCAATTAGAATTCCAAAAATTTATTTTCTTTCCATTTCCAACTGTAAACTCTACTGAAGTTAAGAAGAATGGCAATAATTTCTTTACTTCTTTCCAAAAGTAAGAGCTGTTATCATTACTAGCCAATTCTTCTCCTTCTATACACAAATTAAAGAGTAAATCCCTCCAAGGCAAGCCCCCCACATCCGTGTAAAACCTCCACAACCACTTTAGCAGCATAGCCTCATTAAAGGTTTCCAAATTGAGAACTCCCAAACCCCCATCTTCCTTAGGTCTACAAACCTTCTTCCAAGAAATTAGACTATAACCAGTCTCTTTATTACCTTTCCACAAAAACTTCCTCCTTAATCTATCCATTTCAATAAGTACCCACTTAGGAAACTTAAACACAGAGAAAAAATAGACTGGCAAGGAGGAAAGTACTGAGTTAATCAGTATTAACCTCCCCCCAATACTCAATTGAGCCCCATGCCAACCCAACAACCTCCTCTCGAATTTTTCTATCAAATTTCTGAAATCTACTTTCCTTGGCCTTTTAAAGTGTAAAGGAAAGCCAAGATAGGTAATAGGAAGTGATGTTAAAGGGCAGCCAAGTTCTTGAGCTAGGGAAAGAGCTTCCGGATGGTTCTCTGGTAGAATGAATATTTCTAATTTGTCAAAATTGACCTTGAGACCAGAGCTAGCTTCAAAGGCTGTTAGTAATAACTTAAGCCTTTTTGCTTGCTCTAAATTTGGTTTGATCAGAAAAATGGAATCATCTGCAAAAAACAAAGAAATATTGATGTTAGAGATAGGTCTCTCAATGTAGTTTAACCTAGCTAGGGTTTCCGTTACTCTGGCCAAAGAATCTATAGCCAAGATAAATAAGTGAGGCGAGAGTGGATCCCCCTGTCGAACCCCTCTTTTTAAATGCACACATTTGCCAGGAAGTCCATTCAAGACAACCTTAGCTGACCCTCTCAAAACATAATCTCGTATCCAGTCTAATCACCACCCCTTAAATCATCTAGCCTCCAAAACCTGAATCACAAAGTCCCAAGAGACTGTGTCAAAGGCTTTTTGGATATCCGCCTTAAAACACAAAAGTGGTTGCTTGTTGCAATTTGCTAAGTGAGCCACCTCCCTAGCATACACATAGCAATCTGCAATGTTTCTTTTCTCTAAAAAACCCAACTGGTTGGGTAAGATCAGCTTCTGAATTACTGGTTTTAATCGAATAGCCAGAATTTTTGAGACAAGTTTTTGTATACTACTGATAAGACTGATAGGGCGAAAGTCTTTTACATGGTTTGCGCCTTCTCTTTTGGGTATTAGAACAATATTTGAAATTACAAAATCACTGAGGCCAGATTTTAAATCGTTATTTTTTATTATCTAGAATACCTCCTCTCTTAGCAAATACCAGAATTTTTAAAAAAATTCTCCATTAAAATCATCTGGACCAGGGAACTTGTTTTTTTTTTCCATTTTTTTATTACATAGTCACATTCTTCTATTTTTAACTCATCATTTAATACTGACAAGTCAATATTTTCATCTTGAAAGATTTGTTTCACCTCAAAAGAGGCTGAGATATCCAAGAATTTTGCTTGTGATCCAATAAGATTTTTATAATATTTATTTAATCATTTGATTGTTCATTTGATATTCAATATCAAATTATTTTTTCCTTCTAATCAAAGTATGGTAGCAAATAAAAATCAAAGGCTTAACCAACTGCCAACCCATTTTTTTGTTTTGATGAATTTAATCAAGGCATTATATATACAAGGTAAGTTTTCAAATATAACCCTTTAGAATTTGGAAATCCTCAAAATAACCCCATTACAAACTTTATGCCTCACTAATCATGTTAGAATTTTCGAAGTATGTACAAAAACAGGCTTCCAAAATTCAAAAGGATTAATAAGGGAATAACTTAGAGTTAACGTTATTTTGAGCATTTTGAAAACTCAAAAGGGCCCAATTTGAAAATGTCTCATTATATATGATTCCATGAAGTCAACCAAACCATAAAAATCATAGAGAAGAAGGAAGAAAAAGATCAGAACAATGGAGAAGGAGACAAATAAAATCCTGAAAGATCAAAAGTTTCACATAGCTTATATATATATATATTTTTTTGACAGAAATGAGATGGGTCAATCCCGTACTCATTGATTTTCATTAAATTTAGAAAGCAGATTACAAAAAGGTTAAGAAAGAAAGACATCAAGAAAATAAAGAAAAAGCATACGTTGTTGGGTGTTGCGAGTGTCACATAGCTTATCTTTGTAGCCCGGGCATGGGCCACTTGATCCCTCAAGTTGAGCTTGCTAAACAATTTGTTCCCTCCGTCACCTTGCTTACCTTCTCCAATTTCTCTTCTCCAGCTCAGTCCAGCTTCCTCTCTTCTCTCTCCGATCCCTCTATCTTCTCCGTCACTCTTCCTTTCATCCCCGTTTTTGCATGTTCTGTTCCACATATTAGATCAATGCTTGAGTCATTGTACAGATCAACTCATGCCTTTATACCAGATCTTTTCTTTGCTGAGACTCTTTCTATCGCTAAAGAGCTTTCCATACGGCCTTATCTCTTCATGCCTTCCAACATGATGCTGCTTTCATTATTTTTGTTACAGATTTGGGTGGATGTGATACAGATTTGATATCCAATAATATTGCAAAATAATCTAGGATAGAATATTTGTTTATTTAGTTGTCTTTCAGTCATTGCTTAGCAAGGCAAGAGAGTAATTAGGGGAATTAGCCGTTAGGGTATTATGACACCTATATATATGAGTCTTTGTATTTGTATGTTTAAGACAAGAGAATATTATTCCATCATCATTTATATCTTTATTTATCTTTTTCTTCTCCAATATTATATTTTTTACAGGGTACAAGAGCATGTGAAGATCCATTCGTAATCAGCTTAGTTCGACATCTAAATTTCTATTGCTAAAGAGCTTTCTGCACCGCATTATATCTTCATCCCATCAAACATGATGTTCTTTCGTTTATGTTCAACCTTCCTTATCTACATGCGAACACCTCATGTCAATATGAAGATCTCCTTGAACCTGTAAGACTTCCAGGTTGTGTCCCAATAAGAGAATAACGATTTTCCAGATCCAATATGATACCGTACCAATGTGGCCTATAATTGGTTTCTGCATCTCAGCGAGCAGTACACGGATGTTAAGGACATTGTTGTAAATAGCTTTGAGGAAACGGAACCTGAAGTGATTAGAGTTTATAAGGAGAAGTCGGTTTATCCAATCGGCCCACTTGTTCGGTCTAACATAGATGAAAATGAAAAAGATGATGAGTCAGGTTCCTAGAGCATATTTTACGTATCATACTTGTATTATAATCCAAGGTGGGTCGTATGTTATGTAGCAACACAAGTGCTTCAATTGAACAACTTTGAGAAAATACTCAAGTCAAAACTACAATATTAGCATTGAAAAAATACACCTTCCTAGTATCATTTCATTTTTTGTTTGTCTTAGTTGGTATGCACTTGTGTTATTAATTGCTAGATTATGTAGAATTAAGATGATCAATATTGTAAAATACATCCTAATAATTTCCATCATTATTGTCTCTAACTAGTCTATATATACAGACTGTATTGCATGGCTCGACCAGCAACCGAATAACTCCGTGCTATTTATCTCATTCGGTAGTGTCAGGTCACTAACAATGGAACAAACAAATGAAGTTGCTTCCGGGTTGGAAGCAAGTGGACAGGTTCTTATGGGTCCTCAGGTCACCGAGCGATAAAGAATCCAGCAATACAGGAAATCGAGATGATCCGTTAAGCTAAATACCGGAAGGATTCATAGAGCGGAACAAAGAGGTATAATGTAAGAAAGAAGTGAGAGAGATACAATAAAATCTAATTATTCATAATTAATATATTCGTATATTTGATACAATGTTGGCCCAATTTTGCTTACTAAGCAAAAACCATTTTTCAAACAGTTGAGCATGATAATAGCACACGATGAAGTGAAAGTTTTAAGCCACAAAGCGATCGGAGGGTTCTTATCGCACTGCGGGTGAAAATCAACACTAGAGAGTGTAGCTCACGGTGTCCCTATGATAACATGGCCACTTTACACAGAACAAAGGATGAATACTGTGATGCTGGTGGAAAAGGTCGGAATTGCATTGAAACTGAAGGGGAGTGAAGAAAGATTGGTCGAAAGAGGGGAGACTGGGAGAGTGGCGAGAGAGTTGATGGTAGGAGAAAAAGGGAACGCGGTGAGGTGTGAAGCGAAGAAGGTTCAAAAGGCCGTGTCTCGTGCTGTAAAGGAAGGAGGGTCGTCTTATGAAGGGCTGACATATCTGGCTAATAAATGTAAAGGTGGGATTGATACTCGCCGGAGTAAAGAAATCTCCGGCGAAGACATGGTGGCAATTGATGATTAATTTTCAAAGTTTATTATCTGTTTTGTTTATCATGTGTTTCATTTATTATGGATCGCGGTAGGGGCCGGGAAGGCATTAGGGGATAAATGAAATTTGATGTGTTATTGAGATTAAAAAAAAAAATTGATGTGTGATTAGAAAATAAATTTGATTTGTTGTTAAATGAAATCCGATTTGGTTGTCTTATCACTTGTTATCGAGTTAAATTTTATTTGTTTCAACTCTGGTTCTCACCCCTTTCTTCCAAGCTGTTGCATTTTGTTCAACAAATTTGGATTTCGAGTTCTTTCAAATTATACTAAGCACTTTTGGATTTTGATGTGGTTTTCTCCACTGATGACATTAATATTATAAGTAATGATATTATTCTTGGTCAAGAGCCAATTAAATTAAAAAATTACAGCAACGACCATGTTAATTAAACAAAATAAGAAATTAGGGGCATGATTAATGTGGAAATTGTTTAAAGACTACATGCATACATGTTAAAGAATATACAAACGGTAAGGGCCATAATTTCTAGAATTTACTGAAAAATAGAAAGGTAGATTCAAATAAAAATTTGCTCATTACAAAAATGGGCCCTAACTATTTAATACAGACTCAGAAGAACTCAGAAGAGACCCAAATAATAAATGGAACTGCTGTTGCATGTTGGGGATTTAAAAAGAAATAGTATATAAAATGTAAATTAATGCTTAGAGACATTGAAATTGAAAATAGTATATATAGTAAAATATATTGTTCAATTAATATATATTAAACTTTATATAATATACTGCTGACTGAAATACAGTATATATGCATAGAAAACAGTATATCTGTTTATCATAACCAAAACAACTGAAACATACAGCCTTATATATCTAATAAATAAAGTGTTACAGTTCAACTGACATACTCCATATATTCAGATCCAACAAAACAGTGCAAAATATTGATATTTATGCCAATTATCATGATCAAAGATTTTTTTAATTAATTTAAAAAATATCTGAAACCTTCACTCAGTACCTTAAAATTAGAAACACATTCAAATTCAAACATGGACTTATCATCAGTAAATGTGTAATTACTTACATGTATACATCAATCACTGACTTATCTATAAATGTGTAATTACTCATACAAAATCAAATCATACTTCTCAATTAGTGATAATGCTCAACTCAACTAATTCACCACATTGTTACTAAACAGCTTAAACTGATTCGCATCAAGAACCAACTTCCTAATTGACGCTACCGCGCCAATGATCCCCACTATCGTAAACACAACCATAATCAAAACATTGACCCAATAAACCGCTTTCCTTTTCGACGGTTTCAAAGCAATGTTATACAAAAGCAAAGGGAGAATGAAATCTAGAGGGATGAACCCAATCGCGCCTACGACCGCGACAATGTCACCGAAAAACGGAAGCATTGCAGCCATGAAACCGCAAAATATCATGTAGAAAGTTCGTAATATGATTCGTGGAATTAGGTTTCGTTTTGAGAATTTGCCTTGAGTCGCGTCGGCGGAGTTCTTCTCCATTATTTCGTACGCTACTTGTGAGTAAACCTGGAGTTGTTATTAGTTAGAGGAATAATTGAAGGTTTTAATTAAGATCGATATAGTTTTGTTTAAACCATGGAAATTCGAACAAATGTTAGTACTAACAAAATTCTATATCTAATTCCCTCAATTTTTGTATTAAAATACTCAAAATAACTTGATATTGAACGTGTTTCTCTCGCTAACCCAATTCAGACTTTCAAATCCCGGCTCAAACAAAAAAAATGGAGTTCCAAATTTCGCTTTCATTGTTTAACATGTCAAAAACACCAAAAGAAACTATAAACTACTCGAGAAATTAGTTAAATCAATGGACTTTGAAATCCTGTTCTTTTTATCTGAGGCAGGATTTGAAATTCCGAACCATGATAGACAATAGGTTTGATAGAGAAATACGTTTTTTTTTTTTGAAAGGTGGTAGAGAAATACATTGAAAACCAAATTGCTCTCGCTATATTTAAAAAACTAAATGTGTCACGCATAGAAACCTGCAAATATAATTTGTCATACTCTACCGGTCACCGGTCATACACCGATCACTTAAATTTGCATGAATGTGAGAAATAAATAACATAATTTACTTACGAGACCGATGGCGAGGAGTTGGAGGAGGACGAACACAACAGCGAGGCCGAGGAGCCAGGTGGGAGCCAGAGCGGGGCCGACGTCGGGCATGAGGCTCTGGAGCACGTTGGAGTTGACCTTGCTCCCGAAGGCCCAGTAACCGGCAATCGCGGCCGAGTAGAAGGTGAAGAAGATCACCGTGTAGCACAGCATCAGGCCCTTCACCATCTTGCCCGCTGCTGGCGCCGCCAGTGTTGCCTGAAATGATTAGAAATGATTATCGTATGTGTATTGTAACAAAATTTGTTGACAACATGGTGGATGTGAGAAATGATTATCGGATGTTCATTATACTTTTGTAAGGGTTATATACTTAATATGTGATATTTTGTATGTTTTGTAGGGTTTTTGTGGTATTTGTGATTTTGCAGGGGTATACATGATATTATTTTGTACACATGAAATTGGTCCTAATTTTGATTATTGTTGGTTGCAAGTGAAAAGGCCATAAGAAGGTTTAACAGATGTATACATTTTACAAAATTTTGTCGCCTAAATTTTGAAGTAAATATGAAATGAGGATAATATTCTTGATATTTATTATATTTTTGTAGGGGTTATAAACAAGATATTTCTTATGTTTATAGGGGTTTAATGATGTATATCATTTTGTAGGGAAGTTGCCCCTTTAAATTGTTGTCGGTAATTCAAATTCAAAAGAAGAAATAAGAAGGTTGGTAGTTTACTTGGATTTCAGGTAGAATTCCATTTCCGAACACGGAAGCCAAAATGGATATGGAAGAAAATGCATTGAAGGTTCGATTGAATGTGGATGTGCTGAGTGAGTAGTCTTTTGGTGGAGCATCTCGCGAGATACCTATTATATAAATGATAAAATATTGAAATGAAAATCTTTTACTATGAAAAAAAGAAGAAAATAAAATTATGTATATATATATTCTTGTTTATAAAAATATATTAACATATTTAACGGTATATTAATATGTAACAATATATTAATATATTTAATGGTATATTAACTTGTTATAAATGCTGCCACAAATCACAATCCACTATATTGCAGATATACATATCTGAGTATTGTATTCGATACGATATTGCTACGACAATAAAATAATTTTGTAAGATATTATAAGGCACTACATTTATTTTATATATTATTTTATTAATGATAATTTATGTTATATATTTATTACAGATTGATTGTTAGTTTGAAACTATGTGTTGCTTGTAAAATTGAATTCAATTAATGTGTTCTCATCTTATTACTCACTCACTAGATTGCTTGTAGAATTTGAATTTTGCACGAACTTGGGAAAGTGGATCAACTATATAATGACATGAAATTGACGCTCCATATATATATAGTGGGAAATTGACCTAACATGAAAATCACACTATGATATATCTTTATTATCACGCTTGAAATTCTTTGAAATAAACAATACAAAGACATGCATTGTATTATTAATACTAGTCTATATTCCCCACTATTTGCTACTCCATTTGACCTAACAAAGGGAACGAGATTAAATGAATATAAGAACCCATCTTTGTCATTTTATCCTATCTAATCCCTTAAATTATTTTTAAAAAAGGTATCTAATTCCAATACCCTATCATTTTTACCACCCAAGTAGATCAAAAGATAAGAAAAAGAACAATAAAAACTATAAATCAATAAAAGTGGTCGTCTGATAAAATGCCAGTATATCTTGTATTACTAGCATCTAATCCCTCGAATTATTTTAAAAAATAGGCATCTAATTCTAACACCCTATCATCTTCACCCCCCCAGTCGAAATCAAGACATAATCAAGAACACCAACTAAACAAACAAAAAAACACAAAGTAGAGCATTAATTAATTAAATAAAGAAAAGGACCTGCACGAATGCAACCGACGACGACGAGAAGAGTGTAGCCGAAGCAAAGCACTAGGGAAGCAAGATTTATGTAACGGAGAGAGTGGAAGGAGGGTAGCTGAGAGAGGAAGATGAGCACCACGGTCACCATTATTATGAAGTGGTAGAGTCTCAGTGGGCCGGCCGGGTACAAATCCAAATACATTATCTGTTCAAAACGGGTAAGAATAAATAAAGAGGTATAATAAATGAGTACCATCAGATTATTTGCCATCAACATCGCAGAATTTAAAAAGGTATAATATAATTATAAAATGTTATATTTATATATAAAAGGTAGAATTAACATATAAAAAAAGTATGTTGATATACAAAATATTTTTGTTTTCAAATTAGTTATATACAAAGATATAATAGATTATTGAATATGTATAAAAATATGATAAGCTAATATTTAAGCGGAAGAGATGATATGAATGTTTTCCCAAAAGGTACAGGAGTAAAAAACATTGAAATTATTAGTAATTAATGACGTCTGACTACCATACCAAGATAAAACAAGAAAATAAGAAATAATGGATAAGGCAGAGATAGATCTATGTAGAAGTTTGAATGTGTGTCTTCCGAAGTTTTTTACTGCATATGATGCGAAGTCCTTATATGCTAAAAAGTACATTTATTTTCTGAACGTATATTTGCTCACTGTTGCATTCATTATGAATTCTGACAAATCATTTCCGGTCACGGGTCAATGGATGTGATATTTTGATGTGTATGTGTTTTGATTTCGTTTTGTTTCTGTATATTTGTGTTACAGTTTTATTTTGTTTCTATTTTTTTTGTTTCGGTTTTATTTTGTTGTTTATAGATTGATATATATCATATATATTTGGATTGATATGTATGATATATGCATATGATTGAAGCAGTTTTGTTTTGACAAGGTGATGTCGATATATAACAATGATACAAAATACCTATACAATCCAAAAGATAGATGAATTTATAAGAAAGCTAATGAAATCAGAAAGGAAATTTTTACACGTTAAATTTCCTTATTTATTTCTGATGATCTCTAATGAATAATGTTGTAACATGTTGCATATACTTTATTTGGTGTTTTTTCAGTACCAGGAATTATTTCACATGCAATTAATACTTTTAGCATAACACAAACTTCTACACACTTATTTGGGTATGTATTTTCTATTAATGGAGTGAAATTATTTAATTTTGTATATTAATTAATTAATGAAAATAATAGATTTGCTTATTAATTGTTTTTCTCCTATTAATCCAGAAGTCTCAACTCTTTTGAAATAATCCAAAATTAAATATTTCAGTCAAAATATCTGATCAAATTTATTTCAAAAAAAAAAAAAATCTGATCAAATTATGTCTTTTTTAGAATAAAAAATTATGTCTTAGTGATAAGAGTTAAACATTATTTATTTGATCATAATGTTCATTTATCTCTAATAATAACAATAATAATAATCTTCCTAAAAAATTAATGGGAGTTGTACTGCGCGACGGTACTGTAGTGACCCTGTACCGATGATATAAAAACTAAAAACAGTATATAAAAACTCATTCTATAAAACATTATATATTTAAAAAAAATAAAAACAATATATACACACATATAAACTGAAAACAGATAGTATATAAAAATTCATTCGGCAAACAGTATGTATTTAAAAAAATAAAAACAATATATAGCGTATATAAAAATATGAGAAAACAGTATAATTTCAATCCATCTCTACAGTACCCTGCGTGTGATTTCCAATTTCCCAAAAATAATATAACCAAGAGTAATTATCTACCAAGTCAGCTCTCTGAAAGATTATTCTAAAAATAATTTTCTGACATATTCAACAAATTGCTGTTATACGACTATACATTTGTTGAACAAGTCCATAATACTCGTAAAAAAACTAATTGAACGATAATGAAAGCATGTCTCCAATTTTTTCCAGGTTTATGTAAACACTTCATTAAAAATAAATATTTTCACTAACTAATTTGGTCTTATAAACACGGAAAAATAACCCCTCAAATATTTTACTCTCAAAACCACTTTCATAAGTAAACCGTCAAAAGTTATTCTTTATCTAATTATCTTATAAATATATTTTCTTAAAAAACATTACTTTCTCCAAAAAAGACAAAAGTGTTTTTCAATTCAACACACCACTGACAAAAAATAAATGAATACAAAAAAACAAACAAACAAATTAATGAATCAATCAACAACTAAATTGGAAACTAACCTGGAGGCAATCTCCGGCGAGTAAAATCGAGCCGATGCTAACTCCGGTGTTAATCGTGCCTTGAATACACACCACGAAGTAAAACATCCATCCAGACCCTACAAAATCACAAAATCACACTTCATTTCCCTAAAACCCCCCTCCAAATCTTCAAAATCAAGAAAAAAACCAAATCAAAATGACGAACCGAGCAGATCGGATGCGAGCTCACGAAACCTGATGTGCCTCCTCCCATTAGCCTCGCAATGATCTAAAACCTTCGACATGAGCATGTAATTGTAGAAAGTGACGAAGAACGCCACTGTGAGTGACGTCAGCCCTAGGCCCCATCCCATGCCCCGCAAGGCGTACGGGAGCGTCAGCACCGTCGGCCCCACTATCGCCGTCGTCAGGTGAAATCCCGCATGCCACCAATTGCCTGTTACCAAATTTCAACAAAAAAAATCAAAACAAAGATCAAATCAATTCATTTCTTTGATTGTTGTGTGGATTTTTGGAACCCATCAGACCTTTGGATTCAAGAACGAAGGCTGCACCAGCATCGGAGGGGCCTGGTTTGGTGCCGGGCGGCGGCCCTGATTCTTCGACCTGTAAGTTAGCATATGGAGGATTGGTCACCCCCATTACTGGAATTGAATAGATTTTCTTTCAGTCTTTTGAGTCTAAAATGGATTTGGAAGAAGATCTATAGTCGATACAAATGGAAAGAAGGGAAGAAGGGGAAGAGGGCTATTTTAAGAATGCGCGCCATTTATGCATGGACGCGGTCTAAGGGATCATTACCTCACTAACTTGTGGGGCATGATGTTGGACTTACGCGGTTCGTGGTACACCAGGTCCATATATATGTTTGAGAATCATTCCTGCAGTTGAGAAGTCAGATATACTACATCATATCAAGATATTCAAAAAAGAGATTTTTTACTGTGCCCGTGAAACGTCCTTAACCCTCTTTATCTGGCACCACTTACCACTTAATTCACCGAAAAATAAGATTTATTTTCCACTTCTTCTTCTTTTTTTATGTTTTTGTGGGCTTCATTTCCCACTAAAATCCAAAAAAAATTGACCATAGATAAGAACCGAGATCCGCCTGTAGTAAATGATCCGTCAACTCAAAATTGGTAACTGTAGCAACTCTCGAAATCGGGTCGGTAGGTCCGCCTGCAATCTATCGCAGTACTGTATGGCGAAAGTTCATCAGTGGAAAGTGGGGGCAAATAGATCAAGTTAGAGTTTTCCTTCAAAAAATGACGTGTCTTGGATGGACCCACATGTCAGAGAGAATTGGCGATGCTAATGGGATGATTAATCCTGAGATTTAAGAGATATAGTTCTAATGGGTCTGGATTAAAAAAACGGATTTGAATCCGTTTATCATAGACTGGAATAATTTCATGAGATAAACCTTAAGTTTGCCTAAAAAAAATTCATGAGAAACAATTACAATTTGGGAAAATTGAATATTGATTCGTGCAGGACTGTAAGCAAGTTCTTAGAAGAATTGAGGTTTTTTAATAATGTCAAACTCATGACATAATTTTAATAAAGCCAACTGTGTAGAGCAAGTCAAGGTTAGCTCAATAAAAAGTCAAATAAGGAGAAGATGATTGACAACGAACGGGCAGGCAGGCTCCCAAAAACAATTCACAATTGGCAAGGGGCTGGCGTTGACATGATACACTCAGACTACACAAGAGTGTGCCCCAAAGAAATCTAATTCTAGTTCTCCTCTATCTTAAAATATTTCACATGTACATAACATAGTTGGTCACTAAATACATATTTTCCGAATAATTCAAAAAACACAAAATTCACATCTCAAAATAATAATTCACATTCATTCATGAATTTTTAGCAAGATAAAAATTCGGCCTGTATTTTATGAATTTTTGCCAAATAAGAATATTTTCCCAATTAATTCCAAATAAAAAGTATATATTTACATAATATTATATACCGAATTATTCCGAACAATTAGCCGAATTGACGAATTATTACCGTCTCAGTTTTATTTAACCGACTTCAACAACATTCAATACGAATTATACACGAACGTATCACGAACTGTATTATTTGCATATCACGAATGACTAACTATGTACTTAACTTGCGTATAATTTTTTTTGACAAAAACTTACCTATAAATTATAATAACTCACTATAAATTCGTTAAAATATCTCCTTTATAAAAGCCAATACCAAGTCACTTTGTGCATTGAATACTATGTTATGTGTTGAGTACTAAACTAAGAGAACGGAAAAGATTATAATCATAAGATGACAATATCATGTATCTCTACACCTAAAAAAAATATCATGTATCTCAATTATTTTAATAACAGCTTAATATCTACCATGCGAAATCTGAAAAAAATATTACCTATGTTACACCGATACAGATACGGACACGGTGATATGGCAATCTCAAAAAATCTTTGGACACGATACGTCTAATATATATATTATTATATTATTAATTATATATCGAAAAATTTTAAAAATATAAAAAATAACTAAATATGATAGAGAAAATGACAAGAAAAGAATGAGAATGAGAAATTAGAAAAAAATCATTTTTTTAAATAAAGAAGAGATATGATATCGTCTTTAGTTATGCTTCTCATGAGTTAGTTTCATTAATAAAAAAAAATATTAAAAAAATAGGCTTTAAAAAAGATCATTTTTAACAAAAATAAATAAATAAATAAATAAGCGAAAATAGAATTATAGCAAAAAATAAAAATTAAATTGGGATTTAAAACATTGGGCCGTGTCCTCAGCCGTGTTCTGGCCGTGTCCTGCCCTATCGGTGCCGTATCAGAGCTGTGTCCGAAAGTCAACATATATTAAAATATTCGGATACGCCACGTGGCGTGTCCGAAACGTATCGATGCTGTATCCGTGTCCGATACGTATCCGATACGCGTACGGCTGATTTTTTGAAATATCCGCGTAACATAGAATATTACCAATACCACTATAAAATGAGAAATATTGTTTCCACTCGCTCTATTTCTATCTAGTTACCACTACTAGTAATTTTTTTCTGACTACTTTTGATAAAAATAAAAATAAAAGTCGAGGAATAATAATCCATACTGGTTAATTTAAATAAATCATTATATTAATTTTCAACATGACATAATGCATACTCACCTCAATTTGCACATCACATTTTATGATAACATGATATAATAATTTAAAAATTGAAAAAATTTGTAAAAAACTATTTTCAAATTTTTAATCAACTCTTTTTTTGTATGAAAGTATTATCAATTTTTTTAAATAAATCTTCCAAAAAATTCCAAAAGCTTTAGATATTTTAATATTTTGTGGATGAAAATGGAATGATTAATTGGATAAAACTGAAAGTTAAATGGGCCTAATTGAATAAACTAAAATGTAATTCGACTCAACATTGACACAAAGTTGTATAAAAAAACCCTGACCCGCCCCAATTTCACCTGATCTGATCTACCCGCCACTTTCCCGCCTCTTCCAGCTAAAACTTCCCCAAACCCTAAACCTCTTTCTTTCTCTCTCTCTCTCAGCCAAGGTATTTTCCGAGCTCATTCCTCTATTTCTTCGAAATCTTTCCCTTCTCTTCTATTTGATTTGATTTGATTTGATTTGTGTACCGTTCTTTTGGTTTTACTGTTTTGGTACTTCATTTTGTTTACGGAGGCTCAGTTGAATCTGGATAGCTTACGATCAATGATTGAATCACTAATAACCAACAATTAGCGTAGATTAAAGATCTTAAGTTTCAAACTGTTACTTAGTGAGGCTTGATTGAAGCTCAATTAAAGCATATGCAACTAACGAAACATAGTTCTATTATCTTTTTTCTTTGAGATTATGCTTAATTGTTACCCATTAACTAATCAGTATTAAACTAATTCATTTCAGAATCTGTAAACAAATCAAAATGCTGTGGGTAGACAAGTACAGGCCTAAAACCCTAGACAAGATCACTGTTCATGAAGAAATCGCGGATTGTCTCAAAAAGCTGGTTTGAACCTTTTCTCACTCATCTTTTCCTTCTATTCCTTAAACCGTAATTTTACATTCTTTTTGATGTAGGCCCCTAATTTTTTGTGAATCTAATTTTAGGTCACGGAGCAAGATTGCCCACATCTTCTGTTTTACGGGCCGTCAGGTTCGGGAAAGAAAACCCTAATTATGGCTCTCATTAGACAAATCTTTGGCCCTAGTGCTGACAAAGTATTCTCTCTCTCTCTCTAGAATTTATTTTTTGGAAATCGGAAGAAATTTTGAAAGTTTAAAATATGTTGTGCCGATACTTACTTAGAAATAGTATTTGTCTAGTAAAATAAGCACAACAGGAGATATATCCCTAAATTATCCCCTGAATTATCTCTTAAATCTCAATCATTTTTTGTGTTGATATTAATTTTCTCTCTCTCTTTATTTTAGGTGAAATTGGAGAACAAAACGTGGAAGGTCGATGTAAGTAGAATGTTCTATCATACTTTTACCCTTATCTATTTCCCTTTCTTTTTCATTCATACCCTTCCAAAATCTCACTCACACCCCTAAAAAATGAGAAATATCATATGCACCCTACAAAACATAAGAAACATCATGCATGCACATGCTTCGCCATTTGTATCGAAAGATTCCATTGTAACCACTTCTTATCTATACATAAATGAGAGAAATAAATAATCAAAGGAGGGGCATGCACGACATTTCTTTGATATTTTAGGGGCGAGCGTGAATTTACGCCTTGAAATGTGATAAATTCTCTAATTTCTAACAAATTCCAGGCCGGATCGAGAAAAATCGAGCTGGAGCTATCAATGCTCTCAAGTGCGAATCATGTGGAGATGAATCCGAGCGACGCGGGCTTTCAGGACCGATATGTCGTTCAAGAGATCATCAAGGAGATGGCCAAGAACCGGCCGATCGACACCAAGGGCAAAAAGGGCTTCAAAGGTAAATAAAAGAATAAATAAATAAATAAATAAGAAAATGATTCAGAAGATGTGTGATGATAAAGCGTGATAAGGTCTATAGTGAAAATGTTACGATTGAATATAGTTAATTAAAGAAGTAATATGCTTATTCAGAAAATGGCTAAACCGACGTATTGACACTAGATCAAAAAGGCTTCAAAGGTAAAATTAAATAAATAAATAAGTAGTTGGGCTAATTTTATGCTAATAAATGTAGGAAAAATGCACGCTATTAGTTCTATACTTTTATTGGATTCCAATTTGGTCCCTCTACTATTGATTTAATTTTTAAACTTTTTGATTCCTGGCCTTTATGAGGGATTAAATATGCATAATTCAGTATAGGGACTAGAATATTTATTTATCCTTTTTCTTTTTTCAAACTCTTTTTTTTAACATAAAACCCATTAACTTTTTTTTCTTTTCTTTTCTTTTTTGTTCAGTCTTGGTATTAAACGAAGTGGACAAACTATCAAGAGAGGCTCAACACTCATTAAGACGCACAATGGAGAAATACAGCGCGTATTGTCGATTAATTTTATGCTGCAACAGCTCTTCCAAAGTCTCTGACGCCGTCAGATCCCGATGCCTCGCAATCCGTGTCAACGCCCCATCACAAGATAAGGTTAGGAAAATTTTCCGAAAAGCCCTTACAATTTTGATTATCACGAAAGCACCCTTGCGTTGTTGAGAAATTTAGAAGTTTTTTCGTGCCTTTATTTTATTCTACTCAACACGGTGAAAGCATTGAAATATTATATGTACCGATTTTCCGTTTTGTTTTGGGTTAATAATAATTCAGGTTGATGAAATAACTTAGTTTTTGGATAATCATTTGTTTTTTTAAATTACAAAAACACCCTTACATTTTAAGGAATTTAGAAGTTTTTTGTGCTGCTAAATAACATCTTTAGTACATAAGTAGGCGAAATTTCAGAATGGAAGCATTGGAATGATTTATGTGCTGAAATTTTTGTTTCTGTTTTTTTGTTTGTTTTTGGGGTAATTTTAATTAGGGTTGATAAAATAACTTAATTTTTTGTATTATTTTTTGGTTGAAAGATTGTGAGGGTATTGGAGCTGATAGGGAAGAAGGAGAATCTGAATCTGCCAGCTGGATTTGCGGACCGTGTAGCGAATCAGTCCAATCGTAATTTGAGAAGAGCCATTTTGTTTTTTGAGACCTGTCGTGTTCAACAGTAAGCTTCTCTTTTCTCTAGTTTAAATTAATAATTAATATAAGATCAATATAAATATTAATTAAATATAACTAGAACCAGTTAAGCAAAATGAGTTTGAATGGAGGCAAAAGTTAAGTAATTCATTCTTGATTTCATGATTCAGCTGTTGATTTTATGTGATATATATGTTGTCATATGAGTAAAATGTTTTCAAGTATTAATTGATTTTTACATAATATTATTTTATTTTATTATATTTTGTTATATTTAGGTATCCATTCACACCAAATCAAGTAATTCCGCCTCTCGATTGGGAGCAATATGTATCGGAAATTGCTTCAGATATTATGAAGGAACAAACTCCTAAAAAGTAGGCTGATTTTTCTCCTTTTTTAATTTAAGTCTCTTCTCTAACCTTTATAGAAAAACAAAAACAAAAATATGAAATATGCTTAAGAGTAGCTTTATTAAGGCATATTGATTATTCTGATAATAAAAATACTAAACAAGCAAATAATTTCATGTTATTTTTTTCTAAATTTTGGGCTAATAATTTCCATCAAAAATCATACGTAGGTTTTTGTAATGTTTTGTATCAGGTTATATGAAGTTCGCCAAAAGTTGTACGAATTACTTGTGAACTGTATTCCTCCTGTTATTATTTTGAAGGTGCGTGAAGTTTACTATATATATTAATATTATATATTTTTTTATGTTGAAGGAAATTTAGATCAAACTGACAAAAGTCTGAATTTTAAAAAAATTAGAAATTATTAACGGAGTTGTTGAGAAAGTTGGACTCGGAGTTAAAGCATGAAGTTTGCCATTGGGCTGCTCATTATGTAAGTTCAATTCTCAAATTAATAATTTAATATCATATTATTTTATTTTGTTTTTGAAATAACATGATAAAGCTGACTATTTAATTTCTGTGGTTTGTTTTAGGAGCACAAGATGAGACTTGGTTCAAAAGCCATATTTCATTTGGAAGGTACCCTTTATAATATTATTATATTTTAGTAGTTCTATTTTATTGTTTTCATTCAGAATCCATTTATTATTATTATTATTATTATTATTATTATTATTATTTTTAATTGTTTTGCAGCATTTGTGGCCAAGTTCATGAGCATCTACAAAGAGTTCCTAGTTGTTACATTTGGCTGAAACCCTAACTATCATGTAGGTTCATAGAAGTTATTCCATTAAGTATACAATTGGATAATTAATACAAAAAAATTTAGTCTAATTTCTTCAATATTTTCTATTGCAGGAATTTCGACTTGGAGAATTTTCCTATCTTTGGCCATTCAGTTTCTGTAATTTTGAACCTAAAACATGTATTAATATTCCCTAATTTAATGCTTTGCAGTCTAGCATAATATCTTTTATCATTTTTTCCCTTTTTTTATGTTGACAAATTCTTTGTTTGGACTTTGGAGCGAACCCGCAAAGTGAGTGTAGTAGAATGAAGCATTTATCTAGGTTTAATTTTGCCCTAATATCTCTACCGAACTAAAATAGTGTTACATTTGTACTAAGTTTTCAACGACTTTCCAAAAAGTCAAAACCAAGCACTACAACCTAAAACCAATATATGTAACTGCACAAAATTCATATCCAAATAACTAAGCTTTGAGACTGGAAATAATTATAACTCACTAGTTAGATGGAAATTATGCAGCATCTACAGATAGTGAAATTACAGCGACAACAATAACAACCCAAAAATTGCACAAGCTAAAATCTAATTTTTCTCTCTCAATCTCAAGCTCGAACCACCATCTTCCATTTACTCTTAACTCAGATCTTGCGGAACTAGCATGCCAAATCCATGTTTCAGAATCTCAATCCTACATCACAAAACAAAACACATCATAATTACATCAAATAATTAGTCACTCAGACTGTTTAACTACGGATTTTTTTTTTCAAAACCCCCCTACATTTTCTCAAATTTATCAAAAAAAAACCCTCCCTCTAAACAATATTGAAATAATAATTAAAAAAAATATAATCACATTTCGCAAATTATTTTCTCTATGCTAACCAATTATTTCTCTATTATTTCAAAATGAGTCAGATTTTTTTCAAATAAAATATTTTTTTAGCAAAACTCTTGATTTTGAGCATTTCTGCTCCCCCTATCCGTTCAGTGCACAATCAGCGGTTAACTGCTGCTGTGGCAAAAATAATATTTTAAACTACTTACGTGGGGGCGAGTTTCCCTAAATTCTTGAGCTCTCTTCCGCTGGCCACATCAACGACCTTGCCCGACATCTCGATGGCATAAGCCCTCGCTGACGTGGCGGGCAGCCCTCGTCTCACCAAAACCTCCAAGTCTTTCCTGTGTAGTTCTCTACCGTTGACTACAACGCCCGTCCGTCCGCCCGCGCAGTCCCTCACCATCGGGTAGTTGAACTCTCTTATGAACGGCTGTGGAAATATTATAGAAATGTTTTGTTTGCTTAGTTCTTTTTTATAGGGATAAAATATTATAGAAATGTTTTGTTTGTTTAGTTCTTTTTTATAGGGATAGGATCTTTTGAGAAGGGGCTTATTTGGCCAACGCATGATAGCATTGAGTATAACAAATTGTATTTCGAATTTCAACTGTATGGATGGAATTATGGATGTAATGTATATGTTTTAAATATGTTGTAGTCCGGTTTTCAGGTGAACCGAAGAATTATATTTTTACCATCATGTATGATGAAAATGAGAAGCAGAATTTGTGAAATATATATATTGATAATTTTTTATAATGAGTGATGGTAAAAATATTTATCTATGATTGAAAATTGGACTACAACATATTTAAAACATATATATTACATCCGTCCGGTTGAAAATTGGTCTAGCGATTAGATTTTGATATATAGCAATGTTGTCATGCGTTAGCCAAATAAACCCGTTGTCAAAATATCATATCCTTTTTTTTATAATATTGTAGGTTTATTTATTTATTTAGTTTTCTTTAACTTACGGGGATTATGCCGAGACATTCGTGGCCCATTACGCCCCAAAATCCAGCGTGATAATCATACCTGGTTAGTAACAAAAAATTTCATTTTAAATATATTGAAATTGTATAAAATATGGGAAAATAGTATGTTCTGTTGGTCAATTTTATGAGGCATTATTTTTTTATGTAATCATGTACTAATAGTCTAATAAATATAAAAAAGAAATTAGTATCTTGCTTATTTTGTTGTCCAATACAACTGGCTTCACCAAACATTGAAAAAGTCAACTCTCATCTCACCAGCATTTGACTACTAAAATCTAAGAAATTGAGAAATATTTTTCTTATTTTCTCTAACAAGCTAAAGATTCATTCAAAAGCTCAACAGACCCAAAAATTCAAAACAAAAATACCAAAAATCTTAAAACTTACCAATAATTTCCAGGATCAATGGGCCCCGCTTTCTTCTCAGCCCGTTTAACAGCCCGTTCAGAAATCGGATGGCCATTCACAAAAACTTTGCACTTAGACCCTTCTGACGAGCTATTAAACAACGAAAAGTCCTTGAAACTTTTCTTTATCAGCCCTCCTAAAAACGAAGAATCTCCATTCTTACCAATGACCGTCCCTTGTTGATCCTCATCCAATGAGCTCCTTGAGGATCCTCGGTTCGAACTTGAGTTGACCGAGTCAACCCTAATGGACCTCTCCATTTCCTCTGAGTTGACCGAGTCAACCCTGAGCGACCTGTCAATTTCCCTAATGGACCTCTCCATTTCCTCCGAGTTGACCGAGTCAACTCTGATAGATTTCTGCCTTTCTTCTTCTGAGTTGACAGAACCGGCCCTAATTGATCTCCCTGTTTCTTCTGAGTTGACCGAGTCAACCCTAATGGACCTCTCCATTTCTTCTGAGCTTTTGTCTGTAACGAGCCTCTCGATTCGTTCTGAATTTTCATCCTTAATGGACCTCTCAATTTGTTCTGAATTCTCATTTTTAATGTACCTCTGAATTTGTTCGGAATTTTCATCATTAATAAACCTCTCCATTTCATCTGTAATGAACTTCTCCATTTCATCCTTCATGAACCTCTCCATTTCTTCTGAGTTTTCATCCTTCTCCATTTCTTCTGAGTTTTCATTCTTAATGGGCCTCTCAATTGATTCTGAGTTTTCAATTTCATCCTTAATGGGCCTCTCAACTGATTCTGAATTATCCTCAAAAACCGAACCATTGACTAGTGGCTCAGATTCTGGAACGGAGATCTCCATTTGTTCCTTAATTTCTACATTTTCTCTGTTAATTTCCCCTTTAAACTCATCTAAACTGGACTTTTCTACATTTTCTCCATTAATTTCATTTTTAAACTCATCTAAACTGGACTTTTCTACATTTTCTCCATTAATTTCCCTTTTAAACTCATCTAAACTGGAGGCCTCCATTTCCTCCTTGTTTTCTGCACCTTCCACATGGAAAGCATTTATGTCCTCATTTAATGCAGCGTCATTTAAGTTTCTCTCAGAAACAGAACTGGAGATCTCCATTTCTTCCTTATCATTACCCAAATCTGTACCGTCAATTATTGCATTAAATTCCTCTACTTTTTCTTCATGAATATTTTTGTCAGAAATAAATCTGTTCATTAATGGCTCAATCTCAACTGCTTCTTTAATATCCTCACTGGACCTCTCTAGTTCTTCCCTTTTCTCCTCAATTTCCTCACTCAAAACCAAAGATTTTCTCTTTTCTTGTGTATTGAACAAATGTTCTAGAACCTCTCTCTCATGCGAGAAACTTCCGGAAGCTTCTAGAAAGCCACTCGACTTATCAGACTTATCGTACCCATAATCATATTCTCTCTCCTCCATTTCCGTAGAGAGAGAAACCGGATTCACGTCCTTAGAATAAACTCTCCTCCTTTCCCTCAAACTATCGTAATTCCAATTTTGCGAGGACCCGGTTGAAAAACTCGAATCAATCTTATGGTCAGAAATTTTTATATTAATTACCTCAGAACAATTCCCACATTTAAAATTAAGCATTTTTTTACCCTTGTTAAACACAAATCCAGAAGGAATTTGCAGTAAAGAGAAACAAGCATCACAAATTGCAAAAGGAGAGGCTCCATTCAAGGGCAAAAATGACCGTTTTGCCCTCCTTTTTGAGCTCTCGCTTCTTTGAGAGGCCCAATCGGCTGAATAAACAGAGCCGTTTAATGACCGTCTTTCGTATTCTTGCGAGCCAAGCAAATGTCTCTCCACAGGGGCAAAACCGTAATTTTCCTCGACTCCATAATGATTATAATTATTATTATAATTATAATTCTCTCTTGTTTTAATACTATTATACTGAGAGTAATTATCGCGAGGCAGCAATCTGACCCTTCTGTACTTCTCATGCTCGCGACTCGGATTCGGACGGTAAGAATTACTCACCGGGAAATGGTTTCCCGGATTTTGATAATCCGGGAATTCATTTCCCGGATTTTGGCGCCTGAAAGAAGAGGAAGAAAGAGTCCTTCTAGAAACCGGGATTTGTCTTTCTCTTTCCCTATTAGGTCTTTCTGAGATCTCGCAAGAACGTGAAAGTTGGTCCCTCAACTCGTCGAGTTTTCTTAACAAATCTCTCGGGTCTTGGTTTATCAGAAACTCGATCCGTTTCACCAAGTCTAAATCCAAATTAGGGTTTGTTGGTTTTTGAGGAAGATTTGGTGTGGTTCTTTGCCGCCCTAAGTCCAAATTAGGGTTTGGTTTTTGAGGGAGATTTGGTGGTTTTGTTCTTTGTCGACGGTATTTGTTTGATGAATTTGAAGGGCCTTCATTTGAGAGGAATTTGTTTCTACTATTGTTGCTGTATCTGGAATTGAATGTTGGGTTTCTTCTTTCCTCCATTTGTTTGTGTAATTAATGAATTTTCTCTCAGAACACTGATTTTAGCAAATCATGTGGAAATGAGAGAATTGTGAAATAATGGCACTATCTTTTTTCTCAATTTGAGCTCCGTTGAATCAATCAGAGACGATTCCAGGGCTTGATTCAGTTGTTTTTAGCACCCTGAAGAGTGAAAATCAACCAACATTTCAGTAAAAATGACAGATTAGTAAGAGAAAAAACAAAGAAAGGCTAGATTTTGAACAGGAAAGAAAAGAGAAACTCAATTTTGCTGAATGAAAAATGCTTTTTTTGAGATTCGTTATTGCACTAAATCCCAATTTTATGCCATTTTTCAACCTAACTCCTCCAACCATTACAAAAACAAAATCAAAATTTAAGTAGTAAACTGAACAAATTAGACTTAGCAGTTAAAGAATCAAACAAACAAACAAAAATGCGAAATAAATAACAAAACCCATATTAGCAAAATCTAGAGAAGAAGAAATTCAAATCCATACCTTCAGGAGCAACAGCATTGCGAAACTGTACAATCCCAGATCGAATGGAAATCAGTGGAATCTTCTGCTTGCGCTTTGTTATTAAGCTAGAAAGTGACTTTTCGCCCTGAAATTAAAAAGGGATTTGGAGAAAGTTGGAGGAAAAGAAAAGGAGTGGAATGGAATGGAATTTCTTTTCTCTTCTTTTCCTTTTTGTGTCTAGACAAGTGAAGAAGAGAAGAACTTCCTTGTCTTTTTTCTTTTCCCTTTTTATTTGTTGTTTAATTATTGGGAGTACGTTACTTTATGCGGTAAGATACTATATAAAAACTGAAAATGATATATATAAAAATATGATCTTAAAATAAATAATATATAAAAATTTATTTTATAAAATAATATATATTTAAAAAAAAATAAAAATAATATAATAAACTGAAAAAAAATATAATATAAAAATTTATTCAGTAAACAGTATATATTAAAAAAAAATAATATATAATGTATATAAGAATCTAAGAAAATAGTATATAATACGAGCGTGATTTTCAATTTTCCTTAATTATTTTTAATTTTAAATTTTTTTTTTTGGAAAGTGTAAATTGTAGTATATTGAATTGTCGGCTGGGAAGTGGGGCCAGTGAGAAGAAATGTGATGGACGTTGAGATTTTCACATTGAGGTATCTCTCCAGTCGTAGATAAAATATATAGTCCATTTTGGAATAAAATTGTTTTGTTGCAGCAAGCAAAAAGCTTGCTACATTTTCATAAATAAAGAAAAAGTATTACAAGTGTTACAAGAAAATGGAAAAAAAAATCTAAAAAAAGGGGGAAAAGAGAAACACACTACAGTACGTACCCAAAAAGAAAAAGGAAAAAACGTTGATTCAATCTTACTAATTTTGAGTTGGTTTGTGTTTTGATTTGTAAGAATCATTCTAATTTGAAATTTTTGTTTGAATAAGTAAATTTAGTTCAGTTTTTATACGGTTGGTAATTTTGACATATACCAATAAATTTTGATTATTTTTGAAGAAATTTTTGAGTTATAAAAATCCTGAAAATGCCACTAAACTTTCAATATATGTGGTTACATTTTCTTCAATTTTAATGTAAATTGATATTGTGCGTCTTTAAATTAGATGATCTTTAAATTGAATTTAATAACAAAATTTTCTTTAACTTTCTCAATAATTTGTATAAAATTTTTATTAAAAACTTCTACTTTTTTCTTTTATATAATTAGTAAAAGATGAAAATTATTCTATAATAAACTATATACTTATTATATTATTTAAATTGGAAATATAATGATTTAATTATACTTTGATGTACATAAGTACATCACGGACTCAACCACCAATTTTTTTTTTTATACTTAACATATTTGTGAAGTTACCTTTTTTTGACATTTTCATAGATATGAAAGTAACTTGTAATTATATTATCAAAATACTAGTTTCTATTTTAGAGGATGTGGTCAAAAGTTCATCATCATATATACTACTTTTTATATTGACCTATTACAAAAATAACTAATTATACACGTGTCATTGTCTACCAAAATAAAAGGATGTGATGATGTGACATAAGTGAATTAATATTTTCCATAGGGTAATAAATCTATATCATAGAATAATTTTCCTATTTTTTTATCCATCAAATGAAATCTTTCTATTTAAACCTGAAATATTCTTAAACAATGGAGAGGATGCAACGTAACAAAAAGGATTGACAGGAGTATAGTGTATTTTGCGTAAATTATTAAGCTGAATCGGTCCATGGTGAACCAGTCCAAGTTTGTAAACGTGTGTTGTATTGATTTGGTTCACAGCGGACCGGGATCACATGATTATATCTCACAATCCCAGCTGTTAATATTAATGGTGCTTTTATTTTATTTATTTTATTTTATTTTATTTTGTGGAGAGTTAATTAATAATTGTTTCTTGCTAATTAGGCCGAGGACTTGCTAATGACCACATCTGATTTTTTATACAAAATTTTGAAAAAAGAGGCACTGCCATGTGTAAAACAAATATCATGTACAGTACAGCCCTGCAAAAGTGTAAATATAATAATATAAAACCCTATAAAAAGGGAAAATATCGTCAGTATGGCAATATCATCTCCTAATTCTTCACAATAATTATTTGGTAGCCGCAAGCAGAGCTTGATTGAATTTACTGGGAGGAGGGCAAAAAAAAATTTTCTTTATTGATTAACACTGTACAAAATTTTTGGGGGGGACCAAATGTATAAAAATACATGTATTTAAATTTTTTTCACTAAAACACTACTGATATATACTATTCCGTCAAAATCTTGGGAGGGCAACGGCCCCATCCAGTCCCCATTAAGCTCCGTCTCTGTTGGTAGGCATAATAATTATTTATTAAAATTCATTTTTAAATTTATTATCAGTGGTATATATGTACTTATCTGCGGCAGTTTTTTTTTGCAACTGCCAATTATAATATGTAAGCCTAACAAAAATCAATTTTCTAGTAGTGTTTCTCAAATAATATAATGCAATTCTAGATAGTTCAATATAAATACATAATAAATGGCCCTAACAAGATTGTTGAGCACATGGTAGCCATGTGCATGGATTGCCCAACCAAACATAATTATTTCATCCTAAGAATAAGATTGTGGCTCATGAAAATTGAGCTAGCATATATACTCAAATAGTTTTGCGGTCAGATCTATTTGGGTCCAACATTAACGTTTTGATCATGTTGGATTCAAATCGGGTCGAATTTAGATAAAATAATTCAGTTCGATTATGTCTGATTCGAGATAATTTTAGATCAGAATGTTTTTGTTTTTGTTTAATTCGAGTTAAAAAAATGAAATACTTACTAATTTGTGGACAAATTAAATCTTATTTTGGTGTGAAAATAATAAGTAATAACTAAAGGCTCAAATCAGGTTTTTTAGGGCGGGCTAGATTTGGGTCAAGATTATATTAGGTCCATGTTTTGGATTTGGTCACATCAGATTCAGATTTATTTCAGGTGAGAGTGACGGTAAAAAGAGAGGGACAGATGGCTTAAGATAGTCACGAAAGAAAATGGATATTATATATAAACATTCTTTTTACAAATTAGGTGTGTAATGGTATTTAGTGTTAAGACTTAGCTGAGCAGAATTAAATTATTCTTTAAGCAATGAGCCTGAATATGTCTAATGCTAATTAATCTGTTAGGTGAAGTTTTGCCATATATGTTTGATTGATTTAGAGTTAATGACAAAATTTGGTAGAGATGATAACTGCAAATTGGCCATATCTGATTTGGGTTTATTTTGGGTCAATTGGATGGCGAATTGGAATATTTCAGGTCATACATAGTTTGAAAACAAATCATATCTTGCTCTAAAAGAAAAAAAGAAAAGAAATCATATTAAGTTTAGAGTTGATTCGATTCGGTTTATTCCATAACCAGATCAAATTAGTTTATCTCGGTTAACTTGGTTGTTATTCGGTCGATTCGATTTAAATGTTTAGATTTTTCGGTTTTACTAGTTTAGTTCGGTTTTCATTAACAAACTGAACCAACGCTAGTTACAATTTATGTTGCTAATTCATAATGATTAAACTTAATCTTTAAATATGCATATTAATATTAATTAATGTACTTTTTACTTAGTCTAATTTGTTAATTTTGACATGCAGCCGAATAAATATCCCTAGTAGCTAGGGCTGCAAATGGTGTGGAGAATATCCATATTCAGTGGATACCTAATCCGAATGGAGCGGATAATACCCGATTTTCATACCCATGGGTATGGATATAGGTAAACAAAAAAATCCAGGGTCGGATATGGTGTGGATATGGTATTGCTATATCCAGCCCATGGATATATTTATAACCGTACCCGATGGATATTTTATGAGTATATTACATATATAACATATAATCTTATCTATTATTTCTTACATTTTAATGATATTTCCATTAATTTTGTTATCTTTTAACAGAAATTATATATCCTCTTATCATTTACGTCGGGCAAACAAACCTAATTTTTCTGTACGGCAGACTTTTAATTCAGAGTCGGTTTTTAGTATGAGTGGAAGGTTTATGAGCTCTCACCGTAGTAGCCAAAGTCCAGAAACATTAGAGGCATTAATGTGCACCCATAATTGGTTATCAACTGAAATGAAAGGTGTGTGGAGAATTTGATAATTTATTTCTATTATAAATATCTTATTATTTATATTCTAATTTATTTATTTTATTTTGTGTTAGATCCACGTTCAAAAGATTATTTTCAATCTCATACTTTTCTTAGAAGATGCTAAACACGACGAGGTAGATTATTTTTTTGATATGCTTTAACTAATTAAAATTTATTAATAGTCGATTTATTCATTATTATTTTTGTATTATTTATTATTATTATTATAGATTGAATCTCGTGCAGAAGCAAGCACTGTGTAGAAGCAAATAATAAAGGATCATAATTTTGATAATATGTTAGAAGTTTGTGGGCATTGGCTTATTTTGAGTAAATTAGGTGTTTAATGAATTTTGTTGAATAATTTTATCTTTATGATTTATTTATGTTAGTTGAGTTTGATTGTTTTATGGATTGGTTATTTGCTTTGCATGTTTATTAATTTGATTATTTATAAAAATAGAATTATTTAAATTATTTTTATCGCGGTTACGGTTTTTCCCATATCCATGGTTATATCCACGGGTAAGGGGATGGACATAAAGTGATATCCGAATCAGAATGTGGATATGGGTATGGATATATCCATTTATAAATGGGGCGGATATGGAAATGATATATTCACGTCCGAACTACACCATTTGCAGCTCTAGTAGCATTTCTAGTTATTTAGTTTCTAATCATTGACTTTTCTATGGGTAAAAGTATTTGTCTCTCCTTTACTGTCCCCCTATTTCTCCTGTCTATGACATGTAGGATCTAATGATAAATAAAAAGGGATTGATCAAGTCAAATAGTTCATGTTAATCGTCGGTCTCTAACAAGTGGGGAACGGGATTTTTTTTAACTAGTGTTAAATGAGAATTTTTTATATACTTAAGTGTCAAGGAAAACATATGGGAGATGATAAGGAGTGACAAGTAACTGGATCCTTTTTCTTTTTCTTTTTTTCTGAAGGAGAACTGGATCCTTTTTCTAGCTATTTGCATACTTTAGAGAAAGTAATTAAAATGTGAAAAACTTGTTGGTAGAAGTTGTAATCATAATTTTTTATTCAATGAAGAAGATATTTGTTTCATTTATAACTTTGTGTTAATAGTTTTTAAATCTATGATTTATGACATTTAGCAATTTCGTGTTAATAATTTTAAATGTATGATTTATGATCATTTAGCATCACAAATTCACAATCATATATTCATGATCCCACAAAACAAGTTTCAATTAATAATTTCATAATATTAAGTCATGAAGGATACCATAAAAGTTCAAATATTTGAGGCAGCTAGGCATAATTATTGTGATCTTATTAGTTGCTGAATTGTCATTATATATAAAAATTGAAAAATATTATTCGCGGCACTTAATAAAGGTTGTCCCTTTGCAGAATTTAAGTGGGCACAACTAATATTGTGCCACATACCATTTCAAGACGCATATTAAACATTTTATATTTAATATAATACATACATAGAATATTATTATCTTTTATGCATATAATATGAAATAATATATTAGTCCAAATAACTCGGAATACAAAATGGGCCTTTGAGACGTTACAATTGACAATGCCTCATGACTCTTGAAGTTTCTAAATTTTATTTTGACCCCATCTTTAATCGATGTTATGCAAAGAACCAGAGTCATAGATTCTATATATTCTTATAATTATTTATAATGAAATCTTGTTCTTTATGAATTAAGAAAATATAAAATCATAGCTCATTGACTCATTGTACGTATTATAAAAGCCTGTACAACCATAGAATAAAATCATATACCAACACATAAAACATCAACCCTTCACCCCCCAACTCAAGAGTTGAGAAATTAAGAGAGAAACATGAAAATAAGTTTCAAACAAAATTCCATGGCGAATTTAGAAGTAATTGAAGAAATTTCCATTTATGACGATGAAGAGAAAATCGATCAAGATGATGATATCACACTAATGGCGAAAAACGAAAGAATTTGGGATTGTGGGAGCCCTTTATACGATTCTTTCGAGCTCGCTTCTCTCTCACACATGCTGGACAAACACACCATGATTCTGCCTTACATTAGGGACCAATTTGAGAGAGAAGAATATTTCTATGGGGCTGATGAGAATTCTGAGAAGATGAGGGGCCAGAGTGCAATTATTGCAAGGACAAAGAAGAAGACAAAAAGGAAGCTCTTGCGTGCAGTTTTTAGGGCTTTTGTCTTTTGGAAAAGGGTTTGTAAAGTTGGTGCTATTTAGTTCTTTCAGGGGAGGATTTTGTACAAAAGATTGAATAATCTATATTAATATAGTATCCGAGTTGTCCATGACTTGAGTTTAACCAGTTATATTGAGTAAATATGTCACCTGAGTTTTAGCAAAAAAAATGAAGAGATATTTAATATTGTATAATTTTATGTAATTTTGTGTTATTGTCTGTGTATGTTATTAATTATAGTTGAATATAGCGTGCAGTTGTGCAGTTGAGGTGTTATTATCCTTAATCCCAATTCCATGGTCGTGAGATACATATTTATATGATTTATAATTTATAATTATAATTCCAGAGTAATATATTATGATCTCGATTGTATTTTTGAATGATTGATTATATTATCATGGGCTGTCACTTATCAGTAACAAAAATTAAAGCAATAGTTTTGTTGAAGAGATATTAGAATATTTAGAGGAAATAGAGGAAGAAAAGAGAATGAACGATTTATTGTATTATTGTTTGATTGTGACATTACATATAGGCTATATTTATAATATAAATGAGTTAATCTAAGTTATTAGTTAATTAGCCGTTAGAACTATTATAGTCACTAATTTAGTAATCTAATTTTAGCCATGTATTGAGTAATCAACTTCTAATTATCTTCCTAATATTCTATCAATATATTCTAATATTCTATTACCCCCCCCCCCTCACAAAGAGAAATTGGTTCTCGAATGGTGAGCGCGCGGTGAAGTAGTTGAAAACGTGGAGTAGACAATCCCTTCGTGAGAACATCCACGATCTGATCCTTGGTGCTGATGAATTGGACAAGTAGTTGTTTTGAAGTTGTGAGCTCGCGAATGAAATGAAAATCGATGCTGATGTGTTTAGTACGGGAATGAAATACCGGGTTTTGAGCAAGGTAGGTAGCACCAATGTTGACGCACCATAAGACGGGGGATCGTGTTTGAGGGATGTGAAGTTCGAAGAGAATGGATTGGAGACACACGATTTCTTGGGTAGTCATGACAAGGCTATGATACTCAGTCTCAGTACTAGATCGAGAGACCATCCCTTGTTTCTTGAAAGTCCACGATATTAGATTTGGGCCAAGGAAGACGCAATAGCCCGTGGTGTATCGCCGATCATCTGGATAGCCTGCCCAATCAGCATCAGAGAAAGCCTGGAGAAAGAGAGATGTAGCGGGGTGTAGTTGGAGTCTTTGAGTGATCGTTCCTTTGAGATAGCGAAGAATGCGCTCAACATCGGTCCAATGTGTGGTTGTTGGGGAGTGCATGAATTGAGAGACTTTGTTAACGGCGAACGAGATTTTAAGGACGTGTGATGGTGTCATATTGAAGGGTCCCAACAACACTTAGATAGAGAGTAGGGTTGTCCATGAGTTCGCCATCAAATTTAGAGAGTTATTTTCTTACAAGAATAGGCGAGGGTCAGGATTTTGAGCCATCCACTTTTGCTTTTTAGAGGAATTGAGGATGTATTGAGGTTGGGAAAGATGAATGCCATCGGGAGAAGTTTGAGATTCAATGCTAAGGAAGTAGCGAAGTGGGCCAAGGTCTTTGAGCGAGAATTAGAAATGAAGATCATGGATTAAAGTTTGAATAATCGAGTTGTTGTTCCCATTGATAAGAATATCGTCAACGTATACAAGAATGAAGGTGAGGTCATTATCCTTCTTGCAAATGAAGAGAGAGGGGTCGAAAATTGAGCTTGCGAGGCCAAGACTAGTGAGAGTAGTTTTGAGTTTATGAAACCATGCGCGAGGAGCTTGTTTGAGACCGAAAGCGCTTTGTGAAGTTGGCACACATAATGTGACCTAGTAGGGTTAGAGAAGCCTGGTGGTTGTTGCATACAAACTGTTTCTTCGAGTTCTCCATTTAGAAAGACATTATTTACGTCGAGTTGCCGAATAGGTCACGAGTGAGAAAGAGCAACGGTAAGAAGAACACGAATTGTTGTGGGTTTAACAACGGGATTAATGTTTCAGTATAGTCGATACCTTCTTCTTGGTGGTATCCTTTTGCAACAAGACGATGTTTGTAGCGTTAGATAGAGCCATCCGAGTTTTTCTTGATTTTGAATACCCATTTACAGCCGACAAGATTTTGAGTGGAGTTGGGTGGTACTAAGATCCATGACTTATTTTGAAGAAGTGCATTAAATTCTTCTTCCATTTCAGTTCGTCATTTGGGGTGTTTGTTTGCGGTTGTGAAGCAAGTAGGTTCAATTTCGTCAGGAAGTAGAGATGTAGAGATTGGATGTTTGGTGGAGGTGTAGGCGATAAAGTCGGTGTGTTTCTTGGCTTTACGAGCGTTATCGCGCGTTCGAGTGACCATGGGATGAGTTGATGGTTGTGGCTCAGGAAGAGAGGATGCGGAAGAGGGTGGTGGGTTGTTGTTGGAAGATGGTGTTATGATGGGATGGTTGCTTTCAAGAAGAGAGAGAGAGAGAGAGTAGTACGTTGAGATGTATGTGGAGTGGAGGATGACGGGTTTGTCAAGAGATGTTGATAGGGAAAATGGGTTTCATCAAAAACAACATGTCAACTAATGTATAGTCAATTTGTGGGAAGATGAAGACATTTGTAGCCTTTGTGAGAAGGAGAGTAACCAAGAAAGACACACGGCATGGAGCGGAGTTAGAGCTTGTGTGAGTTGTATGGCCTTGTGTAGGGAAAACACCGACATCCAAGAATTCGAAAGAATGAATAATCAATGATGGTTGTTTCAAGTTGGCCATGAGAAAAGAGGAGGGGTGGATTTACGAGTATAATTTTTTGACGGGGGTATTTTTATACTGCAAAAGAGAGCAACTAAATTGCAGGTTCTTTGTGAAAAAAAATCTGGTATGGAGATGATTGTGGAGAGTTTGTGTTTGGAATGTTTTTGATTAGGTGGACAATACTATAGAAGATGTCATCCCAGAAGAGTTGCGGAATGGAAGTGAAAGCCATGGTGGAGAGAGAGAGGTCCACGATATGACGGTGTTTTCGTTCAGCATGCCCATTCTGCTCGGGGGTATGCAGGTAGGAAGTAATATGTGTGATGGAGGGAAACATTCGTCGAATTGGCAGAAACTCGGTGCCGCCGTCTGTTTTGAGTGTCTTAATTGATCGGGAGAGAAGATTCTCAATCCTTTCTTTAAAGAGGCGAAGATTTGTGGTACCTGTGATTTAGAAAAGAGGAAATATATCCAAGTGAAACGTGAAAAATCATCAATAAAAATTATAAAATAACGTGAACCAGAGTTTGAAGTAACTGGAGAAGGTCCCAATACATCAAGAATGTACTAACTCTAAAGGCTCACGAGAATGAATGTCGGAATGCTTAAAACATAATTTATGCATTTTACCAACACAACAAGAATCACATAATAACATTTTATTAGAGGACACACTTAGTTTATTTTGAGAAATTAACTTCCTAATAATACTAGATGATGTATGACCTAAATGTTGGTGCCAAACTTAGGCTAGTGTCTTGACACCAAAAAAGACGGAAGGTTGGTTGTGAGGTGTAAAGGGTAGTCGATACAATCCATTATCTAAATTGTTAGTAGTATGCCCTAGGCCAATATATTTGAGACCTAGATGTATGGATTGTGTTAAACAAACATTGTGTTTATTTAGAGATATTTTATATAATAAAAGCATATTGGTTATTTTATTCTTATTACTAAAATGAACCTTGAATATGATATTCAGCTTTATATCATCAAAGTATGTGACTTTGATAGTAAAACTATAAAGTATTATGAATGATATTCTAAACCGTCCATGATCATTCATAGGATGTTTGTGAGACAAACATACTTTATGATAAGTTATAAATGGACATCAGTATGTTAGTTGACTGATGGTCACGTTTTACTGATCATGAATAAGAGTTATTAAGTCATTAACGTAAGTATATGTTAGAGACCATATATTGGATTGACCCACCGTGAGAATACTACATGGTTCGTGTCATTAGTTATTCTCAGTAAAGAATGTATCTGTAATCCTTAGACTTAAGATTATCTCAGTTTTCTACATGAGAAATTTTATACTTTAATATAATCTAACATCGTCTTTAACTGGACGGTCATAAAGATTATAATTAGGTATATAATGAATTATGCGGAGGAAAGAGTTTAATTAAGATAGGATTTTCATAAATTGAGAGATATATCTTTAGGCCTCTTGATGATTTGATTGAAGAAACGCACGGCCGTGCTCGAGTGAATTAATAAGGAGTAATTAATATCATTTCATGTTCAATCAAATTCGGTGTCAAGAAATATTTATCGATCAACATAAGGTTGACACATACCATGTCTTATGGACGATATAGATATCGTGTAACAAAGGGATACAATGCATGAACATAAATTAGGTTTGATCGAATCACCCATACTTGCTTAATTTGGGTAATCATGATGTCTTGCTAGATGCCGCTCATGATTTATAATCTGTTGTGATTATTGCCAACATTAAGTAAACCTACAGGGTCACACACAAAGAACAACTATTGAGACGTACACAGAAAAATCATAACTTATGTGATAAGTTGTATGAAGAGCTACATAGTCAAGTGACACATCCAATCTTACATCTTATATGATAATGTGTGTTGCATATATGATTACATAGTTACCATGCACATAGGATATGAAACTTATGGACTATATAGGCACAAGAGACACCCCAAAATGAGAAATTAAGGTATATTATTTTCGTCCAACTTATGTGAGACAAAAGGAGAGAAAAATCCGAAAATTATTCTCTTGTTATTTCTGTGAGAAAAATGAAGAACGAATACTAGCATATATCGTTCTTTATCCGTTCAAAGGGGTTGTTCGTGTGGATACCGGTAGAGGACGAAGCGAAGTGCGGCGTCTTTGTGATTCGCGTTGAAACCGTGGTTTGTTTGGAGAATCGGTTCGTTTGGAGATCACTTGGAGATCGGTTTGTGAGACTGGTTAGGCGAAACATACAAAGGATCGGTTTGGAAACCGGTTTGAAATCGGGCAAAGAAAAGTGTCAACCTAATCCGCTTTCGATCATCACGGATTAAGCGTAATCCGAAGGTACAAAGTTATGAACTTTTCTTTGATTTAATTGTAATTCACGGATCCTTCTTTCGGGTTTCGAATTCGATTTTGTTTCATTTTTGTTTTTCCGCTGCGTTATGAACGGTAGAAACCCAACATAAATAAGCCTTGAGAAGAGGGGTTCCAGTTACTAGGTCCTTAATAAGACAAGAAGATGGATTAAACTCAATAATAACTTGATTATCTTTTGTGAATTGTGAGATGCTTATGAGATTAATAGTTATTTGAGGGACATGTAAGACAATATTAAGTTTTAAATGACGTGTAGAGGAATTAAAAGAAGTTTGACCAAGATTTTGAATTTCCAAACGAGCTCCATTCCCGACACGAATTTGATCCATGTCAAGATATGGAGTGTGTGAGTCTAGGTTGGCGACGTCAGAAAAGATTGATTTGGAACTGGAACCAAAATAGCCAAGTTGGATATTGAGGTTATTTGGTTGGGAATAAAGCAGCGGCCCATTAAAGTTATTTGGTTGTGGTTGAAAATGAAAGAAAGAGTAATTGGAGAAGAGAGAGGTGGTATTTCCAGCGTTAGCTCCAAATCTCGAACTCAAAATTGCCATTAGAGCGGATGGGAAGATCGATCGATTCCTTGTCATTGTGAGTTCCTGACTTATCAAACTCGAGCAGAAGGTGGGAAATGAGGGAGAATCTGTTCGTTGGTTGAAGGCTGTGATGAAGCTTTCGAACTCAGGACCAAGTCCGGCTAGACATAAATCAATTAGATCGGGATCCGTAATGGAACATCCAATTGTGCCTAATTGATCAGCTAAGAACTTTTTTTGTTTGAGATAGTCAGAACATGGCATACCTTGTTGTTTGAGAGTTTGAAGTTGGAGTTTTAAATCGAAGCGACGAGCCTTGGATTGGTATCGCTGATAGAGAGCTTGCCATATTTCTCCAGTACTCGAGCAACTGATGAGTTGAGCTACGATCCCCTCCGATATGGAGGAAAGTAGCCAACCCAAGAGGAGTTTGTCATGTCAGTTCCATGAGTCGAAAACTAGATTTGCAATTAATTGAGGAGCCTGACTTGATGTAATCGTGTTGAGAATTTGAAGGGGTGATTTTTGTAATGGGCCGAGATAGGATTGTAACCCATGACCAATAATTAAAGTTTCAATTTGATATTTTTAAATTACGAAATTATTGTCGTCTAATTTTGTTGCTATTTTGTGCGTAAATGTCACCAATTTTTTGGACCGAGAAATCTCATTGGTGGCATCCGTTTGAGTGATGGAATTAGTGTAATTAAGCATTTTTGTTTTTTTTAAGACTTTTCTGAAGATTTCTTGAGAAGAAGAAAATATAAAGATGTTTCTTTACTCTTTCTTGAAGATTTCTTGAGAATAAGAAAGGGTAAAGTTGGTTCATTAGGGTTTCTTGAAGATTTCTTGAGAAAAAGAAAAGATAAAGAGGATTATTTAGGGGTTTTTGAGGATTTTTTGAATTTTAATATTTGGAGAATTTGAGAGGTAAAAAGATCTCTTGAGAGTCTTTTTTTAAGGTTTTTGAGAAGAAAGTTTGAAAAGAAGAGTTCTTGGCGAGATATTTGAACAATTTAAAGAAAAAAAAATAGCTTTTTTGAGATATGTTTTGTGGTTAGGGTTTTTATTTTTTAGAGAAATTTTATAGGAAAGAAGAAAAAGAGGAAGAATCTAAATGACGTTAGTCTTGCGCTCTTGATACCATGTTAGAATATTTAGAGGAAATAAAGAAAGAAGAGAGAGTGAACGATTTATTGTATTATTACTTGATTGTGAGATTATATATAGACACTATTTATAATACAAATGAGTTAATCTAAGTCATTAGTTAACTAGCTGTTAAGACTATTCTAGTTACTCATTTAGTAATCTAATCATAGTTATACATTGAGTAATCAACTCTTAATTATCTTCCGATTATTCTATCAATATATCCTAATACTTTATGAGACTAGATGGGCTGGAATTATTTCTATGTAGGTGGATCAGAGTTGGGCTTTTATCATTTGTCCATTCATCCAAAAAAAAGGGGACTTGAAATCAAACAGGCATACATTAAAATCTTGATATTATGCTTTTAAGTTATTTTACATTGAAGAACTCAGATGCATGACACACAACAGTCATACAAGTATTGATTGCTCTTTCATGCAAATAATATATGAGCCTAGCCTCATTTCAAATGCATGATTAACTTCTCCTAGCGTAATTTAAATTAAATGCACAACTCGGGGAGAGGATTTCACTAATCTCTTAGATCTTCATCTCCTTGTACAAAAATGCATCCATAAGAAAAGGTACTTATGAGTGACATGGGTGAACGGTGTAATTGGGTATATTACATGCGTAAAGCAACAAAAAAAATATTTTTAAGAGTTTGGAGGAAATTGATTGCTAACTTTTAATAAGTTTTTATAAACAATGAAGGTGAGACATCAAGCTTATTTCCTTTTCCTGCTTAATAATTAGTATTTGTTTTCTATTAGATGAGTTTCATAATCCTAATATTTCTTTATCAAACAGCCAACATACCGAGTAATTCAATCAATCAAGGGGATCCCGTTTACCAAAATCATGAAGGTTTAAAATTTCTCCAGTAGACATCTACTATCGGTGAAAGAGGCATGTGAACTAGAGGATTAAACTACCATATTCAACCTACCATTATCCACCAGAGCATCCATGGAACTAGATGAAATGATCATACTTTGGGAAAATTGGTTAGCATCTCACAACACCGATCAATCGCAACTTATCACATGGACTTTGAATAGCTCGGGCAAATTTTCTACTGCTTCTTTCTATCATTCTCTTACATCAACTCCGAAATGCTTAAAAGAATACAATCATCTTTGGGGCCTCAAGGTTCCACCAAAAATCAAAATCTTCATTTGACGATTAGCTAGAGACATATTATCTACCATAGATCAGCTAATTAAAAGATGATGCATAATGATAAACATATGCTTACTATGTATGGCCTATGCTGAGACCTCGAATCATCTATTTCAACAATGCCCATTTTCATGTCATATAATGCATCGGTTAGACCTTCAACCGTTGCATGTTGCATATTTAATGACTGCTGGAGGAAAACAATTGCAAAAAATCAAGTTTTGTACGGCTATTTTTAACATTTGGAAGAATAGATGTACAAGAATTTTTACGGACCAAATCTCACCACCATAAATTCTCTTGCATGCTATACAAGTTGATTTTCATTTATAAAGTTTGTAATTTGTGATACGAAATGAAGAATTTAGGACTAGTATTTTTTTATTTCTCTTTTTGATATTTTTCTTTTATTACTTACTGTAAGTTTTGTCTGGTTCTTTATTATTACGATGTATTGCCAACTCTCTTGACAAGGACATCAATTTATAATGCTTCTTTAAAATCTATATTTAATTTAATCACTGGACTCCAGGCTAGACCTGGATCTATTACATCAAAAAAAAATATATATATATAGAGCTTTGATTGTCTCAACTTTTATCAGAGATCAGCTATCTCGACTTACAATATCATTTTACCATGTTTCTCCATTCTAACCATTCATATATATATCATTACCAACATGACATTCAAAATAAAGAAATTTTTTATTGAATTTGTAGTAATAAACATACTTCCACTATATATGATACTCTAGATTTGTTTGTGGTAATTCAAAATTTCATCTAAAAACTAGACTTTTATTTAAAGGAGAAAAACTAGACTTTTATTCCTATTTCAAATCAGCATTACAAGTTTCACATCAGAAAGATTACATTACACAATTACAACCAAAACTAAGATACAACAACCAAATTTACACGCAAAAACACATTTACAAATTACAACAACTTAACACTCCAAATCTAAACACAAATTACACAAACAACCTCATAAAACCCACTACTTAACCACCAACCAACAAAACAACTAACTACTATAAGCCGTACTAAAATAACTCCCAACCGAATTCCGATTCAGAATCTGCAAAACACTAGAATTCGCAGGACAAACAAATCTCGGAGTCTTAAACTGACTCACGGCCGCCCCTAATCCTAGAAAACATTCTAGAATATTCTGGAAGGTTCCATTCCTCAAAACCCTCAACTCCAACGGCCCAATCAAATTCCCCTTTCTAGAACTCACATATCCTGCGTCTTTAAACGCAAGATCCAAGCAATTCGCACAGGAATTTAACAATTCGGGATTTGAAAGTTCTGAATTGTTTAATTCCCAAAAAATTACGTAGTGGCCTGGATCGGTTGACCGGTCAACCAAGCTCGTGAAGTCCACTATTTCGAGCTTTTCTTCTGCTAAGAGTTTTGAGGCCTCTTCGACTGAAATTTGGAGGTCTTTTTCAGTGTTTTTGTCGATGTTTATTGTCAATAGGAGGCTCCTTCTGCAAATAAATTGGAGTTCGGGGGGTTGAATTGTGAAAACCCGCGATTTTCACCACGTCTCCTAATCGGTACCGATACAAACCTTTATTAAATAAAAAGTAGATGAGTAAATTTGAAAATGCTTTCCAAATGCAAATTAGTGTTTTATTGGATTTACATATCAAAATGAAAATTTAGAAATTGAAATCATCGAAGAATGTAACGTTACAAATAAACAAAAAATGTATAAATTAACCAACAATTCCCCCCACCGCCAAATTTCAGCATCCAAAGAATGCATTTTAGAAGGCCATATCACCACTTCTTTGTGACCGTTGGATGAACATATGTGGCTTGATATGAACTGTTCGATTATTTAGAGTTTTTGATATTTTATGGTGATTTTTGTGTAGTTCTATAGTGTAAAATTATGATTAGTTGAATTCAATGTTCTTGTATTCTATCCTGATTTAATGTGAAATGCCAAATTAAATATAAATTTTTCGAAACTAAACCGTGTAACTTATGTGTTGTGAGTTATAACATCAATAATTACTAAATACTCGCTACACGTAATTCATGCCTAAATAAAAATAAAATAAATAAAAGTAATTTTATAAAAAAAAGATATAAATGTGGGTCCCATGTATCACTCTCTCTTTCTCTCTCCCTCAAGTAATTAAAAAAAAGAAAATAAATTAATAATTAAAAAAAGTGGGCCCTCTCTTTCTCTCTCACAAGTAATTAAAAAATAAAATAAAATAAATTAATCATTTCCACACAAAAAAAAAAAGAAATAGAATGTGGCCCCATGGGTCTCTCTATCTTTCTCTCTCAAATAATTTTTTCCCGACGTTTTCTTTAAAAATATGGTTTTGAAATAGCTCAATTTTTTGTGAAAAAATAAAAAATAAAATAAGGATGATGAGATCTTTCAGACTTTCATTCAAGATCTCAATTGTTATGTTTTCGAACGCACCACTATGTTTTCTTATAATTATTTTCAATATCTCGCGTTTTTAGCGAAACGAAATTTTCTATATGAGTTGTTGAATTGAGGCAAGGTCGACTCGATTGAATATTACATGTCATATGGCATGATGACTTAAGACCAATATATATTAAAAACATGATTTAATTATTTTTCATCTTATAGGTGATTACAGTTACGATATAGGAAGATTTGTGAACAAATAATATTGTACAAGAACTACATGATTGACTTTTTAGCTGAGAGATTAACATGTAAGTGTGAGATTTGCATTTAAAAAATAACATTCGTCCAAATTATGAATTAGATATAATTGCTAAGCTAATTGAAAAAATTAATTAGTTTTGTTTTTAGATTAAAGAAAAAAATTATATTGTTATAGGAAATGACTCATGTACAATGGGTGATGTCCACAACCAAATTTTTTTTATATGATATAAATTGTGAGAAATATACAAATTAATTACTTGTGAAAAGAAAGATGAAATTATAATCAATTTATAAAATATTTTTTTGTACTTTATTTTTTTTAAATATTGTATCGATGAGAAAACAAAGTTCAACTTTGTTGAATTAATTTTATGTCAGTATTAATTTTTTTTTATTATGATTTGTATAAATTTTATTTGATTCAAAGATAATTTCTAACAAAAATATGAATAATTCATTGTTTTTTTTCGTTATAAGTTGTTTCTTGAGATAATTTATGTAGACTTTTTATGGTTATCAATTCATAAGATTAATTTAATATTTTAATTATTAAACAATAAAAATGAGAAAAATCACAGCGGGGTGCGGGAATTTTCCTAGTAAAATAAATTTGAACAAACAAATAAATTAAAAAAATAAAATAGATTTAAATAAATAAAACAATTTATAAACCGAAATAAATTAAAACAAATAAACAAAATGCAAAATAAATTACAACAAATAGATAATAGAAAATAAATTAAAACCAAAAAACTAAAAAATACTCAACTAAATAAATGAAATTACCTGCGAAATTAGTGAGGACCACTTCGTAAATATTCCCCACTTTGACTTCGGTCAACCCGACCGGGTCGGACTCAATGTAATGTACCGCTTCGGAATTCATTAATTCCTCTCCCTTCGGCCTCTCAAGAGGAATAAACTCAAAGTATCCTATGTTTGGCAATACTGCAAATGTCGCCATTTCTGGCGGCAGTTTTGGGTTCACATTCGCCCCCACCCAACCTGAAAAATATTTTCGAAGGTAAAATTAATTAAAAAAGAAAATAATAATGATAAAATATTAATTTCTCTAAATTTCTAGATAATACTTTCGAAGGTAAAATTTTCAAAACCCCCTAATTTTTCTGTATATTTTAAGAAACCTCTAACTTTTTAGCCCTAATAAAGTGATATGAATATTTTAATTATTTTATTAATCATATGCTAATTGTTGCTTAAAAGAATTCATATGCTTTTTATAGTAAAAACATCAAAAAAAATTATTAAAATTAAATATATAAAGAATGTCAAGAAAAAACATTTAACCCTATCCTTCTTAACTTTAAACTACATGGGTAAGAAAATTCAATCCAGGATTTTTTAAGAAATAATAAAATTCAATCCAGGATTTTTGAAGAAATCTAAAAAATGAGGAGACTCCTTATAATACTAAAAAAAGTTAGTTTTCTTAAATCTTCACTATCTTAAACATTTCTGAAAATACCTTCAGACGCTCCGTAATCTGCGCTCATGAGAGGCAAGTCCCCAGCGTAATGCCGCAGCTTCTTCAAGTACGGCTCCATCGAGCCGGTCATGATTCCGGCAATGTACTTCGCGTTGGGGAAGAGTTGCGGCACGATTCCGTACCAGTTGCTCGACCCAGTGCAGATTTGCTGGATCCGGTCGGCGAGATCCGGGTTCGGACGGAGGATTTTCGACATGGCTTGTCGGATCGACGCCACCTGGCAGCAGAAAAATAAAAATATGTTAGAATGGTTTGTGAATAATGGTGGGGTTTTTTATTTGCAGGTTTGGTTGTAATGTAGGGCTTTTTTTGTGAATTTTTTAGAAAGTTGTTGAAATATTAGGGTTTAGAGTTTAGATCTGAGGTTAGATATATTTTGGATGCTGTCATTGTTTCGAATGTTATCTGGTGGTAAGTGAAATGTATTACTGTGGTAAGTGAACTGTACTATGGTGGTAAGTGAAATGTATTGTGATGATAAGTGATAATAATCACAAAAAATGAAATAATTGCAAAAAAAGATGAAATAAAAACAATAAAATGTAAGCTTCGTACGGTGATTCTCTCGGACAAAACTCCGTCCCTAACATCCTTACACAGCTCCGTCCAAACCCCCTCAAACGTCCTGAACGCATGCACGATACTATGCGCGAACGTCGAGAACACAAACTGCACTTCCTCCGCGTAAACCAACCCGCACAAAAGGTGGCAGTAGAGCGACTGCGCGAAGTCCGGGCCGAAAATCACCTCGTCGGGGCTGCAGTTCTGCGAGCGCATGTCACTCATGGCGGATTTGTACCTTGCGTTGCGGAAGAGGTTGGTGGTGGCAGTTGTGGCGATGAGCCCGCCGGGACTAAGGACTTGTTTGCTGCCGTAGATGAACTGGAGGGCTTTTCCGTTGCTTATTGGGAAGTCTCTGTGAAAAAAAGAAGGGGTTGGGCTTGGGATTGAGTTTTGTTTATTGGGAGGATTGTTTGATGGAGAAAAATGAATGTGTACCTGCTTCGGAAAGCGTAGGAGGTGCGATAAATTTGCATTGTGGACTCGAAAAGCTCGTCGTTGAATGGAAGGAGTTTTGGTTTTCCTTGAGTAGTGCCAGAGCTGAATTTGGATAATAAATTAAATGTAAATGAATTAGTCAAAGAAAGGATAAGAAACGTCCGATTCTAACGATAGAGAAATATAATTAATATTGAATCATGAGAGGAAAATTCAGTTTAGTACGGCAATTGAATAGTATTCAGATACCAATAGTCAGTGAGAAAATAAAAAAAAATAGTCAGTGAGAAGAAAGAAGAACATTTCGATTGTATATACAAAACCAACATTTATATATTCATTCAAGTCATTCAATTTTACATCTTGAATAAAACTAAGGCATAGTGAATTAAACTTCTTTCTAACTGACCTTACTGAGAGGCAAGTAATGGGTTTTCCAGTAAGAACAGTCTCGCCTTCCCCGTCCGCAATTTTCCGAATAAACGGCTCCAAATCCTCGTGCGTGCAGAGCGGCACACACTTCCTAAAGCTCTCTTCATCAGTCCTCCCTCCCAGCTTAAACTCTCTCAAATACTCAGCTTCAGCGTTCTCCTCCAGAATCTTCCTCAAGGTTTCCCTCTGAACTCTCCCCGCATCTCTCGAAACCTCCTCAAACTGGTTAATAACGGATTCTGTGGAAGAGACTGTCATTTTGAGCGGTGGGTTTTGGAGTGGAGGAAGGGAGTATAAGTAATGGTGGAGAGGGAGTGCGAAGGAGCAGGGAAGAAGGTGAAAGCGAGAGTTGTTGATTTAGTTTACCATTTGTTAATGAGAGAGTGGAGTTTGTGACTGTTTGTATGTGTATAGAGTTTTGTGCTTTTGAGTATCTTTGGTTTTGGTGAATTTGGAGAGGGTGAGAACTGAGGTCGAAATTTCCTCTGTTTTATTATATACTCCATATTGGATGGATCCCAGCTAATAAGAAAACGCCACGTCCGAAACCTAAATGACGTGGCTCTTTCTTATTGGTGGCAGTGAAGATGAGTTGGTCCAAAGGGGGTTGGACATGAATTATGTCCAAACGGTATCTAAACCACCCGATTTAGCTGCTGAACAGCACTGAGGTATGCACGAATTACAGAAATTAAATATCCCTGTGTTATAAGGAAATTGCAGTCAAAATAATTTTTTCCACTTATTGAGAGCGAAAAGGATAACATATACATGATGATTGGGATGGTGTACGAAAAACAGGTCGAGGGTGCTATTTTTTTGGATCGTTTGAAGATTAGAGGTGGATCTTATGTAATCATGAAACACTAATTTGATTCAACTATTGGGGCTTTAGAATAGGAGAAAAGGATTTCATATTTTTTTTAGATGTTAAATAAAGTAAGTATTAGTAATAAAATAATTTTATATATTTTTATTAGTGACACATACAAATTATCATCATTTAAGCCTGATTAAATTATATTGGCTCATTTGTATCTTTTCCTTGGATTAATATAGATCCACTATAATTGTGGACTTTGGTAATGGTTCCACATATTAGATTTATCATTTATGCATGAATAAATTTTTTTCGTGTGGTAAAAACTAAAATATAATAAAAGTATTGATTTGTGACTCTAAATAGTACATTAATTGACATGAATGGATGATTATTATCATCTTTTTACCATTGTTCTAGTACATTAACACAGATTAATATTTATATTTTTATATTGAATGATGATCATTTTCTCCCACTTTTATTATTTGGGGCTAATAAGATTAAAATACTTGAACTATTATTTACTAAATAATTATTGAATCAGTTATATCTTGAAATGGACCCATCACATTTACATAGCACTCAATTAGCTCATATTAGAATCTTTATAAATAATTTCGTGAAAAAAATAGCTATTTAATTTTTGACAAGTGACATTAGAATTCAGACAAAAAATGGGCCATGCTTTATTCAAAGCATGAAAAGATCACTTTGTGGGGTTCAATAATCTAGCAACTAGCCTAAATAGAAGCCAATATTAAGTACAACCTAATCTTGATTAGGAGGACTATCTAAACTTATATAGAGGGTGCTTTAGATGTCCAAATTTTTCATTCAAATTTCAAAACTAAGTGATAGATGTGTACTACCTAATACATGTATCCGTTTAAAATAGAAAAACAGATTTGGACCTCCCATCTTATTTAGCTTCTATTGACTCTTAATATAATGTGAACTAAAACTTAGAGCCGCTTCATATACTTGAATATTTTTTTATTAACTCATAGTGACTCCAACATATTTCAGCCCAAAGTTTCAACCGGTCCATATTGTTGCTCCCGAGCTCCCATATCTTTCAGCCAAAAGTTTCATAGTTTTATTTTGATTTTTATTAGACTTTTATATTCACAACAATATATTTTAGATTCTAAACATTATACCTTTATTTTTCCAGCAATATACCTTACATTCTAAATATTATACATTTATATTCATAACAATATACATTTTATCTCACATCATGAGTATTTTTCTGTGATAAGATGTCAATCCAGATCTAGAAAATTAGACTAATCAAGAAATTTTTCTGTGATAAGATTATATCTTTATATCACAACAATATACTTTAGATTCTAAATATTATACTTTATATTTCCAATAGTATATTTTGTATGAAAAATTCAATGGAAGCCTTAGGAGCTACAAAAAAAATTATATATTTAATTTCGCGAGAGCTCATAATCCTTTCAGCAAATATGGTAGCACTGGAATCCATTTAATCGGGAGCCCATATGATTTCTAAATGGCTCACATTTCTGCGACACGTGACACGGTCTCATTAGTTGGGAGTCAAGGAGTCCCAATTTACGGGAGATTAATAGTCGGTCCTTTTAAAATATGAAATATTTTTTCAGAATAGCCTCATATTTATTTAATCTGGAGAAATAACATCACAAGCTTAAATTTGTGAAAAATAGCATCCCCTGTATGGGTTCTAATTATAAAAAGGTACCAAAATTATTAAAAAAAAGTTGTAAACTTTCAGGGAACGAAAATGATATTTTTGTAAATTAATAAAGTTACCTCTATTTGTACAAACTGAAAGAAACTTCTTTTTAAGTGTGATAGGCGAAATGTATATCAAAAATTAATTAAACCAAATAAAAATAGTATGTACAACCTCCAAAGAAGAAAGAAAATAAAAATTACAAGTAGCAAATTTTAATAAAAAAAAAGAGAGAAGTTTAGAGAAAAGTAATTTCATAAAATTTAGGGACTAACAACATGATTAACTGTTTTTAGAAAATTACAGCTCCCCCCCAACCAACCCAACAAACACACACACATATAGGGGTGAAAACGGATTGGATAATATCCAATCGACCCGTATTCGTATCCGCAAAATATCCGTATAAAAAAAATTATTCGTATCCATCCGGATACGAATACGGTAGTAGATTTAGCTTATAATATCCAAACAGATATGAATAATATCCGTATCCGAATAATTATAATCCGAATACTATCCCTTTTCGGACATTTTACTATGTATTGGATATGAATATACATATATATATATATATATATATATATATATATATATATATATATATATATATATATATATATATATATAATGTTATTTTTTTTAAATATTTTAGCCGTTTTGTTATTTTGGAATATGAATAAGGATATTTATCATAGTTGCAAATAGTGCGCTATAGCACGAAACGTTACACGTCAATGGCAAAACGCTGCACGTTTTGGATTTTTTTTACACTATATCTTTTTAACTCTAAATAGTATCTTTTGGGATATAAAAATAAGATATTTGAATTTAAGAACTAATTTAATGAAGAAATAGTATAATTATGGTATTTTTTGAATAAAAATAAGCCAAATTATCACTCTTCTTTTACAAAAGAATGTATTTCCTCTAAATAATACTTGAAGATATCATCCGCTACATACTATAACACCCGCTGTATCATATACTGTAGTATTCGCTACGAGCTATATGCTACAAAAATGATCTCAACGCCGCAAACTGCTAAAAGCTATTTGCAACTTTGATATTTATCCAAATCCATCAATTTATTTATTACTATTTTGAAAGTAGTTATGATTTTATTATTATTTTATCATTTTTGTTGTTGTTAATAGTGAAAAATATGTTTTAAAAAAACCACACTCCATCTATATTTGGATATCCAATAAGTATTCTTATTCGTATTCGGTAATATCCGAACGAATTTTGTATCCGGATTCATATTCCTATCCTTACCCGAAAAAATAATACAGATGCGGATATGGTATGACCCAATCTGAACCGTTTTCATCCCTAACACACACATGTTCGAGCTACACAGGCCAAAGGATAGTACATGCCACAGTGAATCCTTGTCTGCTTTGAGTGCATAGCTGAATCATTCCCTCCAAAGATAATGGACCACAGCAAAGCATTCCAAAAGAGAAATACTAAAAGCCAATCCAGAGGCACTTTGTCTTCCCCATTTTATTTAGCACCCGATACATCTCTTTATATGTCGGGATCGAGAGGTTATCAATCATCCTTAGAGCATTATGTAATGTCGTTAGAGCATTATATTAAGTCAATTCACGAAATAAATAAATATCTATTATATATGAATATGGCTTATTGCATTATCGAAAGTAACTACATTATCCGCCATAATTCGTACTAATTGCATTGACAGCTATGTAACCAGATTTTTCATAATGTTCCTTTTCATACTATAAATTAATTTTTATCGACATTTTTTAATGCATCATTGTCTTTTTAATTAATTTGTTTCAGCAGATTTTTTTGTTTATTATCTAAAATAAAACATCTCATCCCACAAATTTTCAATTGTCAAATTGAAAACTTTCCTCTTAAGCTTTTGGGATTGCCACTAACGGTAAAGAGACCTAAAAGGGCAATTTTCCTTACCATCTTGGAAAAGGTTCAAAAAAGGCTCGCCGGTTGGAAAGGAAAAATCCTATCATTCGGAGGACGCCTAACACTAATTAAATCCGTACTTCTATCACTTGTTACCTATGAAATGCAAGTCCTATTATTTCCAACGTGGTTAATTAATGAGATCAATAGAATTGCGAGAGGATTTCTTTGGAGAGGCGATAAAAAATGTTCCGGCGGTCATTGCCTAGTGGCTTGGGACCGTCTTTGCCTTCCAAAAGAAAATGGGGGGGTCGGGATAACCTCCATTAGAAAACAAAACATCTCACTACTACTTAAATGGTTGTGGATGTGGAAGTCGGACCCAAGTGGTCCATGGGCGCAAACATTGCGCACTTTATATGGATTCGAAGATCCGAAGGATCTCAAGGACTCCTCACAACCCATATCCTTCTTCCTCTCTCAATTGGCCGAATTGATGCCCATCTTCACACCCTCTATTTCCTACGAACTAGGTGAGGGTACCAACATCAATTTTTGGAACGATATTTGGGTCTTCGAAGGTACCCTCCGTTCATTCTTTCCGATGTTATATGCCATCATACGCAATGATAGCTTAACGGTCGCCCAAGTCCTCAATGGAGCCATCAATTTCCAAGAATTGCTTGCCTCCAATGACGGGAGAATCAAAGGAGAGGCACAAGATATTTTCCTTGCAATTGCACTAACAAACCCGACCACTCAAAGAGATAAACCGAGATGGAGATGGAAGATCTCGGGTGAATTTTCTACTAAGTCGGCATACAAGATGTTAAACGTGGCACATACAACCTCCGAGGAAAACCCGAGGTTATGGAAAATAAAGTGCCCGGAAAAAGTGCGATTCTTTGGGTGGCAAATGTTATTAGGTCGGCTTATGACACAAGACAACCTCATTAAAAGAGGTTGGCCCAATCAAGGAGAATGCGTGATGTGTATGCAACCCATCACGGAAACGGCAATCCATCTCTTTTTACATTGCGACTTTGCTTCCCAAGTCTGGCTACACAAGGGGGTGGACACTGACTTGGCCGACAACATTTTCGATTTCTGGAGACAACAAGTCGCAGGCAAAGTGAAGGATAGCCGACGCATATGGGAGATAGGCGGCTAAGCACGTCTTTGGACCATCCGGAAAGCGCGTAATCAATGCATCTTCCGACAAAAAAGGCCCCATCGTTTGGCCATTCTAGCAGAAATTATCCAACAGTCCACACACTGGAAGACATACTGTTAGGGCTTAGACTGATGTTTTCTCTTCCCTCTTTTAAGTCTGTGTTGTAAATATCTCTTTTTATTTTTATTTTCTTTTATTTGTATGAACTTTTTATTTTTATTTAATATAATCTCGGTGAGGCAATCGCCTCCGGAAGCTTCAAAAAAAAATTTATCTAAAATAAAAACAGTGTTAAGAGAAATGGAGAGAAACTGAATGGTTGTTCTATATTGGGGCAGTGGCACTCATGGCCCAATCCAATCCAATCCAATCTGATAACATACCCCCTATATACAATTCTTCAATTTTCCTAACTTGATGACACTTGTGTTTTTTAATCTTTTTTGTGATATCTATTATGTGTAGTGAGTCAGTTAAAAGCTAAGTTTAGTTTAAATGGAACCTATAAATTTTTTTTGTATCATGAATCTGCCATAAAGAATCAAGAAGAAAACTAATTTGATAAAAAACGATGCTCACATCTTTGTGATATTAGTATAATGGGTCAAGATTAGTTTTTATTAGCAACCCGTTTGAATTTCTTTCTAAAAAGAAAGCCATAAATAATCACAGAAAAAAAATCTGCCTCATAAAATATGTTAGTCAAATATGTGTTATATAATGTGGTGGGTCATTTTTGAATTTTATTTACACCAACAATGATTCATTTCATGTAACAAATAAAATATCCATCCATAGCATTTTCCGACAAAACCTGAAAAGTTTGATACATTTGTTTGCTCCAAACATTAAATAGATAGGGTCTATGTACTCCCAAGTTGATGTAAAATACGGTTCACATGAACCAGGCATACTTAAAACATATATATGCTTCATCACGTGAGTGTGTAGTATGACTTTCATACATACCCCTAAAAGATCTAAAGCTATCATGTACCTATATAATTAGAAATTATAACATGTATCTTTCTTTAATAACAGCAAACTTTGCATCTATCATGTAATATCTAAAAGTATCATACACATCTCTAAAAAATGTTAATTGCTTATTATGTTGGACCTGTAAGTTACACCCAAATTTTCTTGGGTTCTTTTGTCTAAAAATTGTTTCTACTCTATTATTTTTTTTTTCCAAAAATGTCATTGCATATCAATTTTTGTCATGCTTTATATTACTATTTATAGATGATTAGTAGAAATATGAATTTTATACTTTTACATTCTTATTCTTTATTTACAAACACATATAAATTATATATTTTACTATTTATTTACATAAATACATATAAATATTTCAATCTTTATTTATATTTATTTTATACATCCTTTCATTTTTTTGTGGCATCCATTAGTTAATTGGAGAAAAAACAGAAGAAAAAGAGGTATACACTTTCTGTGTGGTCTCTCTCAAATCTGAATCTCTTTTTTTGTTAAATTAAAATTTCACTTCTTAGTAAAGTTATATTGTGTTCACAAAGTCATGATACTAATGCCTAATATCCTATTTCTTTATCCATTTTTATCTTTATTTCATTCATGTAGATGATGATTTTAGTCTTTGTTTGGGCTATTAGAGATAAATTCATTATTCTCTATTGTTAATTAATTTATTATCTGAGGCGGATCTTTAAAGAGATTGGAGCAAACTATATCAGTGGTATATATTAGAGTATTTTAGTGAAATTTTTTTTAAAATACATATTTTTTTAGTGTATTTGGTCTTCTCAAACTTTCGTATAATTTTAACCAATGAGAATTTTTTTTGGCCCTCGATATATACACTCAAGATTTGTCATTGCTTATTATTATAGAACTTTAATCATGTTTTATTTTATTTATAAACCACTGCTTTCTTATGCATTACTTGATATATATCTGGTTTAATCATACATTTTTAATATTTTTTATATCAATATAGAATTTTCATTACACCTATACATTTTTTTTATTTTTTATAATAACTATAAACAACATACATGCATTATAAAATAATATACGATAATAGTAAAAACAATATATATGTATGGCAAGAATATAAACAAGTGTTACTGTATGGAATATATGCATATCATACTATTTAAAGATTGATCATAAGTTTCATCGTACTAGCTATATAATAGAACATCAATATTCTTGATCAATAGTACAAATCTGTTCCTAGTTTTTGTTGTGTTTGGATTAATATTTATTTTTTAGATATAAATTTGGATTAAATAGTTCTTGCCGACGGAATGTTCTACAATTTTGTTTAGTTTTTCAAAATTCAAAAATAAAGAAATAAACCTCACTGAACATGCCAACATATCATTTTCAAGAAGAAAATAAGGGCATATTGAATTTTTTATTCATGCATAAATGCTAAACATTCAATTAAAATAATACAAAAAGCAGCACTATCATTAACTAACCTCATATTAAGGAAAATAAGAATATTACTGAAAGTTAAGTATCCTCATGAAAAGGGAAACTTAACTATCGCTCGAAAATTAAGTTCCCTAAATGATAAGACAAAATTAAACTTGTAATAGATATTCAACAACACATATAATAGTGGAATAATGAAAACGTAAAATACCATTTTATTAATTCTCATTGTGTCGACAAAACAAAGATTGAAATAGTGGAATAAGTTGAAAACTAATTTTTTATTTATTTGGAATGATGAAAGAGGGAGAATAACATTTCTTTGTTTTACTCTGTTCCAACTCTTTATAACAAAATAATTTGTTCCACTATTTCAATACCGAACAGCTCGTGAGCAGTAACGTATATATCAGATAATGATGTATGTTTTATCATGTCCAAATATTTGACACGTGATATGATGATGGTCCCAAAAATATATTGATTTTGTGCCACTTAAAATATATGTTTGTCACACCGACAGTATTTTGGCCTATTCTCATTTCTCCATACACTGCTACCCCACACAAACAATGTTGTACCAATGAAATCAAAACCTTTTTTTGAAACTAACCAACATATTGATACATCAATATATTCTCAAGAAACTGCAAAAAGAAATAAAATATTTTTTTAAGGAGAATTACAAAAGATCGCTTGATTTTTATTCACTTTTTTAATTAATCCTACTAGACGCAGAATTCGAACCTCTCACCTATGAAATTATGAAGTTGGTATCTTACCACTAAACTATCCTAGTAGTGGTAAAAAGAAATATAATATTATCTGTTTACGAGATAAATTATTTTTCTACTCATTCAATATAGAAAAATATAATTTGTTAGGTTTTATTTTAACTTTTCTACACATGGCTTAAATTCTTTGCTTGCATCAAAAACCTAAATTTCATTCTGTTTCCAATTATTTTCAAGTCACTTTCTTTCCTTATTGTTTAAACAAACTTGCTTGTATTTGCAACAGGATATGCAAATTGATGTTATTTTGTTTAAAGGAATCCAAATTGGGTATATGGTCCATTACTATTCTAAAAATAAAATTATCATTTTTTATACTTGGGAGAATCATTGGATAGATATAGAAAGTTTGCTCCCCTTCACATTTTATATGACATGGTACCACAAGTGTAGAAAAGTCACTGTCAGTATATAGTGGTTAAGAGGTGATTTGAATTTGAGGAAATTATGCGAGGACTTTATAAATACTTAGTGACTGACTGTACTGTACTATAATACAAATTTAAATTTGAGGAAATAATATTATACATTTGAAATTATTTTTGGCATTATATGTGATTTTTGACCTCATATTACACACAGATCCGTAGTCATCAGATATTATAATTTATATGTATAGTCAAAACTTTGAAAAATTAGTAGTACAAGTCTGTAATTTTGTATGTAAATCTGTACAATATATAATTTAACATGACTTATATTAATATTAGTATAATATCTTTTAACATGAATACAATTCATATGCATCATATGCAAATATAATTGGTAGTTGATACTGTGCGACGGGTAATGTAGCGTGTAGCGACGGAATATAAAAACTGAAAAAACATATAAATTGAAAATGAACAATATATAAAAAATCAATTCGGTAAAACAATATATATTTAAAAAAATGAAAACAGTATATAAGAACATATAAACTGAAAACAAATAGTATATAAAAATTCATTCGGTAAACAACATATATTTAAAAAAAATGAAAACAATATATAGCGTATATAGAAACGTGAGAAAACAGTATATAATTTCAATCCATCGCTACAAGGTCGCTACAGTACCCCCGTGGTGAATTTCCATTTCGCAAAAATCAATATAATTTCCCCTGATTTGTTTCTAGGTGAATAAGATTGAAAAGTAAACAGTCATTATGAGTCAATTGATTAGATTGTGATTACTAAGTTAATCAAATCAGGCCACAAGTTGTTAAATATTTTTTAAGGGGCACTATTATCACATATTTTGCACGTTAAAAATATGGCACCATATATAATACATATCTATGTAACATGATAAGACATGGCAGGCATGCATCATCTATTTTCTCTATTACTAATTGATTAAGCTAATTTGTGCTGTTGCTAACTAATACATTGGCACATTCAGTGTTATAACTATAGCCCAAAAATAAATAAAAGCTCAAGAGTTCAATGAAATTGACATATTGATACAAATTGCGCATTAACACACAAATAATATATAATAAAAGTATCTTGCTTGAAATAAAGATGCTGAAGATTGAAATTTTACCAACAGTGATTAAATGAGTTCAATATGAGTACTTTTTTTTTGTTACTAAAATTCCTTAGGAAGCTTAAAGAAAAAGAAATTATACTACTCTTAGCAAAATATTCAACATTAAAAGAGTTTCAGTAGGCTCGAAGTTTTATCTCGGGGCCCATCTCTTGGACCATGTCTATATCAAAATATTCATAATGGGGCTATAAATGTACATAATGAAATATAATATATTAACAAACACATTGTATGATGTAACATTAATTTGGAAAATTTTGATGAACATAAAATACACAGCCCATTTAAATTTTATTGTTTGGGCTTTGAGTACTAAGTAGAGTTATTTTTATTCGGCTGAAATTATATGGTCCTGGAAAACCACATATTGGGCTCATTTATGCATAGCATGAACCGGACCAGTCAATAAAAGTTAAAAAACATTTTCTTTTCTGTTCACTGTTCAACAATTGTATTAAATACTATTTACCTCATTTACAATCATAATTTACAAAATTAATGATGGTTCTTTCGGATCATTTTTCTGGGTTCAAGGATCAATCTTCTAGGGAAGCAGGATACTTCATGTCTCGCTAGTTACTGTCACTTGATTGATGGGTTATGATATAGCCCAAGCAATATTAATAGCAGCCATTTAACGGAGCATGATTCTGTTGAGAGCTTTTTTTTGGAAGTAATATTATGTATTTGAATTTGAATTTATATAGACATAATTAATGTAATATTTTGTATTCTAATTTGAATTAACCTTATATGCGAAATTATTTTATTCTTTTAGAATTTTAATTATGGAATAAAAACTACTTAAATTATTTAACAATTAGTAAACAGAATATATATCACAGATGAAGTATAATATAATAATTGGATGGATGGGTCCATAATGGACCAGCCAATTAGTAAACAGACTACTTAAAACTCTTTTACTCTTCCCATGCTTCCATGAGAAAATAATAATTCTATTTTTGTTTTTGTTTTGAAAAGATTTAGAGTAAAAGAGAAGTTTAGACTTGAGATATAAAGTTGTTCCGTTCAAAAGAAATACAAAATAAACAAGGAAATAAAGAATAAATTATTTCATAATGTATCTACAGTATTAGATGAGACTGTGACTGTCATTAGTATTAATTGAAATACTTCCAAAAAAAGCTCTTAAGAGAACCATCCTTCATTAAATAACTATCATTAGTATTAATTGGGCTATATCACGGGCCATTAATCAAATGGCAATAATTAACGAGGCATGAAGTATCCTGCTTCTAGCGAATCAGGATCCTTGAACCCCATTTTTCTGTCATCACTGTGTCCAGAGTTGGTTTTGATAACTACAGTGTTATATTCAAAAGATCAAAGCATGCAAGATTCAGTAGAGAACTTGGCAAAACTGGATCTCCACTTAATCTTATATAATTTTTTTTTTTTTGAAGGTAGTAAGCAAATTGCTTACTACGTTTTCATTTAATAAAATAAAATAAAATAAAAGTTTTGTGACAACTTCTACTTGAGAAGTGAAATAAGAAATAATACAATGCCGGTGAGATTAAAGAAAAGAAGGAAAACAGAGAGGATTGCTACTCTAATGACGTTGTGTCAGCGGTGTAGCTCCCACATATGCGCTTCTTGACTTGCCATTTGGTAGGTGATAGATATCGGTACTCTCCGACCGGTGAAGACTCTCTGGTTTCTTTGCTTCCAAAGTGTCCAGGACCCTGCCGCCCAGTAGACGTCCCAATGGACCTTGTCTTCTATCGTGAGTGGTGAGTTTCTAATTCTCTTCCAGAAGGCTATGTTGGAGGAGTCAGATGGAAGTGGGGAAAAACCGAACCTTCTCCAGAATCTCATGGAATAAGGGTATTTCGTGAACAAGTGAGTAGCTGTCTCAATTATACCACTTGAGCAAAGAGTACATGTCGTAATACTAGTCCAACCCTTTCTGATTAGGTTCTCTTGGGTAGGCAGTCGGTTAAGACCAATCAACCAAATAAAGAATCTGATTTTTGTGGGTACTTTCAATTTCCAGACCTTGGCACTCCAATCATTCTTACAATTTGTCTTGAATAAGAGTTTGTAAGAAGATTTAGATGAGTATACTCCGCTGGCGGTCCATCGCCAGGTTGAAGAGTCCGGGTCATTAGATCGGTGAGTTGAGTTAAGAATTGTGAGAAGAGAAGCAGCTTGAGCAGATATTATTGGGTTGTTCGAGAAGAGAAAAAGGGAGAGGTCCCAATTAGAGTCTAAGACTTGTCGCACCGATGCACTTTTATTATTCGATCCCTGGTATATATCCGGGAATTCCTTGGCCAGTGGAATATCATCTATCCATACATCGAACCAAAAGGATGCGTCATGGCCGGATCCCAGAGAAATTTGAGTGGAGAGCTTAAAGAGCGGCAACAAAGTTAGCAACTCTTTAACAAAGAAGGAGAGGCGATTGGAGTTGCTCGGATGTATGGAGAAGGGGTTATTTTCATATAAATTCCGGAGTGTTTGACTCCACATAGAAGTCGGATTGGAGGTTGTCTGCCAAATCCATTTTAGCAACATAGCCTTATTTTGTTTCTCGATATCCAGTATCCCAAGTCCCCCATTTTCTTTAGGCATCGTAACTCTGTCCCATGAGACGAGGCAATGCCCGCCATAGCAGGGTTTATCCCCCCTCCACAAAAAACTTCTCACAATTCTCTCAAATTGTTGTGTGAATCCTACCGGTAGCGACATCACTTGCATGTGATAATTAAGAATAGGGCCTAGCACAGCTTGTATAAGGGTGAGACGTCCCCCATAAGAGAGGATTCTCCCTTTCCAGCCGGCTAGGCGGTTTTGAACTTTCTTAAGTAACGGAATAAACAATTCTTTCCTCGGTTTTAGAACTGTGAGAGGTAGGCCTAGATATCGCATCGGTAGTTCTTGTTTTGGGCATCCTAGGATATTGGCTAAGGAGGGAGCCAGATGGTCAGGAATAAGAAAGGTGCTAAATGAGCTTTTATCATTATTGATAAGAAGCCCACTCATTTGGCCAAAACAACGAAGCACAACCATGAGGATTTTGAGATTGAAGGGTGAAGCCTCTGCAAAGAGCATAGTATCATCCGCAAACTGAAGAAGTTGCGGTGATATGACATAATGTTGTGTCATCAGTGAGTGCACATTTTGCACCATGGACTGAAGGACATCTACTACAAGGTTGAATAAGAGTGGGGACAGGGGGTCACCTTGACGAACTCCCCCGAGCATGAAAGAAAGGTTGGCTTTCAAGGCCATTGATTTTCAAGAAAAGAAGATGAGGACATTAGTAAGTTTTTTATCCAAAGCACCCACAATGGGGGGAATCCCCTAGCTCGTAACATGTAGAATAAAAATTCCCAGTCAACGGAATCGAAAGCGCTCTTAAAGTCTATCTTATAGAGTATGGAGAGTATTTTTGCTTTGTGAGCAAAGGAGGAGAGTTCTCTTGCTATGAGGAAAGATTCAGCTATCGATCTTTTCTTAATGAACGCCGATTGGTTCGGATGTACTAAATAATCCATATGTGGTTGTAATCTTTTCGTGAGAAGAGAAGAGATAACCTTAATAGGTAAGGAGAGTACGCTAATAGGCCTGAAATGGTTCGTGAGGATTGCCCCCTCTGATTTTGGGATCAATGTGACAGAAGCTTCATTTAATCTCCAAAGATCAAGTGAATTATTCACAAAGTCTTGGATTAACCACATAACATCATTTTTAATGATGTCCCAGAAAGATGTGAAGAATTCCGATGGAATTCCATCCGGCCCCGACGATCTCCCATTCGGAAGGTCATCTATAGTCTCTTTGACTTCCGCTTCTGTAATAGGTGCAGCCAGACTGATAAGAGAGTTTGAATGAGAAGTAAGGAAGTCAAGGTTGCTTTGAGGAACCGTTGTTGAATTTGGCGAAGCGTACCCCAACAGATGCTTGAATTTTGAGCTGAAGATATGAAGAATATCACTCGATGATTGAATGAGTTGATCAGAATCTTCAGAGGTTTTGATGGTTGATATGAAGTTAGCCTTTTTTTTTTTTTAGGCTATCGCATGAAAGTATGCAGTATTTTTATCACCCTCTTTGATCTAACGGCAAGAAGCACGTTGTTTCCATTTTGTCTCATTCAGATTTGCAAGTTCATTGAGAAGAGTCTTGAGCCGTAACCGTAGACCAAACTCAAGTAGTGTGAGTGTTCTGGCTTCTTCCAACTTATCAAGCAATTGAGTTATCCATTTAGCTCTAGCTAAAGCCGTGGTCCAACCCTGAAAGGATCGGTTAGACCATTCTTTGAGTTTTCTCTTCAACCTTGACATTTTGATAAGGTAGTTTTTGGAGGATATGTTAGAGAGGGTCGGCTCAACCCATGATTGAGCAATAACTGTGGAGAATTCCTCTCTTTTGAACCAGTTTAACTCCATCCGAAATCTGTAATCTTATATAATTTGATATTACCTCCCTGAAATCTTTAATATATAATTTAAAATAAAATTAAAAATCTAAAATTGCTATTATTAGAAGGTCCAGAAAAGAAAATTCGAAATTATCTAATCCAGTCAGGCCTACAAATTTAAATTCAAAATTATTTAAACTTAAAAAAACTTAAATTGATCTACTCAGTAGCCTATAAGGAGGTACCATACAACTAACACTCCTGTGCACAAAAGACTCTCCTCTCTTAATCTTCTCTCTTTCACTTCAAAATGACCAGTAGCTTACTGCTTCATCCGTTCCAGCCCAACACCGAGTCTGTAGTGCGGCAAGCTGTACCGTCAGGTATCACGCTTCTCTAGCCCAATACCGATCCATTTGTTCCACTCTCAAAAAAAAAAAAAAAAAAAAAAAAAAAATTCAAACAAGTATTCAAAAAAAATAAAACAACCATGTATAATATTAATATTATAGTTATTTCTCTGCTTTAGCATATTACAATCAGCTTCATATTGAGGTTGTCATTGGTCCTATGAATTATTTAAAAAGAATCACAACCGATTTAAATATATAAGACAGACACAAGGGCCAACAACCCAATGCAACGGAAAATTAAAGGGGTCCTAGTGGGCCATCGTATGTAATAGGAAAACCACAGTTTCTTGGGCATAGATAACCAAACATATGCCTTGGGTGATTTCTCTCTTCGCATCTGAATATCTTTCCAATATACTTGCTCCAAAGACATTTCGTTTCGTACAATTCTCCTAAAAACTCGAGTCCGTATGCTTCAGTATATCGTCTCGCCTCCCCTACCTCGAACCTAATTTCACATCCACCATTCTTCACAAGACACCTCCTAGACTGAGATCCGCCTTGTAACACAATTCCTCCCGTCAACGATTTAAGAGAGGCTTCCAAGTATCTGAAGTCGCACTGAATGCGCCAATAATTGAAGGCAAAAGGTCTAACGTAAATGGCAATGGATTTTCTGTCGTTAATCGTGAACAAGTTGAAACGCCCTATCTCTCGTGTTGTTATAGGATGATTTTTATTAGGAGCATGGACGATATAACATCTCAATTGCAACGGATAGTGGTAATAGAAGTCCAAAGAGTGCCAAAAATGGACAAAAGTCAATTTGAAATCATTTGGCCCGTGAGCCACACCGTTTGGCCGTACAATGAAATCAGAACATTGTACATGCATTGAATGCATTAGCACCAGCACCAGTGCCGCAATGAATATTCGGATCGCTGACATCTTTCTTACTTTTTTTTGTGTTTTCTCAAGTGATTCTTTTGGAGATCAAGATGGATGATTTTGTGTATATATAGAGGGAGAGTTATGTTTACGTTTGCGGTTACCAATCAAGGCTTTAATAATGGTTACTTAGCATTTAAATATTATATATGTTACACACTTTATTCCTTAATCGTAGCAGCTTAATTTATTAATTTTTCAGTTTATAAAAAATTTAATATTATTTGGGTAACAGAAATTATTTGTGCAAGTATTTATCTCATATTCAATGTTTAATAGTGTATTATCCAATAGTATTAACAATAAATAAGTTGGCCAACATTTTGATATGAGATATAGATAAGAAAATCAACTCAAATTATAAAAAATTGTATGTAACTGGAGTTTGCTCACTCCCCGATTCGGAAACATATATATTAACATAATTATGTAAATTAAAAAAGATAAAAGCAACTAATTTAGGACTAATTTACAGTTTTTAATTTTATAAGATTAGCCATTGAGACTTGAGAGTTGATCAGAGAGCTAGCATATGATTTGGATTCACAAATTCTTCCTAAGCGAACTAATTTTTGAATGTTAGGTTCATGAAATCATGAGAATTGAAATGCAAATTTTTTTTTTCTGTTTTTTGGGGTGTGAGGTATACATGCTATTTTTCAATAACAATGAAGCTAGTTTTTTTTTAAGTTCATTACAAGACTATTTTTTCTTTATTTTAAAGATTAACTAATATAATATTTCAACCTGTTGCTATATTCTCTTAATTATTTTATGTTCATGAGCATTATTTTTAGAACTTTATTAACATAAGACATATACAATATTTTGTGATGTTAGTTTAATTTTAATTTCTACTTTCCTACCTTTTTTAGTGTTAGTTTCAAATTTTGAAATCTTAAGATACAATTTTATATGATAAATTTGAATATACTCTACAAGATTTGCGGCTTTACGTATGGAGCTAATTTGCAGTTTAATTTTCTAAATTTGTTCTTTTTAGTAAGCTAATTCTTGATATGATGTTTTCTTTTCTTACAGATTACTTTTTTATTTTTGTTTTTTAAAATATTAAATGGGGTGTAGTAAAATTAATTTTTATTTTGTTTGATGGAAATAAAAAAAGTTTCAGAAAAAGAAATCAGCTAAGTTGGATAAATACTGATTCATATTCTTCCAAGAACCACAAATTGGCAAAGGCAAATAAGTTGTATCTACAACATATATAGAGGGAAAGGTAACAAATGTTTTTTCGAAATGATAATAGCAATAAAAACATTACCTTTCATGTTCAATATTATAAAATATTTATGTGGTTACAATTATACTTTACTAAAGCAAGTAATACATAATTCTATTCTAACAATAATAATTTACATCGGTTAGATATTTACAAATTAAAAAAACAAGTGGTGTACCGTCTTGTCGCAGACAACCGACTGAATACCGGGCATGAGTTTTCAAATAATAATGTTGTCACTTACATGTAGATATGACAAACTAAAATTTCAAAACATGGTCAATTATTTAGCTAACTGATTGAATAACGAAGAAATGATCGTTCTTTCGGATCAATTTTTCTGCATCACCTCTATATCAAAGCATATAGAGTTGCTAGAGAACTTAGCAAAACTGAAAATTTAAGTATTTTGAAGATTTGAAATTTTAACTGAAAATTCGTTATCGATGTCTATGCATACAAGAGATTAGAAGGGTTCTAGTGTAGAGATAGAAAAAGAGAATATAATAATGAGTCATTATTAATGACAAATGAGAATTGCAATAGTTCCTAAAACTAATTCCATCAAAATTTCACATTTTATATTTAACTTAAAAAAATTAAATTTTAAACTTGAAATTTAAAATTCTCGTTTGAAGACTAAATTTATATATAACTTCAAATTCAAAGCTGAAAATTTATAATTTGAAATTTAAAATTTAAAATTGAGAATTTAAATTTGATATTAAAATCTAAAGTTGGAACTTACAATTTGTTTAAATTTTTATTTAGATTTAAAATTTAATTTAGAAAACAAATTTTCAGTTGACTATTTCCTCATATGTGCTAATAATAGGCATCCTAAAAAAGAGAGAAAATATTCCAATATTAAAAAGATTTTAAAATTTAAAACTAAATTGATAGTTAGTTACACTACTTTCTTACATAATTAGACATCTTAAGGAAAGGAGGGAGAAAAGACTCTAAATTTAAAATTTAAATTGAATTTTTTTGTGTACAATTTAAAATTGCTAAGAAAAAGATAGAGAAGAGACTCTGAACTTTAATTTAAACTAGTTGTAACTCTCGCTCCGCTTCAAATTATATATGATGTAAGAAGTTTTTTTTAATATGATACAACATTGCACAAAATGTAAAAGAAAATAGAAAATATTTTTCACAAATTCCGGAAAAAACAAAACTTAAAAAATATTTTTTTAAGAAAAATTGAAACATTATTTTCACAAAAATTTTCTTAAGAAATTATATTTATAATTATTTTTAGTAGCATATATTTTTTTAAAGCGATAAAAATGATATTTAAATTTGGAGGGATATATCTGAAATTATAAATTAAATTACTAAAAGTTTCGTGAGGTACAATTTGGGTCTATATAACAATTCTCTACATTATTTATATTGTGGGGTACATTTTGGGTCTAAATACCAAAAATCCTACCAAAAATCCTACATGTGTCATGAGAAAAGAGGTCCAAAATTATAGTCTAGTTATAATTTCAAATCTTTATGTTGAATTAAAATATAAAAAACTTAAAAATATACAATTTAATTAGTTTCCAGAAATTTAAAATATAAAATACAAATTTAATTTTAAATATCTTTAAGAATAAGTAGAGAACTTATCAAAATATACATTATACTAATTTCTCCACTGACTTTTTCTTATACTAGGAAAAACCTCGCTCCGCTTCAGTGTCATGATATTTATTTATATTTTAGCATTTTAATATCACATATTAGGGAAAAGGTTAATAAATGAATATTTTTCTTAAACGGGTCAACACATAATACTAATATGACTCACTTCGAGCCTCTCAAGTCTAACAACGATTCTGTTGTTCCACCCTCCAGTTCAGTCACCTATCAACTTTTCGGGTCAGCAAACGGCAATGCGGTTCAGCCATACAAGCCAATAGTTGACGGTCCAGCTCAGAAATATCAAACCAATGCGATGACTATGGCTATGATGAACCAGATTCGAGTGATAGCTAAAGGCTATGAAGAGCTTCAAAGAGAGATAACTGCTCAAGAAGCAAAGTGGGTTGCAAGCCGGTTCGATCAACAGGTTGAAAGTTGGACTTGAGTTCGCTATGCTACAATCTCTATCATTATAAGTGCCTACAATTTACATTTCATGTGACTATTTGCTTACTATATGAGGAATTATGTGTGTCTTCTTTCTCTGTGTTTTCTTAATCAAAACATAGGGATTTTAGTCATTCAGATGATTAATGTGAAAAAAAAAACTCTTTATGCATTCATGATTTACTGATTTCTGATTGATCACCCCACACAAGCTATATAATTACATTCTTCATTACTCTTCTGATGGAGTGTTTTTGGATTCTTCCTAAAATAATCAGATTAACAAAATCAAAGAAAAAAAAAGAAGTATAACCTAAAATATCTAAATTTTTTTTTTAACAAAAACCAGAAAAAAGTTCAAACTAAATTAGGTATTTGCAATAATTCATATAAAACAAATGAAACCGCATATCGAGAACAAGCAGAACGTTGATGATGTCCTGATCATTTCAATAAAGAAACGAGCCAGGGATATATTTTTTTCCGCCTGGCTTTTTGCCTCGTGCTATTGCACTCTCCTGGCTTCAGCCCAACACCGATCCAGTTGTTCCACTCTTCAATAGACATAAAAAAGAAGAAATGCAACAATCACGTGTGATATTAATACTATATCTCGCTTAAGCATGATACAATTAGCTTCGTATTAAAGTTGTCATTGGCCCTATGAATTATTAATAAAAAAAACACAACGGACAGAAATATGTAAGACGTTCACAAGGCCAACAACCCAACGCAACAGAAAATTAGAGGGCTACCCAATTCGGCCATTGTATAGATAAGGAAAGCCACAGGATTCTGGACATAGATTGCCAAACATATGCCTCGGATGATTTCTCTCTTTGCATCCGATTGTCTTTCCCAATATCTTGGGCAACCAGCATTTTGATTCGTACAATTCTCCTAAAAACTCGAGTCCATATGCTTCACTATATCGTCTCGCCTCCCCTACCTCGAACCTAATTTCACATCCGCCATTCTTCACAAGACACCTCCTAGACTGAGATCCACCTTGTAACACAATTCCTTCCTTCAATGCTTTACTAGAGGCTTCCAAGAATCTGAAGTCGCACTGAATGCGCCAATATTTGAAGGCAAAAGGTCTAACGTAAATGGAGATGGATTTTCTGTCGTTAGTCATGAACAAGTTGAAATGTCCTATCTCGCGTGTTGTTATAGGATGATTTTTATTAGGAGAATGGACGATATAACATCTCAATTGCAGCGGATAGTGGTAATAGAAGTTCGAAGAGTGCCAAGAGTGCACAAAAGTCAATTTGAAATCATTTGCCCCATGAGGCACACCATTTGGCCGTACTATGAAATCAGAACATTGTACATGCATGGAATGCATTAGCACCAGCACCAGTGCCGCAATGAATATTCCGATCGCTGACATCTTTCTCACTTTTTTTTTTGTGTTTTCTCAAGTAATTCTTTTGGAGATCATGATGGATGATTTTGTGTATATATAGAGTGAGAGGTTATGTTTACGTTTTGGGGGTTAAAAATCAAGGCTTTAATAATGGTTAATTAGCATTTAAATGTTATGTTACACACTTTATTCTTTAATCGTAGCAGCTTAATTTATTAATATTATTTGGCTAACAGCAATTATTTGTGTGAGTATTTATCTCACATTCAATATTATTCTCCAAAGCGCGTAACATAAAATTTAAATGCTAAGTTATATTTACACAAATTTGTTCTTATATTTGAAGAATAATACTGGAGAATAAACATTGAATATGATATTTTCTAAATTTATTTGCCGTTATATTTCTAAATTTGTTCTTTTTAGTAAGCTAATTATTTATATGATATTTTATTTTCTTACAAATTACTATTTTTGCTTTTTAAAATATTTTGTCTGATGGGAAACACAAAAAGTTTCAGAAAAAGGAAATCAGCTAAGTTGGATAAATACTGATTCATATTCCAAGAACTACAATCTTTGGCCAAACCAAATTTGTATCCCCAACATATATAGAGGAGAAATGTAACAATTTTTTTTCGGAAAAACAATAAGCAATTAAAGCATTGTCTTTCATGTTCAATAGTATAAAATGTTTACCTTGGTTACAATTATAATTTACTAGAGCAAATAATACATAGTTCTATTCCAACAAGTATAATTTACATCGGTTAGATATTGACATAGTTAAAAAGCAGGTGGTTTACCATCTTGTTGGCTGTTGGCATTTTAATCTTCCAATAATAATAATGTCGCCATTCGCAGTTAGATATGATAAATTAAAATCCCAAAAAATGGTCAAAATTTTTTAGCTAATTGATTGATTGTCAAAGTAAATAGTTATTCCGATCATTTTTTCTGCATCATCTATCAAAGCATATAGAAGAGTTGGTATTGAACTTGGCAAAATTGGAAATGTCAGAATTTTGAATATTTAAAAGTTTAGCTGAAAATCCATTATTGAGGTCTATGTATACAAGAGATTAGAAGGGTTGAAAGATCGAGATAGAAAAAGAGAGTATAATAATGAACTGATTTTTATTAGAGTAGAATTGGAGTCTTATTTATATGTTCTAAAAACTAATCCCATTCATCCTGATTTTTTGGAAACTGCTTCCAGTGTCGGTTCTCTATTCAATTGCAATAATTTTTTTTTTTTTTGAAATAGTAGGCGAGAGTCTACTAAAAACTTTCATTAATAATAAAAAGCGGTTACATAATTCTTATCAAATTACATTTTATGCAATTCAAAACCTACATTTGAAAATAAAAAAATAAAAAAAAGACTCATGTCCGAAATATCTATCTTCCATTTTCGCCATGCGACTTAAACCGTTCAAAGGATTGTCATTAACGGTCGAGTTCTTGACGCGATGGTCGACTTCTTACCGTGATGGTTGTTGCCGACCCACACAAAACTTATACCGCTATAGAAATAACAACCACAATAGATCGGTGTTAGATTTTTCAAAGAACTGTCAACCTTTTCGACTAACTATGCTTCCAAATGCTTCCCGAATCTGATCGAAATCAGTGCTAAAAGACCTCCTCGCGCTGCCCTGAAACTACAAGCAATTATGCCTCGAAAAGATCTCTCCTCGCCTGTTCAAAATCCTTTCCGAATCTGATCAAAATCTGTGCTAAAAGAGCTCTCTTCACCGCCCAAATTCCACGCAATTTGGCCTCGAAAATCAGCCAATAAAAACTAAAATTTAGTTGTAAAAATAGTTCAAACTCGAAGAACTAGGGTTTCGTTGACTTGCCGCCGAATAACTAAGATTAGTCGGCTCATAAGAACGGACGTAGACTCCGTCGGCTGGATTCGTCTACTCGAGCCATTCAAGCTCAGTACGCATGGTGTGCGCTTCTTTGCACACTCTCAATTTTGCGAACTGACGCTTGACCCGTGCAGCGTTGTCTGGACTCTGCTGCTTGCTTGTTTTGTGGTGCACTCCACCTCCCATCATCGGATTGGAACCCTAGACAGAGGTAGCCGAGCCTTTAGAGGCCGTCGAAACAAAACCCTAGACAAAGGTCTCCGTCAGAGGTCGCCGCCAACAAAAATTGCTGCACGGCCCGTGTTGTCAAGAGAGAACTACGGCGTGAGGGTGCGGGTAAGGCCGTTAGGGCCCGCTCAAATCTAAGTCGCCTTGCTTTCTCATTGAAGTGCGGCATTTAGGGTTTCTCTCATAGAAGCTGAAACTTGAGTTTTGGGTAAGGAGGTCGTCGGGAATGGGAAGGGAGAGGCGAGGAGGGGAGGTGGAGGCGGAGAGGAGAGGTGAGGAGGTGGGGAGTTGGCGAGAATTGAGAGGTGGGGCGGGAGGTGCAGGGGAGAGAGCAGGGCTAGAGGATCCTGGGGGAGGCGCCGGAGCAGCCTCCTTTCCCAAGGCGGTAGGGCTAGGGTTAGGGTTTCTGTGGGGGAGAGAGGAAAGAGAGAAAGAGCCATGTATTGTTTTTACATTTTTTTTCCATCTATTCAATTGCAACAATTAATGCCGCTAAAAGAATTATAAGCTGTGATTTCTTTTTATACCGCCGTTGAAAGTCCACAAAAAGTATACAAATTGCAATATTGACAGAACATCAATATCCCAATGTCAATATTCCAACAATTGCAATATCCCCAAGAAAACCCTAACTATCCAAAACACAACAGAAAACCCTAAACAAACGTGCTGTTTGCAACGTCATCATCATCATCATCATCTTTTTTTGAAGGTTGGCCATCATCATCATCATCAACAACCCAAATTGACAGCATCGGCAAAACTCTATCACGATTAGGATATCAGGATTACAATTATTATTACAATAAAATTTTGATTAAATTTTTTAAAAATACCAACAAAACAACACAAAAATCTTTCGGATCGAGGGCACTTCCTCATCACGGCCCATTTCTGCTTCATCTCCTCCATATGTACCTTAGGTAGCAAGAATCCCTTGTCGATTGAATGAGCTGCGATTTCGTCTCTGTTACGGTAAAATATATTCTGACACCTTGTGCAGGTATACTTCACGCGATATATGTTGTCTTGTGTGGACATATATTTTTCTGACGCGCGAAAGCATAAACGATGAATTCTATGACTCTGTTGCGATAAACCGGATCGATTGTTCTTCTATCGGGCAGTAGACGGTTGTACATCCAATCACGGTCGTTCGACATGTTTGTTTATATGTGAAGCGAAAGTAAAAAGATATTATTAGGTTGTTATGCGCATGTTTGTCTAAATCTCTCATGTTAAATTTTATTTAAATCTGAAATTGTAAATTTAGGATTGAAGATTGAACTTATAAATTAAATTCCAAAGCTGAAAATTTATAATTTAAAATTTGAATTAAGAATTTAAATTTGAAATTAAGTTTAAAAATTTGATATTAAAATTTAAAGTTGGAATTTGGAATTTTACTTTAAATTTTATTTAAATTTAAAATTTTAGGAAAACAAATTATCAGTTGACTACTTCCTCATATGTGCTAATAATAGGAGTCCTAAACAGGAGAGAATTTCCAATATTAAAAAGAATTTAAAATGTAAAAACAAATTGTTAGTTAGTTACACTACTTTATGACAGAATTAGACATCTTAAAAACAGGAGAGAGAGAAGATTCTGGATTTAAGATTTAAATTTGAAAAATTTATCTAGATTTTAAAATATATAATTTATTAGTATTACCACCCTGAAATTTGAAATATAAATTAAATTTATTTTAAAAAATATATTTTAAGTCAGTACACTTACTAAACAAATTATATATTTTGCCAAGTTCTTACATAATTTTACCTCCCTGAAAATTAAAATATATTATTTTTAAATAAAATTAAAATCTAAAACTGTTTTGCTATTATTAGAATGCTTAAGAAAGAAAATTCGAAATTCGAAATTATCTAATCCAGTCAGCCCTACAGATTTAAATTCAAAATTATTCAAACTCAAAATAGAATAACAACTAAAACTGATCATCTAATCAGCTCATCAGAGCCTATAAATAGGCACCATACAACCACAACTTCTCTGCACCAAAACTCTCTTCTCTCTCTAATCTTCTCAATCCTCTCTCTTTCACTGAGCTTTTGATCTCAAAAATGGCGAGCAACTTACTGCTTCATCCTTTTCACCCCTCACGAATCCCATTCACCTCCGAATCCTTCATCCTCCCCTCTCAGCCTGACATTGCTGACTCAGCAGCCCATGTTGCACCCACCACTCAGGTGCCGCCACCTGTCCCATCTCAGCCCAAAACCGACTCAGCGGTGCGGCCAGCTGTCCCACCAGGTTTCAAGCCTCTCCAGCCAAATACCGATCCGGTTGTTCAATTCTCCAGTTCAGCCGCCTATCAACTTTTAGGCTCGGCAAACGTCAATGCGGCCCAGCCAATAGGAAGCGGCTCGAGATCAACTATGAATTATCACTATCATTATCAGCCCAATGTGATGGATTTGACAAACCAAATCCAAATGATAGCTAAAGGCTATGGAGAGCTTCAAAGGGAAGTCGCGCTGCTCAAGAAGCAAAGCGGGAAGCAAGCCGGTTCGATCAACTGGCTGAAGGAGGACGTGAGGTGTTATGAGGAGAGCAAGATCGCGATAGGTAATTTACAAGGGGATGTTGTACAGTTGGTTAATCACGCGCAAGCGGTAGAAAATTCGTATGTGAATATGATGTTTCAGGTGGAAAATGTAGTGAGTGAGAATAAGAAGTTGGGGAGTTTAGTGGGTGAACTGAGGGAGGAATTAGGTCAGGTGAGAAGGGTCGTTAAGGGAGTTTGTGTAGGAGGGGCGATTTTAGGAGTAATTGGTATAGTGGCGGGAGTAATTAAGTGGATTAAATAAATAGAAGGAATTTGTAGGATTAACTGATTGAGTTTGTTGATAAAAGTTTTGATAAATATTCTCTTTTGCATGAATTTTTTGTTTATTTATTTACTGTATGAGGAATTATGTGCGTCTTTTGTGTGTTTCATAATCATAACAGCTATAGATTAATATCGTTGTAACTCTTCTGATCCTGAATTTTTAGACTCTCGCCTGAAATAATCAGATGAACTAAATCAAACAAAATGTACATCAAGAATTTAGAGAAAAAGCAACAAATTTCTCAAATTAAACCAGCGGTTAACCAATTTTCGTAATTAAAATAAAAAGAGTCAGCAAATCGAAAAATCAGACGAACTAATGTACTGAATTCAGTAAAGAACGAGCTACTGATAGAATTTTTTGCTGCACTAAGCTTACTTATGGCAAAGCTAGATCTCAATCCAGCTAGAAAGGAGTAAGGCGCCATCAAATCGATCTTTCCACCAGACAGAACTGAGGAGGACGATCCTTCCCTCTCCAATGGCGGGAGAAACAAAACAAAGAGTGAAATGAAATGAGTTTATATATACCATGGACATTCTTGAACGGGATTTCAATTCCCGGTTTGGGAAGAAGAAAATTCAAGAATTGACATGTTAGTCTTGCGCGGGATTTCAATTCCCGGTTTGGGAGGAAGATAATTGAAGAATTGACAGGTTAGATTTGGGCCATTGGGCCCGGTTTCTATTCAAAAACTACATGGGCTGTACAAGCTGAGAATACGTTGGGCTTTAATTTATTTATTTCCAGAAATAGAATAAATGTTTTTATTCGGATATTCTTCGGCTCTTTCAATTTCCGATTTAAATTAAGGATCGTTCTTTACAACATTTCATTCTTTCGGATTATTTTTCTCATAACTACAGTGCTCTGTTCAAAAGAACAAAGCACGGAAGTCAGTCGAGAACTTCAAATTTAAAAATAAAGTGTAGTTAAAATATGGAAATTTCCTAAAAGAACATTGCAAAAATAGAAACAAAACAAACACCTCATTCCATCATCTAAATATTTCCTAAATTCTTATTTCCATATCCTAAACCTTCCTTATATATCATTACGATGAAAGGAAACAAATTAAGTTGAGACATAGACATAGATAATATTTCCTTCTATAAATCTTTCCATAAATCCAGCCGTCCAGACTTATAAATATCCACACACGATCAGGACTCCAATGCACAAAACTCTCTAATCTTCTCTCTCTCACACAGCTTAATCTAACAACCAAATAATCATGGCTACCTTACTGCTCCATCCGTTCCACCCCTCACGCATCCCATTCACCTCCAAATCATTCATCCTCCCCTCTCAGCCCGACAATGCTGAGTCAGCAGCACCAGCCACTCAGGTGCTGCCACCTGTCATCCTAGGCTTCACACTGCCTCAGCACAACACCAAGTCAGCGGTGCGGCCAGCTGTCCCACCAGGCTTCGAGCCTCTTCAGCTGAAAACCGATCCAGTTGTTCCAGTCTCCAGTTCAGTCACTTATAACCTATTCGGCTCAGCCAATGGTAATGCGGCTCAGCAAGACGGGCCAATAGGAGTCGGCTCAGCTATGAACTGTCACTATCACCAAAATGCGCTGGCTATGATGAACCAGATCCAAATGATCACAAAAAGATATGAAGAGCTTCAAAAGGAGGTCACGCTGCTCAAGAAGCAAAGCGGGAAGCAAGCCGGTTCGATCAACTGGCTGAAGGAGGACGTGAGGTGTTATGAGGAGAGCAAGATCACGATAAGCAAATTAGAAGGGAATGTTGTCCAACTGGTTAATCATGCGCAAGAGGTAAAAAACTCGTATGTAAATATGCTGTTTCAGGTGGAAAGTGTATTGGATGAAAATAAGAAGTTGGGAGGTTTAGTGGATGATCTGAGGGAGGAATTAGGTCAGATTCGTAGGGTTGTTAAAAATGCTTGTGTAGGAGGGGCGGTTTTAGGGGGGATTGCTATAGTGGCAGGAGTTCTTGCGTGGAGGAAGTAAGAGGGATTTTATAGGATTTTATAGGACAGGAGTAATTGCGTGGATTAAATAGAAGGATTATGTAGGATTAACTGATTTGTAAATAAAAGTTTTAATAAATATTCTCTATTGCATGATTTTTTGGTTTATTTGTTTATTGTGTAAGGAAATTTAAATATTCAGAGGATTAATGTGAAAAAAGAAGCTACCTGTATGATTTTTGATTGATCAACCCAGACAAGCTATAGATTAATATCGTTATTACTCTTCTGATCTAGCTTTTTTGGATTCCCGCCTGAAATAATCAAGATAAACTAAATAAATAAAAGGAAAAAAGAAGTAAAACCTGATGTACATCAAGAGTTTAGAGAAAAAACAGGAAATTTCTCAAATTAAATTACTCCTCTGCCAAATTTGCAAAAACAAGACAAAAGAGACCTTTAATCAAAAGCAAGTAGAATTAATGTACTGATTTCAGTAAAGAAAGAAAGGAAGAGCTAGAGATACGCTTTGGCTTTCCTTACTTGCGGCAAAGCTAGATCTGAATCCGACTAGAAAGGAGCTAGAGATAGAGCTTTAAGCCAGCCGGAGCTCCGATGGCGGGAGAACAGGGCGTACATTTCAATTCGGATTCTTCTTCTTCTTCTTCATGAGCTCAATTTTGAGCCGAAATGATTGTGGCTCGGCCCAGATGAATATATTTTTTTTGACTGAATTGAGACGGCCCAGATGAATTGAAATGTACGCCCTGTTCACTCTATATATATCTTGGAGAAAATATATTACATTATATTAACTAAATTTATCTAACGCATCACCTGAAATATTCATTCGATATTATTATTATTATTATTATATAAATGCTTTGAAATATATGCACAGGTCAGTATGATGAGTGGTAACTGAAATAAGATAAGGAATGAGACTGAGCCAGGCTACAATTACAAGGCCCATTCCACTCAGTCTCTTTCTCTTTTGCGCACTTGTTATTGTTAAACTCGTCAGTCTTCACATTCTATTCTACCAAACCAACCCTTCTCTCTCTCTCTCTCTCTCTCTCTCTCGCTCTGCACTCATCGTCGATGGCGTCGGAGGACGTGAAGAGCACGGGGGAGACGGCGGTGACCACCATCGTCAGCCTCGCGGCGGAGGAGGCCAAGCTCGCGCGGGACGGCGTCAAGGGCGTGCAGAGCTTGGCGCTCCTCAGCATTTGCAAGTCCCTCGTGGCCGGCGGCGTCGCTGGCGGCGTGTGAGTCTTCTCCTCTCGATTGATCGCGTTCTGATTCTGATTCTGATTCTGATCTGATCTGATCGTTTGTTTGATTGATTGATCTGTTGGGATGTGTTGATGGATCAATTTGGATTAATCAGTGTGTCTTTTATTGAGATCTCGTGTTTATATGTCCTCACCTCGGTTAATTTTTGCTTTATTTGTTGAATATGTCTTTTTTCAATATGATTTTTAATCTGAAGTCACTTAATTGGCTTTTTGCTCCTACTTTATACACTTTTCGAAGGTCCCAGCTTTAATCTCAACTGAAAAAGTGGCACTCTTTTTTTTGATTCGGTGGTGATTGGGTTTGTGTGAGATCAGTAATAGGTTGAATTTTACTGTAATTTTTGTTTAGTAGTCTAGATTTTGTTTAGATCGGTTCTAATTCTTTACAACATAAACCCTGGCTTGACTGATTAATAATTTCTTTGGACTTTCGGTTTAGTACCTGTTTTTCTATATCGGTATGACTATTAGATTCTGATTTGTACAGGAAATAAATCAATAAAAGATATATTTTGGGGTAACTGTATTTTTTTTTTTTTTTTTTGCACAGTTTATAGTATTCCTCTTTGATTATGCTCCCTTAAACTAAACCCTGGACTGAACTCAAATTCAATTTCTCTTTTGTTTAATAAACAAAACAATTTGCATAAAAAAATTATTCTGCCACTATTTGATGCTTTATTTATTTCATTTGTCATTTGACTCAGCCAAGTCTACTAAATTATAAATTATATGCTTTCATGATTACAATGCTTGTATATTTGGAGAATAAAGGCAGTTTCACTTCATTTTCCCTTGCAACTTGCTTTCATGATTCATTTTAAGCCATAGAATAAACCCACATTAAATAAAACCATTAATGTTGCAATATGATGCTCTCTGCTTTTCAATAAATTAGGTTTGATTATTTATGTATGTAATTTAATAACATGTCTGTTTCTTTTTTCCTCACTCTTGCATGATGTTGATTTGTACCCCTTCAACCCTAGCTAGGGCCAAATAATACTTTTATAAACTTAGGGTTTTTATGCAGTCTTAAATATCCATCCAATTGTTGTTATTAGTTATAAAGTTTATATATGGAGAAGTGAAGCACTTGGCTTTGCATATCATTTTCATTTTTAAACTATTTGATGAATAAAAGTTCATTTGTGTGCCATTATTTTTAGGCCCCACTCATAAAAAGGAAACACAACACATGCAACTTGCTTTTTGAGAGAATCTTGATATGATGATATACTTCTTTTCTTTGATAACTTATAATCTGCACCTCAGTATATCATATTTATGTTTGAATTAAGCTCCTAATTCAAATCAATTCGAATTAATTATCCCTTTATCTCATATTATGCAACTTCTCTATGCAGTTCACGAACCGCCGTTGCACCGCTCGAACGCATGAAGATTCTACTCCAGGTCAGCTCCCTAAACCCTAAACCCCAATCCCACAAACCCAACATTCCATTTTCTAATTTTTTTAATTTTACCAGGTGCAAAATGCGCATAACATAAAATACAGCGGCACGATCCAAGGCCTTAAATACATTTGGAGAACCGAAGGAATCCGCGGCCTTTTCAAAGGTAACGGCACGAACTGCGCCAGAATCGTGCCCAATTCCGCCGTTAAATTCTTCAGCTATGAACAAGCCTCACGGTAATTATCACAAAATAATTATTAAAATAATCGTAATATTAATAATGTTTTTTTTTTTGTGATTTGTTTTATTTGCTGAGTGTACTAATACATGTGTTTTTGTACCAGTGGGATTCTGTGGCTTTACAGGCGGCAGACAGAAAACGGTACCAATTCCCACCGAATATATACTCCTTTTTAAATAAAATAAATCCTAACTTTGCCTATATTCCACATAATTAATTAGTAATTAAAATATATTTTAATTAATTAATACAGAGAATGCTGAGCTGACACCTGTACTGAGACTAGGAGCGGGCGCATGTGCTGGCATCATCGCCATGTCAGCAACTTATCCTATGGACATGGTCCGTGGCCGCATCACCGTTCAGGTAATAGTAATAATAATAATAATAATAATAATAATAACATTTTCTTAAATTTAAATATTTATTAAATTTTAGTAATAATAACATTTTTGCTTAAATGAATACAGACGGAGAAATCTCCGTACCAGTACAGAGGTATGTTCCACGCGCTCGGCACGGTTTTCCGCGAAGAAGGCTTCCGTGCTTTGTACAAAGGCTGGCTTCCTTCCGTCATTGGAGTTGTAAGTCCTCAATATACCGTTTTATTTTTTCAATATACCATATAATATGCTCAATATACCATTTAATATGCTCAATATACTATTTAATATGCTCAGGATACTATTTAATATGCACAATATACTATTTAATATCCTCAGTGTACTATTTAATATGCTCTATATACTATTTAATATGCACAATATACTATTTAATATGCTCAGGATACTATTTAATATGCACAATATATACTATTTAATATCCTCAGTGTACTATTTAATATGCTCTATATACTATTTAATATCCCCAATATACTGTTTAATATCCTCAATGTACTGTTTAATATCCTCAATGCACTATTTAATATGCTCAATATACTATTTAATATCCTCAACGTACTATTTAATATGCTCAATATACCGTTTCCGTACATCTGATAACATCATTTCTGTCATATAATTGACCATCATACACAGCACTTAACGTTACGTCCCAACCCAACACACACATAATACCCCCAATATGCGATTTTATCTGGCAATATACTTAATTCCTTTTGAATCGTTCTCCGTCAGATCCCCTACGTAGGCCTGAACTTCGCGGTGTACGAATCCCTGAAAGACCACATCTTAAAAGAGAACTCGTTCAACCTGGCTCCGGACTCCGAGCTGAGCATCGTGACCCGATTGGGGTGCGGGGCGGCGGCGGGGACGGTGGGGCAGACGGTGGCGTATCCGCTGGACGTCATCCGGCGGCGCATGCAGATGTCCGGATGGAAGGACGCCGACGGCATCGTCACCGCCGGCGGGAGGAGCAGGGTCGAGTACAAGGGCATGGTCGACGCATTCAGGCAGACCGTCAGGAACGAGGGGTTACGAGCGCTCTACAAGGGGCTCGTTCCCAATTCCGTTAAGGTCAGAAATATTTGCAGTTTGTCTAAAATAGGCCCTGCGTTATGCCTGAATTGAAAAAAATAGTCCCTGGTGTTGGATACTTAAATGGTTTAGTTTAAATGTTGTAGCTGGGATTAATACATCTAATCCCTAGATTAATACCATTGAGAAAAGTTAACGGTAGGGACTGGTTTTATTTTTATTTTTTGTTTGTAAATTAGGCATAATGTAGGGGGTTTTTTTTGCAAATTTTGCTAAAATTAATATGGGATTCATTTTTGGAAATTTTGGTTAATTCTTTTGTTTGTTATTTGTTTAGGTGGTGCCGTCAATTGCGATTGCATTTGTGTCGTACGAGTACGTGAAGGATATTCTTGGCGTAGAGGTGCGAATTTCGGACTGAGGATTTTATTTTAATTTATTTCTATTTAGTTTTTGGACTGTGTAGAGTCCATGTTCTTATGTCTATCTATCTGTCGAGTTTGATTTTTGACTTGTGGGGGAAAGAATAAGGTAGGTTTAGAAGGAAATGTGTATTTATGCTATCCTTCAAAATTCTGTTTAATAGGTTTTTGTATTATGTTTGCGGCAAGCAATTAGAACTTTTGACTTCGAGCTTCTTTTTTTTTTTTTTTGGAATTTCTCCTCTTTGATGTTTTTTGGACCAATAGCAAATTACTTGTTCTTTGAATTTAATAAAGAAAATATAAACAGCCCAGTATTGAAAATCAACCATTTTCACGAAAGGTATTATAAATGTAAGCAAAACAAACATTAAGCATCAGGGCTTTACATATCTCAAATAGAAAAGGCCCAAATGAGAACTAAGTAAAACAGAAACTTTACACCAAGAGATTCAAAAGATTCGACAAAATACACATTAATTAATCTTCAGAAACTATGTATGAACAGATTCTAAATAAACAAACATTAATCTTCACAATAAATAAACTGACCGGAATAAATTAATAGTCAACTACAATATCCATTATCTTCACAAAATCATGCTAAACAAAAACAAACCAAACACCAAGCACCAAGCACAAAACCACATCTCAAACTACATTCTATAATCATGTCAAGCAAAAAAGAACCAAACTATGCATCCTTAGACCCTAACCAAAACAAAAGAAAAAAGAAAAAGAAAAAAAAATAAATCAGAAAATGTTGATCTAATGGAGTTCGGAATCCGAGGCAGTTCCGGATCTTCTCCTGCCAGGTGGACTAAAAATCCCGACTTGCAATTGGTTTTCTGATTTCATTCTCAGATTCTTTTTCACCAACTCTAACTGAGGCGGCTTCTCTGGTTTTCCCTTCACTCTCCCCCCTTAAAATAAAAAAGTATTAAATAAACCAACACAAAAAAAATAATTGGGTTTGATTTCTTTTAATAGGGCCTGTTTTGTTTCTTAGGGCTGGATTAGTGGATTTATAACAGCCACATTTTTTCTTTTTTCTTTTTCCATTTTTGTAAATTTTATAGATTTAAAATTTATAAAAAAATTACTTTTTGGAAGGAGGGATAATTCAACCCCTCTCTAAATTCCTCAAAAAAATAATAATAATAAATAAATAAATGCTCATTAAAATATAAGATTTACCTATTTTCTTCTTGATGTCACCTTTCTTCGTTGCAATTTTCTTCCGAGTCTCAGGAATCGAATAAATACTATACGGCAAAGACTTAACCGATCCACCATTCACAAGCGAACACGTGTCATCTTGCGCCGAACTATTCCCTCCAAATCCATTTTCATCTCCGTAATACGACTGCCCCTCACTTCCCGACTCAGAGCTTCTCTCTCTAGTGCCCAAACCCATTCTCTCTCTCTCTACGACTTTATACGCGTACATCTGAAACGGCACCTCATGCATCTTCACGCACCGCTCTTTCTCCTGCCAGCTGGCGACCCGTTTCAAAAGACTCGTTTCGATTTCATAGTACTCAACAGGCGGAACTGGAGAGTCCAGTTGGTTATGATCAGGGTTTAAGACCAAGAATCTTTTGACGTAACGAAGGATTCTACAAATGGAGGAAAAACTCGGTCTTTGAGACGGATCGGTTTGCCAGCATTTTTTGGTTAAAGTCGTTAAATATTTCGGGGACTGAAACGGAAACAACGGTCTCTCGCCAGCTCGTATGTTTTTGCTCATTTTGTCGCCTTGTAAATGGTGGTCTTCAAACGGAACTTTGCCGGTCAATAACTCGAAACAAATCATCGAAAAACTGTACACATCTCCCTTTTCGGTACGCTTGTCATTTTCCGCACCAGTACCGGTACCGTTTTCGTGCGATAAAACTTCAGGAGCGTACCATATATTACACGGATTGGGATTTGAATTCCCGGATTTTTCTAAATCCGGGATCCCAAATCCTGTTATTTTTATCTGTAAATATCCATCGGGCGAGCTGCTTTTAGACTTGACCAAAATATTGGAAGGATTTAAATGGCCGTGATAAATCTTTTTGGAGTGCAAATATTCCATTCCTCTCGCGATTTGAAGCATTATATCAACAGATACTAATAAAGGAAAAGGAATCCTTCGTCTCGAGCTGCAAATTTCTTTAATATAACTCGACAAATCTTTGCTCATTAAATCCATCAAAATGTAGCATTCTTTCTTTTCCTCTTCATAAAATGAATATAGATAATGTATTATGTTAGGGTGGTGAAGAGAGGATAAGAGAGAGATTTCTTCGCGTAACGGGTCGAGTTGACCCATTACGTGTTTCACCGCGTAACTCTCGCCCAACCATTGAGCTTCTTTCATCGTACCGGGACCGGTATTTGTACCGGCGGTACCGAGCCGTCGCCTTACTTGGTAATCTTGTAGTAAAATTGAGGCGGGATGAATTTTGCCTTTGGGACTTAAAATTACATCGGCTAATTTTGATTCGTGTTTTGTGATTGGTTTTGATTGGTCGGATTTTTTCTCTTCGATTGTTTGAGAAATTAGCCATTTATCCTCTCTCCATGCGGTTTCCATTCTTTTGCAAATTTCTTGCGAGACCAAGAAAATCTTTCCAAATCTGTTATTAATTGAATAAAACTTAGTAGTTAGTACCAACCAATGATTAGTATACTCAATTTGATAAATTAATTATTTATTTAATTTATTTATTTATTAACAGAAATGCTATGCAACATGACCAAAAAACACGATGACAACATGATAACGTATATAATGCAAATGTTACTTTTTTTAATTAGCTATACTCATTTGTAACATTATTAATTTATTGAACCTGTGTTGAAAGAATTTCGGATCGAGCCACTCTTTCTCATATTTCTTCGCGAAAATAATTCTTTTCTTCGCAATTTCTCCTTCATCACAGCCCGAAATTTCCCCAACACTCTCAATCGCCTCTATCACAACCGGCAAGCACCACAACATATTGTACAGGTACAATTCTACGCAATCCAAATTCGTTCCAATCGCCTTGGCCCACCAATCCTTTCCCATTTCCAAGCACGATTTTATGTACATTTCGCACTCGCGAAATGCTCGGTGCAATTCTTTCAAGGGGTTTTCAAGGGTTTTCCACTTGGTGCTTTTCTCTTCGAATTTGAGGTGGGCGCGGATTTCGGAGCAGATTGTATCGAATGCTAGGGTTAAGAGGTCGGTTAGGAGACGGCACTGACGATTGTTGACTTGAATTTCGTCTTCGAAGAGCATTAGGGTTTTGATCCCCCCCTAGGGTTTCGCCTAGGTGGCGCAATTGATCCATTCAAAAGTTTGGTGGTTTAAAGTGGTTTAATTCGGTAGTATCTCTTTTCTTGGATCTGTAAATAAGAAGTTGTTCAGCAAAACAGAGAAAGAAAGTTGGTTCTTCTGCAAAACAGAGAAACAAAGTTGGTTTAATTATAAGTTTCAAAAGAAACAAACAGGTTCGTACGAAAGAAAGTAGATATATCAGATTAACTAGTGATCATACATTTATTATGATTAGTTATCAAGAAATCGAATCAAAATCTTGCATTCAATCGTGATCTAAACACGAGAAACAAATGAAGCAATCTCAACTAACTATATGCAGTAGAAAAAAACGAAAACTGAATTGCAAAATCTTGTTTTAAACTCTAAAACCCTTGATGGAATCACACTGATCTTCAAAATCAAAGGGGGATCAAGAAAGAATCATACCAGTTAATTAATCAGCGGAGTATCTTGAACCTCAGCAGAACCCTCCTAGAATCTTGGCTTTCTTTCTTTTAATTATAATTTAGAATCCGAAAACAAAATATAAATTAGTATGGAAATATTCAACAAAAATTGGAATTCAAAGAGAATTACAGTTGGAGAAAGACTGAGGTCTAAAATTAGTCAAAGAAGCGGCTCTAATTAGAGAAAACCAACAGAGAGAGAAATAGGGAAAGAGAGAGAGAGAGAGAGACTAAGAACCTGTCTATGTACCTTTGTTATTATTTTGATTTTAATGTTGAAAACTTTATTTTTCTTTACCCCTTTACTTATTTTTGAAGTTAATATCAAATAAATGCACCTATCATATCATCATGCATCAGTTACTGTTCTGACGATTCCTTTATAAAATTCACACTTTTTGATAGTTTCTTTCCATTTATTTTCTCTACGCGTTAAGTTATGAGTACCAAAATTCACAAATAGTAACTTTTATATTTTTATAAACTAAAAAAATCAGTCTCCATAACATATTACAAATTTCAGGGTCCTTTCTATAAACATCACCCTGGAAACTGAACTGAGAAGACGCTTGACCAGGGCTATTTCCGCTAATATCAAAAAAATCAAGGGCCCAATCCTAAATTCCCCGTTGCTTCAGGAGAAAATGCCATTATTTGTTACGCATCATCATATCACATAGACCAAGCGTATAAAACTATCACACTGAAATTCAGGTCCCACGTCCAGAATGCTTAATACTTCACATGAACCAAGCGCATTCACAGAATGAATTTAAGGAGGGAAGGACGGGCAGAGTAACTGCCGCGAGAGGCCTGGCCAATTAGAACGCGACATGTGTCCTGTTGAATGTGGTGGGTACTGAGTACTGAAGTTCGTTGGGCAACAAGGCTGTCCACTCAACTTCCACTAGTAACTCTTGGTTAGACATGGTATGCTATTAGATATTGAGACCCATCTTTTCTATTAATTATTTATAAATGTATTGAAAAATTACAATAAAAGAGTCTATATACTTACTTGCTCTAATTTAAAATCTTCCAAATCCACTGTTTGACACTGTTAAATGGGATATACTTTAATTATTAAATAAAAAATCTGTTAAATGGATCTGGTTTGACAGTATAAAGGAAATAAATAGAGAATTTTAACTTTTAGAGGACATTCTTCATTGTGAATTCTCAAACACAATTTGGAAAGAATTGGATGTTTATCTATTGAACTCTCAATCCATCTTGGAGTTGTGGCAAAAGACAAAGACATCTCTCTCAAAGGAAACTACCAGACGATGAGACTTATTGTGATTAGTTATCTGTTGGACTATCTGAAAAATCATGAACTCTAAAATCTCTCGAGGCAAGCCTGCTACTCCGACTACCTCTCTACAAGTGGCAAGGAGAATCGCAGATCACTGGACACAGCTTTATCTCCGCTTTCTTTCATTCTGGCAACAAAATCTAGGCAAATGTTTAAATAGTTTTCTTTGTATTATATCTAGTAGTGACTTTGATTGGTTATAATTTTCTTTTTACACTTTACCTTAAGTTGATGTGTTCTTTAATGCTTTGTGAATAATTTGTACTTTGAACATTTTATTTTTGTTGAAGCTTCAAAAAAATATTTTTTTTATAAAATACGGCTTTCAAACTTTTACCCATCCTCATGAGCCATGTTGTTTTTTAGTAAATTAGTACTTATCACATTACGTTAAGATATTTAAAGATCGGGTGATAAATATAATAATAAATTTATATTGACAGAATCAATCCTATTATTAGATAATAATCATTGAAAAAATGAGTATTTATTCGAACTAATGAGTAAAATAAGTTTCACGGTAAATAATTTAATTAACAAATATTTAATTTCAAAATCACTCTTACTGATCGATCTACTGTCCTTACTATATAATTTGATTTTATCAAATTAAGTATTTTGATATTGATGTATGGTTTCATCATTTATAAATGCTTTCCAAAAATTTAAGAGCACAAATGGGTCTAGCATTAAATTATAAATCATATCTAAGCAGGTAATTTATTCCAACTCCCCCTTTTTCTTTCTTCTTTTCTCCAACTGGCCCTTTCTATATTGACCCCTTCTTCATTTTTGAACATTTAAAATTGTAAAAAGGAGCAACTTATATTTTTTTACATTTATTGTTGATATCAAATGAAGTAACTACGTATACTATATAATATGTGATGTTTTATTCTTTATAGGCATGTTGAATTAGATTTAAACTATGTTAAATCTCGGATTAATATTATATTATTGAACAAATTTTAGATTCATTCAACTTTCTTATTTTGTTTATTTCTTTTCAATAATACAACCATCAAGTCAATGAGAAACAACAAAAAGATTCTTCACATAAAACCTACTTATCTTTGATGAGAAAATCATACATATTTGATGAGAGCACAATTAAAAGCTACCAACAAAAATAAGTAGCTAGAATGCTTACTACAAGCCAACCTTTCAACTAAACTTGGCTAAATACGTCACAAGTAGAGAATATTTCCAACTCAAGATTGTATAACGGGTAGCGGGTCAATGGGAAACAAATCTGCTATCTCTCCAAAGAATCCATCACACTGCCACGATCCAGACCCAAATCCATTTTGACCAGAATCAAATCCAAACCCATTTAGACCCGCCCATTCAGAACCGAAATCCTCTCCATTCAAATCCTTCAAATCATCCAACAAGAACCCATCATAAGCACCCGGATCCACTAACCCAAAACCCAATAAATCATCATCCACATTTTCCAAGGGCATTTTGGTCATTTCCTCTTTCTCCTCGGGTGGTGATTGAGCCTCATGATGCTCGGAGTTTTCTACTAAGGAAGAGGGGAAATTTGTGATTGCATTGGGTCCACGGAGCCGGATTGCGGCCGAGTCGTAGACCAATGCTGCTTCCTCGGCAGTGTCAAATGTGCCGAGCCAAACACGGACACCACGTTGCGGGTCTCGGATTTCGGCTGCGTATTTTCCCCATGGCCTTCGCCTCACTCCTCTATATCTGCAATGTTTGCACATGTGGAAATTTAATGTAAAATATATGTAAATAAAAAATAAAAAAAGAACTCTTTTTCGGCCATAGCCGAAAAGCCTACTAAGATAAACTAAAATCTTTAAATGTTGGGAAATATGAATTACATCATCTTAAAGATATTTAACTTCAATATAATATTATGTAAAATATGCATGAATGGTAGAAGAATATATGACACTAACGCTATAACAGAACATATCAATAGCAACTTGGCAAGACTAAAAAAATTAACAGAACATTCCAACCATTTACATTTTTCCCACCTCAGGATGAGAATTTGTATTTAAATGGATGCAATTAATTATAGTGTTGTTAAAAACACCCTGAATATTTAGCTTCTGATAGAGATTTACTATTTTGCAACAAATTATAATATTCTTTTTTACTTAAATGAAAGCATAAATTAAAAAAGAAAATCTTACCCTGAAGAGGAAGGAGTCTTTCTAGTCGACCCACTGGCAGGTTTTCGAGCGGTCTTGGGTTTCGGATGCGAGTAAGATTCCCGGCCTGTTTCAATCTCTCGGATGACCCGTGTGACCCGTTTACGTGATTCTTCTGTTTCATCGCCTGATGTGTCGGTCGCGTCAGGGTCGCTCCATTGAATTCTCAAAGTTCTTGATTTCGACATGGTGATTGAAAAAATTGAGAAGTGAGAATGATAAGCAAAGAAACAGAAGGCCAGTTATATGGAAGAGTTAAAGGGTGATTAAATGAGAGAATTAATTGACCCAATGAGCGTGTGGTAATTTGTGGTATTAATGGGGGGTGAAACGGAAGGAATAGAGGAGGTAAAGCGATTTTTCAGTTATGTGCACGAATTTTGAAGTATAGACTAAGAGTGATGAAACTTAAGAGAAATGTGTGGACTGTGAAGGGTTCAAGAGAGTCTAAAACCTAGAGAAACTCAGAAGAGGGAGGGCCAAAGAGAAGATGAGGTTTTTGTGAGGTTTTAGGATTTGGGGGGAAGGACGATGATTGATTGGATAAATATTACTTAGGGGCACTTTTTGATGGGTATCCCTGAAAAAAGCTCAAATTATTGTTGAAACCTTGAAAAAGAAACAAAGTTAGTTTTCTATATTAAATGGAGAAAAGTATTTTCTCATTTTCGATTTTCATCTCGATGGTTTAAATTTTAAACTTTAGAGAGTGCTTCACTTTCTTCTCAAATAATGGCCTATAGTTTAATATTATTTGCACTCAATCAACTAGATTATAAATTCACTGACAAAACTAAATTTAGTTCAGATACTTTCTCAAGAAATTAATAGAAGAGCATGCACAATAATAGTGTCTAATAGTAAGCATGAATGATTAAATATGAACATTAATATTTTAACTTTTATAGGGTTAGACGTGAAACTTTTGTTCTAGATTTACACATCAAATTATGCCTCGATGAATATAGGGATTGAGATTTATTGAGAAAAAAAAACTCTGAGGAGGGTTTATGGGATCACACAATGCCCTAATTATATTGTTACCAATGCTGCATGATTAGTTAAACTTTCACTGCTTATGTGGTTACTCCTTGGTCCTAGCTTTGTTTGTCTAGGTTTATCTTGTGTCACATTCTTTCTTGGTGGTATGTGTACTGTGTAGCAAGTCATTGATCAGATAAACTGCAGTAACTAAATGATCAATACTCATTTCTCAGTTTTACTAGAAATCCTAACTGCCAAAAAGAGTCGCCGATCTAGGCAGAGGTGGCCGGACCCTGCCTCCCCGGAATCCACGTGGGCCCGTCCCTTCAGTAACCACCTTTTTCCGTCCCGTTTGCTCTGATCCCAAAATTCCTAGTCGAAATCCATTCTCTCTTCCCTTCTTTCCCTTTCCTAACCCTAGCCCTAGCCCTAGCCCTTGCTCCGCCATGGTTCTCACTCTCTAATAAGACAAAAGGTGGATGTCTTCTCAGTCGTTTTGGTGCTCCGTCGATGTGACGAGAGTAGCCACTCATCCACCAGCTCCTCTAATAGATTTGGTGTTGATTGACGTAACTTCGGTCGATGCATATGATGTCGGTTCCAACCGTGGCGCTATCGGCGCCGTCTTCTTTTTGGACGAAGCTCTAGCTATAATGCAATGACGTTGTCTTCCTTTTGGGCGAAACCCTAGCCGTGATGCAATCGGCGCCGTCTTCCTCTTGGGTGAAATCCTAGCCGTGACGCAATCAACGCCGTCTTTCTCTTGGGCGAAATCCTAACTATGACGCAATTTGTGCCGTCTTCCTCTTAGGCGAAATCCCAGCCATGACGCAACTGGCACCGTCTTCCTCTTTGGTGAAATCGTAGCCGTGACGTAATCGGCATCGTCTTCCTCTTGTGCGATACCCTAGCTGTGACGTAATTGGAGCCGACTTTCTCTTGGGGCGAAATTCTAGTCTGAAGCATCATCTTTCCCCTTGATATGATGATGTAGACGAAAACGCTCAATTAATTAGTTATTATCATTGATGTGGAATTTAGGCTCGTTTTAACTAGAACTCTTTTGAAGTTATTTTTATTTCTTTTTTCGTTATATTATAATTGCCACTTCTTATTAATATAAGTAACAATAAGCGATCGTGCTTATTGAGCAATTTTTAAAAAAAAAAGAAGTTTTGAAGTGTTATGTAATTGACTCGCTGTACAAACTTCAAATTGATACAGGATAGAGAGAACTAAGAGTGAATAACGGCCTAACGGGACAGAAGGGAGGCCAAAGGAGAGTCACAGTGAACCGATGCGAGCCCGGCGCGTGGAGCTGCCCGGCGTTGGGCAACGTGTGTGTGCTATGCCTCCTCCCTCACTCTCACTGTTTTGGTCCGTGCTCTCTGCTTCCCATCCGGCGTTGGGCAACGTGTGTGTGCTATGCCTCCTCCCTCACTCTCACTGTTTTGGTCCGTGCTCTCTGCTTCCCATCACGTTATCTGCCTTCCTCTTCTCAAAAATACATCCACCTAAAATTTAATTTAGTATTTGTGCAGTAAATATTAAATATTAAGGTGGACTTGTATTGTGTAGTATTGTGAATATGTTTTGCGAGAAATAATGTTTTATAAAAATGGTAAGATAGTATGGTTGACTTGTATTTTGTAATATTGTGATTATGTTTTGGAAAAATAATAATGGTTTTTAATAGTAGTTTGAAATAGTATAGTATATTGGAGTGATACTTTCACTTGATGAAATGTTTTCAATTCATTAGTTATATCATTATATGTATAATTTATTTTTGAAATTCACTTATCTTATATATTTATTATTACACAACTATTTGATTATTTTATTTTGGCAAAAAAATACTTCTAGAGAAAATAACCAATACAAATCGAAGTATTTATTTGGGTACAATTGGAAGATTGACATGAGAGAATTTTATGAAAATGAAGAAAAAAAAATAGAAAAATGGCAAGTCATGAAATAGCTAGGATTGTAGAGGTTGCATTTCCTAGCACACCTCATCCGTAATGATCTGAATTCAAGATTTTTAACTCGGTCAAAATCTCGGGTTACTCACCGAATCATATTATTTTGCACTGATTTACTGTTTCATGCTGAATTTTTAACTGGTAATCTCAGAACTGATTCTTGTCTGATTATCTGATTTTTATAATTTTTACTTTTTAACTTTAGTGGGTTGAATGTCATGTGGATTATTACTTGCGTGTCTTCTGCTGCCTTTTGTTTCCGTTCTGCTTTTCCTTGTCCCTTTTCATTATTTTTGCTCTTTTTGGAACTTTTAGTTATGTTGGCAATTTTCATTGGTATCAATACAACATCTCAAAAATATCATATACATGCCCAACAATATCATAAATACAATGATAATCTTACAAAAAAAATGTAGATATTAGAATCAATTAAGATTTTTTCGGCGTCCTTAATGACCGCGGAGCTTTTATATATAAAATATATCTTTTTACTGAATCCTTAGTTTAAAAGCCTTTTTTAGGAAACTATACAAGAAAAGTCATAAATAATCTTTCTCATTTACATTTTTATGTACACGTGAAATAATGTATCTTTTAGGTAAGTTAATTATTATGCAAAAAGTTATTATTTTATACAAGTCCATGGGCCTCTTTCTGAGAAAATAAGTCCATTGGCCTTTATCAGTTCTTTTACATAGGCTTCAAATTGAAGGCCTTATGTGATTAGTTCTTTTACATAGGCTTCAAATTGAAGGGCTTATGTTTTTATTACCTTATTGGTCTTCTACATCCGATTGAATACCAGCTCAGCTTTTGACTTCTGATGATCATTATTTTCTACTATATTAAACAAATAATACAATTTTAATTCTAGTTATTATTACCTTATTACAACCCCAATTCATTGTTTAATTCTTTCTTTCTATTCCAACAACCAAAACTTCTATAATCAAATCATAATTAACATTTTCTATACAAATTCTCTCCATTCTTTCTTCCATATCCGCCTAATCAATCAGAAAACTCTACATTCTTTCCAAAGAAGAAAACCCACAATGAACCGATTGAGAACTCTAAACCGGATTCAGGTCGAGCCAGATGAGTTCCCTGTAGAAAACGCCGGCGATGAGACGCCTGCTGCACCGCCGGAAGAGGAAGGAGACGGAATGCAGTTCATGGGGATGAAAGTCGTGAGAAGAAGAGCCGCCATTGATCAGGATTGCAAGGGCGATTACATAGGCGTCGATTCCGACAAATACTTGTCCAAAATCCTATCAAAACAAGGTTGGTTATGATACAAAATTCAATAAATTACCAAATTAATTCAATTCAATCAATTTAATCAATTTGGGTTTTTACAAACAGGAGACACGAGAATCATCTTCGCAGATTACGTGCTGAAAATCACAAGCTCAGGCAAGACGAAGAAACGGATACTGATCATAACGGACTTCGCTCTCTACCTGCTCGACCCGGAGTCGGATAAGTTGAACCGCCGGATCGCGTTAGCGACCGTGGAGAGCATGTGGCTGAGCAACCTGAGCGACCTTTTCTTCGCGATCGTTGTGCCGTCGGAGTACGATTGCCTCATGGCCAGCTGTCGCAAGAAGGAGATCTCTGACGCGCTTCTAGAAGCTACTGAAGGCGGGAATTCTGGCTACCAGTTGGATGTTATTATCTCTAGTCGGTATGGATTATTGGATTTTTTTTATAGTTATTTATTCTAATGTTTTTAAAATAGATAATATATTTATTATGTTAGATTAATTATATATATGTTTCTATAGGTTTGAATACCATGCAGCAGATGATATAGTGAAAGAAATTGAGTGTGAGGAAATAGATGGTATGTGGTCCTTGAAAATCTTAAATATATAATTTATTTATTTTATTTTATTTGTTTATTTTTATTATGATATGAATGCATTAGTAGTTCTCTGCTTTGGGGATTTTGTAGTTTGTGTTGTAGTAACTCGAGGTTTATGTAGGAATAAAATTAAGTATCAAATTGTAGTTAGATAATCCATTAAATAACCTATTATTATTAGTGTGCTATCATACCAGTTGGTAATACTTTTTTTTAAATGATATTTTACATGTAATTAATCAGCCGAAGTAATACTGTTGATTTGAATTTTATGATTACTGCAGGTTGTGTTAAAACAAGGATCACAAAGAAAGAAGGCTGAGTAATTTTGAGTTTTGAATAATATAATTAAAGAATTTATTTTTCCAGTTTTTACAGAGGCAATAATGCATATAGATATGTCAAACATCCATTATTTCGTTTTCTGTAACATTGCTTATTCTTTCATTTATTTGGGGAAGTTGAATAAGTATTTGCTTGTTTGTTTGTTGTAAAAGAATGTAAATTTTAACTAAAATTTTGCTTTTTTATGATTGTGCTTTTCTAAGAATGATTTCAAGCTGAATATAAGCAATCGAAAAACCAAAATGAAAATACCGCAGCACAGGTATTATCCTAATATTTCAATATTTTCACTGAACACAATTAATATTTATTGAACTAATTTTTGAACGTACAAATTCTACAAAAAGTTACAAAAATTCCATCTTGATCGTCTTCCTGCACACTGTCGTGAATTTAATTTGTTCCCTTTTAGTGCCCAAAAAACATCGTTTTGTTTTAAAAGAATTTTCATCTATCTTCCAAAAATCGAAGTCTCGCATACCATCAAATTTCATACTCTCATATATTCAAAAGATTCATAATCACTGAATTGAATCTTCATCAATTTCCCAATTCGTCCATCAAATTGTATAAAGAGGAATCATCCAACCGAATCTCGTCAAGCCATTTCGCCATGCATTCATAATTCTCCTTCCTGTTTGAAGTTTAAACCCCAAAAAATTATGTACTTAGTCAAGTTTCCATATGTATAGAATCCGAGGCGGAATTTGAAATTCCATTTCTGTTATTTGAGACTGAACTAGTTAATGAAATAATAATATATAATGAACACAAAATTGCAATACCATATGTATATATAGCCATTGATCTCCAAAGTAATGAATTTATGCTTAGAGTTGTTTTACTCACTCAAATTCATCCATGTAGAGTTCCTTGTAAGGGGTTTGATGACCAAATGGAAGCGAGATGGAAAAATCACGAGATAGAAGAAGGGCCCACAACATGGTTTCCTTCAAAAGTTGATTGAAATGATGAGACGCCATTGAGAGGGAGCAGAGGTCTGTGTAGTCCAATGAGCCCGTCTCAATTCCAGTTTTTAGGGTTTGGTACCAAAAGTCATCAGGAAGCTGAATCGCCATTGTCGGTTGTTATAACTTTCTTTTTTCTTTTTTGGAATTTTCAGTTGTGGAAGATTGTGGCCTGTATGTATGTTATTTATTTATACTAGAAGCTTGGAGTTCAAGTTTATAACATTAAAAATATAGCAAGTTGATGTTATTGGATGGATTGGATATAATTCCAATTGACCTAATCAAAAGAAAAGAAATTAGTACCAGTTAATCTTTCTTCTTCCCCAAATTAACTTTTGACTAATTCAGAAAATACATAACAATTCACCAAATTCTTGTAAAAGAAAAGCCAAAAATACAAACCATTCATTTTCACTAAAACAAAAGAGCACACTTGACAAATCAATAACACAAACATAAAAGCAATATATGTGACATCTCAAAACTATTATCAACAAAATAAAGCAATATATGTAACACAAATTTATCTGGTCGACGGGCCGCTAGGTGTCGGAACCCTTATCTGATATTCCTTCTCAGTCGTGCTATTCTGGCTGACATCACTCGACTCGTTATAATAATAATTCCCGCTCCTCGTATTCCCATAGTAGGAACTACCGTTCGCGGAATAAAAGTCGTTACCGTTATTCCTCTGCGCCACATCTTCCAATTCCATGCATTCTTTCAGCTGCACCACCACCTCAGGCATGGTCGGTCTCTGATTCCCAGATTGTGCGGTGCATTTTAGTGCCACATCAGCAACTTTCCAAACCTAAAACCAAAAGGCAACATTTTTCTTATGCAAATGTATTTGACATTAAATTTTTTTTTACAGTTAGATTCTCTACCGAGTTTATGTCGTAATTTCCTTGCATTCTTGCATCAACAACGCTCTCGATGTTTCCTCTCGCGAGCCTCTGACGCACCCAATGAATTATGCTGGTGTGCGCACTGTCCGGTCCTGATCCAGGCAGGATAGCGGGTTGACCTGTTATGATTTCCAGCAGAACAACTCCAAAACTATATACATCGCTCTTTTCAGTCAGCTGCATAGTCATTTGATACCTGAACGCAAAAAAAAAAAAAAAAAAAAATTAATCTAATAACATGAATTATGATAAACACATGGGACAAATAATTTCAACTTACTCAGGATCCACGTATCCTGTTGTACCGATCACAAGAGTTGCTGAAACATGCGTATTTTTATCACTTTCAAATGCTTTTGTCAAGCCAAAATCAGCAATTTTGGCTTCTAATTTTGAGTTTAAAAGAATATTATTGGGTTTCACATCTCTGTGGATTAATGGTGGACTACAACTTTTGTGCAGATACTCCAAACCTGCACATATATACGATTATATAATTAAATAAAGTTTGTATTTTTTATTTTTCTGCTTAAATTTTGTTTTTAAAGAACTGATTTCCGGTAAAACTCGGTTCTTACATATATCGATTTAAATTTGAATTATTTAGTTTGATATAATTTCTTAATTATTATTGGACCTTGTGCGGATTCAAGTGCGATTCGAATTCTCTGTCTCCATGTTAGAGGCCTGGCTCCACTAGCTCTGCCTGTTAAAAATATCATTTTGAACTTACAGTTACAAAATCTTCATAAAAAAAGAGTAAAACATAGAAATTTTTATTTATTTATTTATTTTTTTGAAAAATTTGACCTCTCAATTGATCTTGTAATGTTCCTTCTGACATAAACTCAAAAACAAGTGCCCAAAATTCTCCATCCTTGCAATAACCAACTAATCCCACAAGGTTTTTGTGATGAACCCTTGTTAAATGGTGGGCCTAAAAAAAATGTGAATTATTTTAGATATGATTTGTTATTCTAATTTTAGTTGAAAAATATTTTATATGCTGAAAGATAAAAAAAATATTTTTTATGCTGATGATGTGATTTACTACTGATATAATATAAGTTAATTATATTTTGATAATCATATGATTTGATTATTTTGATAATTACTTATTATCAAAAGAATTGCAGATTACAACTATTCGTCAATTATTTGACTATTTTGAAACTAGATTGCTAATGTGATTTAATATTATTTAATTATATGATTTTTTAATTTAATTGCGGCACACTCATACGTTCTGCAAGCAAGCTTATTATATGATTTACTATTAATATAATATGATTTAATAATTTATATGGACAGTGTGATTCGCTGTCAATATAATATGATTTAATCATTTTGGCAGTTGATTGGTCTAAACAATCAGTAAATGTGTATGCTATTTGAGTTACAACAAGATTATTAATTCTACCAACACTTCTATTTTATTAAAAGAAAAAATCGACCAAAATCAAATGCCTCGAAATACTAATTAACTGTAAAAAAGGAAAAGATTCAAGAAGTCAAAATTTCATACCTCAACTAAAAATTCTCTAACCCCTTGTGAAGAAGTTTGGGATCTCATTTTCACTGCAACTTGAGTTCCATCTTCCAAAAATCCATCATAAACAACCCCAAATCCGCCTCTCCCGATTTCTCTTTGAAAATTATTTGTTATAGTCTCCAACTCTTTGTATGTGAATTGTCTATTTTCCAATTGTATTGAACTATTTTCGTTAATTGGTTTTGAAAATTCTCCCCCATTTGGCCTCACCGAGTTATCCGTTGCCGAATCTTATATTTTTTTGAGAATAAAAATGTCAAATTGCGCAAAGAAAAATATGAATTGAAATATTATAATTAATGTTTACCTCGTCTGTTTTTAAATTGGCAAAAAACGAAAATTGATACTACAATTAGAATCACGACAATTATTGGCACGATAATAGCGATTGCTACTTTTGCACTATTGTTCTTCTTTTTGGTCAAGTAACATGAATTACCATTGGAACAAAGATTTGCATTCTCTTCGATTCTAGATAAATAAATTGAATTTTATATTAAAAATACGGTAACGATACAAATTTATAGAAATTTTTTATCAACTTTATCAGTAAATGTACCTTAGTGTAAGTGAACCATCTTGTGATTTTTTTAAAAGACCAGCTGGAATTGTTCCATTTAAGTTGTTGCCAGTTAAATCTCTACAAAAAATTTAATCCAAAAACATGAAGCTTTTAGAAAAATATAATTAAATATCACAAGTTAAATTACATTACAACTATAACTTACAATAGGGTGAGAGAGGTTAATTGTGACAAATCAGGAATTTGGCCCGTCAATTTGTTATAAGACAAATCCCTGAAAAAAAGAAGTCCACAAAAACACATTGATCAGTTAATAATTCATACGACTATCTCCTCTGAGAAAATTATTTTTTCAAAATTAAATATTTGTTAATTTACAAGGTCCGAAGTGCCTTCAGATTTGCAAAAGCAGTTGAAATTTCTCCCGTCAATCCACTTGATGGTAGGCTCCTATAAAATCAAACAATTCATTAGCTTCAATTTAAGATTGAATTTCAATTTCAATTAATTTTGCTTCTAAATTTGGAAATCATGTATAGTGAAAAACAAAAAACTCACACTTTAAGATTGAATTTCAATTTCAATTAATTTTGCTTCTAAATTTGGAAATCATGTATAGTGAAAAATAAAAAACTCACAAAACTGTAATCCTCGGCGAGCTAGAGATCGAGTAACTACAATTCAAACCATCCCATGCGTAGGTTTTGGGCATACAAGGATCGCCATTCCAATTTCTCTTTATCTGATATTTCGCCTTAATTGTGTTAATTGCAGCAACTGGCAAAAAGAACTGAACAAGTTAGCATGTATCACACAATTTGGTTACTAGAGTTGTCAAGTTAAATGTAAGTAAATGTATTGGATCAATATGTCAATAATGTTATAATAATAAGTTTAAAAGGCGAATAATATAACCATACCGTCGCCGTTATCGGTTGGAACATCAGAGACCGACAAAACAGTAAACACCTCGACAGCATTTAGAATGGGTGGCAGAGTCGAGTTCTCAGTTTGTGTCAGGGATATGTTATACCGATCAAAACCACGAATAGGCCTAAATCCATATACAACATTGTTTTGCAAATAATCGGGCGAGAAAGGGTCCTCTAACCTGTAGGAAATGATAAACATAAAAATAAGTAACTTGCTCTTTTTTAGGCTGCAGCAGTTGAAATACCAACTGAATGCTAATAGAACAAGTCATCTTTTCAGGTGGTTTAGGAAAATATATCGTATAGTTTACTAGGTATTAAAAATGATAGTGTTATACTGTAAAAAGCAAGGCTGACAGATTGATCATATTAAAGAGGTTTGATTTGAAGTGATAATTTATTTATTCTACCCCACGTACCACTTAAAGTTATTAAGCGTGACATTGAACCAGCGCGATTGGTTGTTGTTGAGCTCTTGAATCTCAGATAAGTGTAACGTGGCTAGATAGCCTGGATTTTTGTCGATAGGTTTGGGACTCCAGAAGAACTCGAGGACCGAAGAGTTGACAGGGACGACAGCTGTTTGCATGACGGCTGAGGGGGCCTCGAATAAGTCGTTTGGAAGGTTTTGGATGTGCGAGGTGGTCGTTATCTCGGTCCAAAACGGGACGTTGCTCCATGGCTCCCACATCCGATCTCGCGGGTCGTCTGGATACCTGATATTTAGCAGACAAATATTGAGATTTTGGGCAATCATGTTGAAAATTTGTTTGTCTTTATTGTTAGTTTGAGTTTTGAGGTTTTAAAACAAAGAAAATATATCTACTTTGATTCAGATCATGGTTTCCTTTATTTGTAAGCAAAATCCACAAAATAGCCCCTAAATTGGATTGAAATTATAAACATACCTTATATTGGCTAAATTCATAAGACTGTCTTGCAATTTTGGCATAATATAGGGACTGTTTTGCAAATGTTACTATCTTTAGTCACCAGTGCTAACTGCTAATAAAGACCTTTTTATTTGCTTTGAAGCCCGTAAGCACTAATAAAGACTTTGAACATACGTGTTCAAAATCCTCTGGAATCTCAGCTCCCTAAAAGTCAAACCACGTTTTTTTTCTTAAGTACATCTTTCTTTCTCTATCCCAAAAATAATTTATGGAGTTTTGATCATGGATTTTGGCATAATTAATCTTATAATTATAACTAAACAATTATGCCAAATCAATAGCAACTGATAAAACAAATTAACGAAAACAATCTCCTACAAAAACATGATAAAGAAATAAGAAAAGAAACTAAAGTACTACCAAAAGAAGGGTAGATCCACATGAATATACCTTATTATTGTGGTGTCGGTCGGGCCTGCATTAAGCCGTCTCACAAGCGAAAGAGACTGAGTTGCATTTGCCCCCGGATAAATTGTGTTCTTAAGCGGTCTCAAATCCAAAGAAGAAATAAAAGGCGTACCATATCCAGTATTCAACAAACAAACTTGAATATAATCAACTGGAGTTACGGTTATTACTTCAGCGATTATTTCAGCGTTACCATTGCTATGAACGTCAGACATATTCAACGTTCTCCAGTAATTAACGCCGATATGTAGATCGAACATTGGAGGCTCGTTTAAACCATCATAGTTTCCATACAAAAACGTTGCTCTCACGAGATATTTTACTCCCACCACTAATGATTTTAGGGTGTAGCAATTTCGCAAACCAGAAGTGAAGCTTCTTACATTTCGATAATGTGGTGAGAGAGTGGGTGAAACGTATTCTGCTGATATGTTGTGATTGTTGCCAGTATCGATGAATTGCGAGTCTGAGATGTAGAGAAGTTTTGTACCAGAATCAATATAGCTAGAGTTCGAAGAAATCCCACAATCGATGCTTATAAAACCTAAAATACGCAATATATGAAAAAATGCCATTATCAGAAGAAAGAAAAGAAAATTTAATAGATAGAGACGAAAAAAAGAAAACTAGGAAAATAAGACATGTTAATGGATACGAAAAAAGAGCAAAAATTTAGAAGATGTTTCTACGTAAACGACTCACCGTTACTATTTGGTTGGCCGAGCACTCCAACATTAATGACTGAGAAAGAAAGAACAAGAAGCCAAACCGCCATTTTTCTCCCATGGCATTGCTCCATTAATTCTTCCCTCTTCACTTAAAGCTTAATAAATATATGTAGGTACACATCCAATGTATATATATTGCCTACAGATGATATTTTTCTTGCATATATATTATTTTTTATCCATATAAGTCAATGTCCCACTTATAGCTAGATAGATGTTATAAAATATAAAAATAGATAACTTGACATTTTAAAGTATATATGCTATAAGATATGATCATGTCTATTTACCTTATTTTTTTTTTAATTTAGAAAATGAAAACAAAGAAGGGAGAAATGAAAATAAGAAGAAAAAAAACAGTTGTATTTAAATTTAAATTTCAGGGCTGATTCTGATTTGGTTTCTGAGATCATGAAAAAAAGCCTAAATGATATATAGTTTCATCTAAAACAATTAAAGAATTTTTTTGTTTTTGTTTTATGGAGGTAATTTGTAATTTATATAGATATGTCAGTCAAACATGAAACATCCATTATTTAATTTTAGTAATATTATTTTTTTTTCATTTGCTTGGTTATTAATTCATTGCTGAAAGTTAGAATGACGATTTGCTTGCTTCTTGACATATTGTAACAGTGAAGTATATATATTTTACTTTTAAATATAATCATTAACCACAATTAAAATATGTTGAGCTAGCACTTAATATTTTAAAACATAAAAATTATGAAAAACTTTAAAAATACCCATTTAAAGCCGTATCATCATAACACCAATATTTCTCGTCTTTCTTCATTATTGTTGTCAGAGCCAGCGTATCGACTCATTAATCATTATTAGTGAGACTCAACAACTACTTTAAAAAACTTTATTTTCTATTATATTCAAGATACGACTAATTCTGTTCTACTCTCCAATTTCGGTCAGAAATATATACATTATACAAGATAGAAGTTTGGAGCTCAAGTTTAAGAATTTGAGAAAGTCATAGTTAGCATCTTAATTATTGGTTGGTTTAGTAAATTAAGTCGACAAAGAGCCAAGACAGAGAATTAACCTCAACTCTTATTTTTCATCTACTTTCGAATCTTCTAAAAAGACCATATCATCATTTTTATCTCGATCGTTTAATCAAATATTTTGTCGAATCTTAATTATTCATTTTCTCAAATTTATTGATAATTTATGTCAACATTTATGTGGTTATTAAAACATAATTATATAATTGGTTAAATTGATATTTTGTATTTCATCCCCGATTTAGTAAGAAGTGAGAACTGGGAATTTGTTTCTGGCCATCAGATGGTTTCAATGAATCATAATTTAAAATTATATTCAATTATTAATATCAAAGTTAGTGAAGAGTTCACTCATTAAAATATAAATAATTTTTTTTTTCTTTTTAAAAAAATTATAATTCTTAATGAATATTTTATTTCTCATGTTAAAATCATCAAATATAAATTTGTTGAAATTTTCTATTTATTTTGAGTTCCGTATTGTTGTAGTTTCAATTTATTTATTTTTCGTGCTAAAATATGTAAATATAAATTATATAAGAGAATATGTACAAAATAATACGCTCATTAACTCATCGCTTATTTTTCATCTTTCTTGAGTATTCTCAAGAGACTTATTCTCAATTTTATCTCGGTCATTGGATCAAAAAAATTTCCAAATCTTAATTTTTCATTTAAATTATTATCACAATATTACATGATCGGTTAGATTAATGTTTCGTATAATATCTCCAATTACGTGAGAACTATCCTATCAAATAAAATTTCAAATTATTAAGAACTAAATTGTATTGCTTAATGTATTATGGATTTAAAAAAAAAGTATGTGATCAATTTATACGTAATCCGTATCATTTTAATAACTAAAAAAATAAAAAATAAATAAGAAAAATAGTGGTGATATTTTTTTTAAGAAAATGAGTCATGTTAGATTTTCTTATGTATAGTATAAATACTTTTTGATATGTATAATATCATATTTCTTTTTACAAATCATGTTAAATATAATTATTATTTTTATCTTTTTTAAAGTTAATTATTTACAATTAAATTTTATATGATTTCAACTAAAATCTACGAACTAAATTATCTTGCCTGGTTATTACTTGATTTTTTTTCTAATATAATATGTCAAGAGATAACGGCATAAGAAAACCAAAAAATTAAAAAAAGATGTCATTTTAATCTTAGAAATCTTAATACAAACATAAATTAAGATCATAAATTATTATCCAAATTATTTAGTCGGTGATTATTTTTTATTTTTTATTTTTTATTATTTATGTTATTTTATTTCTTATATGTAAATTTATTGGTATAGAGTTATCCATCATTATCAAATTAGATGTAATATAGAAAATATTTTTGAATGCACATTTAAAATGATTTTAAATATAAACAACTTACTTACCATACTTATTATATATTTTTTATATAATATGAATTTATTTTGAATTTTCTTAATTATAATTTATACATAAATTGAAATGAATAATAAAATTCAAATATTTAGCAAAGCGCGAGTAATATTCTAGCCATTTTTGGAATCGGAGTAGGGGCAGCCCCACCCCTCCCCACCCAGCTTCTCCTCCTTCCTCCTTTCTCAGCCCTTTGCGGTGCGTCCACTCCTCTCTTTTCCTTTCCCTCTTTTCCCAAGCCCTATTGTGGTATCCTTGTTCATCTCGTCTTCAATGGCGTCTGAGTGGCTTGTCTTTCTTCCTCATCTCTCGGCAGCCTCTTGTGGCTAGTGTCATCTTCTTTGGCAGTTGTTTATCTTTGATTCTTTATAATATAAATAATTTAATTAGCTATTTTTTGTACTTTTGTGTAATTCAGTAAATACAAAACACTTCACCAAAATCTCAAAAAAAAAATATATTGACACACAAATCATATTATGTTCGCTAAAACAAAGAACAACACTTCACAAACTCAAAACACAAAGAACATAAGAAAGACAATATCTTACGTTTTTCTTATATAATTCAAAACTATTATCAACAACAACCAAATCATATAACAGAGATTTATCTGGCTGACGGGCCGCTAGGCGTTGGAACTCTAATTTGATTTTCCATCTCAACCGTGCTATTTTGACTGACATCACTCGAATTGTTATAATAATAATTACTGCCAGTCGTATTACCGTAGGAACTATTGCCGGAATAAAAGTTGTTATTGTAATTTCTTTGCGCCGCCTCCTCCAATTCCATGCACTCCTTCAGTTGCATCACCACCTCAGGCATGGTCGGTCTCTGAGTCCCAGATTGTGCAGTGCATTTTAGCGCGACATCAGCAACTTTCCATACCTAAAACAAAACAAAAAATCAATATTTTTCATATGCAAATGTACATTGACATTTCAAAATTTTGACAGTTATTTTTTTCGTACCGAGTTTATGTCGTAATTTCCTTGCATTCTTGCGTCAACAACACTCTCTATGTTTCCCTTCGCAAGCCTCTGACGCACCCAATGAATTATGCTGGTGCGCCCACTATCCGGTCCTGATCCGGATATGATAGCAGGTTGACCTGTTATGATTTCCAGCAGAACAACTCCAAAACTATATACATCGCTCTTTTCAGTCAGCTGCATTGTCATTTGATATCTTCACGCAAAAAAAAAATCGAAAAAAAATTAATGTAATATATTCCATATAATTACGAACAAAATATAGGAGAAATAATTTATCAACTTACTCAGGATCAACATATCCTGTGGTACCGATTACAAGACTTGCTGAAACATGCGTATTATTATCACTTTCAAATGCTTTTGTCAACCCAAAATCAGCTATTTTAGCCTCTAATTTTGAGTTTAGAAGAATATTATTTGGTTTCACGTCTCTGTGGATTAACGGTGGACTACAACTTTTGTGCAGATACTCCAACCCTGAACATATATACAAGTACATAATTAAATTAAGGATATATATATATATTTTTGCTTACATTTTGTTTTTAAAGAAACCATTACCTGTAATGCGCAGTTCTTATATGGATCAATTTAAATTTAAATTAGTTTTGTATTTAATAAAATAATTTGATATAATTTACTTCTTTTTAATTATTTTCGGACCTTGTGCGGATTCAAGTGCGATTTGAATTCGCTGTCTCCAAGTTAGAGGCCTGGCTCCACTAGCTCTACCTGTTAAAAGTATCATTTGAACTTACAATTACAAAATCTTCATAAAAAGGAAAAAAAATGTAATAGAAGGTTTCCTTTTTTTTTTTTTTTTTTTTTTTTTGAGAAATTTGACCTCTCAATTGATCTTGTAATGTTCCTTCTGACATGAACTCAAAAACAAGTGCCCAAAATTCTCCGTCCTTGCAATAACCAATTAATCTCACGAGGTTTTTGTGATGAACAATTGTTAAATGGCGGGCCTACAAGTAAAAAATATGAATTATTTTATTTACAATGTTTTATTCTAATTATGAGATGGAGATACTTTATGCTGATGATTTCATTGACTACTGATATTATATAATTTAGTTATTATGATAATCATATGGTTTGATTATTTTTATAATTATTTAGTTATTACAATAATAGAAGATTTAATTGCGATTTTGTCAATTCTTTAATTATTTTGATAACTAGATTGCTAATGTGATTTAATATGATTTAATTATATAATTTACTATTAATATAATATGATTTAATAATTTATATCAATAATGTGATTTACTATATAATATGATTTAATGATTTTGGCAGTTGATTCGTCCAAACAATCAGAAAACGAGTATACTATTTTGAATTATAACAAGATTACTAAATCGACCAACAATCAAATAATGGCCTAAAAATACTAATTAATTGTTAAAAAGGAAAAAAGTCAAAATTTCATACCTCAACTAAAAATTCTCTAACCCCTTGTGAAGAAGTTTGCAACCTCAATTTAACGGCAACCTGAGTTCCGTCTTCCAAAAATCCATCATAAACAACTCCAAATCCACCTCTTCCAATTTCTCTTTGGAAATTATTTGTTATTGCCTCCAATTCTTTATATGTGAATTGTCTATTTTCCAATTGGATTGAATTATTTTCATGATTTGGTTTTGGAAATTCTCCACCGTTTGGCCTCACCACATTAAGTGTCATAGAACCTTTCAAAAAATAAATTTTTATAAAATGTTACAGAAGATAAGTAATTTATTTTTTGGTAGAAAAAATGAGAAATTATACAAGGAAAAGTATGAATTAAATGATATATTTTTTACCTTGTTTATTTTTAAATTTGCAAAATATGATAATTGCTGCTACAATTAAAATCACGATAATTATCGGCACGATAATTGCAACAGCTATTTTTGCAGTATTGTTCTTCTTTTTCTTCAGGTTGCATGAATTTCCATTGGAACAAAGATTCGCATTATCTCCAATTCTAGAAAAAAATGTTAAATATTATTTTAAATTGTAGTAAATAATTCAAACTACACTCATATAATTCGAAATTAATACAAAATTATAGAAATTGTGTTGAATTGAAGTAAAAAGTACCTAAGTGTAAGTGAACCATCTTGTGATTTTTTCAGGAGACCAGCTGGAATTGTTCCATTTAAGTTGTTGCCAGTTAAATCTCTACAGAAAAAAATAACCCAATTAATATGAATCCTCAGAAATATATAAATAGTATGACAAGTTTAATTACAATTATAACTTACAATATAGTGAGGGAGGTCAATTGTGATAAATCAGGAATTTGCCCTGTCAATTTGTTATTAGATAAATCCCTGAAATAGGTCCAAAAGAAAAATATTGATCATCTAATAATCATACAAATATTTCCTCTGAGTGAATCATTAGTCCAAAGATAAAATATTTTTATTAGATTACAAGGTCTGAAGTGCCTTAAGATTGGCAAAAGCAGTTGAAATTTCGCCAGTCAATCCGCTTGAAGACAGACTCCTAAGAAAATCAAACAATTCATCAGGTTCAACTTTCTAGATTTAATTCAACTTCAATTTTAGCTTCTAATTTGGATTTTTTAATAGCAAAAATAAAAACTCACAAAATCGTAATCCTCGGAGCAGTAGAGACAGCATAACTACAATTCAAACCATCCCATGCATAAGCTTTAGGAGAACAAGGATCACCATTCCAGTTTCTCTTTATTTGATATTTCGCCTTAATTGTGTTAATTGCACTAACTGGGTGAAAAGAACGAACAAAATTAGCATAATCATACGACCTGGTTAGTAAAATGGCTAAATAAAGTTAAATCTGAGTAATAGATATATTGGGCCGGTATGTCACTTATGTTGTAACAATAGGTTAAAAAAGGTGAACAAATTAGCCGTACCATCACCACTATCGGTTGGAACATCAGTGACAGGCAAAACAATGAACAACTCGACAGCATTCAAAATGGGTGGCAAAGTCGAGTTCTCTGTTTGTATCAGTGACACGTTATACCGGTCCGCCCCACGAATCGGCTTGAATCCATATATAGCATTGGTGTACAAATATTGTGGTGAGAAAGGTTGTCCGTACCTGTTGAAAATAGTAAACGTAACAAATGTTATTAAATTTGAATAGAACTAAATAGAGAAAGTTGATTATATTTGTAACATCTTTTCTTCTTTCAGTACCACATGACGTTATTAAGGGTGATATTGAACCAACGCGATTGGTTACTGTTGAGCTCTTGAATCTCAGATAAGTGCAATGTGCCGAGGTAGCTCGGATTCCCGTCAACAGGGTTAGGGGACCAATAGAACTCGAGCATTGAAGAGTTTACAGGAATCACAGCAGTCTGCATAACGGCTGAGGGAGCCTCAAAAAAGTCATTCTGAATGTTTTGGACGTGCGAGGTGGTCGTTATCTCAGTCCAGAACGGCACGTTGCTCCATGGCTCCCACATCCGGTCGTGCGGGTCATCAGGATACCTGATTTTTCGTATAAAAATGAAGTTTATAGAATCATTTTCAAATTTAAAAAATCCATACACAATGGAATCATTTCATAGTGCGGCTAGTGCCAATAAAACCCATGTTCAGTCTTTTGGAATCTCCTTAAAGTCAAACCTTGTTTTCTACCTAAACTTCTTTCTCATCCCAAAAATAATTTCTTGAACTTTGGTCATAATTTATTTCCCCTTAATTTTCTTGATTGAAGTGAACAATTATGCCAAAAAAATAATAATAATAGCATCCTTTCTCAAACCAAAATTAATTCAAGGAAAACCATCTCATTCAAAAATATGACAAGAAAATTGAGAAAAGAATCTAAAGTAGCATAAATGTACCTAATTATTGTTGTATCTGTCGGGCCGGCATTAAGCCGTCTTACAAGCGAAAGAGATTGAGTCGCATTCACTGCAGGATAAATACTATTCTTAAGCGGTCTCAAATCCAACGAAGAAATAAAAGGTGTGCCAGAACCGGTATTCACCAAACAAACTTGAATATAATCGACCGGCGTTACGATCATTACTTCAGCAATAGTCGTTTTCTCAGCATCAGTTAAATTCAATGTTTTCCAAAAATTTACACCGATATGTAGATCGAAAAATGGAGTCTTGTTTAAACCATCATAATTTCCGTACATAAAGGTCGCCCTCACGAGATATTTTAGTCCCACCTCTAAGGATTTTAGGGTGTAGCAGTTCCTCGTACCGGTTGGAAAGCTTCGTAAGTTTCGATATTGCATTAAAAGAGTTGAAGAAATGTATCCTGCTGATATGTTGTGATTACTGCCGGTGTCGATGAATTGTGAGTCTGAGACATAGGGAAGTTTCGTGCCGGCATCGATATAACTAGAGTTTGTAGAAATCCCGCAATCGATGCTTATAAAACCTAAAATGGGAAGAAAAAAAAACAATTTGATTTTTAGAAAGAAAAAAAACATTGACAGATTGAGATGGGACATGAAGGGAAAAACCGAAAAGAAAAACAAGGAAAATAAGACATTAACTGATAGGAGAAAAAAAAGAGGAAAATGTGGAATAAATCTCCTTAAAAGAGACTCACCGGTACTGTCGAGCTGGCCGTGCACACCGACATTAATTGCAAAGAAAGAAAGAAGAAGAAACCAAGCCACCATTTTTCTCCTATGACATTGCTCCATAGCCTCCATTAATTTCTCTCTTCACTTTAATATATATGTATATTGAATATCTATCTATTTATATAGCTGATTTATTTATTTTTCTCTAATATTTTCATACGTTCTAGGTACTACGTCATCCCCATACTAACTGAGTTGGATTCCTTTGTGACAATCAGTCATTTAATGAATCATGTGGCGAGTCACTATAGAAAATTCTAGTTCAATTTAACTTGTTATATAGAGAACCGGTGGACTTAGTTGAGAAATTAAGGGTGAAGTAAATAATCTTATATTTTATAAAATAATGCTTTAGTTTTTCAATTATACATTTTTTTTTCATAATGGAAATTTAAAGTAACTTTTTCATATCAAATGAAGAAGAAAAATCAAGAAGCTCTGTTTCGATTTTTCAGAGTTCGAAGTAATAAACAAAAGCAATAATTTTAGATTACTAGAACTCAAAATTGTTGTTTGTACAAGGTACAAACTCATACAGAAGGCTAGAAGCACTAATATTATTTTGCACTCAAAATTAAGGTTTTATTTAAAAAAAAAATCTCGAAATGAGATGCTCATTGGTGTGGTACAGAACTAGCCGAAATTCTTGAATGTGGTACCGGCACCAGATAAAAACGAATCTCATTGCCAGCTGGCCCTGTTTGATAATCTCTCATCACTTCCTCTCCACTTATGTCATATAGAGAAACTCAAAACTCCTTGACAAATAAATTAAAGAACAAATCTACCCATAGCTCACGTATATTATAACATACATACTAATATTAAATGTTTATAAAAACAAGAATTATTCTGCAATACATGACACTAACAAATGTTAGAGCTCATTAACATAACAGCTAAAAGAATCTCATCAGAACTCTCCGTTTTTCCAATATTGGAGACGATACTAATTGATTTGTAAAATAGTAAAGTCAACGGTTTTGTGAGCTGAAGTGGTAAGTGTCGACTTCAAGTCTCGTATGTGTTCTTCCATACATTTTTCCATGTAGAGGGTAAGAAAACACAATAGCTATAACCCCTTACAAATTGTTGTATATTGATTGAAATCTTAATGAAGAGAGTTAGACAGGGGCCTTGAGCCAATCACAACGCGGAGTTAATTGACTATGGATTGACAAGTCAACGGCCATTATTGTTGTCATATTATCAAAAGAGGAGACTTTGAATAATTAGGGATCAGACGACTGAGTTTCTTATTCTGCGGAGAAATTTGTTCTTGGTGAGTGTGTATAACTTGTTAGTTTAGTTATATAAATTTTCCTTTTAGAAGAAAGTCTTTTAATCATACAGGGATCGGTGTTAGGGGTTTTGTGTGAAGAAACAATCTTCCTTGGTTTTTGTAAATTAATTAAGAATGTGCTCAAGAGAAATTGAGATAAGGAGAAGAGGGAAAACATGTTTACTAAAGATAGTCCTACACTTACCAAATTTCTTAATATTTCTGATGATACAATCAAATCAATTTTTATGAAGTCCCTGACCTAAGATTTTGTTTTGGTTGTCTAGTTTTTCTTTTTTTCTTTTCTTTGTAATACGGAAGGGTAAATGCGATGAATCAGGTTTTAAGTGACTTTTCACTGGGGTCTCTCTCTGTAACACAAACATTTTATTTTTTTAAATTATAAAATTCCGTAGGCAATCGCCTATTGAGAATCAAAAAAAGAAGATGGGAAGCAACTGGCTAATAACTTACAAAAGACCTGTAAATGAGATAATGAATCATATCAACATTGAGTGAAATATTAGAAGTTTTATTAAGTCAATTTATCAATAATTTAGCTAGTTATCATGCTATTAGTTCACATGTAACACATTAATTGGTTCCAAGTTCTTATATACTATATTTTTAAAAAAACTACACGTTTTTTGTTATTTGTATTATATGAATCAATATATTTTAAATCTTGTTTTATTAAATATTTGCAATAACAATTGATATTTAAAATTATTAGCATTAACATATGCACATGCAAAGACGTGCTGTATGTGAAGAATAGTTAATCATTGCAATTATTTAGATAAAAAACTAATATCCTCACAATAGCATTTTTTGTTCTTTTGAATTTATTTAATTCCAAACATCCAGCCCTGTTAGCCCACTGGCTAATCTACTTAATAAATAGTCGTGCTTCAGTCGTATATAGTAATATTTATTTTAACGAGCTGGATTTGCACTGCATAAGCTTTGTGAAATATTTTTTTAAGGAAAATAAAACTATAATTGAAGGAGTCTACTTCTATCCCTTGAACAGCTGAACTTGTCTTGGTTACACGCCAGCAAGTGGACTTTGCATGTAATATCACATGCATGCACAGCAATCATTTAGATTTTCTGTCGAAATCAAATTTGAAAGATGTTCTTCTTTTGAATAATTGAGTTTTAATTCCATTTTTTCTTCTTTCTCTGACTTTTGAAGTCATTCCGTTTTGTTTTTTTCCCGGTCATTTTCAGTCTTTGATACTGATCACTATACATCCAAGTTATATGGTGTATATTGTTTTATCACTTTGCAAAATACCCACAATTTAAGAAAAAAATATATCAATTATATGAGACGAGATTTGAGGGGCACCCTGCAAAGCCTCAAAATATCATGTATATAATGTAAAAGCAGTACTATACCGAATATTATATGTACCTTTAAAGAGTAACATACCTACTAATTATGTTTGTACTAATATATTTTTTTATCATGTATAACAATATATCATTCATCATATATCAGCACATAGTTACGATTTACCTATCTTTTTATCATTTACAAGGTTAAATTTTATCACTTGGAAATACATTTTTCATATTGTATCAATCTAATTATACTGAAGATGACAAATTAAATTAATCAATCAAAATCTTGCATGCAATAAATAAAGTTGGGCCCAAACCCAGCAATGCTGGAGGTCCGGACTTGATTAATAGGTTGATTAAATCTTTTTTCGACTTGACTAATTTCGACAGTTTATTATAGTCCATCAACAAATAAATTTTTGGTCTTTATATAATGATTTACTTTAGGCCTAGGCCTGGCCTGATTCATTTGCTTGTTTTAATTAGTTAATTAATTTTTGTCAACGCATGGTATTCTATTTTTCCAAGCGAATTGTCAACACAAGTACAATTTTGTGTCCCACTCTCAATCATCTGAAAATTACTTCTCCATATGGACCCCAAAAGGGAATTCTGCACATATATCCTTAAAGTCTTCTTTGTCAACATTTTGGTTATTGTTATTAAAATGAACTTTTAGAATTAATTCAAGTTACTAGTAGAATATGATGGTTTACCATCCTTTTTAAGAAGGTAACTAATTAGGGGAATTTAATTTTCCGTCATTTAATTTTGTTTTAAATATTATCAGTGATGAAATTTGATAGTAAATAAATAAATTAAATTTTTTTCAGGCTCTAGCGGTAATTGAGTATCTTATTGCAAATGGGTCCGAACAAGCAATTGCTGACATTTATGATACTATTTCTCAAATTTCAGTTAGTTTATTTTACAAAATATACCATTTTATGCCTGAATATACAATTTTCTTTCTCAATCATTTTTTAAAATATTTTGTAATTATATATTTGTAGGTGATTGAAAGATATGAGCATGTGGAACTAAATTTGAAGGATGGGAATTAAATGTGAGAAGAAAAGCAGAAATTGTTTTATCAATTTTGGACAATAGAGAAAAATTACAAGTGAGACAAAAAACCGCCTCTACTTGCGAAAAGTAATTAAAGACAAATAATTATTAAATAAAACAGAGTTTTTTTTTCAAATATAATTAATATTTTATATAGATATATTGGATTATCATCAAAAGGAATGGGGTAAACCAAGCAGAAATTCATTTTTTTTTTGAAGGAAACCGATTTTGCCGAGTTTCGAACCTATAATTTTTGAGTTTGTGGAATGATACCTTATCTTGCTAGAAATTCATTTTAGTGGCTACAAATATAAGTTTAGTGAATCTTCATAACATAACATGATGATTATTTAAGAGTCAAGAGAGAGATGATAATAAAGCTATACATTCATATGAAAACAGAGGAGATGATTAAAAATTAATTGCATGTTGTTGGAAATTGAAGAATGGTTATTATTATTATTATTATTATTATTATTATTATTACAAAAAAAAATATTCATTATCCGCATAAACACTACCTAACATCGGCCATATGTATCCCTCCCCGGCTCCCCAAACCAAAATCTCAGAAAAGGGGAAAAAAGCTTCACAAACCCTAAACAAACAAAATACAAAAACATTTCATGTTTCCTTATACATTTCAGAACTACTATAAACAAAAAACCACACCAAAAAATAAGACAAATTTATCCAACCGATAAGCCGCTAGAAGTACCTTTTTTTTTTTTTGAAAAATTACGAAGAACTTGAATGTCTCTCGCGTAAATCTATTAATCAAAGTTCAGTTTAGTTACAAACCATCCTTAATAATAGAATCAAGTTTTCTGTGAAATAAATAAAACATGACAAACAAAAGCGGTATTCTCACAAAGTCCACACCTCAAAAATTAATACAGACATAAAATAATTGAGAAATTATTATAGTGCAGACATATTAGGAGAGCTAAACGTCGGAGTCATGGCACAAGATGTGGCTATTTTCTCCCTATTCCCTCTTGTATGCGGAGCTCTCCTCGTCTCCGTTATGTCTTTTTGTTGTCGGAACCTTGATTTGTTGTTCCATCTCAGCCGTGCTGTTATGACTGACATCACTCGTCTCTTTATAATAATAACTACCAATTCTCGTATTCCCATAGGAATTACTATTTCCGGAATAAAAGTTGTTATCATAATTCGTCTATGCTGTCTTTTCCAATTCCATGCATTCCTTCAGTTGTATCGCCACCTCTGTCATTGTTGGTTTTTGAGCCGCAGAATACGCAGTGCATTTTAGCGCCACATCAGCAACTTTCCGTATCTAAAACAAAAGGATTTCAATATTTTCTTTATGCAATTGGTATATTACTACAAAATGGTATATTTAGCGGTTTTTTTTTATACCAAGTTGATGCTGTAGTTTCCTTGCATTCTTGCATCTACTACACTCTCTATGTTTCCCGTCGCGAGCTTCTCACGCACCCATTAATTAGAGTATGTTGGTGCTCTCACTATCGGGTCCAGATGGGGGCAGGATAGCAGGTTGACCCGTTATGATTTCTAGTAAAACTATTCCAAAGCTGTATACATCGTTCTTTTCAGTTAGTTGGAGAGTCCATAAGTACCTACGTGCAATTGATTTTTTTTTTCCAAAAAATAACTAATATAAGAATTTTTATGTAAATTCGTCATATTAATTGTGTGATTGATAAAAACATAGGAGAAAAAAATGTTTATGAACTTACTCATGATCAATGTATCCCGGTGTACCCATCACACGAATTGTCGAAGCATGCGTATTATTGCTACTTTCAAATGCTTTAGACAAACCAAAACCAGCTATTTTTGCCTCTAACGTTGAGTTTAAAAGAATATTATTTGGCTTCACATCTCTGTGGATTAATGGTGGATTACAACTCTTGTGCAAATACTCCAACCCTGTTAATTAAATAAATACATATGTGTTTTAATTTTCCTGCTTCATTGATTTTAAAAATCTAATTTGCTATAGTTTATTATTTTTTAAATTATCTTCAGACCATGTGCGGATTCAAGTGAGATTCGAATTCTCTCTCTCCAAGTTAGTGGCCTGACTGCACTAGCTCTACCTGTTAAAAGTATGATTTTAACTAATAAATCTTTAATCAGAAAGGAAAACAATGGAATAAAAACAAGTGCCCAAAATTCTCCATCCTTGCAATAACCAACTAATCCCACAAGGTTTTTGTGATGAACCCTTGTTAAATGTTGGGCCTATAATGAAAAAGAAGAAAATTATTTTTAAGATTTGTTATTGTAAATCTGAGATGAAATAGTATTGAATACTGCTAATGTGTAAGTTATATGATTTACTTATTTGGATAACTATACATATAATTTAATTATTTTACTAAATATCTAATTATCAAAATAATTATACGATTTAATTATTTAATATTTTAGTATTTAATTATTTGAATATTAGATTATTAAGGTGATTTGTTATGATTTAATTACGCGATCTAGAATAAATATATTTATATTGCTAATGTAATTTACTATCAATATAAGAACGGGCGATGTAAGGCTCCATCCTCATTGCCATCGGGCTTTCAATTTGGTTTCTTTAAAATAGGAAAAGTGGAGTAGTTGTTTGGTGACCATTTTTCTGAATGCAGAGGATTTAGGCCTTAGGGTCGAACGGAAAAGCAAAAAAGAGGGGAGAGAAGGAAGAGATCGGAATTCTGTTTTTAGGAGAGAACCCATATTGTCAGCTGGTACAATGATACAATCATTCAATTTCAGTAGCATTTTCATTGTTCTATTGACATCCTCCGAGCGTGTCAGACAACGTGTAAATTATGACTTAGCCTAGGGTTTGATTTGCAAATTATAATCATATAGCGAGGTTTTTATTATGTGTATAGCATTGAAACTGGTACAATCAAGAAGTTAATAATATAAGAGTTTTCCTCATTTGTGTGGTTTGTGTGATTATTCTGTTGTATATTATGTTAATTGGGTCGAGTTTGTGGTGTTTAATTGATTGATTAACCTGGAAAGTCGCACACAAGTTATTCGATAAAATTTCAGTGAGAACAAAATTTGTCCGGTTCAACCCAATTTTCCCCAACAGTTACCTGGTCTAAAAAACAATAAATGAAATATGCTTGAATTATAGCAACATTAAAATACTAATTATTTGTAAATAACATTAAAGAAATTAAGAGAAACCATACCTGTGCCAAAAATTCTCTAACCCCTTGTGAAGAAGTTTGGGACCTCAATGTAACTGCAACTTGAGTTCCATCTTCCAAAAATCCATCAAAAACGACGCCAAATCCACCTCTCCAAATTTCTCTTTGAAAATTATTTGTTATTGACTCCAATTCTTTATAGGTGAATTATATACTTTCCAATTGGATTGAATTACCTATATAAATGATTTTGCAAATTCTCCTCCATTTGGCCTCACCGTGTTATGCATTGCCGAACCTTTTAAGAAAATGTTTTTTTTAATTGTTATAAAAGTGAGAAAAAAAATTTACTAGAAATGCCCGTAGGCTTTACTTATAATAAATAAAAGTGAAAAAATAGAGAAGGAAATCGGCTAAAATAATATAGTTTAGTTTTTGTACCTATCCTGTTTGTTTTTAAATTTGCAAACAATGAGAATTGCTGCTACAATTAGAATCTGGCAACAATTGGCACGATAATCACAATAGCTATTTTCGCACCATTGTTCTTTTTCGTCAGGTTGCATGAATTTCCATTGGAACAAAGATTTAGATTATCTCCGATTCTTCAAAAAAAAGGAAGTTTAATTTTTAATATATGGTAAATAAAACAAAAAATATAGATATTTTTGTTAAATTTACAAGTAAATTAAGTACCTCAGTGTAAGTGAACTATCTTGTGATTTTTTCAGGAGCCCAGCTGGAATTGTTCCGTTTAAATCTTAATTACTTGTTAAACCTCTACGGAACATTTAATCCAATTAACATAGAATAATTTATTTAATAAAAAAGTGAAATTTTAAGAATATGAATATGATGACAAGTTAAATTACATTTATAACTTACAGTATAGTGAGGGAGTTTAATTGTGATAAATGGGGAATTGGCCCTATCAATTTGTTATATGATAAATCCCTCAAAGAAGTCCAAAACATAAAAGTTGATCAGTTCATAATCACACAAATATATCCACTCAGAAAATCATTGTTCAAAAGAAGAAATATTTTTGTTAATTTACAAGGTTTTGAGTGCCTTAAGATTTGCAAAACCATCCAAATTTCCATACTGTAGGCATATTATAGCTTACAAGAGCTTTTTCTTGGACTTTATTGATTTCTTGATAGCCTGTCATAGCTTATTATAGTCCGTCAACAATACTTGTTCGGCTTCACAATCATTTAATTTATCCTCCTTTTGGATAGAGGCCCATGGTCTGATTCATTTGTTTGTTTTACTTCAATTTTTTTTGTCAACGGATTGCCTCTGTATATAATTCTTCAATTTTTCCCAAATCATGACATGTGTAAATTTCATTGTTTTTTGTGGCATTGATCTTATGTAATTTTTATGAAACGGGTCATTTCATTGTTATTTTGAAACCCACTATAAATTGATACAAAGAGTAGTTTTATTAAAAAATATGGACCCTATTGATTCACTAAAAAGACAATATTTATACTATATTTTGTAACGAATCATTTATAACTATATAAATGACCCATTATATTTATAACATCCTAATTTTACTTGTATACAATTCTCTAATTTTCTTAGAATCATGTGTGTTTTTTGAAATTTTTATGTGGCATTTATGTACTAAATAACATGAAATGAGTCATTCAATGAGTGATTATTGTGACCCGTTAGAGAATAAGCATCAAATAATATATTTAATTAAAAAATATGGGTCCCATTACTGAGAATTTTTTCTTGATTTTTTGTGACATTTTGCTATATAAAAGTGTTATACCAATTCCTATAATTTCTTCCTAAAATACAAAAGTGAGACCCATCATTTATGGTATATCACATATCAGTGTCATGGATGGGATGGCATGGCATGGCATGAATATGATGGCGTGTCATCTTTGATTTTTTTTTATTTTTTTAGACAATATTGAAAGAATACCCTTACTAAATTTTCATAGCATTAATATTTTCACTAATTTTCAAAATATATAATTAGCCTTTCATAATTTTTTTATATAGATATTTTTTTTTAATATAATTAAAGTAAATTTATATTTTCATTTTGAAAAAATCATTACTTATAATATCTATGAATAAATACCATACATAGAAACAAGTATTTTAAAAATATATTAAGTATATTAGTTTCATAGTAACAGGTAACTTTTAAAATCATTATGCGTAACTATAATATATTATCCGCCTTAAATTTACCAAAGTATGATCAATATGTCATTTTATTTTATTTTATTTTAGTATAATTTCAATGTAATCTCTTTTATTGTTGCTATGGCAGTTTTATGGTAAATTTGTTTATAGTATGTTTTCCATGATTTAATAAATATATCAAAGCTAAAATAATAGACAAATTATAACCTATATTATAATTTTAGATACATAAAAAAATTTCGTCAACATAAGAAATAGAGTTAACAAATGTCCCAGCATAGAAAGAATCAAGTTAAAAGTATTTTTTGTTTTAGTAAATTGAATATGGTATACACCATTTTATGGGTGAAAATATCTTTTTATTAAATTGGAATTTGAATATATCAACAAAAATAAAGATGCATGGTACTTCAATATTAAAAAAAATAATCAGTTGGAGATTAAATTGTAAATTAGTATTATATAGAATATTAATCTTCAAAAAGGACAAGTTATTCAAAATTATATTAGCTTCTAAAAATTGTAAATCAAATACAAACTTAGAATTTAACACGATATGTATTAATAAATTAAAATTTTCAGTGTTAAAACAACTTCAAATTTTGTTAATTAATATTATAAATTAATTTATCTGAAGCGGAGCGAGATACCCTCGTGATATTCTATTTCTTCAAGTAATTTGTCAACACAAACTACAAATTATCTCATCACCTTTAAACGACTTTTCCCATGGACCCAAAAGAGACTTTTACTCATCCCCTAAAAGCCTTATTTTTCAACATTTTGGTTAATACTTAATTTTCCCACCCCTTTATTTTTCAAAATTTTTTGAGCATTCTTAAGACACAACATAATCTTAATTATTTTTACCCTTTGTTTAAATAGCATATTTATATCTACATCATTGAATTTTTTACTTATTTTGATTTCTGGTGACATTACTTATATATCATACTAATATGATTGGTAATTTTAACATTTGTTATTCTATGGTATATTATGTGAGATCGGTTAAAGTTATTTTTTATCGTTAGATTTGAATCAAATGGTTCTACGAATCATGGTACATACTTATGTTTAAATACTACTGCAAAGAGAAATGAAGAGTTCATTTATTAAACATATTTAGTTTTTTCTTTTCTTCTTTAAAAAAAATAGTAATTCATAATAAAACATTGTATTTCTAATGTTAAAATCTTCAAAACTAAATTTGTTTGAATTTTCTCTTTATTTTGAATTCCATATTGCTATGGTTTGAATTAAATTTTTTTTTCTTGGCGAAGTATTCAAAGATAAACTATATAAGAGAATATATTCATGTGAGAAATATATCTTTACATAATTAGATTTAAACAATTAGACGTTTAAAATGTAATGCAATAAATTATTCTTTTTGTATTATCAATAAATTATAAATTCAAAAATTTATATAAATTAAGCCCACCCCATTATTTTTCACCTCTTTTTGAGTCTTCTCATTGAAGCACGCCATCAAATTTCTTTGGACCGTCCAATCAAATTTTTTAACAAATTTTATTATTTAATTTCTCAAGTTTCTTGATACTTTATGGCTATGTGTATGATTATTAAATACATAATCATATAATTTATTAGATTGCTATTTTTTGTATGACATTTCCGATTTGATGAGAACCATCAAGTTTTAGAGTTCTCACTACAAAAAAATAATATATTAAGAAATAAATTACATTAATTAATATATTACTTATTTCAGTGATAGCTATGTGATTAATTTATTCATAAAGTATATAGCGGTTGCACATCATTTTGGTAGTTGAATAAGATCAACAATGAGAAAATTAATGGTGATATCATTTTAAGCAAATTATTTATATTATATTTTCTTATATTAAAACAAAATATTTTTTTTTCTAATTTATAACATTATATTTTTTTTTCTTCAAACATAATGTTGAATATAAGTATTTTTTCTCTTTTTGTCAAAAAAAAAATGAGACATCTTTGACTAGATCTTTTGCTACTTCTACTAAAATCTTTGAATAAATTGTCTTATTTTTTTTTTCGAGCTCCATCCAAGGATGATTATAATTTATATATTTTTCCAAATGTAATATATCAAAAGACAACAACAATACTTCATAGAACAACTGAAAATAAACTTAAATTGAGATTATATAGATTAATTCATAGTGCCTTATTAAAAAATCAATTTATTCTTTCCATTAAGTTATTATTTATATAATTAACTTATAATAACATAATTTGTTATATAGAGTTATCCGTCATTACAAAATTCGATGTGATAAAACATCTTTTAATGTAATACAAAATTATAACTAAAAATAATAATAAACTTACTTTACATAAATTTTCTATATTATTTATGTGTTATGAATCAATTTAAATATTATTTTAATTTTTATATATTTTTTTGAAAAGTTACGGAGAGCTTGTCTAATTTTTATAATTGTAAGAATATCGATTATATATCGAAATAAATAAAAAATAAAAATATTTTTAACGTAACATGAGTATATAGTTACTTTACTTATTCTCTTAAGTTTTTTTATATCATCATCATTTTACAACATAATAAGAGAAAAATGAAAAAAAATAAATAAGTGACATAAATCAATTATAGTGACATTACGTTTGTAGAAGAGAATAAACTATATAAGAAAAATAAATAAGGTGATATGTAAGGAAAACTAAAATGACCAATTTTTTTAAAATATTAATTCATATTCTCATTGTTAATTTGTTTAGTTGTCAAAAATTATGTATGGTATATATACATACCACATGAATAAAATTTGCACATGTTATTGATGAAACTCAGCACATAAATTAATATAATATGGTTCTCAATAATATAAATATATTTTAATGTAAACTGTTTCACGAAATCGAAGATATAACACGAAATATTAATCTAATTGTATCATATAATGTAAATATTCGTGCTATGAACATTATCATAGTATTAATTAATTTAAGAGATCTAATATGCAGAACCGACTTATTTGTCACACAACATCGCCGGAATTTCAGAAAGTATAATCGAAGTAAAAAAAAGTAGGGAAATTCTTCAAAAACCCCTTACCTTTTCTGGAATTTATAAAAACCCCCCTAACTTTTCAAATTCTTCAAAAACCCCTTATAAAGTGGATTGAATTTTTTTTACCCCCTATGGGGTTAGGTTTAACTTTTCCATTCATTAAAATTTTAAATGGACCAAAATGCCCTCATAAATATTTTCATATTTAATTTTGTTATTAAAATTACAAAATAAAAAACAATATTTTACATCAAATATAAGTAAATGAGAATTCAAATATGAAAAACAATTATAAATAAAAAAGAAAAAAAATATTTTACGGTAAAGTAAATTACAGCTTTATAGAATAATAAAAAAAATTGTAATATAATATTAGTGGATGTAATCAAATTAAATATAAAATTAAGAGAGGTATTTTGCTCAAGAAAAATAATAATTAATTTATTATTAAGAAAAATAATAATATATAATTAATATGATAACATCATATACTGTTGATTATATTCTTTAATAAAAAAATGCATGAATATTTGCATCAATAATTAATAAAATAACTAATACATAATATATTATCTATTTGTTAAGTATAGATTAATTTGTGTTAATTATATAGTAGTTAATTTAATTAATATAAAAGGGTAATATAGTCATTTTAATAAATATAATCTCATGATGGATGAAAAGTTGCATGTAGGGGGCTAAAAAAATTTTAATTGGCTTTATAGGGGGTTTTTGAGGGAATCTAAAAAGTGAGGGGTTTTTTGATAATATTGAGAAAAGTTAGGGAGTTTTTGAAGAATTTCCCAAAAAGTATATTCATATATAAAAAGTAGAATGAACATATAAAAGATATATTGATAAATATATTTTTATTAATTAATTCTATACAAAAGTATATCAAACAACTGAAATTATTATTAAAATATAATATGATGATGTTTAGATGATATTCAAGTTATTTAAATAAATTTTTATAATTAATTCAAGTAATTACTACCATTCTCATCTTATCCCTCTAATACGTATTCTTCATAAATTAATTTTGTTGAATAATTTTGAGGAGCCAAACATGTGATTTTCTTTCCCAAAGAAAGTTCCATCTTATTCTTATCCCTTAATACTTATTCTTCATAAATTAATTTTATTGAATTATTTTGAGGAGCCAAACATGTGATTTTCTTCGATGGTCGTCTTTTACAAACTCATGTACGTAAAGTATAAAAGAAAAAAGAACAAAAAAATCAAAGACGCCTCTCTTTCTCTCTCTCTCTCTCTCTGTAGAATTCTCCCGAAACTGTAAGAGTGATTTTTTCATGGTTTAAGAACTTATTAAACCTTGTTTCTACAGTAGAAAAAAAACGCTCTGAATTTCATTGATAGATTGATTGGATAAGCATGGACTTCATGAAGGTTTTCGATCAAACTGTGCGAGATATGTAAGCAATTCTGAACTTAATTACTAACTCTCTTTTTAAGTCTGCCCTGATTGACTCTGGCTTCTAATTCTGAAACCCCTACTTTTTTTGCCCTTTTCAGAAAGAGGGAAATTAATTTGCGAGTGCTCAACGTTCCAGAAATTGAACAGAAGGTTTAATTTAATTGCACTTCTAAAGTTTAATAATTGTTTGATATTGAGTTATACTCATTTGTTAATATTTTGATAATTTTGAAATATTAGGTCCTTGATGCAACAAGTGATGAGCCATGGGGCCCACATGGTTCTGCCTTGTCAGAAATCGCCGAGGCCTCTAAAAAATAGTTAGTATTTAATTACTCAATTGACTTATAGTTAATTTCGAAATTCTGTTTCTTTTTAGAAAATATATATATACTCAATTAATTTATTAATAATTTTTTTATTTTAGTGTGGATTGTGAAATGGTAATGAAAGTGATTTGGCAACGGTTGGGCGATAAAAACTCAAATTGGCGCCACTTATACAAGGTAATTTAACCAGGGGCATTTCCGTAATTTTATTTTTGTTTGAAAATAATATTGGTGACAAGTAATTATTATTTACTGAATAAACAAAATTAAATTACTTTTTGTTTAAATAATTATTTTCAGGCTCTGGCGGTTATTGAGTATCTAATTGCAAATGGATCCGAGCGTGCAATTGCTGACATTTATGATAATATCTCTCAAATTTCAGTCAGTTTGTTTTACAAAATATACCATTTTGTACCAAAATATATAATTTTGTAATTCAATCATTATTTAACTGATTAATTGTTTAGGCGCTTGAGAGGTATGAGCATGTGGAACCAAATTTGAAGGATATGGGATTAAATGTGAGAAGAAAAGCTGAAATTATTTTATCAATTTTGGACGATAGAGAAAAATTACAGCAAGTGCGAGAAAAAGCCGCCTCTACTCGCGATAAGTAATTAGATATATAAAATATCACTAAATAAAACAGTTTTTTGTTCAAATATACGTAATATTTTATATACTTATTCTATAAAATATATATAGGTATATTGGATTGTCATCAAATGGGATGGGGTATAAATCAAGCAGAAATTCATATAATGGCGACGACTATAAGTTTAGGGATTCATACCATGATGATTTATCTAGAGAAACTTTGCGAGATAATGATAACGATACAAGTTCATATAAAAATAGAAAGAATAAAGAAGAAATGATTAAAAATGAATCGCGTGTTGTTGAAAAATTGAAAGATGATTATGACGATGATTTCGACCCTCGAGCTTCGTCCAAATCTGGTTAGTAATTTATTATTATTATTATTATTATTATTATTATTATTATTATTATTATTATTATTATTATTCATGTAGATTATAATCTTTTTTCTACTTTAATAGGTGATGCGAGCCCTAAAAAAGTGGATTTATTCGCGCCAAATTTAATGGATGATTTGATTAATGTACCAAAAACAGAGACTGATTTATTTTCAGATGCTAATTTTCAATCTGCTTCATCCAACTCTGAAACAAAAATTCAGGTCTGTTTTTATTTTCTTAATATTATTTCTTTCTTCCCAGCTCCAAAAAGGAAAAAAATAAAATAGCGTTCATTTGATTTTGCAACTTTTTGAAAAAATTATTGCAGAGTAAAATGGAGGATCTTTTTGCAAATGAGCCTGCTGAAAAGTTCGATCCTTTTGCTTCGGTGCCATTTAATAATATTGAACAGACATCTCAAAATGAGTCTGAATTTGGTCCATTTAATTCAGTTAATGAAAGCTTAAAAGAGCCTGAAATTAAGAGGGATAATCTTCAAGTTAAATCTGGAATTTGGGCTGATTCTTTGAGCCGTGGTTTGATTGATCTTAATATAACCACACGTAAGTCCGTCTTACTGAATTTAGATTTCTTTTAAGGGTATGCATGCGAAGATTTTATAAAAAAGGTATATATGCAAAGAGCACTCAGTATTTTTTTTCTTTTTCATGCAGCCAAGAAGATTAGTCTAGCTGATCAGAAAGGAAAATCCTTCAAAGCATAATAAGAGTTGGTACTTGATGAAAATATAATATGCATGCTTTCTTATGCATGCTTTCTAAATACAAATGAGTATATAATTTGTTCATTTAAAGAGTAAAGGATGTATGTAAATTTTGATACGACTCTTGTACATATTTTAACAAATGATTGCAAGTAATAATAATAATTGAATGTATGAAGCAATCGAGTCTGTTAATCTGTATTGCTCTCTCATTCCTCTTTTCTCACAAAAATAGATAATTTTGTAGTAATCAACAAGTTTGGTGGTATGAAGTTTATGTTTGTATTTTGTGTGTGAACATTGTATTTTATCAAAACACATATGCCCCTTGTAAATAGTTTCACATACGTAACAGTTGAGATATTCCTCGATGCGGCCAAAATAATCTCAAAGAGACTTGCCAAATTGAAATGGCTAACAAGTAGAAACAGATGTTCATACATTTTGTATTTCAGAAATTTGGTATAGTGAAAAGAATATTGTTCCATTTATGTATAATGATTTGATCTGAGGATTGATTTTGCAGCAACAAATACTTAAAGTAAAAGAGATAAAAATAGACAAATAAACAATTGTTTGTATGCATTATTATTACAAATCCAACAAACTTTACTACACACATGCATCCAATCTACATGTTGCATAATAATTAATCAAATCTATGGTTTCTCATCCTTTATTCTCACCCAAATATCAACACAAAGAATCAATCAAAATCATACAATACCTCACAATCTCATACAAAATCCACCCTTCAATTAAATCACGTTCTTTCGACTCGAACAAGAAACCATCTTATAAACCAAAGACAGTCACCTCCAATGGCGTTTCGAATCCCGATCCTTATCCTTATCCTTTCCCTTATCCCTCCCATTCGGAGTAGAAACTCGTGAAGGGCTCAAACTAGGGCTCAGAGCGGCCACTTGAGCCTCGACGAATCCTCCTTTGTTGCTGCTCCGTCCGAACGAGAAGAAAGACTTCGGTTTCCTACGGGATCCCGACGTAGAAGAATCATCAGACTTGTGTAGTTTCTCTCCGTGTTTCTCTCTCTCGCTCTGAGTGTCTGATCCAGAGTCGTGTGGGGGCGGATTGTCTGTCTCAGACGGTTTGAGCTCGATCGGTAATTCTTTGTCTTTGGTGATGAGTTTTGGAGGAGATTCTTCTTCTTCCTTTTCATGGGATTTTTCAGCAATCGGTTCAAGCAGTTGGGAAGGAGATTTTTGTATAGGAGATTCTTCTTTTTTGGGGGATTTTTCAACTAGGGATGATTTTTGTGGGGTGATTGGAGATTGAGGGGTGGAAGAACTTTCTGCATGAGAAGAAAAGGAGAGGGAAATGGAATTATGATGATTTTCTTGAGAAGCATTTAGCGTGTTTTGGTTTGAGATTAGAATAGAGGAGAAATGGCTCCCTTTTTTTTCCTTTTTCTTTTTCTATCTATTAGAACAAAGAGAGGACAAGTAAAATACGTCCATCAACATTTTGTCAACCATCGTGCCAAGCAAACAATCTCATTTATATTTAATTTAGTTCAATTAATCAATTTCACAGAAAACAAAGAAAAGTCGTGCTAGCACAACAAAATGAGATAATAGGGCAAAATATTGAAAGGTCAGCTCAGCTGATTAATTAACAATTAAACATCACTCTGGAAATGCTTCATGATCTCATCACTATCCTTTTATTTTCCCTATCATTTTCTAATTTTTTTTTTTTATCCATTCATTGATTTTTCTTTTATATTCGTAAATAAATTTTATCTTCTTTCTACGACTTAATTATGCATCCAATAGGCCAAATATACGTGACCAGAGCAACCAACCGTATATTAATTAAGCAAGATTTTCACCTTATATAAGCCAGTACGCAAAGTACAAAGTACCATATCAGCGTCCCGTCAAAAAACGGCAAAACTAACAAATTTATCTCGCTGACAACATTCTCTCCGTAACAAGTTCCATTTACGTTTTTATATAATAAACAAAAAGCGAACAAACCATCAGCTTGTATTATTTAATGGGATTTCTCACCATTGATCGTCAGCTTGGGAACGGAGGGCGGTTTGGTCATTTCAGACTGTTTAGACTCCTCGACATCCTTCAGGCTGAAGAAACTCGGCTGATTGGTCGACGACAGAAGCCGGGCCCACATCCTGTCTGTTATACACACCTTATTCCTCCTCTGTATCACCCTCTGCTCTCCAGAATAAAATAAAATTAATCCCCATTAATAAATAATATTTTCAGGTATACCATTGCAAAACCTCAAAATATCATACAAACCCCTCATCCCTAATTTTTCAAAAAAAAATAATGTCTAAACTACTTTTTCTCTCATTTATTAATGCAAAAAGTCATTTGGAGATATTTTGACAACAAACACGGAAACTAGCGGTATACATTATATTTTTAATACGGATAAATGCACCATTAGTCCTCGTAATGCATTTCCAATTTAGTCCCTGCACTCTTGATTTGAATTCTTGTTTTACCCCCATACTTTATGGAAACATGCACAATTAGTCCTCGAGTCAAGGACACTAATCACGCACAATTATATGAAGTACAGGGCCCAAAAAAGTTCAAATCAACCCAATTAAACTACAGTGACTGACTAGTATTGTAATATTTTTATTAGAGGGGCAAAAGGGTAATTAGTTACGTGGAAGGGGATGTAGGTGTGGCGGCCGTTGACCTGGCCGACGCAGAAGCCGGTGTAGCCGGCCATGGCGCCGTGGATCGCGCTGTGCGACAGAAGCGTGCAGTACACGTTGTCAGACGCGTTGCTCGGTATCGCCCGTATCATGTACGTCGGATCTGGAAACGCAAAAATAATAATAATGTTTTGAAATAATTAATGATCTAAATTTTAAATGAATTTTATTGTGTGATAATGTGTTTGAAGTTAGGGAATAATAAATTAAAATTGGGTAAATATTATGTAATGATTTATGATCATGTACGTCAGATCTGTTAAAATAACTTATAATAATTAGGTGGATCTTATAATTACGTGATGATAAGTTTAATTCAGGGAAATAAATCGGAGCGGGAATTTCGTTGTTTAGTTAGTTGGGTTTCGTGTTTACCTATGTATTTGAGATTGATCGTGATTTTCCTGCTCGAGAAGTGCCCCTGCATTGCAAAGAACAAACGTTATTATATACATATTTAAACGAGGAAATTCCATATATACCCTTCTAAAAACTAAATTAGCAAATCAAACGTCCACTCTCCTAAACCTCATATTACCTCAAACTTCCAAGTTCCAACCCTTCCAAATCTAGAAAAATCAAATTCGAAACATATTCCCTCTTCCAAACTAAACTTCACTTTTCAGAACACAAATCCGACACCCACAAGGCTAAATTAGACATTTTAAGATTTCCCAAGGGCACAAACACAAAACCACCCACAAACATAACTTCTTTCTTCTCACCTTGATTTTGTGAGAGAGCCAGAGGCCGATGTCCAACAACAACCTGTTTCCGGAAGCATCAGCGGTGTCCATAGACTGGGCGCTCTGCGCAATCAATTTCTGCCCTGCGCCCTCGGCGACCACAATGACCATGTGGCCGTACTCCTTCAGCCGCTTCTCCATGAACTCGAACAGCCCGCCCTTGCCTTCCAGGTAGAACGGCGACTCTGGTATCAAGCAGCAATCCTGGGCAGAAAGAAAGGGAATATTGGGGGATAAAATGGTATATTGGGGATGAGAAATAGTATATTGGAGTGGAAAATTATTGACTATTGAGTGTTTGTTGATATGGATGGATGGATGAATGGTTACTTACCACGTCACGGCTGGCGAGAGTAGCATACATAGCAATGAACCCTGCGAAATGATTACAAATTAAAAAATATATATTAGATGGGTAAATTTGATATTTTTTAAGGTTTTGAGGACTAATTTGATATTTTGAATTTTCAAAAGAGTATATAAGAATTTGACACATTTCAATTTTCCAAATAGCTAATTTGACACTTGTAATTTTTCGAAAATTTTGACACATTTCAATTTTCCAAATAGCTAATTTGACACTTGTAAGTTTTTTAAAAAGGATTAATTTGATGAAGGGTGCACTTGACGTTTTGCAGCTTTGGAATGGTAAAAACTAAGAAAGCATAAATTTGATAATTTGAGGTTTTGGAAGGGTAAAAATGAAAATTTACCGCTGTAGCGACCCATGAGTTTGACAAGACCGATTCCGTTCTCTCCGCTTTCGGCCTCAACATGAGCAGCATTAATCGCGCGCTGAGCCTCAGTCACGGCCGAATCAAACCCAAATGATTTATCTATCACCTGATCAAATTACAGAAAATTAATTTATAAGTTAATTTCGTTTTCTATGATAATAATTATTAGAAGTTTATATAGTTTTATCTTTTATGTACCGCAATATCATTGTCTATAGTCTTGGGAATTCCAACTACGGCGACTTTCAGACCACGCCTCCTTATTTCCTGATTATATAAAAGAATAAAATATTATATCAAATATGCAAAATAGAATATCAATCAAATATTATATTAAATATATATTACCTTGTAAATATCAGATGCGCCCTTTTGAGTTCCATCACCACCAATTATGTAAACCTACACAAACCGAATTTAAAAAAAGAAATTATAGATCAAGCTTGTAGATCTAATAACTTAAACTAGAGAAAAATATTATTATATGTGGAATTTAGACACAAATATAAATATATTAATTACCTGATTAATACCTTTGTCTTGAATATTATCAACAATTTTAATAGTATCATGGCCGCCTCTAGACGTACCAATTACCGTACCGCCCCTCTTATGAATATCATTCACACTTTTCGGAGTCAACTCCACTGTATTTCTCGAATAAAATCCCTTATATCCCCTCTACAAAAACAATAATTATCATTCACTGATCCGAAAGACATTGAATTATTTAATTATTTATTTACCTCAATTCCAAGGACTTTAGTGACGTTATACATGTGGAATAGACCACAAACGAGCTCTCTGATCACTGTGTTGAGGCCTGGACAGAGACCGCCACATGTCACTATGCACGGCAGCACTTCATCCGCCTCAAAATAAACCTGTCATAAAATAAAATAAATATATTTTTAGTACTGGAGGTCTCCAGTGCTTAAATAAATGGAGGGAAGGAGAGGGAAAGAGACCTTCTGGCGGGGCCCGGCACGCCTTAAATGGACGCCTCGAGGCGTGTTCAGTCCATGAACAATCTGAGTAAATTTAGTAATAATAATTTTAGTAATGTTTTTTGAGTAATCAGAGTAATTTTAATAATTTGTTGTATTGTAAGTAAGAAATTTAGAGCGAGAGAGACCTTGAGAGGCACAGAGTCTTCATCATTAACCCAGTATTGTCTGAGAAAAACAGAAAAAAGAAGAAAAATCATAGATTATTGATCATTAGATTATCTACTATGGTAAATAAAAGAGGTTAATTTAACGTTGAGGATTAATTAGAAGAACTAACTTCACAGTTTTGTAGGCTGGATGATTTTGCAGCGGATTTGTAAAAGTCTGAAAATAAAAAGTAAAGGTCAAATTTATAACTGAACAAAAAAGAGAAATTCAACATTTATAATTCGAAAGATATAGATAGATGCAAGACAAGCAGTTCGAAATATACTCAAATTCGGAAATTTCACGAATTATACTTTCAAATAAGTTACATAAAGAGCAGAGACACAGGAGATCAATGAGAGGGACTTGTGAATGAAAATCCGTTTTTCATAAGGTCCTTTTCACAAAAAAAAAAAAAAGCAAGATCTTAATTCAATTAGTAAAAAAAGCTAGATCAAATAAGCTTAAAAAAGAGAAATTATTTCTCGTATAGTAGATCAGGAGATAAACACTGAAACGAAGCACATCATAATCTCATAATTCTATTTTCGCAACAAAAAAATTGATAATTCACAAGATCATTTTCTCAAAAAAAAAAAAAGGTACTAGTAAATCACAAAACAATTAGTAAAAATCCATATATAATATGAAAGAAATACAGCTTCAAGAGAGAAAAAAAGTGTAAATCTAACACACTTCCAAAGAGCACAATTCAAACAAATCTTATTCTTACAGGCAAATCAGGGAGATAATCAGTGAAATGAGGCACGTCCTCCAGAACATACCCATACTCCCCTTCCAAGGTTTTATACCCCGTTCCCTCGTCGGCGAGGCTGGCCATGCTGGTGACGGACCTCATGGCGCGGAGATTGGGGTACGAGTCACGCGCGATGCGGATGCAGGTGGCGGAGAAGGGCAGGCTCCCGACGAGCTGCTGCGTCGTCGGCGAGTCGTGGTCGTTTTCCACTTGGATGTCGTCGGGGAGCGGAAGCGGCGAGAATGGCGGATCCTCCATTGTTGCGTTATGTTGAGAATGAAAGAAAGAAAGAAAGAGAGAGGAGAGGAAAGAAGGGGGTTTTGAGGGGGCAAATGGGGGACTCGTATAAGTACGGGGTTTGTAGGGGGCGAAGTGTGAGATGGGAGAAGTTTTGAGGGGGGGTTTGGGAAGTTTATACGGGGTTTTTTTTGGGAAGGTGGGATTTTAATTCCTGGTTTTTAGTAGAATTCAGAATTGGATTCTCGATGAGGGGGGACTTGTATGAGTACGGGGTTCGTAGGAGGCGAAGTGTGAGATGGGAGAAGTTTTGAGGGGGGTTTCGGAAGTTTATACGGGGTTTTTTTGGGGAAGGTGGGATTTTGATTCCTGGTTTTTATAGAATTCAGAATTGGATTTTCGATTTTATTACGTGCGTTTTGGTTTCTTAAAATTCCTGGATTGTAAAATCAGCTACTCAAATCCTAGTTTTGAAAAAAATCAGGGGCAAATGGTTCTACAGTAGCAGTAGCATTTGCCAAATCATTACTAGTGGCGGAAGTTGATTGTATTTGTTAGAGCAGTAAAAAAAATCTTTCTACTGGTTAATATTTATACAAAATTTGGGATGATCAATTATGTAGAATTATATATATTTCGAAAAGATTTTTTTTATCAAAATACTATTGATATATATGATTTTGTCAAAATCTTAAGAGGGCGGCATATCCTTTTCTATGAAACTCCACCCTTGCCACGAAGTCTTTGTTAATGGATATTACAACATCGGTGTTTAAACTATGACAAAAAGGACCATTTGATGAGAACTCTAAAAGTTCAGGGGTCAAATTGAAGACCTCGAAAGTTCAAGGATCTGTGTCTTTTTTTTTCTTTAATATGCCCATAGAAAATGCAAAGTCTGACTTGTTAAGCGAGGAAGGAATTTTTCAAAGGTCGAATTATCATTTTCCATGATCTAAATGTAAGTTGTAGGCCCAATTTTATTTTGTTTGTTTATTTCTTTTTTAGTACATTTCTTTCCCTATTTCCATTAGCTTTTTCAGATAAATGTTTTATATTAAATACTTACTTGTTGAATTCTGTAATTTTTTTTTTTTTTAGACAACTATGAAGAATAAATTTTAATTTTATAAAGAAATAATAATTATCTTCTCTGTATTTTATAAAAAATAAAAAAAATTTTTTGAAGAAGTGGAACCAGGTCAAGCCTGGGCACCAATCTATAAATATTTTACTACTCTTAAATAACTAAATTCCCCCATTTTAGTGTTGTAAATAACTAAATAAATATTTTATTAGTGTTATAAATAAAGATTTTGGAAATAACATCTTAATTCATGCTTATTGTAGTATTCACTATTCAATAAAGACTACAAGACAAATTGTTAATTATATAAATAATAGATCTTTGAAGTGTTTATTCAAAAAAAATATAGATCTTTGAAGGGATTGATTGTTAAATAAAAAGGACTGTTTTAAATAGTTTACTGTCACCGTCTTCTTTGGTGTTTTGTTGAAAGATTAATTAGTGGAGGAATATTTTTATACCCAAACGAAGAGAATTTTGGATAGAATTACATACTAAACACAGTCCTTCAAATTCTATATTTAATAAAAAAAAAATTCAACTTGGCAAAAGAACCCCTAAATTATTGCATAAAAATAATTATTACAATAAGCTTTGTATAAGATTTTGGTACAACATACACTATCATTACATCAGTTTGTGTATGAATATACTATTTTATATTTTATGTGTTAATATAAGATTTTATAATATCTATAGCAAAAGTTGTAGTATATGTAAAATTCAATATATTACAAAGAATTATATAATGACTAATTATTAGGCCCTCCAAATCATTTCCCAAAACTAAATAAGCACTAAGCAGCTGGGGCTGGGGACCAAGTGGCGTTTAATACAAAGCTGGAGAAAGACCAAATTTATAATTCCAAAATTGAAATATAATTATATAATATATATTATCATAGAAATGTCAAAATCAAACTTCTAGATCCTAGCATGAAAGGGACTTCTTGATTGTTTTGAAGTTATCTCAAAACATAACCAATTTGCCACGCCCATAGTTGCCAGCACACAAGTTTCCTAGGTTGGCAGTCAGGAATCCAAATATAACCTTTGAATTTATTTATGTATTTTATGGTTATGCTCTTTTGAAATTTCATTTTTCTTTTTGGCAGATAAATAAGTAATCATTTTAAGTATGTGTATATCCATTTTAGATCAAAAAATTATAAAAAGTTGTAGATCCACCTGATCAATTATTACAAGTAAAATAAAATAAAACTGTAAAAACAATTGAATCTAATTTTTTGTTTAATATACAAAAATTGATGCAAATAATTACCCCAATAAAAACAAAATAAATTAAAGCCCAATATATACTCAAATTTTAAGCCCATTTAGTTCTGGAATAAAAACTTGGCCTAATGGCCCAAATCTGAGATGCCAATTCTTGAATCTCTGCCCAATCCGGGAATTCAAATCCCGCGCTAAAACGTTCATGCTGTTCTGATTGAAATAAACTCATTTCACTATTTTCTCCCGCCATTGGAAGGGGAAGGCTCGCCCTCCCCGGCTCCATCAGCTCGCCGCTCCGGCAGGCGGAAAGCTCAATTTGGCGGCTTCTTACTCCTTTCTAGTTGGATTGAGATCTGGATTTGTCGCGAGTAAGCAAAGCGAAAGCGTATCTCTAGCTCTTTCTTTCTTTACTGAAATCAGGGAATTGATTATGCTTACCTTCGATAAAGGTTTCTTTTGTCTTTTTTTTTACAAATTTGGCAGAGTCATAATTTAATTTCAAGAAGTTCCTGCTTTTTCTCTAAATTCTTCTTTTTTTTTTTTTTTTTTGAAAATCAGGATCCAGGTCTAGACTGAACATTCCTGTGGATATATTAATAATTTAGCTCTTCAACAAAAGTTGTTGAGCTTAAGGTTACAAAGTCTAGTGATCTAACAGTAGATCAATTGAAGAAAAAATAAAATTTTCTCTAAATTCTTGATTTACATTTGGTTAGGTTTTACTTCTTTTCTTTTATTTTGTTTGATTTTGTTCATCTGATTATTTCAGGCGAGAATCCAATAATGCTAGATCAGAAGAGTAACACCGATATTAATCTATAACTTTTGTGCGGCGATCAATCAGAAATCATACAGGTAGCTTCTTTTTTCACATTAATCCTCTGAATATTTAAATTTCCTCATATAATAAACAAATAAACCAAAAAATCATGCAATAGAAAATATTTATTAACAAATCAGTTAGTCCTACATAATTGACAATCCTTCTATTTAATCCATGCATGATTGACAATCCTTCTATTTAATCCATGCTGCAATTACACATTAAAACTTTTATTAACAAATCAGTTAGTCCTACATAATTGACAATCCTTCTATTTAATCCTGCAATTACTCCTGTCCTACAAAATCCTATAAAATCCCTCTTACTTCATCCACGCAAGAACCCCTGCCACTATAGCAATCCCCCCCTACAATCGCCCCTCCTACACAAGCATTTTTAACAACCCTTCTCACCTGACCTAATTCCTCTCTCAAATCACCCACTAAACCTCTCAACTTCCTATTCTCATCCACCACACTTTCCACCTGAAACAGCATATTTACATACGAGTTTTCTACCTCTTGCGTGCGATTAACCAGTTGGAGAACATTCCCTTCTAATTTACTTATCGTGATCTTGCTCTCCTCATAACACCTCACGTCCTCCTTCAGCCAGTTGATCAAACCGGCTTGCTTCCCGCTTTGTTTCTTGAGCAGCGTTACCTCCTTTTGAAGCTCTTCATATCCTTTTGTGATCATTTGGATCTGGTTCATCATAGCCAGAGCATTTTGGTGACAGTGACAGTTCATAGCTGAGCCACCTCTTATTGGCCCGTATTGCTGAGCCACATTGCGGTTTGCTGAGCCGAATAGGTTATAAGTGACTGAACTGGAGACTGGAACAACTGGATCGGTTTTAGGCTTGAGAGGCTCGAAGCCTGGTGGGACAGCTGGCCGCACCGCGGACTTGGTGTTGTGCCGAGGCAGCATGAAGCCTAGGATGACAGGTGGCTGCACCTGAGTGGCTGGTGCTGCTGAGTCAGCGTTGTCGGGCTGAGAGGGGAGGATGAAGGATTTGGAGGTGAACGGGATCTGTGAGGGGTGAAACGGATGGAGCAGTAAGGTAGCCATGATTTGGTTGTTAGATTAAGCTGTGAGAGGGAGAGAAGATTAGAGAGTTTTGTGCATTGGAGTCCTGATGGTGTGTGGATATTTATAAGTCTGGATGGCTGGATTTATGGAAAGATTTATAGAAGGAAATGATTATGTATGTCTGTATCTCAATTTGTTTCCTTTCACGTAATGATATATAAGGAAGGTTTAGGATATTGAAATAAGAATTTAGGAAATATTTAGATGATGGAATGACGTGTTTGTTTTGTTTCTATTTTTGCAATGTTCGTTTAGGAAATTTCCATATTTTAACTAAACTTTATTTCTAAATTTGAAGTTCTCTACTGACTTCCGTGCTTTGATCTTTTGAACATAGAACTGTAGTTATCAAAACCCGCTCTGGACATAGAGATGGCAGAGAAAAATCATCCGAAAGAACGATCATTAATGTTGTAAATTATGATTGTAAACGATGTAAATACTTAATACGATTGCAAGGATGAAATGAATCCAATATGTGGTTACCAGGTTCATATAGCTGCAGCCGAATAAAAATAAATTTACTAAATACTCAAAGCCCAAACTATAAAAGTTATGTGGGCTGTATATTTTATGTTCATCAAATTTTTTATATTATATTCGGTTATGTAAATATAGAGCCGATTGTAAATATATGTTTCGGCCTAATTTAATTTAAATTTTGATATATCCATGGTCCAAAAAATGGGTTCCTTGATAAAAATTCGGGCTGATTGAAATTTTTTAATGTTGAGTATTTTGCTAATAGCAGTATAATTTCTTCTTTTAATCTTCCCAAGCAATTTTTCGTAACAAAAAAGAATACTCATATTGAACTCATTCAATTAGTGTTAGTAAATTTAAATCGGAAATTGAAAGAAAAAAGGCCGGAAATTAAAGCCCAAACAATACCCAAATAAAAGCATTTATTTTATTTCTGCAATAAAGAAAATTAAAGCCCAAGGTATAAGACTCACAGCCCATTTAGTTTTGAAATAAAAAACTGAAACTAATGGCCCAAATATGAGATTTCAATTTTTTGAATCTCTGTCCAAACCGGGAATTGAAATCCCGCGCTAAAATGCCATTGGTGTTGTGATTGAAATAAACTCATTTCATTTCAGTTCACTCTTTGTTTCTCCCGCCATTGAAAGGATCGCCCTCCCCAGCTCCGTCAGCTGACAGGAAGCTCGATTTGGTTACGCCTGACTAATTTATAGTTGGATTGAGATCCATCTTGTGAGTTCAATGCAGAAAAACTCTGTCCGTGGATCATTTCCTTACTAAATTTAGTGCTTTTGTTCTTCTGATTTTTCGGCTTAAGTCTTTTTGTTTTAATTTCGAAAATTGTCAAGCCCCTAGTTTAATTTGATAAATTTTACTTCTTTTTCTCTTTTATTTGATTTAGTTTATCTGATTATTTCAGGCGAGAGTCCAATACTGCTAGATCAAAAGACTAACAACGATACTAATTCTATAGCTTTTGTGGGGTGATCAATCAGAAATCATAAGGGTAGCTTCTAATTTAGTATAAAGAGTGTTTCTTTTGGCACATTAACCCTCTAAAGGACTGAAATTCCTACTGTTCTGATTATGAAACACACAGATAGACCAAAAATTCATGCAAAAGAGAATATTTATTAAAAAAATTATTAACAAAGTCAATTAATCCTACAAAAATCCTTCTATTTAATCCACACAATTGAATTTCCCTCTATTTGATCGACTTAATTACCCCTGCCACTATACCAAAAATCCCCTAAAATCGCACCTCCTATATATAATTGTCACCTGACCTAATTCCTCCCTTAATCCCCCGACCAAACTCGCCAACCTCTTATTCTCTTCCACCACACTTTCCACCTGAAACATCATATTCACATATGAATTTTCTACCGCTTGCGCGTGATTAACCAAATGGACCACATTCCCTCATAAATTACTTATCACGATCTTGCTCTCCTCATAAGTTCTCACGTCCTCTTTGAGCCAGTTGATCGAACCGGCTTGCTTCCCACTTTGCTTCTTGAGCGATGCGACCTCTCTTTTAAGCTGTTCATAACCCCTTGTGATCACTTGAATCTGGTTCATCATAGTGAACGCTGTCGAATCGGTTTGATAGCTCTGAGTATGACCGCCACCTATTGGCCTGAATGGCCGAGCCGCATTGCCATTTGATTGGCCGAATAGTTGATAGGTGCTCGAAGCCTGGCGGGACAGGTGGCGGCACCTGAGTGGTTGGTGCTGAGTCAGCATCGTCATGGATGAAGGATTTGGAGGCGAATGGGATATGCGAGGGGTGAAACGGATGAAGCAGCGAGCTAGGCATGATTTGGTTGTTAGATTAAGCTGAGAGAGAGAGAGAGAGAGAGAGAGAGAGAGAGAGAGAGAAGATTGGAGAGTTTTTGTTTTGTGCAGAGGGAGTTTTGAGGTGTGGTGAGTATTTATAGGCTTGATTGGATGGAGAGGCTGGCTGACTGGATTAGATGATTTCGAATTTTGAATTTTGAATTTCTTGAGGGTTCTAATTATGGCAGATTTATTTTTAGATCTTTATTTTTATTATATATTTTATATCTTATGGAGGTGATATCAAATTATATAAGAGTCAGTACATAACTTAGCAAAATATCAAATTATATATTCTACTAAGTTCCCTACTGACTAATAAAGATATTTAAAATTATATTTGAATTATATATTTAAATTTCAGGGAGGTAATTTTTACAAATTAAATTATATATTTTTTAAATTCTACATTAAAGTTCCAAATTTAAATTTTAAATTCAGAATCTTTTCTCTCTCCATTTTTTAAGAATGTCTAATTCTGTCAGGAAGTAGTGTAACTAACTAACAATCTATTTTTAAAATTTGAAATTCTTTTTAACATTGGAAATTTTTTCTCTCTCTTTATGAGGATACCTATCATTAGCATATGATAGAAGTAGTCAATTTACAATTTGTTTACTGAAATTTAAAAAAAATTATTTAAATAAAAGTGTAAACTTAAATTGTAAATTCCAACTTCAAATTTTAATATCAAATTCACACTTAATTTTGAATATCAAATATAACTCCTCAATTTCAAAATCTAAATTATAAATTTTCAGTTTTGTAATTTGAGTGATAAGTTCACTCATCAAATTCGAAATCAAATTTTAATTTAAAATTTTAAAATTTAAATTTCAAAAGTTCATATTTAGATGAAAATTAATATGTTAAATTTAGACAAACATGCGCATAAATCCTTAGATAAATAAGCATGTCAAATAATCGTGATTGAATGTACAATCGGCTACTGCCCGATAGAAGAACAATCAGAAAAGTATATATGCCCACAAGATAGCATAGATCGCATGATGTGACCAGCAGACGCATACATAGAATTCACATCATAGTGATAGAGCTTCTTACCACGGGGCTTGAACACTTCGCAACGACCACCATAGTACCCTTGACGAATGAAGGTGTCCATATTACGATTTGGGATGCGGATATTACACACCTTAGGGTCATAATATTTGGAACGAAAGATTCTCTGCAGAAGGTGTTAGAATATATTCTATCGTGGCAGACGAAATCACAACTCTTTTAATCGACAAGGGATTCTCACCGAATTACAAAACTTGGTATGTGCATGGGGAGAAGGTTGAGTCCATGAAGTGGATGTTGTCCATTTGGGTAGTGGATGATGGGACTTTTTTTTTAATAGCATCGGTTAGAAACATAATTGAACAAATAGCATCGTTTCGAAAGTAATTAAAAAACAAACATTTCTCCCAGTCTTTTTGGCGGAACCTGTTCTGCAAGGATCCTGGCAGAATACTTCCGGACTATTTAACAGTCTTAAATAATTCTAATTAGAAGAAAAAATATTATTCCGCCAGAAAATTAGGAAAATAAATTAAAATATAAATAAGACTCTCAATTCTACTCTAATAAAAATCATTTCATTATTATACTCTCTTTTTCTATCTCTATCTCACAACTCTTCTATTCTTTTGTAGATATAGATTGATCGGCCTCAATACTGAATTTTCATTGAAAATTTCAAAAATTCAAAATTCTGAAATTTTCAATTTTGCCAAGTTCTATAGCAACTCTTCTATATGCTTTGATACAGAGATGGAGAAAAAATGATCGAAAACAACTATCATTACTTTGACAATCAATCAATTAGCTAAAAATTTGACCATTTTTTGGGATTCTAGTTTATCGGATCTACATGCGAGTTGACAACACCATTATTGGAAGATTAAATGCCTGGTATTCAGTCTGCTGTCTGTTATGCTCAACAGCCAGCAAGTCTGTTGTCTGCCAATATCTCATATCTCATAAATGTTGGCCAATTTATTTATTGTTAATATTATTTGAGAATGTAGAATGTTTAGATAAATACTTAAACAAATACTTGCAATAACCCAATTAAGTTTGATTTGTTTGTCTAGCTTTATTAGATAAATACTTGAACAAATACTTGCAATAACCCAATTAAGTTTGATTTGTTTGTCTAGTTTTATTGTATGTTTAAAAAAAGAAAGGGGGGGGGGTGGTTATGTTACATACTTTGTTCTCTAATATGCCAGCATAATGTATTAATTTTCCAGCTTATGAAAAACAATAAAACTAGATAACTATTCAATTTGACTGACCACAAATAAACGGTTCATGTGGACTTGCATCTTCCTCCACGTCAGACACTATTTAATCTCTATTTAGAAATAAAAGAGAAAAAATTATCCATATTTGACGATTTGTTTGTGATCGGTCAAATTGGTTTATTTGTGTTGCCTCATTGTTAAACTTAAGCATAACTCTTCCTCTATATATACCACAAAATCATCTATCCCGATATCTTGAAGAAAAACTTTAATCACAATGATGCCAACGATCCAAATATTTATTGCGGCACTAGTGCTGGTGCTAGTGCATTCCGTGCATGTACGATGTTCTGATTTCATATTACGAGAAAATGGTGTGCCTAACGGGCCAAACGATCATCTGTTGACTTTTATCCACCATTGGTACTCTTCGGCCTTCAAGCATGAGTATCCGATAAATTTAAGATGTTATATCGTCTATTATTATACTAAAGATAACCCTCTAACACAAGAGATAGGCCATTTCAACTTGGATCAAATTTCATCATGGGAAAAAATCGCATTTTACGTTAGACCTGGTGCCTTCCGAGCTGGTTGGCGCATTCAGTGCGACTATAGATACTGGGAAGCATCTGATAAAGCATTGAAGGGAGGAATCGTGTTACAAGGCGGATCTCAGTCTAGGAGGTGTCTTCTGAAGAATGGCGGATGTGAAATTAAGCTCGAGGTAGGGGAGGCGAGACGATATGTAAAGCATACGGAGTCGAGTTTTTAGGAGAATTGTACGAAACAAAATACAAATATATTTTTTTGGGTTGCAAAGAGAGACCTCACCCGAGGCATATGTTTGGTAGTCTATGCCCAGGATCTTGTGGTTTTCCTCACTATGGGGCTCTTAATTTAAGTTAACTTGTTGTTGGCCTGAATGAATGTCCTATATAATCCTCAATATGAAGCTGATTGTATTATGCTTAAGCGAGATATAATGTTAATATCGCACTGGGTTGTGTTTATTTCTTCATTTTTTGCCTATTTTAAGATCGGACACATAATGTCCTGGGATGTGATAAAACTATGCCTGTTGATTTCTTGATACTTTTCTATATAATGATCTAAGTATTTCAGTGAATTAAATCAAAACCTTAAGATACTTCAAAGCCTTAATATTAAATATGAAAATTCTCCTCTTAATAGTTAATTTTCAGCCTAGACCCCTCCAAATTTGTTGAGCCGACCAAGTCTTTTCTAGTAGGGACTTCTTGATTTTATGTGGGCCTAATTATGGACTTTAATTCATGCAATTTTTCTCTTTACTCAAAAACCAACATAACTACTCCAAAATATTTTTACACCCAGATTCTTTCAACCCATTCAGTCCTGCCCTGCTAAAAATTAGGCCTAATCTGATATTTCATTTCCTGAATGAATATCTTCCAAAATCGGGAATTGTAGTCCCATGCTAGAATAGAATGTCCATGGCGTTCTCATCTTAATTTCGATATAAACTCATTTCACTGCACTCTTGTCTCCCGCCAAATCATCTCTCATCTCCGGCGAAAATCTTGAACTTTTGTCTTATAGCGATCCATCTTTGCCGCAAATAAGCTCAATGCTGAAAAATCGTATCGCTAGCCCTTTCTTTACTGAAATCAGTACGTTATTTCTATTTATCTTTGATTTATAGTCACTTTTATCTTATTTTTACAAATTTGGCAGAATCCTAGTTTAATTTGAGAAATTTTCTGCTTTTTCTCTGAAATCTTGAGGTATTGTATCTAATTTTTTCCTTTCATTTATCTTCTGTTCTATTCTTTTCTTTTGTAAAGAGATTTATTTGTTTCACATTAATCCCCTCCTACTGTTCTGATTATGAAGCACACCTAAGACAAACGTAATTCATCATACAGTAAGCACAGAAACCAAAAATTCATGCAAAATAGAATATTTACTAAAACTTTCATTAACAAACTCAATCACTTACTACTATTCCCTCTATTTAATCCACCTAATTACTCCTGCCACTATACCAATTACTCCTACAATCGCCCCTCCTGCACAAACCCCCTTAACAACCCTTCTCACCTGACCTCATTTCTCCCTCAACTCACCCACGAAACTCCCCAACTTCTTATTCTCATTCACTACATTTTCCACTTGGTACAAATTTTCCGAAAATAAAATAAAAAACATAAAGATTAGTTAAAATTTCACTAAAGATAATTCTAAAGTAAAATTAAGTAAAACTCATCCAATCTTACACTTGAAAAATAATTTTGCTACATCACATGGATCTTTACTCATCGTATGCTTTACTATATCGCCTCGCCTCACCTACCTCGAACCTAATTTCACATCCGCCATTCTTCATAAGACACCTCCTATACTGAGATCCACCTTGCAACACGATTCCTTCCTTCAATGCTTTATCAGATGCTTCCACGAATCTGTAGTCGCACTGAATGCGCCAATCTCAGAAGGCAAAAGGTCTAACGTAAATGGCGATAGATTTTCTCACGTTCAACGTTAAAAAGTTGAAACTACCAATCTCTTGTGTTGTTATAGGATGATCTTTAGTAGGAGAATGGACAATATAACATCTCAATTGCAACGGATACTGGTAATCGAAGTGCGAAGAGTACCAATCATGGATAAAAGTCAGCATATGATCGTTTGGCCCGTTATGCACACCATTTTGTCGTAATATGAAATCAAAACATTGTACATGCACAGAATGCACTAGCACCAACGCTAGTGCCGCAATAAATATTCGGATCGCTGGCATCATTGTGATTATTGCCAAATATGGGAATTAATAAATGATTCTTTCTCTTTATTTCTAAATAGAGATTTAATAATGCTTGACGTGGAGGAAGAGGCAAGACCACATCGGCCGTTTATCTGTACTCGGTCAAATTGATTTGTTTTTCTAGTTTTATTATTTTTCATAAGCTGCAAAATCAATACATTATGCTTTGTATATTAAAGAATAAAGTGGGTAACATAACATTTAAATGGTAATAAATTATTTACCCCCCCCTCCTCTTTTTAAAACATATAATAAATATAGACAAACAAATCAAACTTAATTTGGTTATTGCAAGTATTTGTTTAATATTTATCTAATAAATCTAGACAAACAAATCAAACTTAATTGGGCTAATGCAAGTATTTGTTTAAGTATTTATCTTATAAAGCTAGACAAACAAATCAAACTTAATTGGGTTATTGCAAGTATTTGTTTTAGTATTTATCTACACATTCTACCCTTATTCTCAAATAGTATAACAATAAATAAATTAGCCAACATCTATGAAATACTAGGGAGTATCCGGGCTCTGCTTCAGATAAGATACCTCCATTTTTTTTTTCAAATTATATAATATTTAATTGTTATTATGGAAAGAAGATAATAAATAAAGGAAAAATTAAAAACTTAATATTATCTATTTTTTTTTAGTCAGAGCTTGAGGTGGAACTTAATATTATGTATTACTTCATAATTATAAAAATTTCGAAGTAAATGGATACTTGAGTCGTTGACAATAACGACTCAAATATCCAGTTACTTTAAATTTTACTTTTTTCTTAATCTCTCTTATTTCAATGTTAATTTGATTATATCTCCGAATATTTTATAAATAATAAAAAACTAAATATTTAAAATATTAATTAGCATAATAAATAGTATATACTTAACAGTTAACACAATAATAATATCTACCCTTTATTATTTCTAAAAAAATAGGAATCTTTCAAACAATGATTAACATATAATTAGTAAAATAATTAGATTAATGAAAATCCCACTAATGAATCCACACTATTGAAATCTCTCACTTTAATCCACTTAATATCACTCCTGCCACTACAATTACCCCTAAAATCGCCCCTCCTACACTAACTCCCTTAACAACCCTTATCACCTGCCCTAATTCCTCCCTTAATCCCCCCACTAAACTCCCCAGCTTCTTATTCTCACTCACTACATTTTCCACCTGAAACAGCATATTCACATACGAGTTCTCTACCGCTTGCGCGTGATTAACCAACTGCACTACACTTCCTTGCAAATTACTTATCGCGATCTTGCTCTCCTCATAAGATCTCACGTCCTCTTTGAGCCAGTTGATTGAGCCGGCATGCGACCCGCTTTGCTTCTTCAATAGTGTGATCTCTCTTTGAAGCTCTTCATAGCCTTTAGCTATCACTTGAATCTTGTTCATCATAGCCAAAGACATTGCATTGGGTTGATAGGTCTGAGCTGGACCGCCACCTATTGGCCTGTATGGCTGAGCCGCATTACCAGCCGAATATTTGATAACTGGCTGAACCGGTATCTGGCCTGATGTGCCCATTGGACTGCACCACTGGATCAGTGTTGGACTGGAGAGGCATGAAGCCTGGTGGGACAGCTAGCCGCACAGCTGGCTGAATGGGTGGGCGTATGACTCATGAGTCGGCTTGAGTAATCTCACCGAGACCTCGGCTCGGTTGAGACGGACCGACATAAAGGGCCGGAGACCGAAGAGAACCCATCGGTTGGATGGGAGAAACGAGATGGAGATGAGGGGCCGAAGAGAAGGGAAAGGCGGGTGCTGAGTCAGCATTGGGTTGAGAGGGGAGGATGAAGGATTTGGAGGTGTATATCTTACAACCCTTCTATTCTCTTGTAGACATAGACTGATAGGCCTTAGTACTGAATTTTCATTTAAAATTTCAAAAATTCAAAATTCTGAAATTTTTAATTTTGCCAAGTTCTATAGCAACTCGTCTATATGCTTTGATACAGAGATGGAGAAAAAAATGATCGGAAAGAACTATCATCACTTTGACAATCAATCAATTAGATAAAAATTTTGACCATTTTTTGGGATTTTAGTTTATCGCATCTACATGCGAGTTGACAACACCATTATTGGAAGATAATGCCTGGTATTCAGTCGGCTGTTTGCTATGCTTAACAGCCAGCAAGTCGGCTGTCTGTCTGTATCTCATATCTCATGAATGTTGGCCAATTTATTTATTGTTAATACTATTTGAGAATAAGCGTAGAATGTGTAGATAAATACTTGAACAAAATACTTGCAATAACCCAAATAAGTTTGATTTGTTTGTCTAGCTTATTGTAGGTTTAAAGAGGGGGGTGTTAAAACCAGTGCTTCAACAAATGGTTTCTTATCATTTAAATGTTATGTTACATCCTTTGTTCTTTAATATATCAACATAATGTATTGATTTTTAAGTCTATTAAAAACAATAAAACTAGACAAACAAATCAATTTGACCGAACATAAACAAACGGCTGATGTGGCATTAACACTATTTAATCCTTCTTTAGAAATAAAAGAGAAAAAAATTATCCATTAATTTTCATATTTGATGATTTATTTGTGATTCGTCAAATTGGTTTATTTATATAGCCTTATTGTTAAACGTAAGCATAACTCTCCCTCTATATATACCAGAAAATCATCCAATCTCGATATCCGAAAGAAAAACTTGAGAAAGCACAAAATAATCACAATGAAGCCATCGATCCGAATATTTATTGCGGCACTAGTCCTGGTGCTAGCGCATTCCATGCATGTGCACTGTTCTGATTTCATATTACGAGAAAATGGTGTGAATAACGGGCCAAACGATCATGTGTTGACTTTTGTCCACTATTGGTACTCTTCGGCCTTCAAGTATAAGTATCCTATAAATTTGAGATGTTATATCGTTTATTATTATACTAAAAATAACCCTATAACAAAAGAGATAATCCGTTTTGACTTGAATCAATTTTCATCGATGAAAACCATCATCTTTTACGTTAGACCTTTTGCCTTCCGAGCTGGTTGGCGCATTCAGTGTGACTACAGATACTGGGAAGCATCTGATAAAGCATTGAAGGCAGGAATCGTGCTACACGGCGGATCTCAGTCTAGGAGGTGTCTTATCAAGAATGGCGGATGTGAAATTAGCTTCGAGGTAGGGGAGGCGAGACGATATAGTAAAGCATACGGTGTCGAGTTTTTAGGAGAATTGTACGAAACAAAATGCAAATATATTATTTTCGGTTGCAAAGAGAGACCTCACCCGAGGCATATGTTTGGTAGTCTATGCCCAGGATCTTGTGGTTTTCCTCACTATAGGGCTCGTTTAATTTAAGTTAACTTGGCTGTTGGCCTGTGTGAATGCTTGGTTGTTGGCCTGTATGAATGTCCTGTATAATCCTCAATATGAAGCTGATTGTATTATGCTTAAGCGCGACTGAGATATAATGTTAATATCGCCCTGGGGTTGTGTTTATTTCTTCTTCATTTATTTGTCTATTTTAAGATCAACACATAATGTCGAGGGGATGTGACAAAACTATGCCTGCTGATTTTCTATATAATAATCTTAGTACTTCAGTGAATTAAATGAAAACCTTAAGATACATCAAAGCCTTAATATAAAAAATGAAAATTCTCATCTTAATAGTTAATTTTCAGACCAGACCCTCCAAATTTGTTGAGCCGGCCGAGTCTTGTCTAGTAGGAATGGACCGGGACTAGTTTAGCAATTTTTTCTTGATTTTATGTGCACCTAATTATGGATTTTAATTGAGGCAATTTTTCTCTTTACTCAAAACCAACATAACTTCTCCAAAATATTTTTTCACCCATATTCTTTCAACCCATTCAGTCCTGCTTGGCTAAAAAGTCGGCCTAATCTGATACTTCAATTCCTGAATATCTTCCAAAATCGGGAATTGGAATCCCGTGCTATAATAGAATGTGCATGGCGTTCTCATCTTAATTTTGATATAAATCATTTCACTGCACTCTCCTTTCTCCCGCCAAATTATCTCGCATCTCCGGCCAGCGAAAATCTCAAACTGGACGCTGAATCGTTTCTAGTCGGATTGCGATCCATCTTTGCTGCAAGTAAGCTCAATGCTGAAAAATCCTATCGCTGGCCCGTTCTTTACTCAAATCAGTACATTAGTTCTGTTTATGTTCGATCATTTTTTTTTAGGTGTAATTTATCTTCGAACATTTGTCTTATTTTGACAAATTTGATGGAATCCTAATATAATTTGAGAAATTTTCTGCCTTTTCTGAAATTTTTGAGGTAATTTAGATTTTACTTCTTTCTTTTCTTTTTCTTTTTTTTTTGAATGCAAGCTTGAGCTTTCTTTTCTTTTTCTCTCTCTCACTTCTTTTTTCTTTAGTTCATCTGATTATTTCAGGCGAGAATCCAAAAAAACTAGATCAGAAGAGTAACAACGATGCTAATTCTATAGCTTTTGTGGGGTGATCAATCAGAAATCACACAGGCAGTCTCCTATTTAGTATAAAGAGTGTTTCTTTTGTCACATTAACCTTCTGAATGATTGAAATTCCTAAGAATCTGATTATTAAACATGAAAAATATAAGATACTCACACAGTAAAAAAATAAACAAAAAATTCATGCAAAAGAGAATATTTACTTTTATTAACAAACTCAATCGATCAATCCTACAAAATCCCTCTATTTAATCCACTTAATCACCCCTGCCACTAAACCAATTACTCCTACAATTGAACCAGCCATACAAACTTGCTTAATAACCTTACGAACCTGACCTAATTCCTCTTTTAATTCACCCACTAAACCTCCCAACTTCTTATTCTCACTCACTACATTTTCCACCTGAAACATCATATTCACATACGAGTTTTCTACCGCTTGTGCGTGATTAACCAACTGCACAACATCCCCTTGTAAATTACTTAACACATTCTTGCTCTCTTCATAAGATCTCACGCCCTCTTTGAGCCAGTTGATTGAACCGGCTTGTGATCCGCTTTGCTTCTTGAGTAGTGTGATCTCTCTTTGAAGCTCTTCATAGCCTTTAGCTATCACTTGAATCTGGTTCATCACAGCCTTCGCATTGGGCTGATACTGAGCAGAGCCGCCTCCTATTGGCTGAGCCGCATTGCCGTTTGCCGAACCGAAAAGTTGATAGGCAGCTGAACCTGAGACTGGAACAACTGGATCGGTGTTGGGCTGAAGAGGCTGGAAACCTGGTGGGACAGCTGGCCGCAGCCGCCGCACAGCTGATTCGGTGTTGGGCTGAGGTGGCATGAAGCCAGGTGGCGGCACCTGAGTGGTGGGTGCAAGAGGGGCAGCTGAGTCAGCATTCTCAGGCTGGGATGGGAGGATGAAAGAGTTGGAGGTGAATGGGATTCGAGAGGGGTGAAAAGGATGAAGCAGTGAGTTGCTCGCCATTTTTGAGATCAAAAGCTCAGTGAAAGAGAGAGGATTGAGGAGATTAGAGAGAGAAGAGAGTTTTGGTGCAGAGGAGTTGTGGCTGTATGGTGCCTATTTATAGGCTGATGAGCTGATTAGATGATCAGTTTTAGTTTGTTTTCTATTTTGAGTTTAAATGATTTTGAATTTAAATTTGTAGGGCTCACTGGATTAGATAATTTCGAATTTTCTTTTTTAAGGCTTCTAAATGTAGCAATTTTATTTTAGATATTTTATTTTGTTTAAATTATATATTTGATATTTTAAGGAGGTAATATCAAATTTATATGAGATTTAGTGGAGAACTTGGAAAAATATATACTTTGATTAGTAAGTTGTACTGATGTAAAATATATAATTATATATTATACTAAGTATTCTACTGACTATTAAAGATACTTTTAAATTAAATTTGAATAATAATTTTAAATTTCAGGGAGGTACTATTACTAATTAAATTAAATATATTTAATTTTATTTAAATTATATATTTTAAATTCTACATAAAATTTCAATAATTTTAAATTCAGAATCTTTCCTCTCTCCTTTTCTTAGTATTTTAAATTCTACATAAAAATTTGAATTTAGATATTTTCTCTCTCCTTTTCTTAAGGTGTCTAATTCTGTCAGAAAGTAGTGTAACTAACAGTCAATTTAGTTTTAAAATTTTAAATTCTTTTTAATGTTGGAATCTTTTCTCTCTCTTTTTTAAATCCCTATTATTAGCACATATGAGGAACAAGTCAACTGATAATTTGTTTTCTAAATTAAATTTTAAACCTAAATCTAAATTTAAACAAATTCTAAATTCCAACATTAGATTTTAATATCAAATTTAAACTTATTTATGAATCAAATTTCAATTCTCAATTTCAAATTTCAAATTATAAAGTTTTCAGCTTTGAATTTGAAGTTATAAGTTTAGTCTTCAGATTTGAATTCTAAATTCTAAATTTTAAAATTTATCTTTTAAATTTTAAATTAAAATTTTTTCAGATTAAATGAAATATAATATGTGAAATTTTGACAGAATTAGTTTTAAGAACATCTAAATAAGTCTTGCAATTCTACTATTATAAAAAGGGTCCCGATATTGCGTGTTGCATTTGGGGACGCCCCGTGCGCGACTGTTAATGTGGCAGACGTCACGTCAGCCAAAACGCGACGGCGGCGCGACACGCGTCCGTCCAGCGCCTTCCCAACTCAGCATGCAATGACGGGTGCACGACGGAGTAAAGATAGAGCATAGCGACACAAATAATATATAGATAGTATAACATTATGATAAAACAATATATATAGCAATATATAAATCGACACGAAAACAATATATATAGTATAACATTATGATAAAACAATATATATAAATCGGATGAAAAAACATTATATATATATATATATCAAATTTGTGTATGGCAAATGTGTAATTCGGATAAACAAGTATATATATCACTATATATAATTCGGATGAAAAAAAGTATATATATATGATATAACTTTATAAAAACAATATATATATATATATATATATATATATATATATATATATATATATATATATCAAATGTGTGTATGACAAATGTGTAATTCGGATAAACGGTATATATATCACTATATATAATTAGTATATATATATGATATAACTTTATAAAACAATATATATATATATATATATATATATATATATATATATATATATATATATATATATATATATATATATATATATATATATATAATTCAAACAAAAAAACAGTATATATAACAATGCAAGATGTAATATATATATTTTATAACATTATATATTTATATAAATATGATCCGTTTCAAACAAAAAAATATATATATATATATATATATATATATATATATATATATATATATATATATATATATATATATATATATATAACAAATTCTTAAATTGATAAAATAGTATATAACAAATCACGTTGCGCTGGAGAAGAAAGGGATGATAGAGAGAAGGTCGGAGACTCCGGCTGCTAAGAAACACGTCGCACCCAGATCGTCCTCAAATGTTGGAGTGATTTCCATTTTTCTTATAAAAATCACTTGCCATTATTATACTCTTTTTTTCTCTCTCTCTCTTATAATTCTTCTCATCTCTTGTATACATAGACCTCATTAATGGATTCTAAAATTTCAAATATTCAAAATTCTGAAATTTTCAATTTCTACCGACTCTTCTATATGCTTTGATACAGAGATGATGGAGGGAAAATGATCGGAAAGAACTATCATTATTTTGACAATCAATCAATAAGCTAAAAAGTTTGGCCATTTTTTGGGATTTAAATTTATCATATTTACAGCCGAATGGCAACATTATTATTATTGGAAGATTAAATGCCCGGTGTCCACTCAGCTGTCTGTCATGCTCTACAGCCAACAGGATGGTACACCACCTGCTTTTTCCCTATGTAAATAACCGATGTAAATTATAATTGTTAGAATAGAACTATGTATTATTTGCTGTAGTAAATTATACTAGTAAACAACTTAAATATTATGCTACTGAACATGAAAGGCAAATAATTGCAATAACCCAAATAATATTTATTTTTTTATAAACTGAAAAATTAATAAATTAAGCTGCTACCTTAAAGAAAGAATAAAGTGTGTAACACAAATTTTAAATTAATGCTAACCAACCATTAATAAAGCCTTGACTTGTAACCCCAAACGTAAACATAACTCTCATTCTATATATACTTGAGAAAACACAAAAAAACTGAGAAAGATGTCAGCGATCCGAATATTCATTGTGGCACTGGTTCTGGTGCTAATGTATTCCGTGCATGTACAATGTTCTGATTTCGTAGTACAGCCAAATGGTTTATCTCACGGACTAAATGATTACAAATTGACTTTTATCCCCACCGTTGGCGCTATTCGAGTTACATGTGGGATACACCGCTGCAATTGAGATGTTATATCGTCCATTCTCCTACTAAAAATCATCCTATAACAACACAAGAGATAGGGCATTTCAATTTAATGAAGTTTAACGCTGCAAAATCCATCGCCATTTACGTTAGACCTTTTGCCTTCCGAGATTGGCGCATTCAGTGCGACTACAAATACTGGAAAGCCTCTCATATAGCGATGAAGGGAGGAATCGTGTTACGAGGCGGGCCTCAATCTAGGAGGTGTCTTATGAAGCACGAGGGATGTGAAATTAAGTTCGAGGAAGGAGAAGTGAGACGGTACAGTATGAAGCATACGGAGTCGAGTTTTTAGGAGATATGTCAGAAACAGAATGCTTAGTTTTCTTCGTATTCGATTGCGAAGAGAGATTGCACACTACGTGTATGTTTGGTAGTCCATTCCCAGGATCTTGTGGTTTTAAGTGAAGAGCCACAAGGGGCCCTTTAATCTTCTCCTACAATTTGGGTTGTTGGCCTGTATGAATGTCCTGTATAATCCTCAATTGATTGTATTATACTTAAGCGAGATATAATATCAATATAACAAGTGTGTGTTTATTTCTTCTTCTTTTTTTCTTTTTTTTTTCGATATGAAGAGACACATGAGGATGCGACAAAACTATTACATATTGATTTCTTGATACTTTTCCTATATAATGATCTTACTATTTTAGTGAATTAAATCAAAATCTTAAGAGATACATCAAATCCTTAATATAAAGAATGGAAATTCACCTCTGAATTTTTAGTCTAGACCCTCCAAATTTGTTGAGCTGGCCCAGCCTTTTCTAGTAGGGATGGGACCGGGACTAGTTTAGCAAATTTTTCTTATTTTATGTAGGCCTAATATTGGGCTTAAATTCATGCAATTTTTCTCTACCCAAAACTAACATACTGAAGGTAAGGTAATTTCTCCTCCTAAACATTTTTTTGATAAAAGAAAAAGTTGTTGAAAAAAAAAATAGTTTTCTAATTATCTTTGGAGTGTTGTATTATTTATTACCAATAAATAAAAAGTAAAAAAAAAAGATACAGGATCAGCAATAATAAACAACAGTCTAGATGAGACTGATGCTAAACATTAAGGGAAATTGGAAATCACGCCGGAGTACTGTAATGACGGATTGAAATTATATACTATTTTCTCACGTTCCTATATACACTATATAATGTTTTCATTTTTTTATATATATATTGTTTATCGAATGAATTTTTATATACTTGTTTGTTTTCGGTTTATATATTTGTATATATTGTTTTCATTTTTTTTAAATATATATTGTTTTATAGAATTAATTTTTATATATTGTTTGTTTTCAGTTCATATATTTATATATATTGTTTTCAGTTTTTATAAATCGTCGCTACAGTACGTCCTACAATATAACATTTATATTTACACAACTACCAAAAAATACAAAAATAACTTCCTCTAAACTAAATTAACTCCCACAACCAAAAAAATAGAAAAATAAAACTTTCTAATTAAGGAAAAATACAATTTATCCATTCACATGGATATACCAACCAAAAACAATTTCTGTACTTATATATTAATTTATATATTTATTTTTACTTATTTATGAACGAGGGGAAGAAAAGAAAAGAAAAGAAAAACAATCTAAGATTCCTCTAAATAGTCAATTAATAAAACTCAGTCTCCGCTGTAAACTCTTTTCCTTTCTCTTTCTCTTTCTCTTTTCTCTCTTTCTCTTCTCCGCTGCGTTAATCCTGCGTTTTTTCCTAAGGTCAGATCGTCTTTTTAATCCTACGTTTTTTGGGTTTTTTCCTCGCTAGGTTTAAAATCTACAGGAATTCGGTTCTCATTGTGTTTTTTCGAAGGAGAAGAAAAGGGGAAGGTAATTTTTGGGATTATTTGGAGATTAATTGAAGTATTTGGTACTAATTGTTGAGTAATCGAGTTTTGAAGAGTGAATTTTAGGGATTTTTTTTTTCTGAAAAAGCGCTTGATTCATAATCAATTTGAGAAATTAAGAAATTATTATACCCTAAATCACGAAAATCTTTGCGGAATCCATGTTTTAAAACTCTGTAATTGAAATTTTTTGAACAAATCTGTACTGATTGAACTGAATCGATTTTAATTTTCCCTTTTTTAGGTATTAAACAATGCATCGAGTTGGTAGTGCAGGCAACACAAATAATTCGACAAGGCCTCGAAAGGAGAAGCGATTCACATATGTACTTAACGATGCAGACAATACCAAGGTTTGTTTTCTCTCTAAAACTTCTCTATTTTTTTTTTTTCATTTTTGTAATTTAAGTACTGATTATTTGTTTGTTTTTTTTATTTTTTCAGCATTGTGGAGGTATAAACTGCTTGGCGTATCTGAAGGCCTCTGAGTCGAATAATTGTGATTATTTATTTAGTGGGAGTAGGGACGGTACGATAAAAAGATGGGAATTGAAGGACCAAAATGAAAATCCCAAATTTTCCGCCACTTTTGAGTCGCATGTTGATTGGGTAATAATAATTAATCTTATGTTATATGACCATAATAATGATATTAAATCCCTTAATAAATTGATTTTTTTGTAATTTTGCAGGTAAATGATGTAATTATAATTGGTGAGACACTTGTCTCTTGCTCTTCAGATACAACACTCAAGGTTTTCTTTCTTTTCTTTTCTTCCCCCTTTTTCTAACCTAATAATTACAAACTTTTTTCCAAAATAATTAATCGTTATAATTATTTTTTTATTTTTTTATTTTCAGACGTGGAATTGTTTATCAGATGGCGTTTGTACTAAAACCCTTCGCCAGCATTCAGACTATGTCACTTGCCTTGCTGGCGCTGAAAAAAATGTAAAAAAACTTTTAATTTATATATTTTATTTCGGAGGGAATTTCTTATTTCCCCTTCGAAAACTTCGAAATATCATATTCACTCTTCTAAAATACAAATATCAAATTTCTTCTATAATCTAATATACACCATGTTTATCCTTCTTAAAATGCAAATATAAAATTTACTCTTCCAAAATCTAGTATGTGTCATATTTTCCTTACCCTCTCAAAATGCAAATTTCAAATTAACCCATCGAAAATTCAAAATATCATATTTAGAGAGGATAAACATGTAAATATTCAAAACCCAAAATTATGTAAATATCAGCTAACATATATCATATCTAGAGGGGGATAATATAAAAAATTCCATATTTACTCACTATTTTCGAAGCCGTCAGACGCCAAACACTAAACTCTTCCTTTATTTCACTATCATTTTATACTCATTTTATTTATATTATTATTATTTTTTCAGAGAAAGTTGATATTCACATTTCTACAAGGATAAATATGACATGTTGAAACTTGAAGCCTTCATAGTCTAAATACAAAATTCCCCCTTTATTTCATTATCATCTTATTATTATTATTTCATCTTTTATTTATTTTATTTATATTCTTATTATTTTATCAGAGAAATATGGTAGCCTCAGGCGGCCTAGGCGGCGAGGTCTTCATCTGGGACATCGAATCCGCCTCGTCCCCACTCACGAAACCTCCAACCTCCGACCCTCCCTCCGAGGAGGACCCGCCCCCGATTAACGGAACCCTAGGGACCAATCCGCAAAGTTTAAGGGTGGTCAATTCGACCAACAATCTCACCATGAACAGTAATATTAGTAACGATAGTAATAAAAGTCAGGGGGGCAGCGGGAATGGGATGTACAGTCCGGTTTGCGCGAAAGGACACAAGGACTCGGTTTATGCGCTTGCCATGAATGAGAGTGGGACTATTCTTGTGTCTGGCGGCACCGAAAAGGTATATTGGATTTTTTTTTTTTTTTTTTTAATTTTTTGCAAAATGTTTTTATTCGGTATTTTTTTTTGGAAGAACCCATGTGTTTTTCTGGTATTTATCAAAAAAAAAAAAAAAACCATTTTTTTGGAATATTTAAGAAAATACTTTAAAGTTTAAATGCTTCGTTGTTCAAAGATCCGTAGATATTTTAGCGTGTTTTGGATTTTTTTTTTTTTTTTTTGTTGCAAACTGTTTTTATTGGGTATTTTTTTGGAAGAACCCATGTATTTTCTGGTATTTATCGAAAAAACCCATTTTTTTGGAATATTTAAGAAAATACTTTAAAGTTTAAACACTTCGTTGTTCAAAGATCCGTCGATATTTTAGCGTGTTTTGGATTTTTTCGTAAATACCATGAATGAGAGTGGGAAGTATTATTGTGTCTGGCGGCACCGAAAAGGTATATTGGATTATTTGTTTATTGTTAACTGTTTGTGAATGTTTGGTTTTGGTATTTATGAAAAAAAAAAAACTGTATTTTTTTGTAATATTTTTTCTGAACATTTAAATATTTAGCGCATTTTGGAAATGGAAAAGTTTACATTAGGGTTTTTCAAATATTCCAAAATATAGGGGCTTTTTGAAAAACTTTGTTGCTTTTTTCAAATAAAAAGTGATTTTTTAACGTTGGCCCTTCTTTTAGGTGGTGAGAGTGTGGGATCCAAGGACCGGATCGAAAAACATGAAATTACGAGGGCATACAGACAACATTCGCGCCTTGCTTATCGACTCCACAGGCCGGTACTGTCTTTCCGGCTCTTCCGACTCAATGATCAGGTAAATTAAAAAAAATAATAATAATATTTAATGTATTATTTATTGATTTGATTAATTTGATTTGTGTGATTTAGGTTGTGGGATTTAGGGCAGCAGAGATGCGTGCACTCGTATGCCGTGCACACGGACTCGGTTTGGGCTCTCGCTGCGACTCCGTCTTTTTCTCATGTTTATAGCGGCGGCAGGGACCAATCCGTAATTTTTCCTCCCCAAACTTTTACAAATCAGTCCTTCCCCTTAAACAATATAATATTTGCTACATATATATTATTATTTTAATAGAGGGTCAATTTCATGTTTTGCGAAATCACAAAATATCATGCAGCCCTGTAAGTTGTGAATATCACGGATGTCCCTGCAAAACATAGGAAATATCATGTATACCCTTCAAAAATAAAAAAAAAATAAAAAAATAACATGTGTTTCTTATGTTCTGTAGGGATATCCATGATACTTACCGTTTTGTTGGGATGTCCATGATATTTTGAGGTTTTGCAGGGTTACACATGAAATTCTACTTCCACCTATATATTTTTCACCTTATTTAATTCTTTATACATGAATAATTTAAAACAAAGATATTATATTATTATGTATGGATTTCCTTGATATTTCTCAATTTCGTAAGTCTGCATATGAAATCCCAGCTATATACTATACACATTATCGTACATACATATCACATATACTATCACTTTGGCATTTGTCAAAACATAAGAAATACCACGCACCTTCTTTCCGTATACTCACAGACCGCCTCGCTTCACCATCTTCTGTTTATAAATTCACACATGAATAATTAAAAATACATAATTAATATATTTTTATTTCCTTTCAGTTATATCTGACCGACTTGTCAACTCGCGAGAGCGTGCTGCTCTGCCAGCTGGACCACCCGATCTTACAGCTCGCACTACAGGACGAAACGATCTGTGTGGCCACGACCGACTCGGGCCTGACAGGCTGGCCGGTCGAGGGGCCCGCACCTCACAAAGTCTTCCAAAAAGGCGGCTCGTTTTTAGCCGGCAATTTGTCCTTTTCCCGCGCCAGGGCCTCGTTAGAGGGCTCTGCCCCCGTAAGCTGATTAATTAATTACCGTTTTGCCCTTGAAAAATAATATGGTGTGAAAAAGTTGCGGCTGTTTGAGGGTAAAAAGGGGAATTTCAGAAAAGTGACCGTTGGGAATTACGTTTTTGCCCTTGAAAAATGATAATAATTTGAAAAAGGCGTGGATATTTGGTTTGTAAAAAGGGGAATTTAAGAAAAAATGTGACCGTTTTTTCGATGGAAAAGTAGATTGAGGGATTTTTTTGTTCGAAGATGAAAACTAGAGGATTTTTGTAATATTCAGAAAAGTTAGGGTTTTTTTTTTTTTAGAAAATTTCCCTTGTTTAAATGAGGATGTTTATTTGGATTATTGACAGGTGCCTGTGTATAAGGAGCCGGCATTTGTGATTCCGGGAATTCCTGCGATTATTCAGCATGAGATTTTGAATAACCGTAGACATGTTCTTACGAAGGTAAGTAATATTTTATATGTATATAAAGTATAAAATCATAAAATCTGTATGAGTGCATGTGCATGGATTAATAAATTTGTATGTATATTAAAATCATATTTTTATTGATTATGTGTTTGACTGACAGGATACTGCGGGTTCGGTTAAGCTGTGGGATATCACAAGAGGAACCGTCGTTAAAGACTACGGCAAGGTTATTTTATTTTACTTCATCCTTCTTCCCAAAACGCCCCTACTCGACTTAAATCAGTTGATTAATTACTCCACAAATTCATTTTTCTTTTCTCCTCTTTTTCGGCAGGTTTCCTTCGAAGAGAAAAAGGAAGAGTTATTCGAACGGGTAAATTCCCAAACACCCATTTCTCGATTTTATTTACTATTACCATCATAATAATAATAATAATAATTTCTTATCTTGTACATACATATTTCTTATTATTATTTTATTTATTAGGTGAGCATACCAAGCTGGTTCACAATGGACACGCGTCTGGGCTGCCTCTCGATCCACCTGGACACTCCCCAGTGCTTCTCCGCCGAAATGTACGCCAGCGAGATCAAACAAAACTCCGCCGAAGACACCAAGGTAACATCACCCCGCTTACATCATCATCCTCTGCTGACCTGTCACTCCCCCACTGGGCCTCATATTTCCGTTTTTAACATGTCAGATAAACCTGGCTCAGGAGACCCTGCGCGGCCTCCTCTCCCACTGGCTCTCCAACCGCAAATCCCCGAAACCCGAATCCTTGCCGGGTCCATCGTCCAAGCCCGACCCGCTGAGCCCGAAGAGCGCTGAGGTGGCGGGCTCCGATTCGCAGGGGAACGGTTCTGACGATCTGCTGTTCAGGTTCGAGGGGGTGGCGTCGGTAATGACGGAGGGGAAGCAGGGCGGGCTGTGGAGGAGGCGGGCCGACGAGCTCACCGGGCAGGAGGACGAGAGAGAGTTACCTGGGTGGTGCGTCGACTGCGTGCTGCATGGCCGGTTTCCGAGAGAAAACACCAAGTAATTGTTAGAATAATTAATTTTTTATTTGTTTGGTTAATTTTTTTTTTTTTTTTTTTTTTTTTTGAGAGTGATGGTGTGGAAGATAGGTAGGGGGGGGGATGGGGGTTTAGGTTTTAGTGTGATGATTTTAGATGCGTGGGTTTGGAATGAGGGTTTTATTTTGTGAGGAGAATTGGGGTTTGGGTTTAGGGTTTAGTTGATATGATGGATGTTTAGAGTCCATTGTATTTTTTCGAATTTTGAATAATGGAATAATTGGGAAAATCCTTTGCTCTCTCGCTATATCTCTCTTTTCTCTCTCTACTTTTCTAAAGACTAACTTAACGCCATTTGCATCAGCGTACTTGAACGTAACTTTTTCTTAAAAAGAATCTTAACTGTATTCATTTCCATTTAAATTTAATCACACACGGCGAATTGAGGGAGATCTCCATTGATTCCAAAAATGGAGACGCCAGTTATAGAAGAGAGAGAAAGCCGCCTCTCCACTTCAGGTCAACGATTTCTCTCTCTTCAGGGTTTATAGGGTTTTTCGTTTTTTTTTCTCCTGATATTTTACCATCACGTCTCTAATCTGGCAAAATAACTACAAATTATAGCACTACATTACTAACTTAACATTAAAAACACATCATTATTTTATTTGATTTTTTTTATTTTTTTATTTTTTTTTTACAGGTGTAGTTTCTATCTCCAGCCGTACGAAGGCTCGCTAGTCCCACCCGTCACACAGGGCAAGCTCAGCGCCCCACGCATTCTACGCATCTTCAAAGTATATACATAAACATTTCCCTAATTAACCAACTATACTCCAAACTTCATAATCACCATATTAATCGCACAGCAGCCCTCAAAATACATCAAATTATTCTTTTTTCCTTAATCTTGTTTTCACATGCGGTGTCAGAATAAATTCATAATATACGTATTTTCATAGTCTATACATAAACATTTTCCCATATAAAACTTCATAATCACCTATTAATTACAAAACAGCCCTCAAAACATCCCAAATTATTACATCATCCTTCTTTTTTTTTAACAGGTGACCAATTATGTGTTGGAGAAATTCATAATAGACAAGGACTTGGAGCCGGGCCCGCCGAGCAACGACTCTCTGTTCGGCCTGAGTACTGGACACCTCCAGTTCCCTCATTTGGGAGGAGATAATCCGACTTTGAAATCCGGATCGAAATCCGGGAAACCAAAGCACGCGATCGAAGTGCTCTGTAATAACCAGGTGAATGGATGAGTCTTTGTTTTTGTTGTGCTTTTGTTTTGGGGAAATTGTGAAAAAGTCGCTGACTGTTTTGGAAATTATATAAAATAAAATAAAAACGAGTATTTTAGGTTGTGTATTAATTGTTGTTTGAATTAGGAATAAATGAAGTAGTATGAAAGTTTGGGGGGGGGGGGGGGGGGGGGGTTGAGATAGGTTTTTTTTAGGGAATTTAAAAGTTGGGGAAATTGCAAAAAAGTCGCTAACTGTTTTGGAAATTATAAAAAAAAAAAGAATATTTTAGGTTGTATATTAATTGTTTTTTGAATTACGAATAAATAAAATAGTATGAAAGTTAGGGGGGTTGAGATAGGGTTTTTTAGGGAATTTAAAAGTTAGTTTTTTTTTTTTTTTTTTTTTGATAATTTTCAAATAAATGTTAGGGGAGTTTTGAAAATTTCTCTTAAATTTGTCATTTTTTATTTATTTTGTTTGGCTGTATTTTTTAATTTGTGAATTGTTTTTTAATTTTTGTATTTATTTAGGTTTTGGATCCACAAATGAGTTTGGGGACGGTTCGTACGTATGTTTGGAAAAAACCGGAAGATTTGGTTCTTCAATATAGAATCACACAGACAAGATAGTAATTTTTTAAGGGCGTTTCTGTGAAATTTGAGAAAATGTAAGGGTGTTTTTGCAAAATGATTGGATCGTGAAAAGAGAGGTTAGGCTCTTGTAAAAAAAGAAAAAAGAAAAATGGAAATGGAAAAAATAAATTATAGAATGTGTGTTGGTAGATTAATGGAAAATAGAGATTTTAATTATGACTTGTTTTTCGCGGAGTGTGTATCATACAAAAAATGTATGTAACTTGTTGTAATATAGCGGTTTGGTTTCTTTTACGCGTATTTTGTTTTATTATCTAGTTATTTATTTTGGAGATTATATTTTGTTTTTGTTTTTTTTGGTTTGTAAATTTGATTTGTAATAAGTTGATTCAGCTCCTTGAGATTTGAGTTTGTGTGAGAATTGAAATTGAGATGTATTAGGTGGAGGAATCATCCTTTTCTAGAATTTTGTTAGGAGAATTCAGTGATGTTTTTTAGATATTATTTGATTAAATTGGGGAGTAAATTTTATTTATTTGTTACTTGATATTTGGTGTGGAAATATGTAAATTTTCAGTAGGTTTAATATATGTCTGCTAATAAAAAATATATATATTGTATTCGCCATATTTTCCTCGTTGACTATGACTGCACGACCCACATTTTAATTTATAGGAAATTGCAAGACTATCCTTCATGATGCTTAAATTGCCAAAACAATCCATTGTTGGAAATTGCAAGCAAGTCCCTTTAGTTTTAGGAAACTGAAAACAAGCCTATTATTTGTTGAAATCAAATATGTTATATTAATAATTTTAATTAATATTTTTTTCTTGAAAAAGGAGTCCTGCATGGCAGAACCAGGGGCTGAACTGAACTGAACAAAAAAAGAGGAGCAGTCGGTTTCTTGAAAGAGGATAATCGATACGGTAACAAATTTCAGATGTGGATAAGATATGATAGTATGCATTGTATGGATGAAGTATGGGCAACTAAATTGTATATCATGCATTTCAAGAAATTATAAATGCCTATGAATTAGGGTTAATTCAGAGGGGAAGAAATAATATTAACTTTATTCTGACTGATGATTTTTTATATTTCTGTAGTACTCAGTTTCCATTGAATATTCCATATGTGTGAATACTCTGGTATATTTCTCTATTCTGAATATTCTTTTGAAATTGAGTTGTAAGTTGTAACATCAATACAACAATATCTACCTCAAAAAATGGAAAAAGAAAAAGAAAAAAAGGACAATAATATACAAGAATATCTTTTAGTGATTAGGATATTCTTCTGCACCTTATCCAAATTTAGGGATCTTATATTATCATAATAGCATTGCAGCCATTGGTGGGGGCAGCATAGAAAATAATACAAGTAATTTAGAATCTTATCTAGACCATAAACGTATGTATAAAATCACTTAATGATGTTTAAAAGTACTAGTGATAGATAGTGTATGATCTTCAAATGATAGTGTCATGTTGACATCATTACATGATATATTTATAGGACATTATCAATGATTTTTTAAATAGTAACTGTATCAATGATAAGCACAACTCAAATAATTAACTAAATATATTCTATTTCAACTATGACGATAATTCCATAACTCATGCTAAAATGATGTTGATGTAGTTTGGCATGATATCATATAATAATAATATATATAGCAAGCATTAATTTTTATTATCTGTATAATTGATACATGCATATATGTGACAAAGAAACTATTTGTATGTATACATAAGTTTCTAAAATTAGAGAAAAACGATGTCAGATGGAATATATACTTCAATTATATAGACATTTAAATAAAAATAATCTTATGGTGACACGATAGAAAATCATCAAAAAGAAGTAAAAATTATTAGGTAAAAATTGTCATACAAGATTATAAATGGAAATATATTAAATTATTAAACCACTATTTATCTACTCTAAGATTGGCAATAATTAAACTCTTTTCTCAAATTTGTACAGAAGAATTTTTTTATCTAAGCAACCGCATAACACATATCAAGAGTCAACTATAAATAACAATAGTAACCCGTAGCTAAAATCATATCTCACTCTTATATATATATCACATGAATTTCAAACTGCGAGACTGCTGACCTAGACCTAAAATCACATGAATTATGAATATATTTCTGTAACAACTTTATAAGTGTCACATAGGATCAAGACATGCACGTTTTCATTTTCATTTTAAGGATACAAAACTATGAAAAGTGGGTTGGGCGGCAAACAATTCAACCTACTCATGCTATCCTGTGGACCCAATTGGCCCAATATACTATTTTCTACCGTCATGTTTGAGCCCCACCTACAGAAGATTGGAGAGGCATCTTTTTCTTTTTTGGGAATTTTCAAAAGGGCCCTTTAATTGAAATTGTGTAAAAACCTACCCATTCTTAAAAAAAAAAGTACAAAATATTCTTTTTTTTAGATTCAATCCATATTTAATAGGATGAATTTTTTTGGTTAAATATGTGCAAAATAAAATCGCTGTTTGCTGATATTTGAACTCATAACATTTTACTACACATACAATATGCTACACTTGAACTCAGAAGTACAAAATATTCTTACTTGAATGAAGAGTTTTTTACAATTTCTATAAGAGTGAAGAGCTTTTTGCAGTTTTCTATAATATAGAGACTTTTTTGCAATATAAACATAAATGAGGGGATAGAGCCTTTTCTTTTGCAATTTTTTTTTACCATGTAAACATCAATGATTTTTCTGAAATAGTGTAAACGTCCAATGATTGAGACCATATAAATTATAATATAAATCAGCCGCCAGTATATTTATCCTTATGAAATATAATATTTTATACTGCATAAAATCTTATTAGCTTTTCAAGCACATAGTAGTATCTAATGCTTTTTTTTTTTTTTTTTTTTTTTTGAGAATATCTAATGCTTTCATTATACAAGAAACTCTATATTCTTTTGAATCATTTAAGATTGTTTTTATTAATATTTTCTTGCAGATTGTTTTTATTAATATTTTCTTGCAGAGATTGGATGTGTATTTGTACGCCATACGAATTCCCGCGTATAGTACAGACTCAGTACCTAAAAAATAAATAGTACTGGATAAGAAGTATATTTTCCAAAAAGCTCTCTTTATTTCCTAAATTACAGTTTACCATCATCCTATCATATGCAAAGGAGCCCTTAACAAACCAAACCAACTGAACTCATTCCCAATTCAATAAAAAAAAAACAAAACTGAACTCATTTTCCATTCTTCCCACTCAGTTCTCAACTAAAAAATAAATGACTAATTCAAATTTATCAAACCTAAAAATAAATTCAAACCTGTTACAAACTCAATTAGACATACGCCACCAAAGATAAAAACCCTCAAAAACTATCTTTCAATTTTCTCAGTTATTTCATATTTCCATTCTAACAAAAGGCAATTTTTGACTATACGATCCCCGATAAAATTACACAACTATTGCTAAATAATTCATGCAACTATTTATTTAATGCAAAATCTAAGTAAGTTATTGGCCTACAATTCAAAAAAACAAATAACAAAAAAAAAAAAAAAAAACAGAAGGCAACTTTTCATTTAAAAAAAACAAAAACAAAAGGCAAGTTTTAGACTGTTTTAATGTTTTTACACTTACGAGGGTTTTAATGTAAAATTCCCCAAACAAAATAACTTGCCATTTATTCTCTCTTATTTTTCTTCGCCACTTGTTTCGTTCCTCTTCTTCTTCTTCTTCTCTTTATTATTCATTCCTTTCTCAATTTCTAATTATATTGCTCTGTTCTGGGAGTTAGGGTTTTGGGAGGGAGGGATGAGAATCGAGCAACTGGATGACGGCGGCGGTGGCGGCGGCGGGGGATCGACGGAGGAGGAGGTGGCTTTGAAGGCCAAGCGAGCGCTCGTCGGAGCCGGCGCCAGGATTTTGTTTTACCCGACTCTGGCTTACAATGTGTTCCGGAATAAGATTCAGTCGGAGTTCCGCTGGTGGGATCGAGTCGACCCGGTATTGTTTGGTTTTGTTTAGTTTTGATTTTTTTTAAGGGATTTGGGTGTTTAGTGTGGGTTGAATTTTTTTCGATTGGGATGATGTCTGGTTGTTGAACTATTTTGTGATTTTATTGGTGCTTGATTGAGTATTTATTAGTTGGATTGATTGATTGAGCAATTTGTACTATTTTTGGATGTGAATCTATCCCAATTTGTGAGATTTCTCTTTGGTATTTCTTTCCTTTGCTGAATTTGGTGTTTATTTAATGGTATCTGTCAGTAAATTGAGAACATCAATACATCTTTCTTAACTAAATTAATAATTCCAATCATAATTAATTCTTCGTTACAAGATTCCTCTATTATAACACCTCCATTAAGCCTCAATTATGTAAAACAAATCCCTAAATAATACCCAGAATAAAATATTTCCATTAACTCCTGAATTGACAATCTCATAAAAAATTCTACTAAACTGATAATAATAATTGAATATATTTCGTAAAATTGACAGTATGTTCTGCTCGGAGCGGTACCGTTTCCAAGTGACGTACCGCACTTACAACAACTCGGAGTACGAGGCGTCGTCACATTAAATGAGCCTTATGAAACTTTGGTTCCTTCAGATTTATATCAGGTAATTTTTTAATTTAATTTAATTTAATTATACTTTCCATTTCTATCCAACAAAATATGTTTTAATATGTATTATTTATTTATTTATTTTAGGCGCATGAAATTGAGCATCTTGTAATTCCGACGAGAGATTACCTTTTCGCCCCTTCATTTGATGATATTTGCAGAGCCGTAGATTTCATCCACAGTAAGCTTCTCATATTTTCATCTACTTTTATTTTTTTTAAAACTTCAAATGTTATTTAATTATTATTATTATTTTTTAATTATTTTAATTAGAAAATGCTTCGTGCGGAAAAACTACCTATGTGCATTGCAAAGCGGGAAGAGGGCGAAGCACTACAATTGTTTTATGTTATTTGGTAAATTTTGCATAGATTATATCCTTTTATTTATTTAATATTTATTAATTTATTTTTAATGTATTTGTTTATTTTATTTTTTTATTTTTACTTTTTTCAGATTAAGCATAAAAATATGACAGCTGAAGAATCTCTTAATCACGTCAGATCTGTAAGGCCTCGAGTCCTTCTCGCTCCTGCTCAGTGGCAGGTTCGTAAATATTCCCCAAATGGAGATCTCATTCCTTAATTTAATTTTCATGGTGATTTTATATATGTATTTATTTTTGCAGGCTGTGCAAGAATATAGCAAGGAAAAATCTCAAAACCCTTCAAACTCAATTTCTGTGCAAGAATCACCTTTCGCAGAAACAGATAAATTAAATTTAAATTCAAATTCGGTTAAATTAAGCGAATTACTACTACCGAGCGGCCAGCTGGAATTAGATCTGGATCTAGAATCCTGCTTTAAAGACCGTGCGAACGAGGATCTAATCATGTCATTTTTCCAAATCGCACACCCGCCTCGTAATCCGTGCACCACCACCACCACCACCACCACCAATAACATTAATAATAATAATAATAATAATAATAATAACAATAATAATAATAATAATAATAATAATAATAATAATAATAATAATAACGGTGAAGAGGAGGTAATTATAACGGAAGAGGACTTAGAAGGCTACGACATGTGCAGCGAACTGGACGTGTCCATTTCACTTGAAAATGGAGATGTCCAGTCAAAACCTGATATTATGAGAAGGCTGACGTGTCTTTTCGGAGCCCTAAAAGTTCCGGCGAGCTGTGAGGCTCCGTCCAGTCCGATTCGCGCTTGTTAGGTCGAGTTAATTATGGAGATTTTGAGGGGCGTTTATGCGATTTTTCCGTGATTATTTTTGTAGTTATGTTGGTTGGGGGTGTGAGGTGATGTGAGTATGAAGAGGGATGGATTGATTAGCTGGCGGCTTTAAGTGTATTATTATGAGTCTCAGGGAATTTTGTTAATCTTAATTACTCTGGAAATAAAAGTCTGTTGAGATGTGAATAAAGTTGATCGTTTTGGTAATGATGTTTTTTCTTGCATTTTAGGGCGTATAAAATATAAATATTGTCAACAACTGTACTAAAAAAAATTTGGTTAAAAACAACTATAAATTGATGTCTTTTCTTGCATTTTTGGGCGTAAAAAATATAGACATACTCAATAACTGTATTAAAAAAAAAACGGTCAAAAAAAGAAACAAACATGTGTCGTTAAAGCAAAAAAGAATCTCAGATCCAAAATCCTAGTTTCTTAGAAAACTCGGATTTCAACTCTCACATTTACTTCGATCCAACATCTGACTTCCAAAACCCGGTTTCCTACAAAATCCGGATTTCAAATCCCTCGTTTCCTTCCCAATTTACAATATGGCGGGGTCCTTGTACCGCTTGAAAACGGCCTCGATTTCGTTGGCGAGCTCGGCCGGGAGAGGCCGAGGAGTCGTGAGGAAAGCTGAAATATCTTCTTTGAGCTGGTCGAGCGAAGTGGCGCCGATTATCGTGCTGGCTGTGAACGGCCTGTCGCGCACGAATCCCAAGGCGAGCTGGACCGGGGTTAGGTTGTGGGATTTTGCCGTCTCGACGTATTTCCTTGTCGCTTCCTAAAATGAAAAAGGAAAAATAGAATTAGTCAACTTAATTTTTTAAGGGGAGGGGAGCTGATATTGCGCGACGGATATGTACCGACTCTGTAGCGACGGTATATAAAAACTAAAAATAGTACATACAAACATATGAACTGAAAACAAACCGTATATAAAAATTCATTCTATAAAATAATATATATTTTAAAAAAAATGAAAACAGTATATACAAACATATAAACTGAAAACAAACAGTATATAAAAATTCATTCGGTAAACAATATATATATTTAAAAAAATGAAAACAATATATAGCGTATATAGGAACGTGAGAAAACAATATATAAGTTCAATCCATCACTACAAGGTCGCTACAGTACCCCGATGTGATTTCCCTTTTTTAAGTACTCGGAATGTCTTGATTTTTGACCAGTTTATCTTGTTAGGATAGATTGGAGTTTGAGATCTCGACTCGGGTGTAAAAACGGATTTGGAATCATGCTTTGAGGTGATATGTGAGAAACATTAAAGGGTTGCGTAAAACGTGAGGTGGAATTTGAGATCTCGTTTTTTTTGTTTGAGAGATGATTTGGAATTGAACTGGGTTAATAAGAGAAATAAGTCGAAAATCAAGTTATTTTGGGTATTCTAGAAAATTATAGAGTAATTAACTTCAAATGAGTTTCAAAGTAAAATATGAAGTTTCATATAACATACGTATAAAAAACCAACAAAATGACATTATACCACATTAAAACTTTTTTGGACAATAAATTAATTCCTATAGTGACGTAAAACTTAAAATGTACCTGAGCTAAGGATCGATTATATCGCTCCATGTAACCAGGAAATAGATTGAGCCGGCTTGTTTGTAAACTTTGAGAGTTAATATCCATATACTTGCCGGTCAGAACACCTCCGGCCAAAGGCGAGTATGCTAAGAGCCCCACGTTGCAATTGTTTGGGTGACAAACTTCAACCAGATCCACTTCACAAAAAAAAAATACGTTCATAATTACAAAATAAAAAAAGAAATTTAGGCCCGTGTTGAGTAGAACAGTTTAAATAGGAACGTAAAAACAACAATTATCATATATGTTAATCATGTGAGCGAGGTTTAACGAGCAACATTTTTTCATGCCAATATAATCAAGCAGTAGTTATCTGAGGCTAAATCAGTTTTCAACCTCATCGATGAAAAATATCTCATTTTGTTGTGTTGGAATAGTATAATATAAAACTCAAACTCCTATAAAAAGTTCATCTAAGACATACTAATGCACTATATTTTTCAAAAAAATTAACACTTCAGTTTTGAAATATATAACTAACGCTGTATATATTATTGTGTTATCTTATTAATAGCAAGTACAATTATAATAATATAATTATTACCTTCAAACTTACACCTCACAAGGAGGCTATAACTATTCTGAATACTCACGATCTTAGGAAGCCCCATAACCTTTGCAGCATGCACAAACTCCATCACTCCATACGACGTCTCATTCGACACCCCGATATACCTCACCTATTAAATAAATCACAAAAACAATAATGTCATTTAAACGGAAACTGAAATCCCAGAAAACGAAATCCCGGATTTGATTTTATTTTACCTTTCCGGCATCTATGAGTTCCTGAAATGCTTTGAGTTGGTCTTCGAAAGGCACGCTCGGTCTCCATTTCGCGGAATCGTATGAAAACTCACCGAAAAGCGCTACGTATCGATCCGGCCTAGAGTTACAAAATAATCAGTTTACAATAAAGAAAGAGAAATTTACAAAAAAGACCCTACAATATGTCTAACCTACAAAAAAGCCCTTACATTATTTCTTAATTGCAAAAAAGCCCCTACATTATTGACAATTGCAAAAGTAGACAACTGCTTTGAAGGAAATTACAAAATGCAGGGTATTTTTTGCAAATTTTGCTAAAATAAATATAAAACATTGATTTTCGAGAAAAAATCGTGTTTTTTAATATTTATTTATTTATTGAAGTAAAAAGTAGTGTTTTTTAGGAATTATTGAAATACATAATACAAACCAGTGGATTTGAAGCAGATCAATATAATCAGTATTTAAACGCAAGAGACTCTTTTCAACACTTTCTTTTATATTTTCCGCGTCGACACGACACATTTTCCCACTGTCGCGGATATAACTTGATCTTTCTGAATATCCACAAAGTTTCGTAGCAAGAATTATCTAAATTAAAAAAATCGTAAATCATAAAATAAATTTTTCAATATTTCATGATGGTGTGTTTGTTTATTAAATTATTACTTTATCACGAGGTTTGGATTTCATCCAGTTGCCGATGTAGCGATCCGTCGAGCCCTGAGTTTCCTTCTTCATCGGAATTGGATACTGAGAATAGAAAAAAAAAAGTCAAAAAAGATTAAAACAGGAAAAATAATTTACTAACTGTTTGATGAAAAGTCTGAGTAGCATTTTACAGCTTCAGCTGTGTCAAGAATGTTGACTCCATGCTCAAAGGCATAGCTCAGCATCTCATGAGATTCCTTCTCCGTGTTTTGCTCCCCAAACGTCATCTACAATTCCGAAAATCCAACAAAAATCAAGCACAAAACACAAAAACAAAGATTTTTATTTCAAAAATTAAAGACAGATGAATGAATGATATAATAACATACGGTGCCAAAGGTGACTTCACTGATCAGGAGGTCTGAATCGCCGAGCGTTTTGTACACCATCTGGTTCTCGTTCGTCTCCGCTCGGACTGGAGACCTTCTTCTCCTCGCGTATGAGCTCAGGCGGAAGGAAGAGGGCTTCGGGCTCCAGTTCGGGCCGGAGGAACGGAGAAGAGCGCAGGCTGGCGAAGTTCCCGCCATTGACGCCATATCTGAAGATACAAAAGGAACTTACCAACGTCTCTTCTCTTATCTTGTTTATTTCAGTTCAGTTTTGAGGTGACATTCTTTTATTCCTAGAGCGTATTCTGAGTCGGAGAATGTTTATTTCTCGTTCTCTCAGCTCTGAGAATAATAACTCTGCTCTCAAAATATCACCCCACTTTCAGTTCCAGTGGTTTGATTACAAACAAGGATATGAATTCCCGGATCTTACAATAACCCTGAATTGAAATCCAG